>CM040121.1:228389240-228989240 GCA_022559845.1 Amorphophallus konjac | reverse complement strand
GGTAAGTCCTCTACTAACTCCATTGAAGATGTGTATCTTGTAGACGGACTTCAGCACAACTTGGTAAGTATAAGTCAACTCTGCGACAAAGGACACAAGGTACTCTTTGACCACAATTCCTGCACTATTTTTGAGCTGAATTCTAATAACGTCTTGTTCAAAGGTCATAGAGTAAACAATGTATACATCGTAGACCTGGATGATAATCCTGAAACTAACTTGTGTATGTCTGCTAACTCTGAACAGGTTGCTCTTGACTGGCATAGGCGTCTAGGCCATGCTAGTTTATCTACAATGAATAAACTGTCTAAGCATAACCTAGTTAGAGGTTTGCCCAGAATAAGATTTCAGTTAGAGTCCAAGCTATGTGATGCTTGTGCACAAGGTAAACAGACTCGTGCAGGTTTTAAGTTGAGAACTAAGAGTCTTTCATCTAAACCGCTGCAACACTTGCACATGGATCTCTTTGGTCCTACTCGCATACAAAGTTTGTCAGGTAAGAGATATGGATTAGTCATAGTTGATGACTTCACTAGATTTTCTTGGTTGTTTTGTTTAGCAAATAAAAATGATGCTTTCGTTCACTTTGAAGAACTTTTCAATAAAATCAAACTGCAAGGTGAACATAATATCATTACAATTCAGTCTGACCATGGAGGAGAGTTTGAGAACTCTTCATTTTCTGAATTTGCTCAAGAGAGGGAGTGACTCACAAATTCTCTTCTCCCAGGACACCGGAGCAGAACAGAATTGTTGAGAGAAGAAACAGGTCAATAATTGAAATGGCTAGGACTATGCTGATTGAGAGTGGACTTCCAAGGAGATTTTAGGCTGAAGCTGCGAATACTGCATGCTACATTCTAAACCGAGCCTTGGTAAGACCTACTCATAGGAAAACTCCTTATGAACTTCTCAAGGGTAAGCAGCCAAACATTTCTTACTTTAAAGTTTTTGGCTCCAAATGCTTTATTCACAATAATGGTAAGAATGGTTTGGACAAATTTGAAGCTAGAAGCTCTCCTGGAATTTTTCTCGGATATTCAGAAACCTCAAGGGCTTACAGAGTTTTCAATAAAGATGATCAAATTGTTGAAGAATCACCGCATGTAGTGTTTAATGAAAATGATTTCTCTAACAAAGTGATGAATGATGACAGGGAGTCATCTAATGAGGGAGATTTCTTGGAGAAAATTGGAGAAGAAGAGATGCAGCCAACTGCTCAACCAGAAAACTCACAGCAAGAAGGAGCAGCTGAGGTAGGTGAACCCTCAGGTGAGATAATATTTCACAAAGACCACCCTAGTGAAAATGTCATAGGCAATTTGCATGATCCTCCTAGGACAAGGTCTCATTTTAGAATTGTCCAAGAACAGGACTTAGCTGCATTGGTATCTCAGGTGGAACCCAAATCTGTGGAAGAAGCCTTAAAACATGATTCTTGGGTATCCGCCATGTGTGAGGAGTTAAATCAATTTGAGAAAAATATTGTATGGGAACTAGTTCCCAGACCTGATAACACTCATGTCATTGGCACTAAATGGGTTTTCAAGAATAAAGTTGATGAGAATGGAGCTATTTCTAGAAACAAAGCAAGACTTGTAGCTCAAGGCTACAGTCAGGAATTTGGTGTGGATTTTGAGGAATCCTATGCCCCAGTGGCTAGGATGGAAGCTATAAGAATTCTGCTTGCATTTGCATGCTCTAGGAACATTCGGCTGCAGCAGATGGATGTTAAAAGCACATTCTTAAATGGGTTATTGAAGGAAGAGGTATATGTTGAACAACCTCCAGGTTTTAATTTCTCTGTTCAGCCTAACATGGTTTTTAGGTTGAATAAAGCCCTCTATGGATTGAAGCAGGCTCCCCGAGCCTGGTATGAAAGACTTTCTGAATTCCTCTTGAGCAAGGGCTACACTCGAGGTAAGGTTGACCAAACCCTCTTCACCAAAAATCTCAGAAAGGATTTAATAGTGGTCCAGGTATATGTTGATGATATCATCTTCGGATCTAACAATTCAAAATTGTGTAAAGAATTTTCTGAATCTATGTCTCATGAATTTGAAATGAGTTTAGTTGGCGAACTAAAGTATTTTCTTGGGCTGCAGGTCAAACAGATGGAGGATGGTTGTTTCATAAATCAAACCAAGTATACTTTGGAGATGCTGAAAAGGTTTGGAATGACCAACCTCAAGACTATCTCAACACCCATGGGCACCAACTCCTCACTGGATTCAGACGAAAAAGGTAAAGAGGTGGATGCTAAATTATATAGAGGTATGATCGGTTCACTCCTCTACTTAACAGCATCCAGGCCTGACATTCAGTTTAGTGTAGGGATGTGTGCCAGATACCAGGCTAGGCCTACTGAATTACATTTGGCAGCTGTAAAAAGAATCTTTAGATACTTATCTGCTACCCATGATCTAGGTCTTTGGTATCCTGCATCATGTAGCTTAGATCTCATTGCATATACAGATGCAGATTAAGCAGGATGTAAATTGGACAGGAAAAGTACTAGTGGTCACTGCGAATTTTTAGGAGGGTGCCTAGTCTCTTGGGGATCCAAGAAGCAACACTCTGTGGCTCTTTCTACTGCTGAAGCTGAGTATGTGGCAGCAGGGAGCTGTGGCACACAGGTTATATGGATAAAACACCAGCTTCTGGATTACTCAGTTGAGCTAGGTTGCACATCCATCTTTTGTGACAATACTAGTGCAATAAACATTGCAAAGAATCATGTACTTCATTCTCGAACTAAACACATCGAAATCAGGCATCATTTTATTCGAGATGAAGTAGCTAGGAAGTCCTTTGAGTTGATCCATGTTGGCACTAACTCACAAATTGCAGATATTTTCACTAAGCCACTGGATACTGAAAAATTTAGCACATTGCGCAGAGAATTAGGTATTTACAGAATTTCATGATTGAATAATTGATCTCTGAATAATCTATCATGTGCTCTTGTGTTTATCTATACTCATTGTCTGTTGCTGAAAATAACCTCATTATGAGTGTTTGCTGATTCACTCGTATTGATTGATATCACTTTGTTTTCTTTAAGGTGTTTTGAGGAATGTCTTGGTTAAGTCTGAGCTGGAGTCAAGGTCTCAGGGGGAGCTAGATTAATAATAGGTGTCATGCTCTTTTGGCCTAACCTGAACATATTTTGAACGGATTTTTGCTGACCTTATAAGAGAATCAGGTTGAGTAGGTGTATAAAAGAAATTTCTGGATGTTTTATCCATTAAGACTATTCATCTAATTTCTTGTTGGAATTTCAGCTGTTAGTCCCACTGAGATCAAAATCTGAATTCAAGACTATCTTCCTACACTGTAACTGACTTCTGATCTAGCCAGTACAGCATACCTACTCAGTCTAGTTAAGTCCGAAATGAGGTATATAGTGTTTTAGTCTGAAAATCTTTGGAGCTGGTGTATTGTTCTCAAACTGAATCAAGACTAATTTACAAGGTTTCAAGTGCAGTTTAATGAAAAAAATTCATGAAAGAAGTTTTAACAACCTTGTTAACTGTTCATTGAGAAACTGGGACTTTCATCAATGAAGTGAAAGCATCCCATGTCATGAGATGGTAGTATAAATCAAGTTTAATTAGCTGTCTTGATCATACATAGCAATGGTACATATCTGGTTAGTAACTGGGGTGTCTGGCCTCTGGTAAAGGTGTCACCTTAATGTCAACACCAGTTAGAATACTATCTCTGTCCTCTTGTTAGAAGGGGTAATGTGGTCTTGCCACCAAGTAACTGGGGATTCCTGCCTCTAAACAAGGTGTCTCCCTAATGTCAAAGGTGTACTTGACAGATTTACCTTTGATCTTGACCATCTTTGAAAAATTTTCTCCCTCTTGGTATCAAGATTATGTTCACTTGGCATATAGTTCTTGGTTTGTTTGTTTTCAATACCACAGGTCTTTGCTTTCCTGACTTTCATGCTTTATACTCTCTGAGTAAAGACTTACACTGACCATACTGGTATCTTGTACCTTACTTGTTTAGAATCTGGTTCTGTGTATGGAGCGAATCTTCATTCACCTTTTGGCACACAGTCTGACTAACTGAACTTCAAAATCCTCACATTAAGATTAATGGCTTTCTTAATTGCCAAAACATCTCAAATAACTTTCCTTTATCAGCCATACTCTCTCTTGTTTTCTCTCCACTGTCAGCATTTTTCTTTTCGTGATATCTTCAGACCTGCCCCTAGTTTTGATGATGTCAAAGGGGGAGAGAGTCTTGCGTGTGTTTTGCTGAGGGGGAGCGAAAGATGAGTACCCTGAGTTATCTAGTCAGAGGAAGGCAGTCATTGTGTTCAGGGGGAGCTCTTGGGAGTCGTCAGAGGAGGTGAGTGTGTTGTGTGTCTGCATTGCTTATCTTCACATAATCTCATTTCACTTCATCTCCATTATTTAATATAGTGTTGCCATCATCAAAAAGGGGGAGATTGTTGGATTTTTGTGACTTCCCTAGTGTTTTGATGATGAGCATCATTATGTTAAATATTGTCATTTTTAATCAGATATTTTGCGTAATGCTATGCATTTGAAATTTCCATGATTAACAGGAAAACTGCTATGAGGTAGTACCTTATATGTCCGTACTGTTCCTTTCGTACTTCGTGTTGTTTATGTTTACTACACTTCGTGTTGTCCTATTGTACGTCGTGTTGTTCCAACTATGTTTGTTGATTGTCTTCGTGCTATTTTCTGAAGCAGCTCGATTTGTTCTGATGAACTTCGAGTCGTTTCCCTGTGAACCTCGTGTCGTTCCCTCAGTATTTAGTTGTTCATCTCGAGTCATCTTCTTTAATTTTTCGTGTCATTTACTGTAGTTACTCGAGTCGTTATTTCTGCTTTCACTGTTTTATCACGTGTCGTTGTAGCTGTTCCTATCTTCTGTCCTCGTGTTGTTATTTCCTAGACCCCGTGTCCTTTTTGCTTTATGACCACACTTCGTGTCGGTTTCTGTTTTCGTCTTCGAGTTGGTTTCAGTCCGTGTCGTCCTCGTCTTCGAGTCGTTCGTAAGTTCAAGCAATTTTGTATTCGTGTTGTCTTTATGTCTTCGTGTTGCTTTTTCTATCTTCGTCCAGGTTTCCTCTGATCGCGTGTTTTACTACCGTTTTCCTTTGTGTTATTTCCTTCTCACCTCGTGCTGTTCTCATCTGACTTCGTGTCGTTCTCTTTGTAGTGTTAGCCGTGTTGCTGTAGTCATCTGACCTCATGTCAGTCTCTCTTTATTTCGTGCTGTAGTCATCTTGTGTATCTCGTGTCGTTCTCAGTATAGTGCATCTCGTATTGCTATCACATACCACATGCAGTTTTAGTTTTTGTGGCACTGAGTTTTAATGGTCTTAATTTCTTTGCAGGAGAAGAAGAAAAAACAAAAGAAGAAAGTGGTCCGAGGAAGAATATTCCCCAGTGTCTGGGCTGCACGTGATCCAATACTAAAGGAACCAATACTATAAGGGCACGTGGCAAGAAGGTTCTGGATCGAGCGCGGGAAGCACACGCCTTGCATGTACCCTCCTGATCACTTATAAAAGCACTGCCTCACCATCTACGAAAATGGAGCTCCGAGGTTACAATGAAGAAATTTGAGTGAGAGCAGACGAGAAAGAGCCTCCCTGAAAAACTAGAGTGATCCAGTTGTGAGAGAAGAGAGAGCAGAAGAGTGATCAGAAGATGTGTATTGACTTACGAATCAAATCCGAAGTCTGCTGCTCAGTTTGAGCTACATTGTTTCTAGTTTCTGAAATTTGGATTCCTTCTTTCTTGTTTTCGTTTTCATATGTTTTTTCCTTCTTGATTGAAAGTTCTTTGTGTTACCTCCTGGTGTTCAGGGGAAGAGAGAGACGTGTTCTCTCTGGTTTACTCGCAACTGAGGTTGCAGTATTGTTCCCTCTCGTAGAAGAGGTGTTCCCTCTGGGATTCAGAGGAAGAGAGACCTCGGTCTCTGGTTCTAGTGACTGTAGATCACTAGTGTTCCCTCCGGTTGGAGGAAGAGGAACTTGTTTCTTGGTTTCTAAAGACTTGGCATCCTTAGGGTTCCCTTCGGGTGTGGAGGAAGAGGGGAGGGTGTTCCCCTGGTAAAGCTGTGAATCAGCCGTTGTCGTAGACTGAGTCTGCTTTGTTAGCAGGTGCTAGTGGAAGCCTCACTTCGATTTGAAGTGAGGGGTGGATGTAGGCAGACTGGAAGTCTGACCGAACCACCTTAAAAACCTCTGGGTTCTCGTGTGATTGTTTGTGGTGATTTTGTGGTGTGCCTTCTATCCACTCGAGCTATTGTCTGCACTGCGTTTTTGTGGGTTCAACTCCGAGACTGCTTGTTTTAAGTGAATCATTCTTCAGTAATTTTTAATCGGTTGAAAACAGTGATCTATTCATCCCCTCCCCTTCTAGATCACTTTATATTTCTTGTATCATTTGTGAGTGTTGAGATATGAATCTCCTAATGAATTGCAAGCGCCCAATCGAACCTCTAAGTTCAGTGATGTTGTTAGGCGGCGGTATCTCCATAACGGCCTTTGCTTTATTTGGATCGATCTAAATCTCCTGTTTACTAACTATAAACCCGAGCAATTTCCCTGATGTAACTCCAAACACGCATTTCTTTGGATTCATTTTTAATTTACACTCCCTAGCCCTTTGCAACACCTTAGCTAGAATGGCGGGGTGTTCCTCTTGAGACCTTGATTTTACCAGAATATCATCCACGTAAGCTTCTAAATACACATGCATCATGTCGTGGAAGATAGCCACCATTACCCGTTGATATGTGGCACCTGCATTCTTCAATCCAAATGGCATAACAACATAGCAGTCTGTGCCCCAGGGCGTTGTGAAAGAGGTCTTCTCTTGATCCTCAGGAGCAAGACGGATTTGGTTATAACTAGAATAACCATCCATGAATGAGAGGACTTCGTATCCAGCTGTGTTATCCACCAACACATCGATGTGAGGAAGCGGAAAGTCGTCTTTCGGACATGCCTTATTTAAGTCCCTGAAATCGATACAAATCTAAAATTTCCCATCCTTTTTCATTACTGGGACTATATTCGCCACCCACTGTGGATACAATACAACTCTAATAAACCTAGCCTTGTGCAATTTGTCGACTTCTTCCTTGATTCTTAAGGCCATTTGCGGGTGGAATCTTCTTGTTTTTTGCTTAATGGGTGTTGCCTCTAGTTTAAGAATCAGTCGATGTTCAACCAACGTGGGGTCAAGACCCGGCATGTCCTCATAGGACCAGGCAAAAGAATCGATGTACTCCCTCAACACCTTGATTAGCTCCTCTTCAACTTGAGGAGGGAGGTTAGCAGAAATGAGTATGGGCCTGTGATCCTCTTCTGTTCCATGGTTAATTTCTTTAGTGGGTTCATCCACTGCCAATGACGGTTCGTCAAACCTCTTCAAACCTTACGCGTACAAGTTGGCAGTGTCATCTACATCGCTTTCCTCATCATTGGCTGGGTACTTCTCATCTACAATCTCATATACTCTCAATCCATCATTGCTCCACACCCCTTCCAATTCCTCATCATCTTCCAAAACAAATGCGGTCTTTACAAACTCTGGGCACTTAAGAAGGGCATGGCATCTGTGAGCTAAGTCTTGCAGAAACCTATCTGGAATGGATTTAGAATGACGCATCACAGGGTGCACCGCAGACGTGGATAGGAGATAAGAAATATACTGGGAAAGAAGCAGGGATCTCGTGCCCCTGGGAAGAGGATGGACTGAAAACAGCGTAATCTTCCATTGAAATCTCCATTTTAAAATTGGCATTTTTTTTGGGAGTCAGAGGAGATCACGCGACAGGGAGAAGAAGACGGGAGAGGAGGGAGTTGCATGGGAAATAGATCGGGGAAGATGTAGTCGAAGAATGGATCAGAAGATCGGAACAACGTCTCGTGGAGTTGGGCATTGGAGGGAGGAGGAGTAAACAGAGTTGAAAGATCAATAGGTGGGCAGCGCCCACATGCACACGGCATGAACAGAATTTTAGGTGGTCTTTTCGTGAAGTACAGGTCGACCATAATCGGAGGGGAACGGGGGACAAATCCCAATTGTTGAAATAGAGAGGCAAGATGCGATGGGGACAAGGAAAAGGTGGTGATAGAGCTCCCCACTTCCCGTGGCCTCCGGCGGACTAGCTGCGTTGGAGAATGCTTTACCAGCTGCATCTCCCATATCCCCCACCAGCCCCTTCAGTGGCGGCGGTGGGTCAGAAACATCACAGGTGGCATCAACCTTCATATCAGCACATGGCGGTGGCTTCTTCCAAGTGCCGGGCTGCAGCGGGCCTTTAACAAAGTGTTGACGGTAATCCCACGTCAGTGGCCCGGAGTCTCCCAGAATGGATAATGCTGACTCTCGATAACCAAGGCCTCTATGGCCCATCTTTCTGCCTTTAAGGACGGGCTTAGTCCGCCCTTGTAATTGTGCGCCAAGACCCAAGCCCGGCTGATAACCCAATTTCAGAATCATGTGCCACCCTTTTGAATCCCTAATCTTGGACTTAATTTTTACATTGACTGGTGTAGTGGCGGGCTTGCGTGACGCATATGCCCATGAATAATTTAAGTCCATCACTGAAAGAACTGGCCTATTACTCGGCCACAGAGTGGGGAGGATCTTATCCGTAGGGCGGTCGAAGGCACAACATTTAAACTATCAATCCATGGATGACCCAGAGTTGCTTTGAACATCGGGTCTATGTCCAATACGTTGAACTCCACATCCATCACCAAAGGCCCTAGCTCGGTCTGCACCGTCACGACCCCGTGGCATGCTCGTCTGGAGTTGTCGTAGGCTGCAATTATGGTCGGTGTTGGCTTAAGCATGTCCTCTGAAATGTTACAGGCACGCAGTGTACTCAGCGGACACACATTTATCGATGCTCCCGTGTCCACTAGGGCAGACTCAACGGCCACCTTGTTTAAAGAAATGGTGATGCAGAGTGGCATCTGCCGTGCCTCTGGGGGTGCCAATTCTGACTCAGAAAATGAAATGGAAGGCCCCCTCGTAATGGTCGCCAACATCGATGGCAAGCTGTCTACCGCCACATCCTCGCTAACCATAACATTCTGAAGAAAAGCCCTGAGGGCGTCCTAGTGTAGCGTGGATCTCTTGATCAACTCCAAAATTGATATCTTGGCCGGCATCCGGTCCAAGTGCTGCAGTAGATCATACTTCGTGCCTGGCACGGGGTCTATTTCTTCTGTTTCAGCTGTAGGGAAAGGAACCTGGGGATAAGGTTCAGACGCACCAGAGGAAGGATAAACTCTGTGGAAAGGATGCCCGCTCCGAAGGGCGCAATGTCATGTCGGCACAACTGTAGATGGACCACCGCTTGGCCCAGTGGGGTATGGGGAGGGGGTAGAAATGGGAGTAAGGATGACGGAGGTTGGCCTCACGGGCCCTGGTGGAGAGGTAATGGGTGAAGGGTTAAGTGGAGGGGTGATGATGGAGGGTACGGAGGGTAATGGCAAAATGACTGGCGGCATGGTGGGGAATGTGGTGGGCGTGATGGGTGGTCGGGAAGGGATAATGGGTGGAGCGGTAGTGAAGGTGGTGGGTCAGAGGATGGAAGGAACAGAAGGCGCGGGGCTAGTATAGTGGATGGCCAAGAGATGGGCGGGGTTCTCATCATCAAAGGACCACCCAGCATTAGGGGCTGGGCGGTGGACGGCGTTCACCTGAGACGGTGCTGGCGGCTGTTGTTGTGGTTGCTACTGAGGAGCGGGTGTGGACACCAAAAAAAAAAGAAAGAAAAGGAAAGAAAAAGAGGGAGAAAGAAGAAAAGAAAGGGAAGAAAGGAAGAGGAAGATAAAATAAAAATAAATAGAAGAAAAAAAAGGGGAGAGAAGAAAAAGAAAAGAAGAGAAATAATAACAATAATAAAAAATAATATATATATATTGATAAAATAAAAGGGGGTGGGCCACTCTCTTTCTCCCTCTCTTTCTCCCCTATTCTTTCTCTCTCTCGCTCCTCACCCGGTCCGCCTTTTTCTCCACTGCGCCGGATGGCACTTTCTCCACCGGTTAAGACCCCATCACCACCCACTGGTTCTTGCCTCATACACACACCACCGGGCCACCTCCAGCGGCACACATCCACTGTGCCGGATGAGCCCGCTCACACCGTACCGGGTGCCCCCCTCCTGGCGTCCCTCTCGTTCCCATGGCCGCGCTGCCCTCTCCCCAGGCTGTTGCCGCTTATACGGATGTGGTCCTTGCCGCGCCCGTCGCCAGACTGGTGACATCTGCATCTCACCTCCGGTGTGCCCCCAAGTATGCCCCCTTCCCTCCTTGCTTCTGCCACGAGTTCTAGGAAGATTGTGTGCAGAGAATGTTTCTCGGGATCCAGCAAGGAAGCAAGTGGCAGTCTTGATGGGAACCCTTCCCCGCCTCCCTCTTTAAAAGGCTTCCATGTTGGGCGGTTCCTATTTCAAGGCAGAGGACACCCTCATACCCATCGGACCTCTCTCTCCATCTCTGTCTTATGTTACCTGCAGAGACAATCAGGTGTTGCTTAGAGGCGGAAGTTCAAAGAACAGATGGAGATCTCCTGCCCTGGGGATGTTAACGAGCTTTTTTGGAGCATGAGTCCCAGAAAAAAAGCCAGTCCGTAGGAAGTGGACTATATAGAGAGGGAATATTTTCTTGTAATGTAGACATAGATGATGAGATTGATCTGGGATTAACATCAAACAACTTTGAAGATGGATGTTTTGGAAGACCGGCCAATTTATATGGCAGCTCAGGCTTGCAAGAAGGATGTGGTAGTGACGATGATGGAGCTAACTTGCTGAATAAGAATCAAGAAAATGCCTTTGGAATAAATACTGATCCGTTGTAAAATGGTTCCACTTTCTTCATTACAGATATGAAGCAGTTTGATGATGAGTTTTGTCAAGATGGTGAAGATGGATCTCCATATCATGGTGTTGCATCAAACCACACAAGTGTTCCACATACCTTTTCAAAATCTTATTCTTTGCCTAGTCTGGGGATACATGGATCTTCTCCAGTTTGCAGGTTGAT
The DNA here is from genome assembly GCA_022559845.1 of Amorphophallus konjac. NCBI lineage: Eukaryota > Viridiplantae > Streptophyta > Magnoliopsida > Alismatales > Araceae > Amorphophallus > Amorphophallus konjac. Next base: position 228,978,169 of record CM040121.1, on the reverse strand, counting down.
GCCTCATAGATCAAGATCTGTTGAGAACTTGTGCACTCAGACCATACAGACTGTTTATCTTGATGGCCTAGAACGTCAATTTCCCGATATAGGGAAGCAACACCTTGTCCTGATATGCCACAACCATCAGATACAACTGGGGAAAGAGTGCATTCTGAAGCAGATTTAGGAAATGGATGTGTAATTTCTGGTGCAAATAAGGAATGTGAGGAAATATTAAAGAGTGAGGAAGATTTTATAACACAAAGCAGATATCATACCTTTGAAAATAAGTTCAATGATGATTGTGCTTCCCCTAATCTGAGTGTATCATTGAATGACTAGAGAGAACCTGGAATCGATGGATCAAACCATGTAAGTAATCAAATGAAAGAAACTTTTGGAGAATGGCATGATTTGAATAGTGAAAACTTCAGTAAGAAACGAATAGAGGAGTGGATTCGCCAAATTGATATTCATCAGAGTGGCATTGTGCAAGAAGCTGGGGAAAGTTCTTGTTCTATTCCTAGCAAACAAAAGGATTACCATCTTTTGAATGGAAGGTTATCTGCTACAAGAAGTGGTGGTGTTGAAGCCGCCTACAATTATATTTCCTCACTTGTTCCTGCATCTGACTGCTAGCCCTTCCTTTGCTCACTCTGGCCGGCACACCCCAAGTGGCCTTTGGCCGGCACACCCGCGAGCGTCTGTGCCCGACACACCCGCTGCCTCCTCCAGCGGTACACCTGAATGGCCCCTCCACCGGCACACCACTGTGCTAGAGGTATACACTTCACCGGATAACCCACCTCCGCAGCTGCCACCCCTTCCTCCTGTGCCGCCCTTGCCCCTTCTTACACATTTGTTCAAGGGAGAGCATGGATAGACGTGATTACGAGCAACTTGCGGCATTGGCTTCTAGAATGGGCTTGTATAGTTGTCAACATGCAAAGGTTGTTGTTTTCAGCAAGGAGCCATTGCCAAACTACAGATCGGATTCGGATGTTAAGCGACCACAGAGAGAGGTGTCTCCCCCAATTGGTTTGCACAGAGAAATCGATATTTTGCTAGGAGAATACCTTTCTCGGGAGTGAACAAATGGGGGATAATTTGCCAAGCTCTCAAGAAAAAGAAAGGCCAAATTACTTCTGCTATTGAGGATGCTCTAGAAGATGCAGACTTAAGGGAGTACAGCTTGAGGACTCGTGAGTCATTATCATGTTGGAACCCAGATTCTATCGATTTTAATTGATTGAGAATGTTCTGTCATATTTGCCGTAAAGAAAGACCTGATGTTATTTTGGATTTTATGACGGGTTGGGGTGACATAAATGCTCTGAAAGATCAACTCCATGCTCATCCTTTTCTTGGAGATCCTAGTAAGGTCTCGTTACTTGCTTTCTATGAATCAATGGCTAGCTCAGAGCAGAGGTTAATATTTGATAAACCAAAAAAAATGGTATGAGAAAAAAAATAGTTCTAGCAACAAATATGGCCGAGACAAGCATTACAATCAATGATGTTGTTTTTGTCCTTGACTATGGGAAGGCAAAAGAAGCATCCTATGATGCATTGAACAACACGCCTTGTTTGCTTCCATCATGGATATCCAAAGCTTCAGCTCGGCAGAGGAGAGGGAGAGCTGGCCGAGTTCAGCCTGGAGCATGTTATCATCTGTACCCGAGATGTGTCTATGATTTTTTTGCAGAGTACCAACTGCCAGAGCTGTTGCGAACACCTCTACAATCTCTCTGCTTGCAGATTAAAAGCTAACGACTCGGAGGCGTTTCTAAATTTTTGTCTAGGGCATCACAATCACCAGAATAGCTGTTGGCTCTTGTCCACTTAGACATAGACGACTGCGGGCAACCGGTGCACCTCGATGCTCTTCCAACCGGTGCACCCATGGCCCCCCAATCGGTGCACTCCTGCCAACTCTGACCCGGTGCACTCCATCATGGCTCTATCCGGCACATTGCCCAGCCCCTTGAAACGGTGCACCCTTGTATCCATGATAACCGGTGAGGCTGCCAAGCCTTTCACCCGGTACAGAACTTTTCCCTCTTAACCCGATAAGGCTGGTAGCCTTTCCCCCAGTACATAACTTTTCCCTCTTCACCCGGTAAGGCTGGCAGCCTTCCACCCGGCACAGATTATTTTCTTCTTCACCCGGTGTAGTCCAAACACCCTCAAGTGCCCCAGCGGCACACCCTCTTTAGCCTTCCACGGCACACTATCTTGTGCCCTTCAACGGCACGCTTCTTCAGCCCCCCAGCGGCACACCCTCTTTAGCCATTCACGGCACACTATCTCGTGCCCTTCAACGGCACGCTTCTTCAGCCCGCCAGTGGCACACCCTCCTGGGCCTTTCAACGGCCCGCCCCTGCAAGCCTTCAGCGGCACACTATTTCAAGCCCTCCAACGGCAAACTTTTCCAACCTTCCGAGGGCACACTATTTCAAGCCTTCAGCGGCACACTTCTTGGGTCTTCCAACAGCACAGCCTTCTGGCTTCTCAGCAGCACGCCTTGCCACCCGGTGCATCCGGCAGAAGAAATCTAATGCCCATGCCCTAGAGATCCTTGGCGCGCAGTGGGCTGTCTGACGTGTCAACCGGAGATGAAGGCACACAGGCTACCTCTTGCCACCGAGGATGGAGAAAGTCAAATCCCCATTCAATGCCCGTCACTTCCCGCCTTCGCCGTTTATGTTCGAAGGCTCCCGCCACTGGGAGTATAAAAACCCCCTCTTCTCCGGCGAACAAGGGAGGACGGCAGACGTAGAGGACACACCCATGGAGACGAACAGAGCCTGCCACCGGGAGAAGAGAGAAGAGGAAGAAGAAGCTGCTCCGACGTTGGAGGCTTCCCGGAGGCCAGAGAAAAGAGAGAGAGTAAGAGAAAGAGAGAGAGAGGGAGGGTCTGTGTAGCAGGGGGAGTAGGGAAGAGCAGGGAGCCGTCGCCTCTGCTCGACCCCAACTCCCCTCCTATTTCCTCTCCATATTATTCCTTTTCTTCTTCAACCCTCTTCTATGGCTTCGGCCTCGATTTATACCGCAATGTGCATGGCCGGTCACGGTCATTTTTTTTTATGAATGAAAGTCTCCCTCCCTTCTTTTGGGTTTCTTGTGGCCTCCCTCAATCTATCCAACTACGGGTGGTGTGTTGTGCATTTCCTCTGCTATCTTCTCGGTGTTCTTGGATTCTATGCGTCGATGTTCTTCCCCTCCGAGGGCCCGGATTCCACATTTGGTCTTTGGCCCAAGTGGGAAGCTTGTTCCTTCCTCTCCTTGAGCCTTACGAGCCTAACATCTTTCCTTTGATCCCTTTGTCACCCTCCTCTCTTGGTAGCTGAATCCCCCTTGGCCAGTCTTGGAGATATCTTCCATTCGTTGGTTCTTTCGGGCTTTCCGAAGTTTTATCAAAGGTGAGGTCGCCCCTGGCGCACACCTCAGATTATCGGGTTCCGCCACTCCGTGTGGGCGCGTTCCCTTTATTCTCCTTCCATCCCGGGTCCGGGGGAGATGTTGCCAAAATTTCGTCAGGATTGAAACTAATAAAAGAAATAAAAACACAATATAATGTTAACCTCCAAAACAATGGTAAGTAAGAAATACCTTGCATGAATCCCTAAAGGCCTGGCACGGCCCAACCTTCCTCTTGTTCGGCACCTCTCAGCCCTTCCCGGCACATCCTTTCAACACTTACCCGGCACACTCTTTCAGCCCTTCCCCGGCACACCTTTTTAGCCCTTACCCGGCACACTCTTTCAGCCCTTACCCGACACACTCTTTCAGCCCTTACCCGGCACACTCTTCTTCCAGCCCTTCCCCGGCACACTCTAGCCACCCTCTACCCGGCACACCCATCCACCCTCTATCCGGCACACTCTTAGCTTGCCTTCACCACCCTCTCCCAGCGCTCGGGTGTCTAGGGGAGACACTGCCACATTTTCACCAGGATTAATATAATAAAAATAATAATAAAAATAATAAAAATAAAAATAAAAAATGAAAAAAAAAATAAAAAGATGAAAGGAAATAATGCAAGCTTCCCTTGTGCATTTCATGAATAAAAAGAAAGCACCCCCCTCCTCCATGCATGCATTAAACTGATCGCATCAAAACTTGCATAAATAGGGCGTTGTATATCGTGTGAAGACCCTCCCACGCACGCTCCAAATGTAACAAATAATAATAATAATAAATAATAATAATAAAGGGAAATAATAATAATAATAATACTAATATTAATAAACTCATAAAAAGATAAAAATATATATACAAATAAATAAATAAAGTAAAATAAAATAAAATAAAATAAAAGAATGATAATAAAATAAATAATGAAAGGAGAATATAATGCACCGGTAATAAAAGGAAGATCAATGAGCAGCATAAAAAAATAAATAAATGAATAATTATGACAATACCGAGTAGAACGATGCGGCTCTCATTACCCCCAGACCCTACGCATGAGAATATCAATAAGGCCTTCGTGGGCCACGCTTAGACCTCGGGTCTGCCCCGATCATGGTCATCGTTTGACTCATATTCTAGGCCAATAGCCCGCTATCTTGGGACGTGTCTTTGTTTTGGGATCTAACCCCGGGACATTCCCCCGCTGCCGCTTTGGCACCGGAGATATTAACGAACCCATGCGAGCCTGGCTTCGACCGCAGGGGGCCCACCGCAGTATGGTCGCAACTTGATCTCGCACCAGGCCAACAGACTTATCAGTTTCTGACAGCTCTAACTAGGATTTAACTGAGCGTTTCCCGTTCCTCTGAACAGTAAATTTGTCGTATCCTGACATACATATGCTCTGGATTTTCCGTGAGGATTACGCTTTTCTCAAGCCGGACACTCGTCTGAACATTAAATTGTCGACACGTGACTGACATGAGCTCAATCACTTTTTTCATACCCTCGTACGAGGACTTTAGTATTTCTTAATAGATTTTTATACAATTAATTTTCTGGCCATGAGGCCCTTTTTCCTGGCGATTAATCAAGGGTGTTCCTCTCTTCGAGGGGACGTAAATAATGCCCTGACCTTTATGGCGCGGCGGGTTTTGGTCCCGACATGAACTACACAATCGTCTGACGAAGTCAGATCGAGCGCACCTGTGGCTCTTCGGAGCCCGAATAAATCGTCGCCTAGGTGACTGGCATGCCCACGCACTTAATAAACCTAATAAAGCCAATAAACGAACGAACAGAAGAATAAATAAATAGACGTGACAAAAAGTGCGTCCACAAGTCTGGCATGCCCGGTGGGACGGAAACCACCCTTCATCTCTTCGCCAGGATTAAGGGCCTTATGACCCCATCTTAAATTACTAATTATTTGATCGTCAATTGCAGGGGGGATCGCATTCCTGTGATCGTGATGGCCGTCTCCCTCGGACCGATCGCTGTGGCTAGCCATGTTACCCATGGCTACTTGGCGGTGCCAACTCAGCTCGGAAGCTTTCCGCCCGTCGTCGGCTTCCCCAACTTCTTGGGGGTTGCATTCATGGAACTTTTGGAGACCCAAGAGGTGGACTGCATCGCCACTGCAATGGTGACATCGGACAAGACCAAGATGGTGGGCTACTACATCCACCAAGCTGCTCCTCGCGCCTCCGCCTCTTGGAAGCGCACACCGGTTGTCGGGCGGGCAGCCAAGAAGAACACCGGCACGCTGCAGGGCCGGTTATCTGCTTCGGGCAAGTCCGTTCTTATCGGAGGAGTCCAGTTGTTCTTGAATGGCCGCCATGCCAGGATTACACCTGAGAGGGTGATCGCCGCAGTGCCATTACGCAACTCTTTTGAAGCATTGGCCCACATCAAAACGGACCATGCCGAGTCCAAGATAAGGGGTCAGTTGCTCCTAAAGCCAACCAAGCTCAAGCAGATCTGGGTGCCCAAGAGAGCCCATGATGTCCCCGCCATCCGGGGAGAACTTCTGAGTGTCCACCGAGTAGGACCAAAGGAAGATGCACAGGATGAGGTGGCAGCCCCAATTCATCCCTCGCCAGCATTGGCTACCCAGGCCAATCCGGGGAAGATGTCCCACCACACCAAGCTGGGGGCAAGGATTCCTATCTTCGAGAAACCAGCTACTTTCCAAAGACCATCCACTAGAAAAGCAAAGAAGAATAGAAGTCTCCAAGCTTGCACCTATAACACAGCCAGAACGGCCGGCCACTATGGGGCTCCGCCCCCGGGTTATGATGAAGCCGCTAGGCTCGCTAAAGGGCTAGAACCCGCTATCGCAAGACAAGGGGTTGTGGTTACAGCGCAAGCCCATACTAAAACACCCGATGTGAATCTGATCACGGTGACTGTGAATGTGGTCACTACTGGAAATGATGGTGAGGAACCAGCGCCTGCTTGAAATGCACCGGAGGGAGAGCAAGGTCATGCTCCCAGCTCCTCCATGCCTGATCAGGCCACCATGATGCTCATGATGCAAAGATACCAGCAAGAAATTGAGATGCTGAGGAAACAACTCAGCGGCGTGAATCTACACGCTCCGGCTTTAAGGCAGGTCGAGCTCCCTCTCGAAGCCTCACAGAGAGGTGCTAATGAACATGGAGCTGCCCTCCCAACCATGGCTTCTCAGCCGTCACTTGATCATTCTAGGGGCGCAGCCCCGACTCTATAGCCTACTCTCCTGTTGCAGGGGATGGCTACTATACCTCAGCCAACGGTGATGATGTCACCAATGACCCAACAAGCTCTATGCTGCCCGAGCCCGGTTGACCCGGCAGAGATAAATGAAACAATGATAGAGCAAATGATAGAAAAGAAGCTGGCAGATCGAGGTGGTGATGATTATGCCTCATTCGATGCCTACAAGGTGCCGTACCCGGTCCACCATGCTACTAAAAAGCTACCTCCCGGCGTCACTAAGCCACTAAAATCTGATAAATTCAATGGACAAGGATTGCCAAAGGAGCACATAGCCTATTACATCAACATGATGGGTGATTTGGCAACCGACGAGTCCTACTTATTAAAGTACTTTGCGTCCTCACTGACGGGACTTGCTTTCGAATGGTACTCCAACCTACCTACTAGAGCAATCAATGATTGGTCGGATATGCAGCGCCAATTTCGGGAGCGGTTCCATATAGCCGAAACAGAAATAACCATGGCTGAGCTCTATACCTCCAAGCAGAGGCATGATGAGACCGACTTGGACTATATCGAAAGATGGCAAAATCTCGGCATGAGATGCAAACGCCTACTACACCATGAGGATGTAGTTCAAATATGCAAACAGAACTTGAGGCCAGATATCCTCGAGAGGATGATCGGGAGTGATATTAAGATTTTCGACTGGATAAACAATGTGGTGGCCGAGATCGAGACCTTCTTCTCCAGCTATCCTCACATTCCTACTTCTGTAAGCCAGAGGGCCCGATTTATCGGTAAGCGGCCAGAGCCAAAGGAAGCTTGCATGATCGACTCTGAAGAATTGGAGCCGCAGAAGAATAGGGGTAAAGGGCTTGTTAGCCCTCCCCTTGCTGAACCCATGAGCCGCAAGAGGGCCCGTCCTTGCGGACTAAAATGAAAAGGCTATATTCCTTTCCCAAGGGGAGGACTCTGGCCTTATTTGAATGGGCCACCCAATACAACAAAGTCACCCTCCTAGAGCCAAAGAGGCCGGCAGATGCTAGCAGAAAAGACGATCCCCACTTCTGCCCGTATCATCAGATGATTGGGCACTCTATTGAAGATTGCTATCCATTCAAAGATGCCATTGAATGGCTGATCCGGAGGGGGGAGCTCCAGATGGGCAACCTCAAGGTTGACCCTCCACTTCCTCACGAGTTGCTCGATCTTAAAAGAGTGGTCAATATGGTGTCTTTGCATCCGCTACCACCAGAAGGGCCGAGGCCTTCCGCAAAGAAGAATGAAAGGAGGAAGCTGAAGGTCAAAGGGAAGGGGGTTGCCCTCTCCTGCGATACATTATCTACCATGCCCGGCACGAGCCGAGCCGCTAAGGAAAGAAATGAAGAACCATGCTGTCCACCTCCTATCAGAGCGGCGCGCCACCGTACCCCCTCTCCACGTGAGAACATGGAGGCAAGAATGCCAACTTTTGAAGCACGGGATGCTCTCGGCAATGATGACGAGACGCTGCTGGCCCCGCCCAGAATCCACACGGAAGGCAGCACTTCCAGCTCCCCTCAACCTGACCCTGCCATAGTAGCAGAACTATATCAAAAGCTTCAAGATACTGAAGTGTTAAGAAGGAAATTAAGCAAAATGGGTCTATACCTAGCTATACCCGGACAGGCCGGGTCACCTCCTGAAGTTTCACAAAGCGGCGCTAAGCCCCGAATGACACGTGATTATACAGGGGGCACCCCCTCTCAGCATCTTCATCGTGCGCCTCCTGTGCATCTCCCGGCTCCCTGAACATGTCAGGGGGTAGCTAGCACATCTCGCGCCATGTCATCCGTGGCCCCGCTTCCACAATCGACTGGCTCGAGCCGTGACCTTTCGACTCCGCCAATAATGAGCGAGCCGAGAATGGAGCGTGCTGCTAAAGTAAAGCTAGCCGAAGAGGAGATCACCCAGGCAACGCTGCATACGACCAAGCAAAGGAATGATGAATCTGCCTCGGATTACATTCGACGGTGGAGGGACCTCAATGCAAGGTGCAGACACTTGCCCAACTACCAGGACGCTCTCCAAATATGCCAGCACAACATGAATACGCACCACCTGCTCAGTGTGATTGACGTCGAAATTAAATCCTTCAAGCAACTGGATGATCTCGCAACGGATGTTGAAGACCTCTTGGTAAAACATCACCCATATGCTGCTGTCCAGAATTGTGAACATAGGCCGATTGATGAGTCGCCGACGCAAATGGAGACAAATCATGCTGACCTTGAGGCCTTTGTGCAACAACAGAAGAAATTGGAAGAGGCCGATGTCCCTCCCTCCACTAAGCCCTTTGAGCAGTGCCTTTCGCTAAAGGGCAAAATGATGAAGCCCTATTCCTTTTCAAAGGACAAGACTCGGGTTCTCTTTGAGTGGGCCCAAGAATATGGCAAATTAGTGCTCCCAGAGCCCAAGAGACCGAATGAGGCAGGAAGAAAGGATGACCCTCAATTTTGCCTATACCATCGAGGGCTGGGGCATTCTATTGAGGACTGCTACATATTCAAAGACATCATAGAAGGCCTGATTAATTCGGGTGAATTGTAAATGGGCAAGTATAAGGTGGAACCACCGTGCCCTCACTAGATGTCTGTCTTTAAAGCGACGGCTAACAAGGCCCCTCTGCGTCGGTCGGAGCAACACAAGCACTAAACGATGCCTACGGCCCCATGCGCCACCGCTACCATCTGTTCACATGACTTTTCATGAAGAGAACAAGCCACCTTGTGCAGGGATTTACTTTGAGCAGCTTCTTCACTTATTCACCCCCGTCCTGGGGGCACCTTGAGCTGTAATGTCATTTTGGCATCTACAGGCCCCGTTGAACCTGTAAGGGCACTTGGGCAACTTAACAGTCCGCTGAAGAAATGGAAATACCATGATTTACTTAAGGCCCATAGGGTCTATAAATGTTTTGGGTGGCAACCTGCTGCGAGTGCTGTCCGTCTGATGGCCGACTTGAATCCCTCATTCGCAGGGATCATTCGCCATGCTCTATGCCAAAAAAAGAGAAAATGAAGAGAAGAAAAGAGAGCAAAAAAAAAAGAAAAGAGAAGAAGAAAAGAAAAGAGAACAAAAAGAAGAGAGAAAAGATGAACATAAGTACAAAGAAGGGAGGTGTCACTGGTGTTCATCAACCCCTCCTCTCAACGATCCTTCGACTTTACAACCTACTCTCAAGGCCCGTTGGCATACACGGCCTTCTCTCTTGATGTCTCTTGGCTTTGATAGCCCGCTTTCCTTATTTTGAGCTCTTGCAGCCTACTTCTCAACTTTGGATCTTTGTAGCCTGCTTCTCAACTTCGGCTCTTTACAGCCCGCTTCTCAACTTTGGCTCTTTGTAGCATGCTTCCCAACTTCGGGTCTTTGCAACCCGCTTCTCAACTTTGGCATTTATAGCCTGCTTCCTAGCTTCGGCTCTTCGCAGCCAGCTTACCAATTTTGGCTCTTTGTAGCATGCTTCCCAACTTTGGCTCTTTGCAGCCCGCTTCTCAGCTTCGGCTTTTATAGTATGCTTCCTAGCTTCGGCTCTTCACAGCCCGCTTTCCTTAATTTTGGCTTTTGTAGCATGCTTCCCAACTTTGGCTCTTTGCATCCTACTTCTCAACTTTGGCTCTTTATAGCCCGCTTCTCAACTTCAACTTCTATAGCCTGCTTCCGAACTTCGACTCTTTGCAGCCTACTTCTCAATTTCAACTTTTGTAGCCTGCTTCCCAATTTTGGCTTTCGCAGCCCGCTTTCCTGATTTCAGTCTTCACGGCCCGCTTCCCAATCTTTGGCTTTATAGCTTGCTTCTCAAACTTTGGCCTTTGTCGCATGCTTCCCAATTTCGGCTTCACAACCCGTTTTCCTGATTTCGATCTTCACGACCCGCTTCCGAATCTTTGGCATTATAGCCTGCTTCTCAGACTTTGGCCTTTGTCGCTTGCTTCCCAATTTTGGCTTTTGCAGTCCGCTTTCCAGATTTCGGCCTTCACGGCCCGCTTCCCAACCTCTGGCCTTTGTAGCCTGCTTCCCCAACCTCTGGCTTTTGTAGCCTACTTCCCAACCTCTGGCTTCTATAGCTTGCTTCCCCAACCTCTGGCTCTTGTAGCCTGCTTCCCAGACTTTGGCCTTCGTAGCCTGCTTTCCCCATTTCGGCTCTTGTAGCCCGCTTTCTCAACTCCGGCTCTTTGTAGCCCGCTTCCCAACTTCGGCTCCCTACAGCCTGCTTCACGAACCTCGGCTCTCGCAGCCTGCTTCCCAATCTCGACTCTTGCCGCCCGCTTCCCGACTTTCGACTCTCGTAGCCCGCTTTCCCAATTTCGGCTTTTGTAGCCTGCTTCTCAGAATTTCAGCTCTCGCAGCCTGCTTCCCAGAATTTCGGCTCTTGGAGCCTGCTTCCCAAAATTTTGGCTCTTGTAGCCTGCTTCACAAACCTCGGCTCTCGAAGCTCGCTCCCATATTTTGGCTTTTATAGCTTGCTTCCTAGTATCGCTCGGCTCTTATAGCCTGCTTTCCCGATTTTAGCTTTTGTAGCCTGCTTCCCCAATTTCGGCCTTCGCAGCCCGCTTCCCAACTCTTGGATTTTGTAGCCTGCTCCCCAACTTCGGCCCCATAGCCTGCTCCCAACTTTGGCCTTTGGTGCCTGCTTCCCAACTTGGCCTTTGTCGCCTGCTTCCCAACTTTGGCTTTCACAACCTGCTTCCCAAATCTTGGCTCTTGCAGCCTACTTCCTGTAATTCTGGATCTTGTAGTCTACTTCCCGGCTTCGACTCTTGCAGCACGCTTCCCTAATTTTCTTTCGGCCCTTCGTGGTCTTCTTCCCTAATACCTTTACTACCATTACATTTATACATTAACAACTATATGTTCTTACACAAAAAAAAGGAAGAACAAACGAGAAACGAACAAAAAAAGAGAGTTTTATGATACTTGGCTACCCTGCTTGCATGCTTGCTTATAATATAGAATAAGACACTTCCCTTGAATTTTCTAGGACCATATTTCCTTGCTAAAAAATAATGTCCCGATTCCGGATGCACGCGCATCACGGCATACGCTCAAAGGGAACTCGATTATGGCGGGTGCACACGTCAAAGGGAAGAGTCATGGCTAAATTGCTAAGTCCAACTCACAAAATAAGCCCGAGACAACACTCCTACGCTTCGCACTTAATGTGTTCAATGGCCTTCGACTATAGGGATTGCCCAACTTTCTTCTTAGCACTCTACGGATACTTAAATTCCTACACTCGCGTGAAAGGTAATCGTGAGGAAAAAGTTACCTACCCCCACTGTAAAAAAAATAGAAAATAGAGAAAAAATGATGCAAAAAAAAAGAGAGAGAAACGTGAATCCGAGTAGCCGGGAATCCCCACTGAAACAAATGAGGACACTCGCGCGAAATGGTGAAGCGAATTGCAACAAGGACGAAGCCTAGTAGCCGGGAATCCCCATTGAGACACATGAGGAGACTCGCGCCAAACGGTGGAATCCGTAATAGAATTATAATAATGACGAAGCCTAGTAGCCAGAAATCCCCACTGAAACAAATGAGGAGACTCGCGTCGAGTGGTGAAATATGCTACCAAAATGAACAACTGGGGGCTGTGCGAAGCTACCGAAATCAAGAGCTTGAAACCCATGTGTAGGCGCTAGAGTAATCCTCGAGTGTTGCTTAGAAAGCTTGCATATCCCTATGTTCAGGGCCTTTTGTTCACATGTTTACTCCCCCACGTCACAGAGAATTATCTCGGGTGAAGGTTGTAAGTTTAAGCTACGCATGCGAACCATGCGATATCCTATTGACGGGTGCACTACCCCTTAGCCGTGCCTCGTGGCTCACGCCGTGTCTGCGAATTATGGGTGATGTCCTTATCCCATCCCCTATAGAGGGAGATACCTTATGTATATTTGTGTTATGACTGTTGACGCCTGCTTGCATGCTTGGATAACAGAAATAAATAAAAAAATCAAAAAGAAACTCATTTTTGGCTGTCGCAGCCTGCTTTCTCCGTTCCGACCCGTAGGGCCAAATCTCGACCCTCATGGCATGCTTCCAGCCCCCGCGACATGCCAATCCCCTAACTTCGGCTCCCGTAGCCCGCTTCCCCGATTTCAGCTTTTGCGGCCTGCTTCTGCAACATCAACTCCAGCCCTTGTGGCCCACTTTCCCGGTTCGGGTTTCATAGCCCGTACCCCTGTCCCATTGAGGAACAAAACTCCTGTCACTCCAACCCGGACCTCCTAGTCAGATCACTGAATGAATAACCTCTTCTCCCAATCCCACCGCGCTTCTAATATCTCCCGGCTCTAGTAGCGTGATCTCAATTTCGGCTTTCATAGCCTGCTACCCGATTCTGGCCCATGAAGCCTAGTTTCCCAACCTCAACCTTGGTCTGTGTACCCGCTCTCCTCACCATAATAAATCTCTCAAATGGGCTGCACCAGCACGTCCCGCTCTACTCATCCTTCGCTCGCACCACCCGCGGGTGGGGGGCATTTGTGGACACCAAAAAAAAAGAAAGAAAAGGAAAGAAAAAGAGGGAGAAAGAAGAAAAGGAAGGGAAGAAAGGAAGAGGGAGATAAAATAAAAATAAATAGAAGAAGAAAAAGGGGAGAGAAGAAAAAGAAAAGAAGAGAAATAATAATAATAATAATAAATAATATATATATATATTGATAAAATAAAATGGGGTGGGCCACTCTCTTTCTCCCTCTCTTTCTCCCCTATTCTTTCTCTCTCTTGCTCCTCACCCGGCCCGCCCTCCACTACGCCGGATGGCACTTTCTCCACCGGTTAAGACCCCATCACCACCCACTGGTTCTTGCCTCATACACACACCACCGGGCCACCTCCAGCGGCACACATCCACTGTGCCGGATGAGCTCGCTCACGCCGTACCGGGTGCCCCCCTCCTGGCGTCCCTATCGTTCCCGTGGCCGCGCTGCCCTCTCCCCAGGCTGTTGCCGCTTATACAGATGTGGTCCCTGCCGTGCCCGTCGCCGGACTGGTGACATCTGCATCTCACCTCCGGTGTGCCCCCAAGTCTGCCCCCTTCCCTCCTCGCTTCTACCACGAGTTCTAGGAAGATTGTGTGCAGAGAATGTTTCTCGAGATCCAGCAAGGAAGCAAGTGGCAGTCTTGATGGGAACCCTTCCCCGCCTCCCTCTTTAAAAGGCTTCCATGTTGGGCGGTTCCTATTTGAAGGTAGAGGACACCCTCATACCCATCGGACCTCTCTCTCCATCTCTGTCTTGTGTTACCTGCAGAGACAATCAGATGTTGCTTAGAGGCTTAAGTTCAAAGAACAGATGGAGATCTCCTGCCCTGGGGATGTTAACGAGCTTCTTTGGAGCATGAGTCCCAGAAAAAAAAGCCAGTCCGTAGGAAGTGGACTATATAGAGAGGGAATATTTTCTTGTAATGTAGACATGGATGATGAGATTGATCTGGGATTAACATCAAACAACTTTGAAGATGGATGTTTTGGAAGACCGGCCAATTTATATGGCAGCTCAGGCTTGCAAGAAGGATGTGGTAGTGACGATGATGGAGCTAACTTGCTGAATAAGAATCAAGAAAATGCCTTTGGAATAAATACTGATCCATTGTAAAATGGTTCCACTTTCTTCATTGCAGATATGAAGCAGTTTGATGATGAGTTTTGTCAAGATGGTGAAGATGGATCTCCATATCATGGTGTTGCATCAAACCACACAAGTGTTCCACATACCTTTTCAAAATCTTATTCTTTGCCTAGTCTGGGGATACATGGATCTTCTCCAGTTTGCAGGTTGATGCCTCATAGATCAAGATCTGTTGAGAACTTGTGCACTCAGACCATACAGACTGTTTACCTTGATGGCCTAGAACGTCAATTTCCCGATATAGGGAAGCAGCACCTTGTCCTGATATGCCACAACCATCAGATACAACTGGGGGAAGAGTGCATTCTGAAGCAGATTTAGGAAATGGATGTGTAATTTCTGGTGCAAATAAGGAATGTGAGGAAATATCAAAGAGTGAGAAAGATTTTATAACACAAAGCAGATATCATATCTTTGAAAATAAGTTCAATGATGATTGTGCTTCCCCTAATCTGAGTGTATCGTTGAATGACTGGAGAGAACCTGGAATAGATGGATCAAACCATGTAAGTAATCAAATGAAAGAAACTTTTGGAGAATGGCATGATTTGAATAGTGAAAACTTCAGTATGAAACGAATAGAGGAGTGGATTCGCCAAATTGATATTCATCAGAGTGGCATTGCGCAAGAAGCTGGGGAAAGTTTTGGTTCTATTCCTAGCAAACAAAAGGATTACCATCTTTTGAATGGGAGTTTATCTGCTACAGGAAGTGGTGGTGTTGAAGCCGCCTACAATTATATTTCCTCACTTGTTCCTGCATCCGACTACTGGCCCTTCCTTTGCTCACTCTGTCCGGCACACCCCAAGTGGCCTTTGGCCGGCACACCAGCAAGCTTCCGTGCCCAGCACACCCGCTGCCTCCTCTAGCGGTACACCTGAATGGCCCCTCCACCGGCACACCACTGTGCCAGAGGTATACACTACACCAGATAACCCACCTCCGCAGTTGCCACCCCTTCCTCCTGCGCCGCCCTTGCCCCTTCTTACACATTTGTTCAAGGGAGAGCATGGATAGACGTGATTACGAGCAACTTGCGGCATTGGCTTCTAGAATGGGCTTGTATAGTTGCAAACATGCAAAGGTTGTTGTTTTCAGCAAGGAGCCATTGCCAAACTACATATCGGATTCGGATGATAAGTGATCATAGAGAGAGGTGTCTCCCCCAATGGGTTTGCACAGAGAAATCGATATTTTGCTAGGAGAATACCTTTCTCGGGAGTGAACAAATGGGGGATAATTTGCCAAGCTCTCAGGAAAAAGAAAGGCCAAATTGCTTCTGCTGTTGAGGATGCTCTAGAAGCTGCAGACTTTAGGGAGTACAGCTTGAGGACTCATGAGTCATTATCATGTTGGAACCCAGATTCTATCGATTTTAATTGATTGAAAATGTTCTCTGTCATATTTGCCGTAAAGAAAGCCTGATGCTATTTTGAATTTTATGACGGGTTGGGGTGACATAAATGCTCTGAAAGATCAACTCCATGCTCATCCTTTTCTTGGAGATCCTACTAAGGTCTCGTTACTTGCTTGCTATGAATCAATGGCTAGCTCAGAGCAGAGTTTAATATTTGATAAACCAAAAAAAATGGTATGAGAAAAAAAATAGTTCTTGCAACAAATATGGCCGAGACAAGCATTACAATCAATGATGTTGTTTTTGTCGTTGACTACGGGAAGGCAAAATAAGCATCCTATGATGCATTGAACAACACGCCTTGTTTGCTTCCATCATGGATATCCAAAGCTTCAGCTCGGCAGAGTAGAGGGAGAGCTGGCCGAGTTCAGCCTAGAGCGTGTTATCATCTGTACCCGAGATGTGTTTATGATTCTTTTGCGGAGTACCAACTGCCAGAGCTGTTGCGAACACCTCTACAATCTCTCTGCTTGCAGATTAAAAGCTTATGACTCGGAGGCGTTTCTAAATTTTTGTCTAGGGCATCACAATCACCAGAACAGCTGTTTACTCTTGTCCACTTGGACATGGCCGACTGCGGGCAACCGGTGCACCTGGATGCTCTTCCAACCGGTGCACCCATGGCCCCCCAACCGGTGCACTCCTGCCAACTCTGATCCGGTGCACTCCATCATGGCTCTATCCGGCACACTGCCCAGCCCCTTGAAACGGTGCACCCTTGTATCCATGCGAACCGGTGAGGCTGCCAAGCCTTTCACCCGGTACATAACTTTTCCCTCTTCACCCGGTAAGGCTGGCAACCTTTCCCCCGGTACATAACTTTTCCCTCTTCACCTGGTAAGGCTGGCAGCCTTCCACCCGGCACAGTTTATTTTATTCTTCACCCGATGCAGTCCAAACACCCTCAAGTGCCCCAGCGGCACACCCTCTTTAGCCTTCCACGGCACACTATCTCGTGCCCTTCAACGGCACGCTTCTTCAGCCCCCCAGCGGCACACCCTCTTTAGCCTTTCACGGCACACTATCTCGTGCCCTTCAACGGCACGCTTCTTCAGCCCCCCAGTGGCACACCCTCCTGGGCCTTTCAACGGCCCACCCCTGCAAGCCTTCAGTGGCACACTATTTCAAGCCTTCCAACGGCACACTTTTCCAGCCTTCCGATGGCACACTATTTCAAGCCTTCAGCGGCACACTTCTTGGGTCTTCCAACGGCACAGCGTTCTGGCTTCTCAGCGGCACGCCTTGCCACTCGGTTCATCCGGCAGAAGAAATCTAACGCCCATGCCCTAGAGATCCTTGGCGCGCAGTGGGCTGTCTGACGTGTCAACCGGAGATGAAGGCACACAGGCTACCTCCTGCCACCAAGGACGGAGAAAGTCAAATCCCCATTCAATGCTTGTCACTTCCCGCCTTCGCCGTTTGTGTTTGAAGGCTCCCGCCACTGGGAGTATAAAACCCCCCTCTTCTACGGTGAACAAGGGAGGACCGCAGACGTAGAGGACACACCCACGGAGACGAACAGAGCCTGCCACCGGGAGAAGAGAGAAGAGGAAGAAGAAGCTGCTCCGGCGTTGGAGGCTTCCCAGAGGCCAGAGAAAAGAGAGAGAGTAAGAGAAAGAGAGAGAGAGGGAGGGTCTGTGTAGCAGGGGGAGTAGGGAAGAGCAGGGAGCCGTCGCCTCTGCTCGACCCCAACTCCCCTCCTATTTCCTCTCCATATTCTTCCTTTTCTTCTTCTCCCCTCTTCTGTGGCTTCGGCCTCGATGTATACCGCAATGTGCATGGCCGGTCACGGTCATTTTTTTTATGAATGAAAGTCTCCCCCCCCCCTTCTTTTGGGTTTCTTGTGGCCTCCCTCAATCTATCCAACAACGTGTGGTGTGTTGTGCATTTCCTCTGCTATCGTCTCGGTGTTATTGGATTCTATGCGTCGATGTTCTTCCCCTCCGAGGGCCCGGATTCCACATTTGGTCTTTGGCCCAAGTGGGAAGCTTGTTCCTTCCTCTCCTTGAGCCTTACGAGCCTAACATCTTTCCTTTGATCCCTTTGTCACCCTCCTCTCTTAGTAGCTGAATCCCCCTTGGCCAGTCTTGGAGATATCTTCCATTCGTTGGTTCTTCCGGACTTTCCGAAGTTTTATCAAAGGTGAGGTCGCCCCTGGCGCACGCCTCAGATTGTCGGGTTCCGCCACTCCGTGTGGGCGTGTTCCCTTTATTCTCCTTCCATCCCGGGTCCGGGGGAGATGTTGCCAAAATTTCGTAAGGATTGAAACTAATAAAAGAAATAAAAACACAACATAATGTTAACCTCCAAAATAATGGTAAGTAAGAAATACCTTGCATGAATCCCTGGAGGCCCGGCACGGCCCAACCTTCCTATTGTTTGGCACCTCTCAAACCTTCCCCGGCACATCCTTTCAACCCTTACCCGGCACACTCTTTCAGCCCTTCCCCGGCACACCTCTTTCAGCCCTTACCCGACACACCCTTTTAGCCTTACTCGGCACACTCTTCTTCCAGCCCTTCCCTGGCACACTCTAGCCACCCTCTACCCGGCACACCCATCCACCCTCTATCCGGCACACTCTTAGCTTGCCTTCACCACCCTCTCCCAGCGCTCGGGTGTCTAGGGGAGACACTGCCACATTTTCACCAGGATTAATATAATAATAATAATAATAATAAATGAAATAAAAATAAAAAGATAAAAGGAAATAATGCAAGCTTCCCTTGTGCATTTCATGAATAAAAAAAAAGCACCCCCCTCCTCCATGCATGCATTAAACTGATCGCATCAAAACTTGCATAAATAGGGCCTTGTACATCGTGTGAACACCCTCCCACGCACGCTCCAAATGTAACAAATAATAATAATAACAAATAATAATAATAAAGGAAAATAATAATAATAATAATAATAGTAATAAAAATAAACTCGTAAAAAGATAAATATATATATATATATAAATTAATAAATAAATAAATAAAATAAAATAAAAGAATGATAATAAAATAAATAAAGAAAGGAGAATATAATGCACCGGTAATAAAAGGAAGATCAATGAGCAGCATAAAAAAATAAATAAATGAATAATTATTACAATAACGAGTAGAACGATGCGGCTCTCATTAGCCCCAGACCCTACGCATGAGAATATCAATAAGGCCTTCGTGGGCCACGCTTAGACCTCGGGTCTGCCCCGATCATGTTCATCGTCTGACTCATATTCTAGGCCAATAGCCCGCTATCTTGGGACGTGTCTTTGTTTTGGGATCTAACCCTGGGACATTCCCCCGCTGCCCCTTTGGCACCGGAGATATTAACGAACCCATGCGAGCCTGGCTTCGACCGCGGGGGGCCCACCGCAGTATGGTCGCAACTTGATCTCGCGCCGGGCCAACAGACTTATCAGTTTCTGACCGCTCTAACTAGGATTTAACTGAGCGTTTCCCGTTCCTCTGAACAGTAAATTTGTCGTATCCTGACATACATATGCTCTGGATTTTCCGTGAGGATTACGCTTTTCTCAAGCCGGACACTCGTCTGAACATTAAATTGTCGACACGTGACTGACATGAGCTCAATCACTTTTTTCATACCCTCGTACGAGGACTTTAGTATTTCTTAATAGATTTTTATACAATTAATTTTCTGGCCATGAGGCCCTTTTTCCTGGCGATTAATCAAGGGTGTTCCTCTCTTCGAGGGGATGTAAATAATGCCGTGACCTTTATGGCGCGGCGGTTTTTGGTCCCGACACGAACTACACAATCGTCTGACGAAGTCAGATCGAGCGCACCTGTGGCTCTTCGGAGCCCGAATAAATCATCACCTAGGTGAAAGGCACGCCCACGCACTTAATAAACCTAATAAAGCCAATAAACAAACGAACAGATGAATAAATAAATAGACGTGACAAAAAGTGCATCCACAGCGGGTGGATGTACTGGCATGAGATTCTGGTGAATCCCGAGGTCTTGCTGCTACTGTAGGGGTTGTTGTTGTTGTTGTTGTTGTTGTTGTAGGGGTTGTTGTTGGAAGTGCTGTTGCTGGGGCGCCGCCTGCTGCGGCCTTGCTTGTCTTCGTCTCTCCTTTATATCTTCAATTATCTTATGCATTTGATCCTAATCAATCCTCTGGCCCTCATGCAGATCATACACCAAATCTCTAAACTGAAAGCATCTTTCTATAGTGTGCCCGGGCTGCCAATGGTATATACAATACCTGCACTGATCGGCTGCCAGATTCCAATTCTGACGTTCCGGAGGCAATTGGATGTCACCAGTGTACATTAGAGCTGAAAATATGTCGGGGAGGGTTTCTGGCAGTGGTGGATAATTAGCCCTCTTGGGTCCCGACCGAGCAGGCCCATAACCAGCGGGAGGAGGAACATTGTGGTACTGGGGTGGCGGTTGCGGCTGTTGAGGTGGTGGTGGTTGTTGTGGATGCTGAGGAGCTTGGAAAGTGGGTCGGGGAGCTTGTGGGGTGGCGAACTGGGGGTTGCGTGGTGGTTGCTAGAAACGGGGTGAAGCAGGCTGGTTAGGGAATTGAACAGCCTGGACCTGCTCGTTGACTTGGACTCCCTCAGTAACTGGGCCCTGGGATTTTCGGGTAGTCTTGGATTTCTGGGCTTCAAACAATGAATGGATGGGGGAGTCTTTAAATTGGGTCTGGATAATCCGAGCCCGACTGTACAGCTGGTGCATGTTAGAAATGTCGTTCATCCCCAAAATGTTCCGGAATGTCAGAGTAGCATTAGAAATCAGCAACTTTACTTTTTCTTCTTCCGGGATCTGCCCGGGCATACGCGAGGCCATCTGCCTCCATCTGTCTGCATATACAGCAAAATCTTCATCCGGCTTCATCTTTTCTGCTACTAGATCAGTGAAAGAATATTCGGGACCGACCCGATCCTAGAATCTCTGAATGAACTTCTCCTTGACAATTTTGAAACTTTCCGCCTCCTCAGAGGCAATGTGTAGAACCACTCCAGGGTGACTCCATCCAAAGATCGGTGAAACAAGTAAGCCATCAGGCGGTCATCGTGTTGAAACTACGCCGACTCATAAAGAAACTCCCTGACATGAATGAACGGGTTGCCGTTCCCGTCATATTTTCGGTACACGGGGAGCTCGGACTGGGGTGGGAAATGAATGTCCCAGAAGTTAGGAGTAGGGACATCGGCCAAGGACTGAGGGCCGACCCACTTGTGGAGGAGGTCGATTTGCTGCTGCATAGCAGCCCACTTGTCAAGGAGTTCCCGCTCCCGGGAAGGAGGTGATGCAGTAGGGAGGATGGAGCCGGAATACGGAGCCGAGGGGTATACTGACTGAGAGGGGAGCCCATAAGATGGATAATGGGCCAAGGAAGGGCCCATATCCGAGTGAGCCAACTGGGCGGCCCCTGGTTGCAGACGGACAAAATCGGCCGGGGCCACGAGGGCCTACGGTATTGAAGAGATGGTGGTGTAAGGATCAACATAAGAGCTGGAGGGGACCTGGGTTTTCCCCTTATCAAGCGGCTGATGGGTCGAGGTAGAAGCCTGGCCCGCTTCCATGGTGGAGAATCGAAGAGCTTGAGGACGGATGGGAGTAAGATCGATGGGGACTGTAGAGGTAGCCCCTAACCCAACAATCGGGGGTGTGGAAGTGACGGCAGCAGTCGTGCCAGAAGAAAGAACTGAGGGCTAGGCATCTTCCCCTTGCAGGGCCTGCTTCAGCAGGTGGAGTTGAGTAAGATCCAGCTGGGCCATCATCTAGAGAATCTGACTGGCCGAGCCGTGAGTGGATGGATCTGAGAGGGAGGGTTGAGCACCCTCAGCAACAATGGTTGGGAGAGGGAGGGCAGTCCCCTCTCTCCCTTGCACATGAGCAACCCTAGGTGGGTCCTCCAAAAGTCCCTGAGGGAGAGAATCCTCAGGGGAATGGGAGAAGTTGTAAGACGACATGACTGGCGGTGAATCAAACAAGGAATTGAGATAAGGGTGGGAAGGCGAACCGCCCTTAGGAGATAATCCTGAGTGCGTGAGACAACTCCACATACACTAACACACCTAGAGAAGAAGACAGACAACCTTAACCAAAATAAAACCAACAATCAGAACAAAATGCAAACAATGGAGGAGAGAGATGAGAAGAGAATCAATCAATTAATGCAACCAAGCTTCAAATGATGTACGCAAAGTTTTATAAATTCTCCCTTTCTTGGACCTTGGTGAATTAATTAAGATTTAAATTCACTCCTCCACCAGGTACCTAGCCAAGGTAGGGAATAGGGCAACTGGCTGACACTAGAGGACTCTCTCTCTCTCTGATGCAAACCCTAGACTGGGGGGTGGTAACGATACAACCTGCCCAGCGTCCGTGTGAGAATCCACGGCTCACGGGGACTTACGGAGGCCCTCAGCAAGGTCGCCTAGTCGGCTCCAAGGAATATGGAGACGAGAGGAAACCCTACCTCGGTAGGAATGCAACTACTATGAAAAGAATGTATGCCCCTATGTGCACCGGAGTGCATGCAAAGTCTAGCCTAGCAACTAGCAATCCATAATCTAACAAATATGTAAGAAGTGAAAACAAGTATGCAACAATGATATAAGAGCAGGGGGAGATCAATAATCAGCACCAAACATCATGAAAATCAAATAACATGGCAATCGAAGTGAAGCACGGGTGCATTGTAGCACGACAAGGATGGCCTCTGGAAGACCGCTCAGGGAGATAGACGGCCCTGGTTGAACCGTTCAAACCAGGGAGTAACGACAAAGTAACAGGAAAATCAAAAAATGCTGCAATGAAAGAAGATAGAAATGAGAAGCGTACCCGGATGAGCGGTCTATTGACAGACCGTGTGAACTCTGGAACGGACCTGCATCAACCGTGTGATAGCAACCAAACCAACAGTATGAAGGCAGAGGCGTACATGTGCCAGCGAGATGGACGGCCAAGCACAGGCCGTAAGGATGATGAACGGGCGATAGGAGACCGCTTACCATAGGAGGCTTGCAGAAAAGGTAGCACTATTCGTGGAGAAGGACGGTGAACTTGGAGCCGCACAAAAGTTGAACGGCTCTTGAGAAACAGTTCAAGTTCTAGAGGACAGAGAACGCGACCAGCACAGAACAACTTGAAACCACTTAAAGAAAAAGGACTAACAAAGTAAAAGAGAGGGTCAGCAAGCCACTAACATGATGGGCACTAGGTGTCCCACCGTGATCGCCAAAAAAGGGGATGTCGACATGTTTTTTTCCACATACTTACCCTCTTAAGGGGTCTCTCCCGTTCCTTCCACTAAAATAATGTGAGATATATATATATATATATATATATATATATGAATGGTGGGAAGGAACGAAGATACACAAACCTGTGATCACCACCAAGATGCTGAGCGTGATGGACACGTCGTACCTTGGAAAAAGAGAAAGGAACTCTCCTTATGAGCAGCGATGGGAGGATGTACGGTCGATGAAGAATCGCATGTTATGATGAGCGGCCGCACAACAGACCATCTAAAGGCGCTACGGGGTACGCGGGATGAATTACTACTGGCAGATGAACGGCTCCAACACGACCGCAGGATAAAGAAGCACGGTCCAGGACCCACCGCCCATCTTCTTGAACGGCCAGTTGAGAACCGGCTAAAGCTGCCACGCTGTAAGTTGCAAAGGTCCAACCTCCACCCTTTCCAGCCGGCCAGAAAGGGTAGGCCTCGCGTTAGTGTGTTGCTGACCTGCAAAATGACGTGTAGAACACCAAGAAAAATCTGAATTAAAACTAGAAGGTGCAGTAAATACTCAAACAGACGGAAATGAACATGAATAAATGAAGTGGGGGATACCTGGGGAGTTTTAAACCCCTGGGGGCGTCAGAAAACATGGGAGGGTGTGTGCATGGTGCAAGAGAATAATGGAAACATGGAAGTAACGTGGAGGATGTGATGCATGCAAACGAGAAAGAACAACGAGACTGAATGGACTAATGACTCAAAAACCACTACTCCCTGAACCGGAGGCCTGTGTGGATGTAGAAGGCCTCCCTCCATGGTGCTAGGTTGCTCAAAGATTCAGCAGGGCTTCGCCATCGACCAAAAATCTCCCCCCCCCTTCGAAGCTGGGTCTCAGGGTCTATTTATAGAGCACCTAAAGTCCTGGCTCGAAATTGGGATTTCTAACCATTTTTAGGTCGAGATTATCAAATATAAGATGAAAATAATTCAATTATCTTTCAACTCGAAGAAACGATGCTCAAAATGGTTAAGGATTCACGGAGAAATCATCGGAGAAGGATTGGGAGAAAAACCACAAATGATAAGAAAAAGCCTTAACCACTTTCTGGTCCGAGAGGATAAATGGTCTCATGATAGACCGCACAAATGATGAGCGGCCAGGCATGGGCCGTCCATCCCTGTCGGTGGAAATTCAAATAAATCCTGAGATAATTAATTTATCCACTGGACTGACCGATAAATTCACCGCTGGACTCTTTCATAGTTGAACGGCTCTTGGGAAACCGCTCAAGCCTGTCGGTGATAAATCACAAATAAGAAGATAAATATGTAATTATCTGAACAGTTAACCGATGCTAGGACTCTTGAGAGGTAGACGGCTCAGTATATACCGTACAATGGATTTATGCGGCTGAGAGTAGGCCGTATATGTGCTTGTCGGTGATAATGCAGAGAATTATCCAATATACCAACTAAATGTTTGGACGGCCAACTATCAGCCACACAAACTGTTGAACGGCTGGAGGTTGACTGCACATGTATATGGGCGTTTGAAATTCATAGAAAAGCTTAATCAACCAAAACTGAGACCCATTAAGCCCTGAATCAAACCGGACCGAGCCAGGGAGGGAGGCCACCCATAAAATTGGCCCAAAACTTGCCAGAAAATAGCCCAGCGATTGATGGACAACTCGAGGCATCAACACATGGGAGTAAATGAAATGACTCAACTTATCGGTAAAAAACGGGTGTCAACAACGTCTCCCCGCGGTCGGAAGATAGATCGTTCTAACCCAGTCTCAGGTGCGCTCTCTTTCCTTCCTGTCACGCTATCATTGCCTGCACGGTCTGGTTCTGGCCGTTCCTCTACTTCCGCGGTCATCTTATAGGCCGTTCATTTCCATCTCATGGGTGTTTGCTTCTGTGTGAGCCTGTTAGCTTCAGCGGTCCTCGTCGGACCGTGCATTTGCCTCCATGGTCTCCCAATAGACCGTGCTTTTCTGCTGGCTTTGGTACATTGCTGTCTTTCATACACTTGTGGGTTTACTTATTCTTCACGGTCTTCTTAGGGTAGTTCTGCAGGTTGCACGGTCGGTCGATAGACCGTCCAGTCAGGTACGTTTCTATCTCCATAGTTTCAGTCCATTTTTAGTTCTCTGAGTTTTATTTCATTTTGCTACTCCCTACTGTTGCACGGTCCTGTCAGGACCGTTTACCTCCATGAGTGGTCTCCCCTTAGACCGTGTTTTATTGCTATAGTGCACCCATGAGTGCCATTTGGACCATCACTTCACATCATTTCACATTGTTTGGGTGCTGTTTTGATCTTTCCTGGTTATCCCTTGATTGTGCATCATCATTATTTTTACTTATTACATTTGATTGATTATTATTTGTTAAATTTAGATTAGATTTTGCATGCACCCCGGTGCACATAGGGTTCATCCATATTTTGCCATATTAGCTGCATTCCTACCTTGGTAGGGGATCCTCTCGTCTCCATATTCCTTGGAGCCGACTAGGTGACCTTACCCGGGACCTCCGTAAGCCCTCGTGAGCCGTGGATTCCCACACAGATGCCGGGCAGGTTGTACCTTACCACACCAGTCTAGGGTTGCATCCGTGAGAGAGAGTCACCTTTAGGGTCAGCCAAGTTTCCCATTCCACCCTTGTTAGCACCTTTGTGGTTGAGAGAATTGTCATTTTCACTAATCCACTAAGGTTCTAAAAGAGAAATTTTTAAAATCTGCCGTGCATCATTTAAACTTGGTTGGTCATTTGATTGCCTCTTCTCTCCTCTCTTTCCGTGTGCATTTGATTGATTGTTTGGTTGTTTAGAAGGTCGTTTAGGTTTGTTCTTTGGTGTCGGTGGGTGTTGCATGTGGAGTTGCTTCACACCTTCAGGATCTTCTCCTAGGGGCAGCTCTCATTTCTATTCCTATTTCAATCCTTTATTCGACTCATCACCCACCATGTCTTCTTACAATTTCTCTCACTCCCATGAGGACTCTCTCCCTCAGGGACTTCTAGAGGACCCACCTAGGGTCGCCCATGTGTAGGGGAGAGAGGGGACCGCCCCTCCTCTCCCAACCGTTGTTGTTGAGGGTGCTCAACCCTCCCTTTCTGATTCTTCCTCTCAGAACTCGGCCAATCAGATTCTTCACATGATGGCCCAGTTAGATCCCACTCAGCTCAATCTCCTTCGACAGGCTCTATAGGGGCCGGATGCCCCGTCTTCAGTTCCCTCTCATGGCGTGTCTATTGTCGCCACTTGATCTCCTGTTGTTGGTTTAGGGGCTACTTCCGCTGCGCCCATCGATCTTACGCCTATTCATCCTTGGACCCTCCGATTTCCTGGCATGGAGGCGGGCCAAGCCTCTACCTCGACCCACCAACCTCTTGACAAAAGGAAGACCCAGATCCCCTTGAGTTCTTATTCTGATCCATACACCACTGTCTCTCTAGCACCGCAGGCCCTTGTGGCCCCAGCTGATTTCATCTGTCTGCAACCAGGGGCCGCCCAGTTGGCTCATGTAGATATGGGCCCTTCCCTGGCCCATTACCCATCCTATGGGCTTCCCCCTTCATCAGTTTATCCATCAGCTCCGTATACTGGTTCAGTTCTTCCTGCTGTGTCTCCTCCTTCCCAAGAATGGGAACTTCTCGATCAATGGGCTGCTATGCAGTAGCAAATTGACCTCTTCCATAAGCGTGTCGGCCCGCAGTCTCTCACCGATATCCCCATTCCTAATTTTTGGGACATTCGCTTCCCACCCCAGTCGGAGCTCCCTATATACCATAAGTACGACTGGAATGGCAACCCGTTCATTCACATAAGGGAGTTTCTATATGAATCGGCGTAGTTCCAGCATGACGATCGCCTCATGGCGTATCTCTTCCGCCGGTCACTGGACGGGGTGGCGTTAGAATGATTTTACACTTTGCCTTTGGAGGAGGTAGAAAGTTTCAAGACGGTCAAGGAGAAGTTCATAACAAGGTTCCAAGATCGGGTGGGCCCGGAGTATTCCTTCACTGACTTAGTAGCAGAGAAGATGAAGCCAGACGATGATTTTTCCACTTATGAAGATAGATGGAGGCATATGGCCTTACGTGTGCCCAGGCAGATCCCGGAAGAAGAAAAAGTAAAATTGTTGATTTCAAATGCAACACCTACATTCTGGAATATTCTGGCAATGAATGATATATCGAATATGCACCAGTTGTACAGTCGAGCCCGATTTATACAAACCCAGTTCAAAGACTCCCCCATCCATTCCTTATTTGAGGCCCAGAAATCCAAGACCCCAAGAAAATCCCAGGGCCCTATTACTGAGGGAGTTCAAACCAATGAGCAGGTGCAGGCTGTTCAGTTCCCCAACCAGGCCGCTTCACCCCGTTTCCAACAACCTCCACGCAACCCCCAGTTCTCCACTCCACAAGCTCCCCGACCCCCTTTCCAAGCTCCCCAACAGCCACAACAACCACCACCACCACCACAACTACCTCAGTAGCCACCCCAATACCATAATGTCCCTCCTCCTACTGGTTATTGGCCTGCTCGATCGGGCCCGAAAAGAGCCCATTTTCCTCCACTCCCTGAAACTTTGCTGGACATATTTTCGGCCTTGATGTACACTGGTGACATACAGCTCCCACCGGAATGTCAGAACTGGAACCCGACCGCCGATCAATCAAGATATTGCATATATCATCGACAGCCCGGGCACACTATAGATAGATGCTTTTAGTTCCGAGATTTAGTGTATGATTTGCATGAGGGGCAAAGGATTGACTGGGCCCAGATGCATAAGTTGATAGAAGACATTAAAGAGAAGAGAGGACAAGCAAGGCCGCAGCAGGCAGCGCCACAGCAGCATCAGTTTCAGCAACCCCAACCTCAACCTCAGCAACAGTAGCAACCACCTGAACTCGGGATTCACCAAAATCCCATGCCAGATCATCCACCCGCTCCACAACAGCAGCCGTCGGCATCGGCTCAAGTAAATGTTGTTCACCGCCCAGCCCCTAATGCTGGGTGGTCTTATGACGATGAGACTCCCGCTCATCTCTTGGCCTTCCACCACACCAACTCCCCCGCGCCTCCTATTCCTTCCATCCTTCGGCCTACCACCTTGACCACTCCTCCACCCCCTATTCCCTCCAGGTCACCTATCGCACCCACCACCTTACCCACCATTCTGCCAATCCTTGCACCATCACCGGCCTTACCCTCCATCATCACCCCTCCATTTAACCCTTCGCCCATCACCACTCCACCAAGGCCCGTCAGGCCAGCCTTCGCCATCCTCACCCCCATTTCTATCCCTTCCACTCACCCTACCGGGCCGATCGCGAGTCCATCCGACGCCGTGCCGACATGAAACTGTGCCCTTCGGAGCGGGCGTTTATTCCACAGAAGTTACCCCTCTACTGGTGCACCTGCACCCAACCCCCCAATTCCTTCCTCAGCAGTTGAAGCAGAAGAAAGTGACCCCTTGCCTGGCACTAAATATGATTTGTTGCAACACTTGGACTAGATGCCAGCTAAAATATGAGTCCTGGAGTTAATCAAGAGGTCCACGCTACACCAAGATGCCATGAGGGTTTTTTTGTAGAAAGTTATGGTTAACGAGGACGTGGCAGTAGACAGTTTGCCATCGGTATTGGCCACCATCACAAAGGGGCCATCTATTTCTTTTTCTGAGTCGGAGCTAGCACCCCCAGAGACACGTCAGATGCCACTATGTATTACAATTTCATTGAACAAAGTGGCCGTTGACTCAGCTCTGGTGGACACAGGAGCTTCTATCAATGTTTGTCCCTTAAGCACGTTGCGTGCCAGCAACATATCTGAAGACATGCTAAGGCCGACGGCCACAACTATTGCAGCATATGATAACTCCCAGAGAGCTTGCCACAGGGTCATGACAATTCAGGTTGAGCTAGGGCCTTTGAAAATGGATGTGGAATTCTATGTGTTGGACATAGACCCGATGTTCAAGGCTATTTTGGGTCATCCATGGATTGATAGTTTGAATGTAGTGCCCTCGACCGCCCACCAGTGCCTCAAATTCCCATTTCAGGGGCTGGTAGTCAAGGTAAAAAGTGTTTCCATGATCCAGACTGTGGATGCTATCGCTGATAAAATCCTGCCTACATTACGGCCAAGTAATAAGCCAGTTTTATTTGTGATGGACTTGAACTTTCCATGGGCATATGCGTCACGCAAGCCCGCCACTGCACCAATTAACGTCAAAATCAAGTCCAAGATTAGAGATTCCAAAGGGTGGCACATGATTTTGAAGCTGGGCTATCAGCCGGGCATGGGCCTCGGCGCACAATTGCAGGGGCGGACTAACCCCCTCCCTAGGGGCAGAAATATGAGCCGAAGAGGCCTTGGCTATCGGGAGTCCGCATTGTCAATACTGGGGGACTCCGGGCCACTGACGTGGGACTATCGCCAGTATTTCGTAAAAGGCCCGTTGCAACCTGGCACTCTGAAGGGCCCACCATCCCGTGTTGATGAGAACCATGATGCCACTTGTGTTGTTGCTGACCCACCACCGCCACTGAAGGGGCTGGTGGGTGATATGGAAGATTTCTGTAACTGTTTTGAAAAGTTATTTCATGAAGAAGAAGTTTGTTTGAAGAAGACGGAGATGCAGCTAGTGAAGCACTCCCCGGTTGATCCAGTTTACGGGAGGTCGCGGGAAGCGGGGAGCCCCATCGTTACTTTTTCTTGGCTTCCTTCCCACCTTATCTCCTTGTTTCGGCGATTGGGGTTTATTCCCCGTTCACCGCCACTCATGGTCGATCCGTACCTTACAGAAAGGCCATGTGAAATTCTGTTTGTTCCATGTGCATGTGGGAAGTGCCCACCTATTGATTTGTCCACCATGTGGACCCCCACCACTAATCTCCATGAAATGTGGTTTTCTTCTTCTGACCCATTCTTCGATTGTCTCTTCCCATCTCTATTTCCCATGCAACTTCCTCTTCCTCCTTCCTCCTCTGACCTCTCTTGCTGCATGATTTCCTCCGATCTCCAAAAAAAAATGTAAATTTTAAAATGGAGATTTTGGTGGAGGATTGTGCTATGTTCTGTCCACATTCTTCCTAGGGGCATGAGGCCCCTAGTTCCTTTCCAGTAGACTTTTTGTCCCCTCGGTTAGATGTAGGACTTGTTGAGATTAGAGAAATAGAGTCAGTTGCGTCTAGTGAGTTAGGTTCCTGTTCCGATGTTTCCAACCCATCCACACTTGTCACGCGCTCGATGATGCGTCACTCTAAAACCATCCCAGATGGATTCCTCCAAGATCTTGCCCAGCGTTGTCACGCTCTTCTTAAATGCCCTGAGTTTGTAGAGACAGCCATAGTCTTGGAGGATGATGAGGAGATAGATGGGGTATGGAGCAATGACGGATTAGGGGTATATGAAATCATAGATGAGAAGGACCCAGCTGATGATGAGGAAAGTGACGTGGATGACACTACCGATCTGTACGCACAGGGTTTAAAGAGGTTTGACGAACCGTCATCGGCAGTAGATGAACACACAAAAGAAATCAATCTTGGAACTGAAGAGGACCCTAGGCCCATAATTATTTCCGCTAATCTCCCTCCTCAGGTTGAAGAGGAGCTAATTAAGATTTTGAGGGAGTATAGCGATTCTTTTGCCTGGTCCTATGAGGATATGCCGGGTCTTGACCCCTCTCTGGTTGAACACAAACTTATCCTTAAACCAGGGGCAACACCTGTTAAACAAAAATCAAGAAGATTCCACCCTCAAATGGCCTTAAGGTTAAAAGAGGAAGTTGATAAATTACATAAGGCCAAGTTTATTAGAGTTGTGTTATATCCTCAATGGGTGGCAAATATAGTTCCGGTGATGAAAAAGGATGGAAAGATTCGGATTTGTATCAATTTCAGGGACTTAAATAAGGCATGTCCAAAAGATGATTTCCCGCTTCCTCACATTGATGTGTTGGTAGACAACACGGCTGGGTATGAAGCCCTCTCGTTTATGGATAGATATTCAGGCTATAATCAAATCCGTCTTGCTCCCGAGGACCAAGAGAAAATCTCGTTCACCACGCCCTGGGGCACATACTGTTACGTTGTTATGCCATTCGGATTAAAGAATGCAGGTGCCACGTATCAACAGGCAATGATGGCTATCTTCCATGACATGATGCATGTGTATATGGAAGTCTACGTGGATGATATTCTGGTGAAATCGAGGGCCAAGGAAGAACGCCCTGCCATTTTAGCTAAGGTGTTGCAAAGGGCTAGGGACTATAAGCTAAAAATGAATCCAAAGAAATGTGTGTTTAGAGTTGCATCAGGAAAATTGCTAGGGTTCATAGTTAGCAAGCGGGGGATTCAGATTGATCTGAACAAGGCAAAGCCCGTTATGGAAATACCACCGCCTAAGAATATCACTGAACTTAGAGGTCTGATTGGGCGTTTGCAATTTATTCGAAGATTCATATCCCAACATTCGCAAAGATGCCGCCCGTTCTATGAATTGTTGAAGGCGGGAGCTAAATTTGAATGGAATGAACAGTGTCAGAAGGCCTATGAAGATCTTAAAGCTTATCTATCTAATCCCTCGGTTCTGCAACCACCTATCCCTGGGAAACCCCTGATATTATACATTTCTATTATTGATGACTCTCGAGGAGCTATCTTGGCTCAAGTGAACGACGAAGGAGGAGAAAGGGCATCATACTACCTCTCTAGGTTGTTTAATCATGCTGAATCTAAGTATACTGCCATGGAGAAGACCTGCGCAGCATTAGTATGGGTAGCTCAGAAACTCAAGTATTATTTCTTGGCCCATGAAGTTAAGTTGATCTCTAGAATGGACCCAATTCGTTACCTCTTAGAAAAACATGTCATTTCTAGCAGATTAGCTTGCTGGCAGAGCATTCTTTCTCAATTTGATATCACCTTCATCGTTCAGAAAGTGATCAAGGGATACGTGATTGCTGAACATCTTGCTCATTCTCCTATCCCTTGCACTGATTCAATCCAGGACGAGTTTCTTGACGAGCACCTGGCCGTGCTTACTCATCTCTCCTTCTGGTCCTTGCACTTCGACGGTGCTCTCAATTCTCAGGGCCGTGGAATCGGCGCTGTTCTCCTCACTCCGGAAGGAGTAACCATCCCCATCGCCTACTAGCTCTCTTTTCGTGCCACAAACAACGTAGCCGAGTATGAGGCTCTCCTTGCCGGACTGAAGCACGCCTACCTCATGGGCGCGAGATACCTAAACATCATAGGAGATTCTCAATTGGTGTTGCGTCAAGTCCTTTCAACTTACCGCACCCGTGACCCTAAGCTTAAACCCTATCAAGATTTGGTCACGCTCTTGGCTAGGCAGTCTTGTAAGCTTATCTACATTCACACTCCTCGTTCTCAGAACAATCTTGCCAATGCACTCGCGTCTCTTGCTTCTTCCCTTTCTTTCCCTCTCAGTCGCGCCACTGAGACCATTGTGATCCAACGGTTAGACGCTCCTTCCCTCCAGGATCCGTGGTTTGACTACCTTAGGAAATCTGTAGAGAAGAAAGCTGAAAGGGAGAATTTGAAGGAAGTATCTTTGACTGAGCTTGAGGACATAATAGAAGAGGAGGAATTGCCGTGGTACCATGAAATAGAGCAGTATTGTAGGGATGGATCCTTCCCAGAGACGGCCAATGCCGAGCAGCGCAAGGCCATCAGAAGAGTCACCTCCAGATACACCATTGTTGCATGAGAATTGTATAGGCGGGCTCTCAACGGAGTGCCTATGAGGTGTTTAGATGACGATGAGGCTTGGAAGGTTGTCGAAGCAGCTCATGCAAGCGAGTGTGGAGGGCACGTTAACGGTCAGGCTTTGGTGAAGAAGATTCTTAGGCAGGGCTATTACTGGCCAACCCTAGAAGAAGATTGTTCCACCTATGTCCATAGGTGTCTTCAATGCCAACTCCATGCCGATAAAATCCATGCTCCTGCTTCCTCTCTCCATACTCTCTCTGCTCCTTGGCCATTCTCCATGTGGGCTTTCGATATTGTAGGCCCACTGGGTGATCCTAATGCTCAAGTTAAACAGAAATCATTTATTCTGACTTCTACTGAGTACTTCACCAAGTGGGCGAAAGCTGAAGCCTATGCAGAAATCAAAGCTACCACAGTATGCCGCTTCATCCTGAAGAATATCATTTCGCAGTTTGGAGTGCCGAGGGACATCGTCACTGACAACGGGCCTCAATTTGTATCTCAAGAACTCCAGGACCTCTGTAACAAATTTAATATTTCATTGCATCATTCATCACCATACTACCCTCAAGGCAACGGCCAAGCCGAGGCCACAAACAAAACCCTTCTTAAAATCATTAAGAAAACATGTGAGTCACACAAATTTACTGATTGGACTGACACATTGATAGAAGCTCTATGGGCTTATCGCACCTCCGTCCATACTCCCATGGGGCAGACTCCTTTTGCTCTCACCTATGGGATGGAGGCGGTACTCCCATACGAGATCTTGATCCCTTCCCTAAGAGTGCAGCTAGACAAAGAACTTAATCTCGACGAACGTCGAGAGGCATTACTAGTCCAACTAGAACTCTTAGATGAGAAGAGGCATAACGCGGCCAATCACGTCTCTGTTTATCAAAAATGTGTCTTGTGGCATTTTTAAAAGAAGGTTATCGAAAGAAAATTTCAAGCGGGTAACATGGTTTTGAAACGTAATTTTATTAGATCAGCAGGTCGTAGGTCTACGTTGCAACCCAATTGGGAAGGGCCGTTTGTAGTTAAAGAAATCTATCTTGGGGACGCGTATCGTCTTGTTAATGCGGAGGGCGAAGAATTGCCTAATCCATGGAATGGGTTGTATTTAAAACATTTTTATCCCTAGAGTCAAGCCAGTAACGGCCCGGTGGCGGGGTGTTCCTTTAATTGATCATGAAGGGAGGTCCCTGGTTCAATATTCATACACTACACGGCCCCCGTGGTTGGGTGTCCCTTTTTACGCAACAACGTTTCTCCCTTGGCCATGCTTAGGGGAAAGTGAAAATCCTTATTTTTCTCCTCTTTCGGCTGAAAATAGGGGCAAGTGGTGAATAAGGGGGCGAGAACTGATCTAGACACCCCATAAAAAGAGTGGTCTCAAATAGGAGCAGTCCGTTATGACCTAACTCCACATTCACAAAAGCCAAAGAAAGAAAAAAAATAAAGGAAAAGGGGCAAAATCAAAGGCAAAAGCTAAAAGCTCACTCAAAAGCTCGAAGCTCAAAAGTCTAAATGCTCCCAAAAGAATGAAACTAGGCATGGCAAGAGTGGCAGTACAGTTTCCCCGCGGGACGTAATGAGCCCGGTCGTATGCGTGCCGAGAGCGGATGAAGGTTCGATGACGGACACAAAGCCCCGGCGCAACAGACCAAATTCTTTGAAAAGGGGTTTGTCATGAGAAGAACTCAAGCCCTAAAAACATCTATACCTATTGCCGGCTTCCCATCAAATTCTCTCTTTTTTTTCCAAGGACTGGATCATACCTCGGGTATGGCCTCGGAAGAGGCACCGTTAAGTAGAATTGGACCCGGCCATGGGCGGTCACCCATAACGCACGTTGAGCTCGGGAAACCCCTAGTGAGGTGTGAGGATATCCTGTCGCCGGGTCTGAGCTGGCTCCAAAATTCAAAAAAAATAAAATATCTCAAAATCAAAAAAATCAAATATTCCAAAATCCAAAAACTCCAATATTCTAAAATCAAAAAAACCAAATATTTCAAAACCCAAAGAAAATTAAATATTTCAAAATAAAAAAAACAAATATTTCAAAATCTAAAAAAATGAGATATCTCAAAAAATCAAATATCCTCAAAACCAAAAAAAAATATTTTCATCATCATGATTTGCATTCATGGCACGCATTGCATCCATTTTCCTTTGTGTTATTTGCATATTTGATAAGGCTTACCCCTTTGACCAAAAATCAAGAACTGGTCACTTCCTAACTTGCTATAGGCAAGGGGTTAAGCCTAAAACAGATTTAATCTATTTCTTTGTTTATGTGTATGCAGGGGCAGGTTGAAGATAAGGTTCAGCATTTCTATCACTGAACGGTCCTCTGGTGACCGTTTTATCCCTCCAACGGTCAAACATCAGACCGTTCCATAATTCACAGAGCCTCGTCCATACCGTTCCAATCTCTAGCACCTTCATGAATCAACGGTCCTCACTAAACCATTCACGAACCACAACGGCGCACACTTGACCGTTCTTTTTTATCCACGGTCCTTCGATAGACCGTTCAATGTTCCAAAGGTCTATGTTCTTAACTCTGCCGTTCATCTGGTACACGGCCCAGGTCTGGCTGTTTAACTCTATCGTGCGGTTAGACTATAACCATTCATATAACTGAGCGGTCTTGGTATGGACCGTGTTCACCCTGATCCTATCTCAAACTCATTCAATCACATGCAAGAAAGGCCAGACTCAACTCAATCCAATCATCCATTTTATTCATTCAAATGCAAACATTGCTAAGCATAAATCTCTATCTCAATGCCATCAAAATAAGAAAATCACTCAATCCTCAGACAGGCATCCCCGCGAGGCCTAATCTCTCTCAGCTCTCTCACATAGGCCTGATACACCTCCTGGAGCTCTGTCACCTCCGCCGGTAGGGTGAGCACCCTACTAACCTCCCACATGATCAGGGCGCTCCTGATCACCTACTCGTCCTCGTCTGACCCAAACGTCCTCGCCTGTAGTGCGGGAAGATGGGGTAGCACTGGAAGTGTAGTCCAGGGTAGTCCAATCTGTAGGAAGCACCAATGCGGGCTATACATCGCCAGAGCAGTGTCACCCACGAGCCTCAAGTCCAAGCCAGGCCTCCTACGAAGCCTAAGGGTAGTGCCGTGGAGGAAAGACGGGCGCATCACGAACCGGTCCAGGGGCAAGGTGTTGATGTAGAGGTGCCACTCGTCCCTTGTCTTCTTATCTGCCGTCCTACACTCCACCTCCTGGGAGAACCTAAAAGAACCGCCAATGAAG
The DNA here is from genome assembly GCA_022559845.1 of Amorphophallus konjac. Classification (NCBI taxonomy): domain Eukaryota; kingdom Viridiplantae; phylum Streptophyta; class Magnoliopsida; order Alismatales; family Araceae; genus Amorphophallus; species Amorphophallus konjac. Next base: position 228,942,208 of record CM040121.1, on the reverse strand, counting down.
AATAATGGATGGCTCCCGAAGATCCTGTTGATTGAGGTGACATCCTCCCTAGGAATGAACTTCATCCTAACTCCCATCCAGCACTCTAGGAGAATCATGGAGCCAAATAATGGAACCCCTAGGGCAGCTGAGCTAAGACCCTCATATAAGTAAGCAAGGACGGCCTGGGAGATGGAAAGACCCTGCCACAAACCACTGATGGTGCTAAGGATGGGGATATCTAAGACATGGTCGGCAGAGGGGAAGAGTATGGCCCCGCACAAACAAATGGAAGCGGCCTTAGCTATGGCCTCGTACCACCCACACTTATTCTTACAGTGCGCTATCACCCACTGGCGGAGAGGTAGTAGATGTATCTGGTTTGGGCCCACTATGGTGCGTATGTCCTTACTGCTAGGTATGAACTCTCCTAAGATAAGGGCAGGATCCACAGGGGCAACAATGTGACAAACTAGATCCTCCTCACCCACCTTGGACCTGGGGAAAGACAAATAGGTCTCGACCTCCTCTAGAAGGATGGTAGCCTCGAAAGATGGGAACATGAAAGTATGGGTCTGGGGGTGCCATATCTCTATCAAGGCTGAAATGTTGTGCCAATCTAAAGTAAGCTAGGGGTAGTTCTTGGCTAACACTAGAAGGGAGTGGAGGTACCAGGACCTAAGGATAGATGTCACAGATATGGGTAACTCGCGGATCATAGGAGCCATCCATTTCAAGGTCGAGTATCATCTCGGGCTAGGGAGAAGCTGAAGTAAAGAAAAGAAGAGGAGAAAAGAAAGGAAGGACATATGAGCTTTTGAAGGAAAGGATATGAAACTGAATGAAATTGAATTGAACAACATTAACTTACCTCTCTCATAAGGCTAGAGCTCAAATGACCCGAGATGGTGGTCAGCCATTGTAGCACACCGTGCTCTTTTCTAGCCGGCTTTGGACCTTGATAAGCCACCTTGCCCATGGAACTCCCTTCTAAGGCCCTCTTCATGGTGTTTTGAGAAAGATAGAGAAGGGTTTCAAGGCTTGAAAGAGAGTTGATTTGTAAAGAACGAATTTGGAATCCCCTCTTACTTATAGAACTTGGTTAGAGGCCTAAACCCACTAGAATCGAGGTTGGATAAGCCTAGATCGGGTTAAGATAGAGTTTGGGCTGAGTTGGGGTGCCTATCCTCGGGTTAGGACTCTCCAAGAGAGTCCCGTTCGGACTCTCGGGGCGTACGTGTACGTGGTCTATCGATAGACTGCTCTGGTCAGTGCACGGCCTAATGGAGACCGTGCTGTAATCTTCTACACATTTCGAATCCTGGCATTTTGCACGGTCGCAGAGAGGCAGTTCTGTTCTACGTACGGTCAAATTTGAACCGTTCTACCCTTTGAACGGACAATAGTGGACCGTTTAGTTGCATCTATGGGTTCTGGCCAAATCGCTCTCAACCGTTTAAAGGAAGGCCGTGTAGGGTACTGGAGCGGTCCTATTGACGACCGTGTAGAAACCTGAAGCCTCATTTTTTTCCCTCTTGCACCAATCTTACTCAAGTCGTGTCGTCTCTCTCTCCCACTCACTATTTGGCATCTCTCTCTCCCCCACTATTTGGCGTCTCTCTCTCCCACTCACTATTTGGCGTCTTTCTCTCCTTCTCACTCGCGTCGTGTCGTCTCTCTCACTCACTCGCGTCGTCGCTCTCACTCACTCACTCATACTCACCCGTGTCTTGTCGGGAGTTGTTGTTGTTAGTTAGTTAGTATCTAGCATTTGCATCCATTCATACATTCATCCACAAAATCAAAACCAAAACATACCATATCACTATCATATTCATAAGTACAAGTCCCGTCAAGGTACAAAGGTCAGGCCTCTCCCTCTCCCTCTGGCCTGTCACTATCCCCGGTTCCCTCATGCCTCTTTGGTGGAGGCATCGCCGAGCTCGCCTCGTCGTGGTGTCGTCAGCGCCGCTCCTCCTCCTCGTTCCTCCGTCGGCTGGAGGAACCCGTGAAGTAACTCCTAACGGAGCCGTGGGTACCATGGGTGCTGCCGCGCGGAGTGCCACTGCGCTCTGACCGCCGGCTCATCTCCTTGTATGCCCGCAGCTCCCCCCTCTGCTCTAACGCCTCCATCCAGTAATGCTCCGCCTCCACGGCTCCAACTCAGAGACGCTCTAGCTCTACATGAAGGAGCGCCGTCTCGACCGGGTCTGTCAATCGGCTCCGTGCCATATCCTCCCGAAGGTGGGCAGCCTCCTCCCGAGCCACTGCTCGACTCTGCTCCAGCTCCGCCCTCAGCCGGGTACTCTCACCGAAGGCTAATATCAACTCGGTCGTCTGCATACACATTTCATGATTAGTCAAATGCATTTCATAAACATAATCAACTGGGAAAGTGTAGTGGTTACGTACCCTCTCGGAGACTGCTGCCTCAGCTGCCTCGGCCCGCGCCACCATCCGTGCAAAATCTGCTTCTCGCTCGGTGGGGTCCGCAGAGGTCTATGAAGAGGAGGAAGGTTCGTCGGTCCCCTGGTGCTGGGCCCCTCAGCTCACTGCATCCAAAACTCCAAGTCAGTCACAGGCATAATCATAAACATTTGCATAATTTAAGAGTTCAGGGTTTAAGGAAACTCACCAGAAGTGTCAGTGTCTGTCGGAGCTCGTCGCGCTCCTGGATGGTCGAATGGAGGAGTCCCTGTAACTCCGCGATCCTCCCCTCGGGGTCAATCTGCATTTAGGAAGTCCATACATTAGTGCATAATCATATGGAAAGCATAATAGAAGGCATTAGGGTTTAGAAGTCATACCGATCGGCGGGCACCACGGAACACCTGGCCCCTGTAGTGCTTGGCGTAGGCCGTGTAGTAGGCCTCCTCGCTCTCTACTCGGGCAGTCACCACCCGCTCGTGCGTTGCCCAGTCTGCTATCTACTCCGCGGCTCGCTCCATCCAGTCTATCACCGTGGCCAACCCTCGGGGGTGTCGCCCAATGTGTTCCTCCAGCTTTTCTGGTGTCGGAAACTCAACCGCTGGCTGATGGACGCCGGTCGTCCTCATCACCAGTCGGAAGTGGAGCGGCTCCACTACGTTCATGCAGTGCAGCCAAACGTCTCGGCCTGAGTAGATGAGGGCCGCCACTACCCATGGCTGACCCTCGTGCCCCTCACTCATGTATGGTGTCTACCGAACCTGTCCACCAAATAGAAAAATTGCATCAGCATCATAAGCATATAATTTGCATTTAATTAAAGAGTTTGAGTTTAGAGTTGTACCGAGGTGAAAGGCAGTGTGTCTAAATCGTCCTGGATCCCCTAGACCTGACTCCGTAGGGGTCCCATCTCGTGTGGAGCGGTTCACCGCCTGGCAATGGGCAGCCGCTCTGGATATGTCTCGTCACCTCTCCCCAGCCCACGTAGGTGCACGTAGGCCCACACCTGCATTGCATTTCACCAAAATTCAGCATATAGCAGTTATAGGAATCATATAGCAAATTGCATAAGAGTCAGAGTCGTACCTAGAGTAGAGGAGAGAAGCCCCCTAGCATCATCCACCGGCTAGTAGAGCTGAGGGTGTCGAACAAGAAAGCAAGGACCGCCGCTCCCCAGGTGTAGTCCCCAACGTGCCCTAGGTCCTCGAGAAGTGGGAGGAACCGGCAGGTGATCACATCAACTCTCGTCGTGAACAAGAGTCGACCAAAGAACAACATCAGGAACCGTCTCAGCACCCGGTCCGCCTCAGGTCCCGCCGCAGCTGCTACTCTGGGTCGTGCCAACTCTATCAACCTCTGTAAGTTGTCCTCGGGTAGCTCGCTTGTCACTATCCCTACGCGCCTCAGTCCGAGGCTGTCCTGTCGTCTCGCCCTCATCAGCGTCATCGATTGATGCTCTGGGTGCAGCAACTCTAAGCCTAGTAGCTCCTGGGCCAGCTCCCGGTAGTCGGGGTAAGTCATCCCGCTGACCGGAGTACCGTGCACGCGCAATCCTGTGATGCGCGCAACTTCCTCTAGCGTGAAGACCATGTGGCCCCACGGGGAAAGAAACGTCGAGCTCACCGGATCCCAGCGATCGTGTAGAGCATAGACGAGTGGCGTGTCTAGCCTAGTCACCTCCACGCTCAGGAACTCAGCAAAGCCCATGGTTGTGAGCCTCTCCCGCTGAAAGTCCGACAGTGCGAGATACGCTGCTCGGACCTGTAGCCAGGAGATCCTAGTCCTACGCTTCCCCTGCATATATTCAAGATAATTACATTTCATTTTAGGATCTTGCATTTTCTTTAATTGAATAAATCACTCTGAACGGTCTCATATGGGCCGTCTACTCACTCCACGGTTGGATTCAAACCGTCCCAATAATCCCCCTTAGAAATTCACAGTCCCCCATGGACTGTTCTGCCCTATCAACGGCCCTGGAGGACCGTTCTCCTATCTGGTGCCCACCCCTGATAACGGACCATGCCTGGCCGTTCAATGATCACACGGTCCCCATCTGACAGTGTCTGCCCTTTTTCAAGCCCCTAGTCATCTGGACTTGCCCGGTTTATCGTCCAACCGTGTGGTTATCAATAGTCTGGTCATAACCATTCTGTTATTAGATGTTTTATGTCTTGAACGGACCAAGGTAGGCCATTCTACATTTCTACGGTCTGATGGAGACCGCTTGGTTCTTTAGTGTTTCATGTTCTGAATGGACCTAGGTGGCCCGTCCTAAATCTCCACGGTCTAGTGGAGACCGTTCTATTTTGAGCGTTTCATATTCTGAATTGACCAATGTGGGCCGTCCTAGATACACACGATCCTCCTCAGACCGTGTTATAACGTCGGTTCAGTTCATTTTGAACGGCCATCTGTGGCCGTGTTGTGTTTGAGCGGTTCTATTTGAAACGCATAATTCTCCCATGCGGTCACTGTAAGACCGCGCTAGGGTCGCCGTCCCCGACGGCATTCAAACCCCTCCCCGTCGGCGGTGAGGTCCCCATGGAGCCTCCCAACAAACCCTAAAGGGGTCGTGAGCCCCTAACCTACCCTTCTAAGCTACATGCATGGATTAAAAAATGAAAATAGGCTCGTCCGTCTTCGGTGGCTTCTCCACCGCCGCCGTGGGGTCCGCCGGCGCTTCCCCGGCGTCTCCTTCTTAAGCTACGATCGCTCCCTCCTCAGCAACGCGTGGTGCGCCTTCTTCCTCGGCCGCGGGCGGTGGCGTGACGTTCTCCTCCGCGATGGCCGCCAGCGGCGGCGCTTGGCTTCCCTCACCGGCCATTAGATGGAGGAGACACTTTGACGATTGGTGTTTGTATCGCATAGAGAAGAGGAGATGAGGGGGAGTGAGATTGAGAATGAGAGTGAGAGAGGTGGGGAGTGTGGAGAGTGGGTGGTGGCGTTCGTGGGTGCCGTCGATTACGGTGTGGAGGGAGGAGGAGGAAGAAGAAGGGTTTTATTTTTTTGAAACCGCCAGTGATTGCACGATCAATCGATAGACCATGTGATGATTGGCCAGTCCCCATGTGACCGTTTAATCTCTAACGGTGCGCTTCTTTGAACGGCCAAGGGATGGCCGTCCAATTCATTAAACGGTCTCATGATGGGCCGTGCATTTTCACGATCATATTCAAAATGGTAATGTTTGAACGGTCCCAGATGGACCGTTTACATTATGGGGCGGTCTGTGTTAGACTGTGCATGTGCTGGAACAATTATGAAGAATGTTTTTTGCTGCATTTTGTGATTTAGTGGCTGATTTCTTTTTTGGCTTGAATGATTATTTCATAATGAAATATTGTCAAACCCTGTTCATGAATTCTTTGCAGCACCACTTCAACTTGCCGTTTTGCCTGCACAGGTAAGTCAGGTATGGCCTTTTACCCCTATATCCCTTATTGCATTACTATATGGTATTATGTTAGATCATCTCGAGAACTAGTTGGTTATCTACGTGTTCCAGGATCTGATGTTCCCCTATAACAAAAACAATGATGATCTAGGTTCGCGTGTTTAATCATCAGATAGGCCGCTAGGTTGGGAAAATTAGGGGAGGATGGCTCTATCTTGCACGCCGTGGTTGCAAATAGTATCTTGACCCTGGTTCTCCCGGTCTAGCAATATTATTCTCGAGTATTTTCAATTCTATGGATTTCTTTACATTTGTTTTAATGATTTCTTTTATTTTAGCCCAGCATGCATCATACACATCTTTTGAGCATTCATGACCCATGGTTTGTCTGAAAGTATCTCTTTTGTGATGGATAATTGTGCGTTCATGGTTTCGAGTAAGAAGGAACTATTCCACTCAGAGTTGGAAGGCTTTCTCTGATCTGTTCACCTGGTTTGATTGACTGAAGGTCCCCATCTGGAGTTTTAGTCTGTTTCTTTACTTTTTGCTACTTATTCTGGTCTCCTCGTTGGTCCAAGAGATTATGTCCCCCATGAGGTTGATCGTGTGTTTTCTTTTCATTTAGTTAATTTCTCCAGACTGGTGTCGTTTTGATTCGATTGTTCCTTGTGTTTGGTTCGAAGTTTTCCGAAAAATTCCTATCCCTCATTGGCAATGAAACGGGTGTCATTTACCTTAACGCCCACTTTTCAGTCCACTCCGCTTCATTTTCGCTTCATCTCCATGTTCCATTTCGCTTTTGCTTCACCTCCGCTCGCTCCCCTACAAAGAGGACGTTAAGGAGGGCATCTGTTGACACCCATTTTTTACCTATGAGTTGAGTCATTCCTCTTACCATCATTTGTTGATGTCTCGAGTTGTCCATTACTCATTGGGCTATTTTCAGGCACGCTTTTGGACTTGTTTTATGGGTATCTCCCTCCCTGGCAAGGTTTGCTCTCGGATTCGGGCTTAATGGGCCTCGATTTTGTTTGGTTTTGGGTTAAATGGGCTAATTTATCCCATTTTATCAATTTCAAACGTCCAGGATGTACGCAGTCTCGCGACTGGCCTTTTCGTGACTGGGCAGTCTTATTGGAACCGTTTAATTATTTATTGGATATTTATTTGATTTTGTGAATTTCCACCGACAAGCCTTTGCACAGTCTTCGTTCAATCATTTACAAACTTTGAACGGCCTGTCGTTAGACCGTCCAGTCCCAGAGTCCTAAGCCGTTGGTTTTTCAGATAATTATCTATTTATCCTTTTTTTCTAGATTTATCACCGACATGTGTACACGGCCTAGCATTGGACCGTTCTATTAAGTGAGTGGTCTAGTAGTAGACAGTTTTATCCGAAAGAGTCCAACACCGTGATGGCCGGTCAGTTCGGTGGATAATTGGATAATTTCACATTTTTATGTATTTATCACCGACAGCATTGGACGGTCTAGCATTTGACCGTGTAATGGTCTGGGCGGTCTATCGCACGACCGTGTACATGCCCGAAACCTATGAATTGTTTGAGATTTTCTCTCTCTACCCGTGGTTAATCCTCCACCTTCCTCCATCATTTTCTCCGCGGTTTCTCAACCAAATGAGGAGCCGTTTGATTTGGGTGGGAGATAAGAGTATTATCCATGATTTTTGTTTTGAAAACTCGGATTAATATCCATTGGAAAATCCAATTTCGAGACTAGACTTTTAGGACTCTATAAATAGTCTCCCTAGCCCAAGCTTGAAAAGGGGGAGATCCAACGTCGACGGCGAAGCTCTGCCGAACTTTTGAGCGAACTGTAGCCAGAGAGGGAGGCTTCTACATCCTTTCAAGCCTCCAGTTCAAGGGAGTAGTCCATTGTTTGAGTTTTGATCTTAGTGTTTGGCCTTTAGTTCATCCTTTGCATGCTCCTTTTCCCCATTTCTTCTCACATTTTTCACTACTTCACACCATTTCACACCTTCCCATTTGTTTTTCACGCCCTATAGGGGTTTTAAAACCTCCCAGGTATCGCCCATTCCATGTCATTATGTTTATAATCCATTCTTTTCTATAGTTACTATGCTTTCTAGGGCTAATTTGGGTTGCATTTTTGTGTTCTCCACATTATTTTACAGGTCAGCATCAACACAGCACGAGGCCCATCTCCTCTAGCCGGCTGGAACGGGTGGAGGATCAAGTCCTACAACTTGGAGTCTGGCGTAGCTGAACGGTCTTCTTCCATCCATGTGCAAATCAGAGCAGTCCTTCACGAGCCGTTCAGACCCTGTGAGCGGCTGTATTCGAACCATTATGTTGCCAGACTCGTCTGCGTCCCGCTTCCTTCTTCAGCATTGTAAGCGGTCTATCGAGCGGCCGTTCCATACCTTAGGCGGTTCATTCAGGACTGTGTACCACTGCAGCGCTGTATTTTTGGGCGAGTGCTTTCTCCCTCTTTCCAAGGTACGTCTTACCACCCGGTACCCGTGTCTTAGTGGTGATCACGATCACACACACTTCACCACCCTTTCTTTCTTTCCTTCGTTTTGTTTGTCTTTACATTTCCGATTTAGAAAAGGCAAGGAAAGAAGGAGTAAGGTGGGAAAACATGTCAACAGTGGCGGCACGTCATTAGCTTCTTCTTCTGGCTTTTGAGATTGTTGGGGGATCAGTGGCGAAGCCATCAATGCAATTTTGGGCGGCTTGGATGTTGGCCCGTAGATAAATCAGCCTTGAGGGTTGCAAGGAGCTTGTTAACTTCCTGTACTTGCGAAGCTTCATTAGAGGTTGTGGTGGCCTCTACGACATCAACTTCTTGCCATTCTTGTGTTACTGCTTGGTGCTTCGGGATATCTCCTAGCCTTGAGACCTACAAAATTTCTTCATGATCATCTAGGTAGTCATCATAGACTGCCTTTGGAGGTCCTTCACTCACCAGGGTGGGGAAGGAGGTCACATCTGCTTCACAACATTTCTCATCAGCCATGACGGCCTCCTCCATGGTGGAGGTATGTACCCCTGCCATGGGGCAAGAGTGACAATTCATCTTTTCTTTTACGGGTGGCGTCGGCCGCCCGGACAACTCCTTTTGGATGTGAGATTTGCTTTGATCAGCCTCTGATGTCTCTTCGGGGGTGTGATAGTGAATGGAAATCACATAAACTCCCCTTCCATAAGCGCCCGTTTCATGTGGGCATGGTGGGTCTACTGTGTATCCCCTGTTAGGTTGCTGGACAAGATCTAGAAGGGGGGATGAATAGATCCTTTAGAAACTATGCTCAACAATAAAAAACATACTAAGATGAAACGCAATAGAAGCTTAACGCTGTAAATAGACCAAACTATAGATGTTCAAAATAATGCACAATAGGACTTAGTAGATAGCACACAGAATAAACCAATTGGCACAGGACAACGCCTAAGTGCCAAACACTCAACAATCTCAGCACACAGCAGACTATAAAGTTAGAAGCTAGATTGAAGTCATGCTCAGTGAATCATATAGGATGCAAGATCTAAATTGAGATGCAGCAAAGATCAAAGGAAGTGCAGGTACAGAGCGGAGGCTAGAGTTCAGAAACTCTCCTCACACAAGGTGTATCAGTACACCTTTTGATGAACCAGCTTCAAAGATCCCACAGATATCAAGTGAAGGTTCATATAGAAGATCTATCAAACACTCACCGTACTATGAGCACATACCAGAGATCCTTCGCACATATGACATAGAGCTACTTTCAAAAACTTAGAAGACAGCTTGACATACTCACAAAACTAATCTTCGTCACCTGGTGAGCAATACATCCTGTGAAAGGGGAAGGAGGAAATGAACAAACACACAAGTCAAACCAGGGCGCAGCAAGATTTTTAGGTGGTTCGGCCAGACACCAGTCTGCCTACATCCACCCCTCACTCAAACCCGAGTGAGGATTCCCTTGCCAAAGCAAGATGCAGACTCAGTATGCAACAAATTGCTTCCTAACAGCTTGAACCTAAGGGAAACAAATCCCTCGACCTAGTGTTGCTTCCCACAAGACCAGCACCCTAGCTCTGCCACCTACAGAACTAGAATCGGAGGACAACCTCCCTTCCTCTGAGACTACAGAGGGAACACCATGAGTGACACCCCGTCACTCACAATCGGAGACACCAGTCTCCCTTCCTCTGAATCCACAGAGGGCAACCAGAGATAAATCTCCCTTCTCCTGAATTCTCAGGAGGAACCCCCGATCCCTGAATAGGGAATCAAAAACCACTAAGGAAATGGAAAAGGACAAACGAAAAACAAATGGAAAAATAAAAATAGATATTTCTCCGAGGAGCACAATGACTCTGGATTTGATCCACGAATCAATACATGAACATATCTTCAATATTAGCACTGACTGCACTGGATATGGATCTGACGAACTGGGTCTGCTAGATTTGAGAAGACGGGCTCTCACTCTTTCTACTTCTCTCTTTCTGCTTCTCTCTCGAACTCTCACAGTCTCTCTTTTCTTTTTCTTCTCTTCAAACTCTATCTTTTCCTTTGAACTCTCCTCGCTGATTTTTCTCTTTGGCTCTCTCTTCTTTTTCTTCTCTTTTCACGATGGCCTCTCTCAACGTCAGTAATGGCAGTAGCTTCAGCCACTTTCTTTAGAGGATGGGGTGGCTTTTTATAGAATAGAGCCTCCGGAAATGGATGAGGCAAATACCTAGTGAAGTCTCATTGGTCCAGCTGGCAATAGAATATTCTTCCTCTAAAAACCTCTAAAAAAGCGTGTCAAATCTTCTCGGATCACGTGCCACTTTATTGCTGGAGCGAGCTACCCAATCGGGTCCGGTTTTAAGTTAATAACCTAGAGTTCGGATCTTCAGACTTGTTAGTGTATGAACATCTGCATCGACCTGATTACTTAGTCTTGTACTTATGCATCGACATGTTTAGTGGTTTACTTGAACTAAGACATCAATGCATGAACTGGTGCATCGACCTGAGTGTTCTTAGCTGATACTGCTACATCGAGGCAGTGTCTTAGACTTGGCTTCTTTGACCATTACTGTGTCGAGGTAGTACTCAGCTGCATCAACCTGATCGAGGTGAAGATTCAAGATGCATCGGCCTGATGCATGTGTAGATGCAGGGTGCATCGACCTGTCTCTTCTCAGCATACAGAAATGGACTTCAATTCTTAGATGCATCAACCTGATCAACTGCTAGTTCAGTGTATCACCTTGACGTGTAGACTTCATATGTACTTTATCAGTTGATCTCCTTAGTGTGTCGGGGTGTGTACTCAGATGCGTCGAGGCAGAACTCTTGGTGCTTCCACTTTGCAAACTTCCAGATTGAGATTCTGAACGGATGTGTCGAGGCATGTACTGTAGATGCATCGAGGCATAATTCTTCCTTGAGGAATGTGAACCGATGCATCAAGGCATTGGCCAACTGCATCGTGGTAGTTTCATTTGGTTTGTTTCTGATGCCTTCTCTGCATCGAGGCATCTCCCGACTGCACTGAGGCAGCCCATTACTGCGTTGAGGAAATCTCTTCATATTTGCTTCTATGACCAGCTCTGCATCGAGGCAGTGCCTAGCTACATCGACCTGATACCCTTGCTCAGTCAGAGTATGTCAACCTCCTCTTTCAGCTTCACTGATTTCTTCATGACTTTGACTTAACCTTTTGCCTTATTCTCAGAGCCTATTCTATGGAGAATTCAACACACATCTTCTACATATAATCAGATCATCTTAACACCAATTATATCAGCAATAATGCAATGTATCACATCAATTAATGTTTGACATCATTAAACCATATTAATATCATGACATCATCAAAACCACATAAATGCAGCATCAACACATATGACATCATGCTTAGATAAGTTATAGTGTTTGGCATCATTAAAACCACAGGGGTGCAACAATCTCTCCCTTTTTGATGATGGCAACACTATGAGTCACGAAACAACATGCTAACTCGTATCTCAAACTATTCTCCCCCTTTGACTTCATCAAAAAGCAAGTACTAGTTTGATAAATCATGGAAGATAAATGCAAAGCATGCATTGATATGATTGAGACAAAAACTATTCTCCCCCTTTCTAGATGAATTGAAAACTCCCAGACAAAGCAAATCATGTATTCTTAAGCAGATGATGCAGAATTCATACTATTCTCCCCTTTAATACCAGAAGTATGATGATGAAGTAGTCTCCACCTTTGAAAGAATAGAGAGATTGGAATGGAAGATATGATCAGAATATATCAGCAAAAACACAGGGACATATATGGACAAATCAGCCAATGAGAGAATGACTTAAGAGATAATGCCGTCTGCAGTAGATATCAACCAACACAATCTGAAATGAGAGCAACCAAAGTCTTTCCCGCAGAGTAAAAAGTTGAGCACAAGAAATCAATTGATCATCCAAAGTAGTAAGAAAGATTTACAATGAGATACCAATGCCATAAATCCAACTTTAAAGATGTTTCAGATTCTTCCACTATAAAGGCTTATGAAATGACTTTTATTGAGCAAATGGTTTAAATAAGATGTATTCAAGGTTTGTCAATAAAGTCTCTGGACTCATATCTGAAGTCAATTTTAATAAAAAAGGAACCAACTATTCATGTTCATGTCTAGTTTAACCTCCTTCGATCTTAATCATTCAATTTCAAGGACTCGTTTAGGAATTACAAAAGGTAGTATTGAAGTTAAACACTCATGAATGCACTTGTTTTTGTCTATGCTTTCAAGAATGTTCTGTTACACTCATTTTTAGATTTTTCTTTTCAGATAGCAGCAATTTTATTAAAACTTTTCAGGAGCAATTGAGTTCAGTGCATACTTTGTAACTATAGGATACACGTTGTTTAGATACCAGTATTTCGAAGTACTTAGTATTAACTGTCATGCTTCATATAGAACAGAGATAATATCAGTATGACTTTTGCCATGAGGCACAACACGTCTTAGGTGAAGTGACCCAGTTACTCACCACACATCATGTCATTGCTCTGCTAAGTTTCACAGATATATTTCAATCAATTTTTCAGCAGAGGTAACTATGGCACTTCATGACATAGGTTTACTCCATTTTTGACAAAGAATCCAGTTTCTCGGTGACCAAAGTCATTGCTTTCACCATTTTCAGACATTACTTATAACAATCAAATGTTTAAGAACAATACTCACCTCATGTATCTCAACCAAAGTGAGCCATATTTTTAAGACTTTCAAATTTCAAAAGGTTTTACATGATATAACATGAATCAACTGGTTAAAATTTATTAAAAGGATTGATTCAGATATTTTTAAGATGTTCAAATTCAAACACAAGAAATACATGAAACTTAAACCACCTGAATCTTTTAGGCATTCATAATTCCGTATAATGGAAGATTCCTTTTTAATAGAAGGTTTTAAGATTTATGAACAAGGTTCACACATTGAAATCTTCCCAAATGACGGTCAAGACAAAAGAATTTCAGAAGAAGCCAGAACATCAAGCAGTAGAGAGCACTAATCATGAATGATAATAACTGATGAAGCAGTTAAATCCAAGAATGGTAGCTGACAGAGAGTAAAATGAGATAGGCTTCAGAGAATAGCAGAATTAGTAATTCAGTTCAAATCAGGTGACATTCTTAGAATGAGCTTAAGATAACCAGCTCATCTCAATAAATGCAAGAGCAGCAGACAACAGATATCAAGGGTAGGAACATGATGAACTCTAAAGATTTCATAACAGATATGAGTGGGAACCAGACTACAGCTGAAATCAAATGGATTTTTCAAAATAGCTGGGGACAGCCAGGTCGACCTGTGGTTCAATCACAGAGTTCAAGGAGCTGAGATGAATTTCACTTCACATGCAGCATAGAGTATTAATCAAACAGATCACAGCCAAGATAGCAGCTCAAACTGAAGATGGGAGTTTCAGTTGACTAAAATGGGAAATTTGGTCGACCGAACTAGACAGTGATGGAATGAAAACACAGAGCAGATATATGGCCATGATGTTCAAAATCTAGTTATATGCTCCCCCTAACTGAATGCACTCAATCAATTTTTTTGGTATTTTCAATATGAATGATATGTAATTAACACCATGTATGCATCTGCATTGATTCTCCCTAACTAAATGCATTGAGCGATCATATATGACATGAAGACCATGCAAGGGACTTAATTTAAATAGACATGCATGAAATACAAGGATTACCTTGACTGACTCCCCCTGACTTTATGCACTATATGACTTAATTCTGAATGCAACATAAGCAATGAAAAATATACGAGGAGTTTGATGACCCATGCTTATGAACATGTTGATCGCAAGGAAATTATGCAAGACTCAAAACATACACTAGACCCATGGTACCAAGCAGAGGACTTGGTCAAAAGACCACCTCATACATGGTTAGAACTTCCAAACGGGCCTCATCTGCTCTTTAGCACTATACCATTTGATATACCATGTGATCATGCATGAAGGTGCATGATAGTTTCAGTGCAGTCATATATGCAGTTCTATGTGCAATGCAAATTTTAAATGACAGTATTTCAAGCACATATGAATGCAAATGATAATTGCATGCAGCAGATATTCAGTGTTTGTGTAAGATATGCATTATGATACATTTAGGCATCAACCACTTGCAATTCAGATTTTCAATCTGCAAAATGAATTTTCATCACTTGCAGGTTTGTGAATTCCTCTTCAATCATTCACTCAGTTGGAACCAATTAAACAGATGAACAACTGAGATTAATCTGAAAGATTTTCAAACATGAAATGCAATTCATTCTCAACTTAATGTATGCTTAAGTAAATCAGTAGAGACTCATGAAAAACAATGCAAATGACATATGGAAATTGTATGTACATCATGTGTCCAATGAGCATGCAAGATTTTCAGATGCAGATATGAAAGTCTATACAACTCGAACTACTTCACTCAACTAGAGTCATTCAATTCAGATTAAACATGAATATGCATGAATCTTAATTTGCAGATGATGTGTACACTTTCAGATGTGGGTTGTTCATGGTTTGAACAAAGACAATAAAAGTGGATGAATGCATGAATTTCTAACAAATAGATTCAAACATGATATGCAACAATTTGAGATGAATTATTGAAAATCAAATATCAAAATCAGTAAAATGCATAAATGGGATTTTACCAAACATCATGTGCCTTGATTTAATTGACCCCTTTTATTTCCTTCATCAAGGCACACCTGCAAAACAGATCTCATTTTGAATACATAGGTACCCAAGAATTCTTGGGTCCTAAATAGTTAGTAATACCTCTCATAGGTTTTCTCCAAGACTTCGGAGCATTTAAATCATCATGTTTCAGCAAGTTACAGTTGAACATTGAATGCCCATGAAGACCATAATAATGACAACATCCTAAATTTTTCACAGGTTTCTGATAAGCATGTTTTCTGAAATTCTGTGAATAATGAGGTTTGTTATCATTTTTATCACTAAATTTTTTTTTCTGCCAATAGCCTTTGATTGAATGGCCATGCTTTCCACAGTTATAACATGAAGAAAAAAAATTTCTTTCATCATTCAACCAACATTCAGTTGCCCTATGGCTTGGCTTCCAGCAGGTGAAGCACACTACATGCTGGCCTATTGAAACAGATTTGTTCTTATTAAAGACATGCTGGTTCTCATGAAATTTAACATGATTGGCATTGGAATGATATTTACGTTTACCCTTAGCAAACCAACATTGTGCAGCAACATGTCCTTCTTTTCCCACAGTGAAAGCACTGAATTTTTCTTTTCTGAACAATAGGATATTTTCTATCATGAAAATTCCTGGCATGCAATTCATCATCCCTCTTCATGACAAAGCAATTATGCATATGATTTCCATGCTTACCATAATAATGACATGATGCATTCACTTTCTTTGAGACATGATTTTTCACATGTGTATTCTTAGAATGCATGACATGTTTTGGGAAATTTTTTGAAGTGCTAGGTGATTCTGTGTTGTGAACAAAGTGCATGTACAGCTTGTTTTCAAACCTTTTCTTGTTCTCAGAATTGTATCCTAGCCCTTCTCTTTGAAGATTGATTTTACTTCCCAAGAGTCTATCCATGTTATTTTTTCCTTTCATAAATTTTGATAGAGAATCATTTAGATCTGAAATTTGGTTCTTGGAGAGGGGGATTCCTGCAGCCCACTCAAAGAGCAGACCCAACTAGGCCCAACAAGGCCCAACGAGGCAAGCTCGCCCAAGTGACAGCCCGCAGGGCCCACTCGGAAAAGCCCAATAAAACAATGCTCGAGGAAACAACTCTCCTAGGCGTCCCCAAGGCTCGGAGAGCCCGAGCCTCGGTCAGGTTACAGGAAGACCCGCGCACGAGCTATCCCTCCGCACGAATGGGGGAAGCGCTAGCCGGTCTATCCGACCCATCTCCTCACCGAGCTAGGCCTATCGCCCGATAGGGCCGGCCCCCTTAAGCTCGGAACGACCGATGAAATGTTCATCACTACAGCCGTTAGAGTCCACAGCGGGCCAAATGCTAAGAAGTCCAGGAGCTCCGGCTTCCCCGTGAGGATAATGCCCCCACGATGAGGCCATCAAAGCCCACGACGAGGACGTAACCTCCACCGGAGACCTCTCAGCTTGCAAGACTCCAGAAGGCGGCGCACTATAAAAACCTGGGATACCCTCCTGCGAAAGGTAAGTCCAAAAGAGCATTGTTCCACCCCCAACTCCTGAGCAAGGATCACTTCACCCCATTGGTGGAGAGGGATCTCGCGCCTTCACCTTCTCCTCCCTATCACTGCTCCCACCATTGCTCTACTGACTTGAGCGTCGGAGGGTTTTGCCCCAGGGAATCCCCCTGGGCCCTCTGACCTGTTTCCATGTCTTGCAGTTCATTATCTTGGTGATTACCAGCCAGCTCAGGAACCAGCGCGAGATTTCGCCTCTTCATCTGGCGCCGTCTGTGGGAAACGCACGAAGAGCCAACATGCTGAGAAGGAGCTCAGGGAGGAGGTCCACCGGCGAAAAGGGTAAGGTCATGGCAGCAGCCGGGGATGGTCCTTCCAGGGCCTCACAGAACCCTCCCTCCAACGCCAGCATCCCCGCCGATGGACCACCACCCCCCCCCCCCCCGCGGCGGCGGGGCTACCCCCCTACGGTGGCGCCGAAGCCTTCCAGGCCCTCAACGCCAAACTGGATGTCCTCGTGGATCTCATGAAGACCCAGGCGGCCAGGGATGCAAGGTCCCGCGCCCCGTCAGGGAGCCCCCCCGCAGGAGTACGTCCCAGCACGCGGCTGGGGGCCGCTTCACCCTCCGCGGCCAGCAGCTCATCCGTAACAGGGTCGGAGGACCCTCGCAAGCTCCACCTCCGGAGCAAGAGGCCTTTTCCACGCCGAGGAAAGGAAGGCGGGGGACGCAACGGCCAGATCCAGAATTCGACGTTCCCAGAGACCGCCAAGGCACCCCCCTAGCCTCGCGGCACGACAGCAACCGGAGTTATCCCTCCGGCTGCGAGATTTCGAAAGGCGCTTCGCTGAGCAGGAGCGCGCCCTCCGCGCCCTGCAGAAGGCCTCTTCCCCGGAAGACGAGGAGAAATCCCCATTCTCCGAGTATATCTTGGAGGCGGAGGTATCTCCCAGAGCCCCCATACCAACCTTCAAGCTTTACGACGGCCAAGGCGACCCGGCCGACCATTACGATAGCTTCGATGCCCTGATGACTCTACATGGAGCGTCGGACCCCATCAAGTGCCGAGCCTTCATGACCACTCTGGTCCAGGGCGCTCAAGCGTGGTTCCGAGACTTCAAGCAGTTCTGGCGAGTCTTCAAGGAGAGCTTCGCCGGAAGTACCCCCCCAAGGTCGGTAGCGGGGCTCTTGGCCCTCAAACAGGCGCAAGGGGAAAGGCTCCGGGCTTAGGTCCACCGGTTAAAATCGGAAGCCCTCCGAATCCCCCGCCTGGATGTGGCCTCGGCCACAACCGCACTGATGCGGGACGGGACCACGGACACGACAAGCTCGCGATCGTCCCTTAACGAGGGAAGCGTCGGATGTGCGCGGTTGAGAAACCGGCTGTGAGCTAGGGTGGTCGGCTCTCACTTGTGCCCGGATCGGGTCATGGGACGGTAACGCTCTCTCTCGCAGTAGCGGTGATATAAATAGAAAGCGAGCTAATTACCCTATCATGCTCTCTAGCAGTGGCATAAGCAAGTATATATGAAAATTAAGCAAAATGCCAATTAAGGGAGCGAATGCGATACCTCCACGCGCTCGGGGTGGGGACGACGGATCCGGCCGAAACTCGTACTCCCGGGGAACTTAACACACAATAATTACAGCAATGGGAATATGCCCACTCCACGCAGGGAGGTAAAGGGCGACACAAATGGGCCCGGGAGGACCGAATTCGGGATGACGGGCAGCTTCGTGTGTTGATTCGGCTACACGCGTAATCACGACCGTGGGGCCCATGCACTGTCCGGAGGGGCTGTGTGGGACCCGGTGTCACCGCTGTGGTGGGGACACTGGTAGAAGTGATCCCCGGGCTGGCGGCAGGCTGGAACGGCGATCGGAGGCCGGGCGGCTCCGTTCGGTACCCGTCGGAATTGCTGCCCACGGGCGGGTTGCTGCTGTTTTGCAGCGCGCGCTCGGACGAAAATGGCCGCTGTGATCAGCCCCGTCGCCGGAATGCGACGAAACCAGTGCCGTTGGAAAGAGGACTCAAAATCCTCAAATGTAGGGCCGGTGGATTCCTCTGAACCTATGCGGACCATGGCCTTAGATATTTTTCAATCTTCTACTCTACTGCTCCAGAAATCTCAGATCAACATATCAGATCCCTGTAAAAGGCTGTTGACCGCCTACTTACAGTGGGATTCGGACTTTGAGCTCTTCTTCAAAGTTGTAGATAATCAAACCACGGAATTGGAAAAATTTTGAGAATTGGAGTTGGAGGTGGGGGTGATTTGATATGATTTGTGGAGTGACTGGTGGTCGGATCTGGGAACAGGTGGATAGAACTGTAGATGGGACTGAGGACGATTTTTAGAAAATATGAGATGGACGAACCAAAAATTAAAAAAAATTGTGGATGAAGGGGTGGATGGAAAGAAACGCCCGTAAAATTTGTGGGATGAACAAAAATCAAAAAGTGGGCCTAAGACCTAAAACTCAGGGCGGGTGAAAATGGAAACAGACAGCAGACAGAACAGAAGTGGAAGAGTGGACGAAAATCTAAAAATACTAAACGGGATCTGAATGACAAACCAAAATTTAGGGGATGTTCTTGACACCTCTGGAATACCCAGTAAAATTCCCAGCTCGATCTGAGCTCATGGCTGAGGTGGAAATTTCATGGAAGTTGCTGTGGTACTGCGCAGACAAAACTGCAGCGGCGGCTCGATGGCGGCACGAACGGCGGCGGCGGCGGCACCGATGATCACCGGAGGGTGGGGAAAGGAGATACCACTCTAGAATGGAGGCTTGGGAAGGGGAGAACCAGAGGAGAGAGGGCTGGGGGCGCAGCTAGCTCTTGCTCATTCAACAAAATTCTGATTTTCATTGATTTTCACATAAAAATACAATCTTTTATATGATTCCAACCAAATCAATTGTCCACCCTTAGATCTAGGGATGGGGATTGAAGGGCTGGGATTGCATGCCACAAACACAAAAAAAAACATTAAAAAATGAAGGGGGGGGGGGGCGGCCTATTGACTATGGGTAGGTTTTGAATGGAAGGTTGAATGGGGGTAGGTGGGATGGGTGTAGAATGTTGACATTCTTAACCCTTTGTCTACCCATGTGGCATATGACTAGTCCACTCATCTAGAAGGCCACCTAGGCTGGTTGACCAGCCCCACATGGTCTAGGTGGACCAATGGGAAAGGGCTGAGGGCCCCCTTGCTGGTCCCATGGGCAAATTACATAGAAACCCACATAATCTACGGGAGTGACGCATTGGCCGATAAAGCCGTACAATTGTGCGTATACTTTCCCATGGATAAAAAAAATAAACTAAAGGATATAAATGCAATATGAGAAGTACTAGTTCGGCGTCGATTCCCATCAACTCTCCCCGGGTGGGAGGAACTCGACCCCGTCGAGTAGGGATAGGAATGCTCGAGTACTCCGACAGATCTGTCACCGTGCCAAGTAACGCGGGTATGCTCCACTCCAAATGATCGGCACCTACTTATTCCATATATACTCGATATGCGAATTGCTATGGGCTAAAGGTGGTCACTCCGAAGGGGCACTCTCAAAAAGGAAGGAAGCAGCTCGAAGACTCACTAGGAATCACCGCTGAGTCCCTATAGGTGACTGATCCGGGTATAGAAGTAGAACCGATCCCATACTCATCAAGTGAGTCCAATCACCTCTTACTCATAAGAGAACGACAACGAGCTTGCACAAGACACATGCAGACTCACCATGCACTAACACACGTATGCAAACAAACCACACAAAATAAACCACACGAAGAAAAGCACATTGACTCAACTATGACCCTAGACACACCTAATGTTAGTCCGACCCGTACATGGGTGACGGCGGACCAGGACACCCGAATGTGTGCCATGCATGCATGTTATGTAACCGGAGATGGGTGGCATGAGGTACACCTAAATGTCCAAGTATGACCCAGTCATGCATGGATGGCCCTTTGGATTTGGGAGACTTGAGAGGGTTAGGAAAGTCGGGTGTGGAAGAGCTGGGTGTAGGTGTATCGTGGACGGGCTTGGTGGGTATGGAGGACCCGGCCCGTAGGAAAGGGGTATGAAAGTGGACTTCCCCGATAAGGTATGAGGGAAGTGATGGGTCACGGGGCCCACTAGAGTAGGGGTCAAATGGGTCAAAGAATGTGTGACCCCTTGTGGTGGGTTCCCACAAGTCACGGTCCCACGTGTAGAAGTTTTGAAGGTGTGGATAATCACCTTCTTGAATTGTGATGGGTGGAACGGGGACCGTAGGCAAGAAGTATGATTCCTCCCTCGGACAAAAGGGTATGAATTCAGGCTCGTCCGGTAAGGGAAGGAGTAAGAGGACCTCCATGGTGACACAACCCACGGTGCACTCGGAGGTAATAGACCCGAAGGCCGGATGGGTGAAGCTAAGACTAGCGGGTTGGTAAAAGCCTCGGGCCAAAAGATGAAGATCGAAATGTGGTATGGAATGAGTTGACCGACACAAGAGGTAGAATGGGGTCCATGGATGGGAAGGGATGTGGGACCAAGCCATCCTTGAGCCAACTAAAAAGCGGCTCGGCGATGTATAGTGTACCCGTTAGAAATATGGGTAGATCGGGCTTGGGTGGTTCCAAATGAGATGGTTCCGAATCAAGTTCGGAAATAGAGAGTGATGTCATTGGAGCTCTCATGGATGAGGAAGGAATGTCCTTCTCATGGTGAAGGGGTCCTTGGGGTGGCTCCGGGAACAACCAATCTACCCCGATACACCGATCTAGGCTAGTACTAAACCGATCTAGGCTTGTACTAAACCTTTGCACTTGCCCCATCAAGGCTTGGAACATTGCGCCCACTTCATCGGGACTATAGGTTCGGGGTATGGCCATGGTGGCTAAGAGGGGGTCGGTCCCCTAGGAATGAATATGCAAGGCCTTTTTTTTTTGTTTTAAAAGCAAAATGTGATGCTAACTAATGCACCTAGACATAACCAAAACTCGGTACATGGCGGAGTTAACCGATCCGAAGATCACTCGCGCAAGTGTGCGGCCTTCCCGATAGGCGTAGCCTAACGTTCGGACAACACCTTTTGATATACCAAGTAAAGGGATGTATGCGACCCAAAACGACTCTTTTTTGTTGTTTTAAAAATATGATGATCTTAGACTCGACGTAGACAATGAATAATGCCTAGACATAAATGACACTCTTTTTTTTCCTTTTTGACACCCTAGACTCAACCTCTCTCTGATACCAAATTGATGCAGGACGGGACAACGGACACGACAAGCTCGCGATCGTCCCTTAACGAGGGAAGCGTCGGATGTGCGCGGTTGAGAAACCGGCTGTGAGCTAGGGTGGTCGGCTCTCACTTGTTCCCGGATCGGGTCACGGGATGGTAACGCTCTCTCTCGCAGCAGCGGTGATATAAATAGAAAGCGAGCTAATTACCCTATCATGCTCTCTAGCAGTGGCATAAGCAAGTATATATGAAAATTAAGCAAAATGCCAAGTAAGGGAGCGAATGCGATACCTCCACGCGCTCGGGGTGGGGACGACGGACCCGGCCGAAACTCGTACTCCCGGGGAACTTAACACACAATAATTACAGCAATGGGAATATGCCCACTCCACGCAGGGAGGTAAAGGGTGACACAAATGGGCCCGGAAGGACCGAATTCGGGATGACGGGCAGCTTCATGTGTTGATTCGGCTACACGCATAATCACAACCGTGGGGCCCACGCGCTGTCCGGAGGGGCCGTGTGGGACCCGGTGTCACCGCTGTGGTGGGGACACTGGTAGAAGCGATCCCCGGGTTGGCGGCACGCTGGAACGGCGATCGGAGGCCGGGCGGCTCCGTTCGGTACCCGTCGGAATTGCTGCCCACGGGCTGGTTGCTGCTGTTTTGCAGCGCGCGCTCGGACGAAAATGGCCGCTGTGATCAGCCCCGTCGCCGGAATGCGACGAAACCAGTGCCGTTGGAAAGAGGACTCAAAATCCTCAAACGTAGGGCTAGTGGATTCCTCTGAACCTATGCGGACCAGGGCCTTAGATATTTTTCAATCTTCTACTCCACTGCTCCAGAAATCTTAGATCAGCATATCAGATCCCTGTAAAAGGCCGTTGACCGCCTACTTACAGTGGGATTCGGACTTTGAGCTCTTCTTTAAAGTTGTAGATAATCAAACCACGGAACTGGGACAATTTTGGGAATTGGAGTTGGAGGTGGGGGTGATTTGATATGATTTTTGGAGTGACTGGTGGTCGGATTTGGGAACAGGTGGACAGAACTGTAGATGGGACTAAGGACGATTTTTAGAAAATATGAGATGGACGAACCAAAAATTAAGAAACATTTTGGATGAAGGGGTGGATGGAAGGAAACGCCAGTAAAATTTGTGGGATGAACAAAAATCAAAAAGTGGGCCTAAGACCTAAAACTCAGGGCGGGTGAAAATGGAAACAGACAGCAGACAGAACAGAAGTGGAAGAGTGGACGAAAATCTAAAAATACTAAACGGGATCTGAATGACAAACCAAAATTTAGGGGATGTTCTTGACACCTCTGGAATACCCAGTAAAATTCCCAGCTCGATCTGAGCTCATGGCTGAGGTGGAAATTTCATGGAAGTTGCTGTGGTACTGCGCAGACAAAACTGCAGCGGCGGCTCGATGGCGGCACGAACGGCGGCGGCGGCGGCACCGATGATCACCGGAGGGTGGGGAAAGGAGATACCACTCTAGAATGGAGGCTTGGGAAGGGGAGAACCAGAGGAGAGAGGGCTGGGGGCGCAGCTAGCTCTTGCTCATTCAACAAAATTCTGATTTTCATTGATTTTCACATAAAAATACAATCTTTTATATGATTCCAACCAAATCAATTGTCCACCCTTAGATCTAGGGATGGGGATTGAAGGGCTGGGATTGCATGCCACAAACACAAAAAAAAACATTAAAAAATGAAGGGGGGGGGGGGGCGGCCTATTGACTATGGGTAGGTTTTGAATGGAAGGTTGAATGGGGGTAGGTGGGATGGGTGTAGAATGTTGACATTCTTAACCCTTTGTCTACCCATGTGGCATATGACTAGTCCACTCATCTAGAAGGCCACCTAGGCTGGTTGACCAGCCCCACATGGTCTAGGTGGACCAATGGGAAAGGGCTGAGGGCCCCCTTGCTGGTCCCATGGGCAAATTACATAGAAACCCACATAATCTACGGGAGTGACGCATTGGCCGATAAAGCCGTACAATTGTGCGTATACTTTCCCATGGATAAAAAAAATAAACTAAAGGATATAAATGCAATATGAGAAGTACTAGTTCGGCGTCGATTCTCATCAACTTTTTCGAGACTTCAAGCAGTTCGGGCGAGTCTTCAAGGAGAGCTTCGCCGGAAGTACCCCCCCAAGGTCGGTAGCGGGGCTCTTGGCCCTCAAACAGGTGCAAGGGGAAAGGCTCCGGGCTTAGGTCCACCGGTTAAATCGGAAGCCCTCCGAATCCCCCGCCTGGATGTGGCCTCGGCCACAACCGCACTGACCGGGGGTACCCGGGACGAGAACCTCCGCCGCGAACTCGTCCTCCACCCTCCCTCGACCCTTCCCGAGCTAGTGATTCTGGCTCTACGCCACGCCGAGTGCGAAGAAGTGCTCAGCGCTTGCCGAGATGCAACCGGCTCGGGTCGGGAGGGGGACAAGAAGCGGGGCCCCGAGCCAAATCCTAGCTCGGGAAAGAAGCGAGACCGAGATGGAGAGCGCAAGCGGAAGTACGAGCGGTACACCCCGTTAACCGCCCCAGTCTATGAAATCTATGAAGACGTCAAAGACTCGGGACTTCTCCGTCGGCCCGAGCCGATGAGGTCGAAGAACCGCAAGCGAGACAGACATTGTCTATTCCACGGTGATCATGGGCATCACACCGGTGATTGCCACCAGCTCCAAGACGAAATCGAGCGCCTCGTCCGCCTGGGGCACCTGGCTTGGTTCACTGCCGAGCGCAGAGAAGATCAAGGCGCCGCAGAGGAGATTGACAACGCCCCTCGAGGGGTCCACATCAACGTCATCTCTGGAGGAATAGCATCAGGAGGCGACAGCAGCCGTGGAAGGAAGCATCATGCCGAGCGGGCGAGCCGAGCCCCAGAGCCACCCAAGGCCCCGCCCCAAGTCATAGTCTTCTCCGATCAAGACCTGCAGGGGCTGAGCACCCCGCACGATGACGCCCTCATAATCTCGGCCACTATAAACCATTGTAACGTAGATCGGATTCTTGTGGACAATGGAAGTGCCCCTGATGTGTTATCTTATGACTGTTTCCTCAAAATGGGAGAGGGTCCATCCGAACTCCGCCCGATCCGGACGCCCCTCTGCGGGTTCAATGGCCTGGCCACTCTCCCCGAAGGAGCCCTAAGCCTGCCGGTTACCCTCGGCACCCAACCCAAAACCGTTACGGTCATGGTAGACTTCATGGTGATCAAAGGGATGATAGCGTACAACGCCATTTTTGGCCGGGGAATCCTCAGCCGGATCAAGGCAGTACCATCTACCTATCACCAAAAAATGAAGTTCCCCACCAAGAACGGAGTAGGGGAAATCCGAGGTAACCAGGCCATGGCCCGAAGGTGCTACAGCATCTCGGTGGAGGCCATGAGGCCGGACGGGAATAATAAGGGCCCCCGGGAAGTCGAGGAAAAATCCGCAGCTACTAAGCCAGGTGGCGAGTTGCTGACAATTTTCCTAAATGATGACCCGACCCTAGGAGTAAGGATCGGAGCCGACCTACCCCCCGAGGAACAGCAGTAATATAAGAATTTTCTTTCTGAGTACATCCGAGTCTTCGCTTGGTCCGACGATCAGCTCCCTGGGATACCAGAGGAGACCGTGCTGCACCGACTCAACCTCAACCCCAGCATGAAGCCCGTGCAGCAGCGCCGAAGGAAGCACGCACCAGAAAAATAGACGATCATCAAGGCGCAGGTCACCAAGGGGCAAGAGACTGGTCTTTTTAGACCGGTCCTGTACTCGACGTGGCTAGCCAATGTCGTCCTAGTACCAAAGGCTTCCGGCGAGTGGCGGATGTGCGTGGACTTCACCAACTTGAATAAGGCGACCCCTAAAGACTGCTATCCCTTGCCCAGCATCGACCAACTGGTCGACTCGACATCGGGCAACGAGATGCTCAGCTTCCTGGACGCCTATTCGGGTTACCATCAGATCAGAATGAATTCTGAAGACGTCGAGAAGGCCGCCTTCATCACCGACTACGGCGTGTACTGCTATACCCGGATGCCTTTCGGGTTGAAGAACGCCGGAGCCACATACCAAAGACTAGTCAACCACATGTTCGAGGAGCAGCTAGGTCGGAACGTCGAGGCCTACATTGACGACATGCTTGTCAAGACCCCCAAGGCCCAGGACCACTTCACCGACCTCGCCGAAGCCTTCGGCGTCCTCCTGAAGTACAACATGAAGCTCAATCCTGCCAAGTGCACCTTCAGAGTAAGATCCGGGAAGTTCCTGGGTTTCTTGGTCACTCAGCGTGGGATCGAAGCTAACCCCGACAAGGTCCAGGCCATCCTGGACATGCGCCAGCCCGCCTGCATCAAGGACGTCCAGCATCTGACAGGGTGTATCGCCGCTCTCAGCCGTTTTCTATCCCGTGCGGCCGAACGATGCTTGCCCTTTTTTAAACTGTTGAAGGGGCCCAAGTTGGCATCTGCTACGTTCGCATGGGATGAGGAATGCCAGAAAGCATTCGCTGAGCTTAAGGAGTTCCTGGCTTCACCCCTGGTGCTCTCCAAGCCCGTGCTGGGCGAAGCTTTGCTACTCTATCTCTCGGTGACGTCATCAACGGTCAGCTCGATCCTAGTCAGAAATGACTCGGGAATCGAAAGACCAGTCTACTATACCAGCAAGGTGCTTAGCGAGGCCAAGAGGAGGTACCCCGCAACCGAGAAGCTCGTGCTAGCGCTGGTTACCTCCGCGAAACGCCTCCGACCCTACTTCCAGGGGCACCCCATCACCGTGCTAACCGGCGAGCCGTTGAAGAAGATTTTGGCCCACCCCGAGGCCTCGGGGCGACTCGTCAAATGGGCCCTTATGCTTGGGGCCTACGACATCTCGTATCGCCCGCGCTCAGCTATAAAAGGTCAAGCGCTCGCCGACTTCATCGCCGAGAGCACCATCGCGACCGAAGGGAGGCTACTGACCATGCCCGGGCCAACCTGGGAACTGTACGTCGACGGTTCTTCCAACTCGGTCGGTAGCGGTGCTGGGATCCTCCTAAGATCCCCCGAAGGAGTGGAGCTGCAGTACGCCTTGAAATTTAACTTTCAGGCGTCCAACAACGCTTCCGAGTACGAGGCCCTTATATCGGGAGAACGTATGGCCCGGCGGTTGGGGGCTGAGCGAGTCAGGATCCACACCGACTCTCAGCTGGTCGCGTGCCAGGTCAACGACGAGTACGAAGCTCGAGAGGCACCCATGATCAAATACCTCCAGCTGGTCAGGAGCTTGGCCCAATAATTCGAGGGATTCGAGGTAGTCCGAATAGCCCGAGAAGAAAACTCCCGAGCGGACGCCCTCTCTCGATTGGCCTCCTCCCTAGACCCAGAAGGTACCCGATCGGTCCTCCTCGAAAAGCTAGAGCGCCCGAGCATTGACTCGGAGCTCCTCGCTGTTGACTCGGCCGTCCCGAGCGATTGGCGCACCCCCTACCTGTCTTGGCTTCGAGACTCCCAAGAGCCCTCTGACCCTCGGGAAGCACGCGGAATGAAGTACCAAGCCCGGCGCTTCATCGTCCTAGATGACACACTCTACCGAAGGTCTTTCGCCGGCCCTCTCCTGAAGTGCCTCAGCCCCGACGACGCCAGCCTAGCCATTCGAGAGGTTCATGAAGGCCTGTGCGGAGCGCACTCAGGGGCAAGGTCACTGGCCAGAATCCTGTTACGATAGGGGTACTGGTGGCCCACCGTGCAGCGCGACTGCTCGGCCTATGCTCAACAGTGCGACCGATGCCAGCGGTTTGACCACTTGGTCCATCGGCCGGCCACAGAACTCGTCACCCTCGCCGAGCCTTATCCCTTCGCTCGATGGGGGATCGACATTCTCGGACCATTCCCCACGGCTCAGTCCCAGAAAAAGTTCATCATCGTCGCCATCGACTACTTCACTAAATGGATCGAGGCCAAAGCCACTACAAGGATCACCGAGACAGTCGTCTGGAGTTTCATCTGGAAATCGATCATTTGTCGCTTCGGCATCCCCCGAGTGATAGTGAGCGATAACGGTCGGCAATTCGATTCTCGATATTTCCGAGACAGATGTGTTGTGCCCCTGTGGTTTTGATGATGGTTTTAATGGTGGTTTTGATGATTGGTCTTTGAGGTGAGTTATTCACTGTGAGTCATCTTGCTATGTGAGTCTTCATGCTAGCATTCACTTTCTGATCATAATGCAGTTCTTCATTCTCTCTGATATGGCATTGCATATTTGATTATGTTCAGTCATGTTACTGTTGCTCTTTAGACTGCAATTTGATACTGCAGCGTCGACCCATCGAACTGCAGCGTCGACGCTGCCAAGGCACTTCAGAGGTAGCAGTAAGAAATATTTGATCTGCTGCGTCCACGCTGCTTGGGCAATGCGTTGACGCTTGGTGCCTCTTTAACTTTGCTACATTTATTCATTGGTCTGGTCTGTAGTGCATCGACCCCTTGTGCTGATGGGTCGACCCCTCAGTTCATTCATTGGAAGTCTATACACTGCTGGAGCATCGAGTCTGTACAGCCACTGGTCTAGAATCTGAGTCTATACATCATTCTGTGCCCTCAGCTTTCAACGTCAAGTCTGTACAGCGTGAACAGTGCATCACTTCTCGAAGTATATACATCGGCCTCCTTGCCTAAAGTCTATACACTGGCTCAAGCTCACCTAAGTCCATACATCACAAACTCTATACATCCGATTGATGTTGCAGTGTTCACCAAGTCTATACATCGCCTTCAGACCTTCAAGTCTATAGACTGCTACAGGAACCAAGTCTGTACATCGGCTTCGCACCTGCAAGTCTGTACATTGGCGTCATTTCACCAAGTCTATACACTGGACTTTGTTTCACCAAGTCTGTACACTCCACATCTTTTCCTATGCTTGGCCAAGTCTATACACTCATACCTTTTCCTAAGTTTTACTGGCCAAATCTATACAACGCTAAGTCTGTACATTGTCTTCAGCTCAAGCGTTCAAAGCCTAAAGTCTGTACAGCGCAAAGTCTACACATTGGCTCAGGGTCGCCAAGTCTATACATCCACAGTGGACGTTCAAGTCTATACATTGGCTCTAACATTCCAAGCTCTGTACAGTCACTCCCTCAGCAAGTCTATACACTGGAGTCGTCAACTGTGAGGACAGCATGTCTGTACACTGGTTCTCATGCATGTTAAACACCAAGTCTGTACACTGCACTCATGCATTGTCCTTTACGGTAAAGTGTATACACTGTCCATGTGCTAATTGTTCAAATGTATATACACTCGCTGTTATAAGAGCCTGAACTAACTAAGTATATACATTCCTTTTATCTCTGTTTGCAGACGATTCAGACTGATGATTGGGCCAACGCAGCGTCCAAATGCGTCAACGCAGCATGCTGAGAGCGTCGACGCAGCACGCCCATCTGCTGAAGACTTGATCACTGGATCACCGATGCGTCAACGCAGCAGGCTGATGGAGTCAACACAGCAGACTTGAGTTTTGCTGGTCGAATGTCTTTGAAGGCTGCGTCAACCCTTTGGAGCAAGTGTGTTGACGCCACCTCAACTCCAGTTGCTGAGCGTACTGATGAATGGGCACGTGACCCAAAGCTGGCACCTGACACGTGATCCGAGGTGGGTGCTGAGCAAGTGATCCGAGGAGGAATCTTCTGGACGGAAAGCATGGGAAGCTCACGCCCTAGCTGCTGCTGCTGCTTATAAAAGGAAGCCTTCATCCAACAGATGAAGACTGATCGAAGCTGAGAGAAAAAGAGAAAAAGTCTATACAGTGAGAAACAAGCAGCAGAGAGTCTTTGATCCACAGAAAGAGGAAGAAAAAGAGAAGAAGAAGAAATAGAAGAAGAGTGAGCCGGCAGAAGAAAAAAGGTTGCAGAGAAGAAGGAGAGAATAGCGTGAGAGAAAAGGAGAGCAGAGGAGAAAGAAAGAGAGATAGAGAGAGAGAGAGAGAGTTCGTGGAGAAGAAGGAAGAAGCTATTGAAGATCTGTCCTCTGGCGTCTGGATTAAATCCAAGCCAGATCTGCTCCTTTGAGAGCTACATTCTTGTTCTACATTTACAGCCTTCCGATCGCTGTGTATTTTCCGTTTCTTATTTTTTTTCCTTTTCATCTGGTTATCTTTATTCTTCCGATCCTCTGGTCTGAGGTCGGGTTCCTCCTGGAGGGTCAGGAGAAGGGAGATCTGATCTCCGGTTGCAAGTAGCTGGGAGCTACTTGTGGGTTCCCTCCGATTTAGAGGAAGGGAGACTTGTCTCCGGTTCTGGGCTTGTGGGTTGCAAGTCCAGGGGTCCCTCCGGTTGGAGGAAGAGAGGTCTTCGACCTCTGGTTTGCTGGTGACTGGAAGTCACTGGTTGGTTCCCTCCTGGTCTGGAGGAAGAGAGACTTCGGTCTCTGGTTTCCAAGTGGCTGGGAGTCACTTGGGGTGTCCCTCCGGTTGGGAGGAAGAGGGGAGGATGTTCCCCTGGTCAAGCTGTGTGGCAGCAACTGTTTGCAGACTGAGTCTGCTTGGTTCTAGCATTTGCTAGTTAAGCCTCACTCCGGTTGGGAGTGAGGGGTGGATGTAGGTCTGGAGGACCGAACCACCTAAAAAATCCTTTGAGCTATGGTTTGCTTTGTGTGCTTGCTTCCGCTAGATGCTTGGATAGGCGCGCTCCATGTGTTTGCTCATAAGTTTAATTGAATTTGTTTCATTCTGTGATTGCGTCTAGCATCTGAGTTTTTATTTTGGGCATTATTCGTAGAAGGATACATTCACCCCCCCTCTGTATCCGGGCCTTGCACCCTAACAATTGGTATCAGAGCGGTATCTGCATACAAGGTCCAGCGACCTGCAGATTCGATCTCTGGTTTTCGGTGCTAATTTATTTTTAGTGCATCAATATTCCTGTTGCATTAATCTGTTGTGTTCTCATGGCTCATCCTCCACTATTCAGTAATTCAAATATTAAATTCTGGCTATATCGTATGCACAAGCATGTTAACTCTATTAATCCACAATTGTGGAAGGTTATCTCTCACAGTCCACATGAACTTCCTAAGGATAAGTCCAAGTGGACTCATGTTCACAAGTTGAAAAATGACGATAATGTGAGAGCTCTAAATCAAATGAAGGCTGCAATCGGTTCTGATGATTTTTCCTCTTTCTCAGGTTGTAGCTCGGCAAAGGAAATATTGGATGAATTGCTTCGCATCCACAATGGAAAGGAAGAAGAATGTCTCATGGCAAGAAGGAGTGATCAATCAGATGAGTCCTCATCCCAGGTAAACTCTGAGACCGAGGATATTAGTCATGATGATTTAGTTGCTATGCATGAGCATCTACTGGAAAAATATGAAAGAGTTAAATCAGAAAAGAGAAAATTAAGAAAAGAGAAAAATTCTGAAGTCAGAAGTCTGAAAGCTGAAAATGAAACTCTGAAGAACCTGAATGATGCTTTGCAACAACAGCTGATTGTTTGTGAATCTGAGCTATCCAAGCATGGAGTGAGTATTGCTTCATTGAATTCTGAGATTGAAGATCTGAAAAATTCCTTGTCAAAATTCGTTAAAGGAAAAGACAATTTGAATAAGCTGCTTGGTTCTAAAGTGAATTTTCAGAAAGAAGGATTTGGGTATGTGCATGTTAATAAGAAAGTGAATGAAAAGAAGAAGTCAACTGTATTCGTGAAAAGCTCTGAACAAGCTAATCAATCTAGTTCTTCTATTTTTCACTTCACTGCTAAGAAGGCTGAAAATTCAGATAAGAAACAGAAAAAGATTCAAAAACAAAAGAAAAATGCTGATTTGAATAAGTTCAAATATGTCTCTGATTTACATGTGCATGTTGCTCACTGCTCACACACACATTCACACTCTCATGAGAATATCAATCTTGTCAAACAAGTGAATGTGAATAAACAGGCTATAACATGTCACTATTGTGGGAAAGTTGGCCATATTATGCATAACTGTGTAGCATTGATAAATGATGAAAGAAATGCTGCTAGAAAGTATCCTGGAAATCATCTTAGGAAACATTCTACTGATCAGGAAAAGAAAATTCAATGCTATTGCTGTGGGAAGTTTGGTCACATTGCTACCTTCTGCTGGCATGCTCAGGGAAAGAAAACTAACTCTGGATTTGTTAATTTCCCTGTTAATAAAAATATTGTTGATAGAAAGATGTTTAGTTCTAGAAGCCAACACACTGTATGTTTTGAATGTGGAAAGTCAGGCCACAGAGCTGTTAACTGTTGGCTGGCCGATTATGAAAAGAAAAATTTTCATGTCAATAACAGAATTAATCATGTTCACTCACACCATGTTCACGCCAATGCTGATGTATACAAGGAGAACATGAAATCTGTTACTTCTTGTTATCATTGTGGGCAAGTAGGGCATTCCATGTATAATTGTCATATCATGTGTTGTGATGATAAACATGCGAAAAATCTGTTGAGAAAACCTGCTAGGAGTGTCACTGCTAAACCAGGACCCAAGGTTTCTTGGGTACCTGTTACATCAAAATGATGTGTCTGCTACAGGTGTGCCTTGGAAGCTGAGGAATAAAAGGGGAAAATAAACCAAGGCACTCAAAGAAAAACCCCTTCTGAAATTTTCAGGTAATTTCTCTGCATCTCCTATTTTGAAATTCTTGCATAACTGCCATTTGTAGTTGGTTGATAATTGTTGAAATGCATAACCTCTGAAAACAAATTGCATTCCAAATTTTCTGGAAAAATCTGAACTGCTTATGAATGTGGCTTGAAATTTGTCTATTGCATAGTTCATTGAAAATCTGTCCATTGCATTCTGAAAAATCTGATTAGCTGAAATTTGATCCATGCATGCTGCCCATGTTGAATTATCATGGTTGACCTCAATGGTATATAAATTGTAAGGTACCAAAAGGTAGGGAAGTCTGTCTGGAGGTTCTTACTATGTGTGAGGTGATCTTTTAGACCAAGTGCTCCGCCTAGTACCATGGGTCACCTTGCTGGTTAGGACAGTCTGAATGTGCATGAATCAAAATCATATGTTCAGTTTTCAGTGCAAACATTGCATGTTTTCAGGGGGAGTTAATTGCATGTCCTTGCATAGCATTCAGTGTTGAGTCTTTGCATGCATGTAGTTAATTGCATTGCATTTTACTGCATTGAAAATACCAAAAAGGGTAATTGAATGCATAGTGTTAGGGGGAGTCAATGCATTGCATGCAGGTGGTCAAGTGCATACATCTCTGTCAGAATTCACTGCATGTTATCCTTGGAAATCCTAAAACTTGCCAGACCTCCTGATATCTTGCTTGTTGTGCATAACCCTTCCTCATTGTTTTTAAGTGACAAATCTTGATCTTATTCAGAAATCATTGAGCCTCGAAATCTCTCCTATCAATTGGTATCATTTGGCTTCAGAATTCTATCAGTCTGTCATGAAGATTTCAATGGGACTATATCGATCATAAATCTGAAAATTATTGAACTAGAAATCTTCTATTATACATTTTTATGAATGACTGAAATAACTCATGTGGTTTAAGTTTAATGTATTCAATGAGTTTGGCTTTAAAATCTCTTAAAAATATCTGAAGCATGTTTAATAAACCTTAACCATCTGTTTCATGCTGTGTCTTGTAAAATCTTTTGAAATCTACATTATTGAATATATGACTTTATTTGGTTAAGTACATGAAATTGTTATTGATTTGAAGCAAATGAATTTTTCTGAAATGTCAAAAGGGTATTTTCTGTCTGAGCAATGACCTTGGTCACTGAGAAACACATGTCCAAAAGACTGTGTCATGAGGTACCATAGTTAACTCTGATTAAGAATAATTGAATTTCAGGTAGAGCAATGGCATGCACACTGAGAAATACAACTCACTCATCAAGAAATGATTTGCAGTGTGTCATGATGTGTAAATGCTATCTTTGTTCATATAAAGCATGACAGTTAGTCACACTAAGTGCTTAGGGATATTGGCCTCTGATCAAGATATATCCTCTAGTTACAAGGTATGCACTGAACTAGAGTGCTCGTAAAATTTGTAGCATTAACAATTGTTGAACGAATTGAAATATCTGAATATTGATGCTAAATCAAATTGCTGCAACTCTAGACAAAATCATATGACTTCATAATTGCTTGATTTCAATGCTGATGCATGTAATTCCGAAAGAAGTCAATAAATTTGATTGTGTAAGAGAAAGGGAGTTTTATCAAGATAAATATGAGGGCTTGGTTCATTTTTATTAAACCATGGTTTTAGATATCAATACAGAATTTTATTGATAAACTCTACATACATCATGTTTAAACAATGTTGTTCAATAAAGCTCATTCATAAGCCCTTATAATGGAAGACTTTGAAAAACTTATGTTTTGGATTTATGAGATTGATATCTCTCTGAAAATCTGACTGAATTTTCTGAGATTGGAGCTTCTTTAAAAATCTGCTAATTGAACCTCTTCTGCTCATTGATCTGAACTTGTCCTTGTTTGCCCCTATGATCTCCGTCCCATTCATCTCATAAGATTCCACTTATTGAGGGGGAGCTTCCATATCATATGCATCATGCAGCATAGAAACTCTTAAAAGGGGAGAATTATGCTCTTGCATTCATATTTCTAGGGGGAGATCTTGCATTCTGGTATCTGTTTATGTTGATTGTTTGCCAAAGGGAAAATTTCATTCAATCTTTGCATGCAAGCTCCTTTTGATCATCTCTAACTCATGCTTTTGCTGAAACTCTTAAAGGGGGAGAATCATGTTCTTGCAAGGGGGAGATATTGACTGATTTTTTTATACATACTTTAATTTCTCAAACTATTTTCTTTTTGATGAAGTCAAAGGGGGAGAATAGTTTGAGTCATCAGTTTGACTCACTGTGTAGTGTTGCCATCATCAAAAAGGGGGAGATTGTTGTGCCCCTGTGATTTTGATGATGGTTTTAATGGTGGTTTTGATGATTGGTCTTTGAGGTGAGTTATTCACTGTGAGTCATCTTGCTGTGTGAGTCTTCATGCCAGCATTCACTTTCTAATCATAATGTAGTTCTTCATTCTCTCTGATATGGCATTGCATATTTGATTATGTTCAGTCATGTTACTGTTGCTCTTTAGACTGCAGTTTGATACTGCAGCGTCGACCCATCGAACTGCAACGTCGACGCTGCCAAGGCACTTCAGAGGTAGCAGTAAGAAATATTTGATCTGCTGCGTCCACGCTGCTTGGGCAATGCGTTGACGCTTGGTGCCTCTTTAACTTTGCTGCATTTATTCATTGGTCTGGTCTGTAGTGCGTCGACCCCTTGTGCTGATGGGTCGCCCCTCAGTTCATTCATTGGAAGTCTATACACTGCTGGAGCATCGAGTCTGTACAGCCACTGGTCTAGAATCTGAGTCTGTACATCATTCTGTGCCCTCAGCTTTCAACGTCAAGTCTGTACAGCGTGAACAGTGCATCACTTCTCGAAGTATATACATCGGCCTCCTTGCCTAAAGTCTATACACTGGCTCAAGCTCACCTAAGTCCATACATCACAAACTCTATACATCCGATTGATGTTGCAGTGTTCACCAAGTCTATACATCACCTTCAGACCTTCAAGTCTATACACTGCTACAGGAACCAAGTCTGTACATCGGCTTCGCACCTGCAAGTCTGTACATTGGCGTCATTTCACCAAGTCTATACACTGGACTTTGTTTCACCAAGTCTGTACACTCCACATCTTTTCCTACGCTTGGCCAAGTCTATACACTCATACCTTTTCCTACGTTTTACTGGCCAAATCTATACATCGCTAAGTCTGTACATTATCTTCAGCTCAAGCGTTCAAAGCCTAAAGTCTGTACAGCGCAAAGTCTACACATTGGCTCAGGGTCGTCAAGTCTATACATCCATAGTGGACGTTCAAGTCTATACATTGGCTCTAACATTCCAAACTCTGTACAGTCACTCCCTCAACAAGTCTATACACTGGAGTCGTCAGCTGTGAGGACAGCATGTCTGTACACGGGTTCTTATGCATGTTAAACACCAAGTCTATACACTGCACTCATGCATTGTCCTTTACAGTAAAGTGTATACACTGTCCATGTGCTAATTGTTCAAATGTATATACACTCACTGTTATAAGAGCCTGAACTAACTAAGTATATACATTCCTTTTATCTCTGTTTGCAGACGATTCAGACTGATGATTGGGCCAACGCAGCGTCCAAATGCGTCAACGTAGCATGCTGAGAGCGTCGACGCAGCACGCCCATCTGTTGAAGACTTGATCACTGGATCACCGATGCGTCAACGCAGCAGGCTGATGGAGTCAACGCAGCAGACTTGAGTTTTGATGGTCGAATGTCTTTGAAGGCTGCGTCAACCCTTTGGAGCAAGTGTGTTGACGCCACCTCAACTCCAATTACTGAGCGTACTGATGAATGGGCACGTGACCCGAAGCTGGTACCTGACACGTGATCCGAGGTGGGTGCTGAGCATGTGATCCGAGGAGGAATCTTCTGGACGGAAGGCGTGGGAAGCTCACGCCCTAGCTACTGCTGCTGCTTATAAAAGGAAGCCTTCATCCAACAGATGAAGACTGATCGAAGCTGAGAGAAAAAGGGAAAAAGTCTATACAGTGAGAAACAAGCAGCAGAGAGTCTTCGATCCACAGAAAGAGGAAGAAAAAGAGAAGAAGAAGAAATAGAAGAAGAGTGAGCCGATAGAAGAAAAAGGGTTGCAGAGAAGAAGGAGAGAATAGCGTGAGAGAAAAGGAGAGCAGAGGAGAAAGAAAGAGAGATAGAGAGAGAGAGAGATCGTGGAGAAGAAGGAAGAAGCTATTGAAGATCTGTCCTCTGGTGTCTGGATTAAATCCAAGCCAGATCTGCTCCTTTGAGAGCTACATTCTTGTTCTTCATTTACAGCCTTCCGATCGCTGTGTATTTTCCGTTTCTTATTTTTTTTCCTTTTCATCTGGTTATCTTTATTCTTCCGATCCTCTGGTCTGAGGTCGGGTTCCTCCTGGTGGGTCAGGAGAAGGGAGATCTGATCTCCGGTTGTAAGTAGCTAGGAGCTACTTGTGGGTTCCCTCCGGTTTGGAGGAAGGGAGACTTGTCTCCGGTTCTGGGCTTGTGGGTTGCAAGTCCAGGGGTCCCTCCGGTTGGAGGAAGAGAGGTCTTTGACCTCTGGTTTGCTGGTGACTGGAAGTCACTGGTTGGTTCCCTCCTGGTCTGGAGGAAGAGAGACTTCGGTCTCTGGTTTCCAAGTGGCTGGGAGTCACTTGGGGTGTCCCTCCGGTTGGGAGGAAGAGGGGAGGCTGTTCCCCTGGTCAAGCTGTGTGGCAGCAACTGTTCGCAGACTGAGTCTGCTTGGTTCTAGCATTTGCTAGTGAAGCCTCACTCCGGTTGGGAGTGAGGGGTGGATGTAGGTCTGGAGGACCGAACCACCTAAAAAATCCTTTGAGCTATGGTTTGCTTTGTGTGCTTGCTTCCGCTAGATGCTTGGATAGGCGCGCTCCATGTGTTTGCTCATAAGTTTAATTGAATTTGTTTCATTCTGTGATTGCATCTAGCATCTGAGTTTTTATTTTGGGCATTATTCGTAGAAGGATACATTCACCCCCCCTCTGTATCCGGGCCTTGCACCCTAACAAGATGCTCCGACCTAAACATCCTTAACCACTTCACTTCGGTCGCCCACGCTCAGGCCAACGGACTGGTCGAAAATGCCAATAAGACTATCTTGAAAGGCATAAAGACCAGACTCGGCAAAGCCAAGGGTAGTTGGCTCGAGGAATTGCCTAGCGTACTGTGGTCACACCGAACGACTCCCAGGACGGAAACCAGTGAAAGTCCTTTTCAGTTGGTGTACAGCACTGAGGCCGTCATTCCATTAGAGATCGCCAACCCGTCTCTCCGAGTCATCTACTACTCGACCGAGGAAAACAACCAAAAGTTACTCTAGAACCTCGACCTAGCCGATGAACTCCGGGATATTGCCAGCATCCGAGCGACGGAATACCAGCGACGCCTCACTCGATACTACAACGCCAGAGTCCGAAGCAGACACTTCCGACCGGGAGACTTCGTCCTCAGAAAAGCCGAAGCCTCTCGACCACTAGAGGCGGCGGGCAAGCTATCCCCTAACTGGGAAGGCCCCTACTGAGTGGTCGAGACGCTCGGGAAAGGTGTGTACAGGTTAGCAACAATGGAAGGGGATCCCATTCCTCGGACATGGAACGCAGCCGCACTACGCAAATTCTATTTTTGAAATTGTACAACAAGAAGGATCAAATAAATTCCTTTCCATTCAAAACTATTGATACATCAGAAAGGCAAAGGCCAGTACATTGCATGACAAAAAGCAAGAAAATCCATCTAACACCGCTGCAAGGGGACATCGCTCGGTTGACTCGATCTCGATCTCCTCGCATCCAGCCACTGACTCTATCTCGCGTAGAAACTGGCTCGGACATGAGGGGGCCGATCCAGTTGGCTCAGATGACCCCCGACAAAGGTGACCGAGGGACTGCAGAGAAGGTAGCCACCTTCTGAAGTCGGAGAAGGCTACCTTCCAAGTTGATGGAGGCTAGGGAGAAGGAGTGCCGTGAAGACCCCTTTTTTCCCAACCTGCCAACTCCTTGGAAGGGAACAGAGAGCAAGTAGCCTCCGAAGAGTGAAAGAAATGAAGAGCAGAAGAGGGAAAAAGAGGCTGCAGACGGAGGAAGGCTTCGGTGAGGAGGGAACTTGATGCGCCCCCCCCCCTATGCGGAGGGGGAGTGGCGGCAGGCGTCCCTGATACCCCCATCCGTCCTCCGCCTCGGTGCCCACCTGGAAGCCACGCCGGAACTGAGAAAGGGCAAGAGCCGTGCCCTCGCACGTCGAAGCCCTCTCCAGATCTGCGCGGCGACCGTCGGACCCGTCTCAAACCCACACGGCGACCGTGGGACCCGTCTAACAAGCCAGGACAGCAAGAGCTCTCTGCTCCCCGTCGTCAGCGGCGTCACCCTCCGAAGGATCCTCCATGCAACGGCACAACGCAGAGTGAAGAAGAAGGAGTGAGGGAAGACTGTTAGAGAAAATCCCAAGCGGTAAAGAGGGAAGGGCACCTTTCGGTCCTTCTTATAGGCCAAAGGAGGCTACACGCCTTAAACGCCCCCCCCCCCCCCTCAAAAACACGCCAAAGGATTTCTCCCCTGAACGGTCACCTCTAACTCCTCGTTTCCCGCCCGAGCGGGATTCACGAAGCGGCCTGGCATTCAAAGCGCAAGGGAACGGAAAGACGTCCCGTCAGAAGCCTACCAAATCAGCGTGCGAAAACCACGCAGGACATATCAGCACTTTCAACTACTCCAGATACGCCAGCCAAATCACGGCAAGGATGGCGATCAAACAAGTAAGTCATTTATTATCTCATAAAGAGGAAACTCCCTAAAGGAGGAAAGAGGGACAAACAAGAGAAAGGGGCAAAATAAGGCAAAATACATCAGGCCTCGGGCCCACTTTGAAGCTCGGAAGTGACGGAAGTAGGCGCGTCACCCCCAGCACCTTCCGTGACGGCCGACCCGGGCACTGACCTCGCTTGTGCGAGAACTATCTCGGTCACGAGCCCTCCCGAGGCGTCCGGAGTTGGTGACCCCGCCGTAGCAGACCCCTCTGGATCTTCCCCGCTCG
Organism: Amorphophallus konjac; assembly: GCA_022559845.1. Classification (NCBI taxonomy): domain Eukaryota; kingdom Viridiplantae; phylum Streptophyta; class Magnoliopsida; order Alismatales; family Araceae; genus Amorphophallus; species Amorphophallus konjac. Next base: position 228,902,776 of record CM040121.1, on the reverse strand, counting down.
ACGCAGAGGAGCTAGAAACCGACTCATCCGAGTCATAAGCCTGGCCCAAAGGGAACTCAATCTCGGAGTCTCGATCGAAGGCGTAGTCCACCGCCCGACGATAACCCTGCTTAAACCCCTTTCGGGTGCCACGGCGAAGCGCTACCTCATAATATGGTAGGGCGGCTCTCTCTAGGTCGGCTGAGTAAGCGTCCGAGCTTCTATATCGCTCGACCGCCTCCGCCTCGATCTGCTCCGTCCTTCCAACGAGCTCGACTCGAGCCCGCTCCGCCTCGGCCGCACGCTCCTCTGCTCCCGCCAGGCGTTCCTCTGCCGCGACCATCCCTCGTTCGGCCTCGCTCGACCGCCTCTCCACCCGGACTCGGTCCGCCTCGGCCACGGAACGAAGGCGCTCCGCTACCTCCGCCCGGTCCAGTAACTCGGCCCATTCGAGCTCCCAGCGACCGTCCAGCTCGAGGTGACGCAGATGCTCCTCTTCCAAGAGTTTGCTTTTCCTCTCGAGCGACTCCCGCGCCTTAGCCAACTGCTCAGTCAGCGCCTCAGTTTCTAGCCGGCTCGCCCGTGCCAAGTCCCTGATCGCAGAGAACTCTCGTCGGATCCCCTCATGTTCCTCGCTGAGGCGGGCCAGTTTCCTCTCCCCCCCCCCCGAGGGCCCAGGCGAGACGCGATCGCTCTGCCTCCGTCCGAGCGTACGTCTCCGCTATCAAGGCCACCGATCGAGCCATGACTAGGCCGCCCTCCATGAGGACATCGAGGACGCCGGAGGGGGAGTGGCGCTTGTCTCCCCCCCTCGTCTTTGCGGCAACCTCTCGGCAAATCCGGTACAGGTCGCCCGAAACGCCGAGCCTTTCCAAAGCCTCCGGCATGGAGATACGCTCCCCACCAGACGCCCCGCCAGAAGGATCGGCCCGAGCGACGGGGCCGACCGCCCCACGCGCCGCGGTCGGTTGGGGTTGCGACGCCTCCCTGGGCGAACCCCCAACCTCGACCGACGCCGCAGGATCGACCGCACCATGAACTTCGGGCACTTTGGGCTGCGATGCCCTCGCAGGCGAACCCCCATCCCTATCTGTCTCGACCCGCACCTCTCCGCCCGAGACAGTGCCGACCTCGACCGGTCTCCCGGTCTCGACGCCGGCCGCTACAGCGCCGGCCCCCTCCATCCCTAGGGAGGGAAGAACCGACCCATCTCCGCCCTCTGAGGGGCCCCCGGTCTCTTTGGCCCCCTCTCGCCTGGTAGGTGGGGGAGCTGGCCCGGAAGGGTCGGCCCCACCTTGCCCCCGAGAAGGGAGCGCCGCCGAGCCAGAATCACCCCCGGCAGCGGTAGGATGGCCGGCCTTCTTGGCCCGTTTCTTGGCCTTCGCGGTCTCCCGCAATCTCCCCTCCAGGGGATCCTTGCGCTTCGCCCCGCTTGACCGCGAAGATCCCTCGGAGGCCGCCCCCTTGCCCTTATCCCGGGCTTGGGAACGACCCGCAGGAGCGACAGGCTCATCGGCCGCCGAATCATCCCCAAAATCGATGACCTCGGTGACCTCTTCCAAGGGCTCCCGCCGGATGTCTGCAATGAAGAAGAAGATTCGGTTAGGAAACGAAAAGTCGACCCTCCGACCCCGCAGCAGAATCCGAAGAATGGCACCTGATGGCTTGAGCTGTGTAAGCAGATACCGCTCCACGTTCTCCAGCGTCACCAGCTCCTCAGTCGACCGGCGATTTGTCAACAAGAGAGCGGCGTACTCTTCCACGTCGGCGGGGAACTCCTCCTGGCGCGGGGGAAGATTCGGATGGAAGTTGGGCATAACCTGGCACCTCCAGGACTCATCCACTGCTTCCGCCTTCACCCAGAAAAATTGCCTCTTCCACCCTTTGTGCGAAGAATCCTTCGCTGCCAGCGGAATACAACTCCGATTCCTACGCACTTGGATAAAATAGAAGCCTTTCCCCGCCGACGGATGTGCCTTCAGCTCGAAGAAATAATGAAAAAGATCCAGCGACGGGGGAACCCCCTACAGGCGGCAGAGGATCCGAAAGGCAGAAAGCAGGAGATACGAGTTGGCCACCAGCTGAACAGGCGCCAACACGAAAAAATTGAGAAGCTTCAAGATGAAAGGCTCGAAGGGGAGGCAGAATCCGCTCTTCCATGCCAGGAGAAAAGTACAAATATGGCTCGTACGGCTGTCCAAGCTCGTCTCGTATGGGGCAGCAGCTACAAAGCTATATCGGCGAGGCAGGCGAAACCGATGCTCCAATTTCTTCACATTAGCCTCCCCCAACTCGCTGCGATTGGGGACGGGCTCCCGCCTCACCTGCTTGACTTCCGAGCGCAGATCCGCCATCGAGCTGGAAGAAGAACCTTCACTAGAGCCCGAAGACTCCGGAGGAGAAGGAAGCCGCCGGATCGCCTCTGCGGTTATACGCGCCAGCTCCTCAAATGCCGCCGCAAGAGCTTGCTCCCCCGCTGTATCTTCACGGTGCATCAAGGAGCCCCAGAAGCAGAGAAATGGAGGAAAGGCCGAAAACCCTAAAAAGACTGGGAGGAACGAGCAGCGCCCTACGCCTATAAACCCTCGCGGGAGGCGGCGTGCCATTTCAACCTCCGAGAAAAAGGGGGCCCCTTCATTTCAAAATCCGTCAGGATCATTATTACTATGGGCCCAGGCGACCGCTACACGTGGCATCATCACGCCAACAGGATTCCACCCTCCCGAGCCACGCCGGTCCAAAGCCTCAAAAAACTACTCAACCGAGCCTCCTTGGCTCGGGAGTAGGAGGGGGACAAGTGGAGAGGGGGATTCCTGCAGCCCACTCAAAGAGCAGACCCAACTAGGCCCAACGAGGCAAGCTCGCCCAAGTGACAGCCCGCAGGGCCCACTCGGAAAAGCCCAATAAAACAATGCTCGAGGAAACAACTCTCCTAGGTGGCCCCAAGGCTCGGAGAGCCCGAGCCTCGGTCAGGTCACAGGAAGACCCGCGCACGAGCTATCCCTCCGCACGAAGGGGGGAAGCGCTAGCCGGTCTACCCGACCCATCTCCTCACCGAGCTAGGCCTATCGCCCGATCGGGCCGGCCCCCTTAAGCTCGGAACGACAGATGAAATGTTCATCACTGCAGCCGTTAGAGTCCACAGCGGGCCAAACGCTAAGAAGTCCAGGAGCTTCGGCTTCCCCGCGAGGATAACGCCCCCACGATGAGGCCATCAAAGCCCACGACGAGGACGTAACCTCCACCGGAGACCTCTCAGCTTGCAGGACTCCAGAAGGCGGCACACTATAAAAACTTGGGATACCCTCTTGCGAAAGGTAAGTCCAAAAGGGCATTGTTCCACCCCCAACTCCTGAGCAAGGATCACTTCACCCCATTGGTGGAGAGGGATCTCGCGCCTTCACCTTCTCCTCTCTATCGCTGCTCCCACCATTGCTCTACTGACTTGAGCGTCGAAGGGTTTTGCCCCAGGGAATCCCCCTGGGCCCTCTGACCCGTTTCCCTGTCTTGCAGTTCATTATCTTGGTGATTACCAGCCAGCTCAGGAACCAGCGCGAGATTTCGCCTCTTCAATTCTCTAATGATGAAATTTTTAGTTCAGAATTAAGCATTTCCCCTTCACATTCTTCTAACCTATTTTTCAAAATTTCATTCTTAGCTTTATAGTCTTCAATCTCTTTTTCCATAACATTCAGCTTTTCAAATTCATTAGAAGCTACACATTTTCCTTTCTCCAGAGTCAATAGCCTTTCGAACATAGTAGTGTTTAACTTGTTCAATTCTTCACAAATTCAAGGATGCTCATATAGAGTTCATCACATAATCAATAAGGCTTGTCATGATTACAAATGTTAATCCCTGAATCCAATGCACCAATACATGACATGACCAAATGCACTATGACATCATCAAGGCACGAATTCCATGCACTGACTCATGCAATTGGTGCCTTGATGAGTCAGTGCATGGAATTCATGCCTTGATGATGTCATAGTGCATTTGGTCATGTCATGTATTGGTGCATTGGATTCATGGATTAACATTTGTAATCATGACAAGCCTTATTGATTATGTGATGAACTCTATATGAGCATCCTTGAATTTGTGAAGAATTGAAGAACAAGTTGGACAGCAAGGCTATGTGGCTACAAGTCCTGTTGGATGTGGCCTCGACGTCATAAAACAAACAAGTCGAAGTGGCCTTTGAAATCCTGCCTTCATTGTCCTTGTAGCAGTGTTGTAGTTGAAGAAAGCCAAGCAGCAGCATAACAAGCCAGTAGTCCTAAGCAACGGGCCAGAAGTGAAGTTACAATGAAGATACAATAATTAGTACAAGGAATCTATAGCAAACCCTTAGCAGAGTCAGCTATACAAGCTCAACATAGAATAAAGTCAGTTGACTCCAGTCAGATTAGACCTGAAGGTCACAGAAGACAGGAAGAAGTCAACACTGACAGATGAACTTCAAATGAAGGGGACTCAAGAGATGAAGTGCTCTGGTTGCCATAAAAGTGTCGAAGCAGGAACACCACTGCCTCGAGGCAGTAATGTCCAAAGAAGCTGCTTCAAGAATTCTGCACCGATGCAACATAGAGGTGCATCGACGTAGTCATGCTCCCAGAAGCATTGCAAAAGCCATCTTCATTGAAGCATCGATGCATCAAGGTTGATGCATCGACACACTAAGCTTTATACCAGCAAATTGAAGTCAATAAGGTCGAAGCACCAGAAGGAGAAGTATGTGTTGTCACCAGGACAGGTCGAAGCCGTGAGCCATTGATCCGATGCATCAATCAACAGCAGATAAGTCATTACACTCTGCCTCGACCTAGCGACGCTGTGCATCGATGCATCAAGACACATGCTAGCCTTCAAAGCCTTCTGGCCAAGGGTTCCATGTTCACTGCATCGACATATCTGAGAAGTGCATCGACGTACTCAGCTTGGAACCAGAAATGTGAAGCCAACAACGTCAAAGCATCACAGAGCTGCATCGACGCACCAAAGACCAATGCAGTCAGGTCAAAGCTATTTGGAGGCTACGTCGATTTCATGAAAGTAGCTTCTGATGCTATTTATTTCGACCGACTGAAACAGGTTGAATTGTCGACCGATTCCGCAAAAAAATGTAAGAATCTAAGTGGAACACATGCCAGCTACCTAAAGCCTTTTTGGCACGCTATCCAGCCCACGTGGCTGAGTCTCTCGAAGATTCAGACTGGCAGAATATTCTCTGCCACTTGGACCAATCATATATTCCAGCTATGGATCAGCTTTATTCTGGAAGGGGCGATTTCTCTGCTATAAATCAAAGCCGATCACAACAAGAGCGGCTGTTGCATTCCTTGCAAACTCAAGAGAGAAAAGCTGCCTTCATTGATAAAATAGAGAGAGTCAAAGAGAAAGAAAAAGAGAGAAGAAGTAGAAGAGAAGCTGTGAGAGCTACGAAGTCTGAAGAGAAGTAAAAGAGAAAGATTTGTGTGAGCTTGTGAGAAGGAAAGAAGAATGTCAGAGAGAGAAGATTGAGAGAAAAAGAAGAAGAGAGAAGCACCCAGTTCATGAGTTATAGTGTGCAGCCAGATCTGCTGAGGATCCGTTAGGGACATTAGTTCGTGGATCAAATCCAGAACTAATCTACTCCTGTGGAGCTACAGTTCTTTCTTTCATTTTCAGTTTGATTTTTTCCCTTGTTGTTTTCGGTTGTTCCTTTTCATTTCTACATTGTAATTCCGATTCCCTATTTTGGGATAGGGGAAGCTGTGAATCAGCGATGTTCCCTTTGAGTCCTTCAAAGGAATTGAGGCTTTGTTCTCTGGGGTTCCCTCTGAGCTTTCAGAAGAAGAGAGGATCATCCTCTAGGTTGTGAGCAATGGGGCGTTGTTCACGAGTGCCCTCTGTGTTCGCAGAGGAAAGGAGGTGTGTTCCTCTGGTCACTACCTTGGTAGTGGGTTCTGATGTAACTTGGTGCTAGATCAGGGGTTGAGGGATTTGTCTCCCTCGGGTTCAAGCTGTTCATCAGTGGTTGTCTCAGACTGAGTCTGCGGTCTTGCATTTGCAAGGGGAAGCCTCACTCGGTTTGAGTGAGGGGTGGACGTAGGTCTGTGGGTAGTAGACCGAACCACCTAAAAATTCCATCGTCTAGTGGTTTGTGATTGTGTGATTGATCCGTCTCTTCTACCTCCACTTCGCAGGTTAGTGTTTGCCAAGGTCAGCGTCTGTTTAATTCTAGCATGCCACCATATGTTTGATTGTGGTTCTGTCTGAACCTTTGGATCTCGTTTGGTTTCTGATAGATGTATCTTCATTACAGAGTGTTGTGTGCTAAGTGCTCGACATTGTACTTATGAGAATACTTGTCTGCTGTGTCTGAATTGGTTTGTTGCTATTAAGAATTAGCTAGTCGTTTGTCTTATTGTGAGTAGTGCAAACTGTGAGATGATTTCCTGTTCTGACTGAATTAAGCATAAGATGTCTCCGTTTACTATTACGCATCAATTTGATCATTAGTAGATTGCTCCATCTACAGCGTTGCTTCCGTTGCATTTGAATTGAGTGTGAATTTTAGTTGAGCTAAGTTTTAATAGAGGGATCTATTAACCCCCCCTTTAGATCCCAACTTTGCACCTAACATCCCTCCATATGAAGTTCTCCCTTCTTGATTAGACTCTGGGAAATATCTATAAAAACATAAGAGTCCTCGATAGAATGCCCCATCATTCGATGATATAGGCAGAATCGAGGGTTATTACTTCTTTTAGCATCTTCCGACTTCTTGAGCTCCGATAGAGTAATCTTGTCATAATGATAAGCCCAGTCAAAAATCACCCGTGTCTTTTCCTTAGGAAAAGAGTAGGGCTTCTTCCCCCGCAGTGAGGAGCTTTGTCTTGCCGGTTCGCTGGTCGAAGACCCAACCACCTTTTGAATTTTCATTCTCATTTGTTTGAAAGCATTGAGGTTAACACCTTCAGCCATGTTCTCCCGCCTTGCCGTAGCAGCAGTGGGGCAATACTTTGCCAAAAAGGCTTCAACATCAGCTGCTATTGTATTGAGCTGGTCAAAGGATTGGACTTCGATGCCAATTATCCTTTGCTGAATTTCTTTCTTTAGACCTTGTTTGTAAATCTAGACAGTAGCCTCATGGCTCAGTGGAGGTTCGCACCTTGCGCAAGAGCCTCCCCGCCTTTGAATGTAATCCAGGATAGGTTCACTATCTCCCTGCCAGTTCATAAATAGCTCTACTTTGGTTATGAGAGAATGCTTCAGCGTTGTTGGGCAGCATTATCGGGGAAGAATACCCCTTGTTAATTCGGATAGGCCCCTGGTTACTTTAGCTAGTTGCTTCTTCAATCTTTCAATCTCTTGCTACTGCTCGTATAGCAATGCGAGCATGGCAGGGTTGTGCTTAGAGAAATCTGGAGCGTGGTTTAGGCCACCGTCGTCCACTCTGGTATCAGGCAGGGGCAGCAGCACCCTATCACCATAGATAGCTGGGATTGGTCCCTCGAAAGTGGATAAGCCCACATTGCTGCATGGAGATGGCCTCCAGAGGTGTATTTCTTCATCTTGTACTTTTTCGTCCGGAGACATGTGTTGCTCCTGGCTTTTAGCTTCTTGCATAGTTGGATCTTCTACAGGGTCATCGCCAGCTGGGGCAAAGATAGACATCATATCTGCTTCATAGAATTCTTCTATGGAGAAGCCTAGGCCAGGGTGCCGGGTAATCTGTAGCAATTCTTTATCCAGGTTGGGTGGATACCATAACTTCTCGAACATTTGGTTATGCCTTTCAGGTTGGTAGAAGGGAATTTGCTACCTTCTGGCCATTTTTATCACCTTGTCAGTTATATCAGGTAGCCCCATGATCGAGACGACTGAGTCTTGGATTTCTTCAGGGAGTTTACAATCATCATCCCCTTTTACCGACTATTCATTAGCCGAATAAAACATTGTGGGTTGCCCCTCAGGATTGGGAACCTCGAGGGTCTTTAGCAATTCGACTGTTGGACAGTCTATACCTGTGAGCGGTCTTGTGATTCCCGGAGGGACTTTCATGCAACCCAGCAAGTCTTCGAGCTCTGGGGCTTTTGGCTTGGGGTAGATATCAGATGGGATTGCCCTGAGCACTCCCTGGACTTCAGCAATGTGTGACACCTCCTTCTGAGCCACGTAACCGGGCGGAGGTGGAGAGAACCTGTAATGCCCCAGAATTTTTATAAATTATTTTTGATGAATTTAGGAATTTTCTGAAAATTATTAAAGGCCCAAATAAATTAATAAATAAATATTAGTTTAAATAAATCATTATTTAGACCCAATTATGATAAACAATTAACCTAGCCTAATTAATTGAAGCACAAAGGGTTTAAGGACCAAGCCCATGAAGTTTGGCCCATGTTCTAGAAGATTAATTAGCCTATTCATAGAATTTAGGGATAAATACACCATGAATAGATAATTAAATGGATAAATCAAAATTAAAGTTTGAACTCATTTCAAATTCGGCGCCCAGGATCTGTAGCGGTCTATCGTGCAACCGCTAAATGCCATCAAGCGGCCCATTAAGCGACCGCTACATTCTGTCAGTTCTGTGAAGTGAAGAAAGAGCAAAAAGATTGGATTTTTGATGAATTATCTCCTAGAGATCGAGATGGGTGGACTAGTAAACATCTTAAGGACTCTCAGAAATCGATCTAAGATTTAATAAGGACTCTAGGATTGATCTAATCCTCAAACCCTAGCAAAACCCTATAAATAGAACCTAATTTTGACCTGCGCGACCCTTACATTGGCTCACGTGAAACCAAGGTAAGACGATGTTATTTTAGGTAGGTTCTTTAGAAGCTTTTATTTTTAATATATAGGACTAACATCTCCCAAAATTTCGTGCTAGGAGATCAAGCACACATGGAGATAGAAGCCTACAAAGTTGCTTGTTCCATATTAGCGACCCAGGAAACTGTGCAAAAGTCCGGTGAAGATAAAGGAAATAGGATACCAAAATGAGGTAATTAGCATTAGTGCCTTTAAAACTTTTTGTTCCCTTTAATATCTACTTCTTACCCTCCAAATTTCATGTCCTTAGGTCAAGAGAGTAAGGAGTTAGAGCAGCGTGAAGTTGCTAATTTACCACAGGAAGTTCGGGATTAGGGTTAACTTCTAGTCTGAAATTCTAAGACTAGAAGTCTTAGAAGAGGTAGGTCATCTCATGAACGGCTGAAATATCATTCTAGGGATAAAAGTCATTTGGTTTTACTCGATTTCATACTTTATGTGTAGAGAATTTCATGTTTCAATAAGACCTATGCACTTAGTATGTCATACATGCATGTCTTTTAGCCCTAATGAACTAAAGTATTTCTTTTATCATGATACATGATGCCCATGCATATTGTAGCCTATTTCTCATTCTATCATGTAGAAGTTTTATAAATATGTTTATTTCCAGACATGATGTGTTTTAACTATTAGATCCTTTTACTTAAGTTTACTGTCAGTCGTGCTCTAGCGGCCTAATGTTCGATCGCCAACCTCGTGCAGCGGCCCTACGATGAACCACTAGACACTCTGTAAACTCGGTTTTTATGAAATCTCTGGCGGATCAGAAATAGACCGTGCTTATCTCTCTAGCGGCCTTACGTTAAACCGTCAACTCGCTGTAACGGTTCTATGATAGACCGCCAATATTCTATTTTCTGTTAACCCGAGATAGATCAAGAGCGGTCCATTTAACTTATAAGTAAGCCTATTTAACTATTTTCTAACATGTCCTAATGTTATGAACTACTCTGAGTTTTAATTTACCGATTCATAATAGTGATTTCATGTTCATTATGGTTCTTAGGATTATTTTAAATATATGATAGTTTCTTGCCTAAAACCTTAGTCTTGTATTAAATTATGGTTTAAGTGCTTATATGAACGAGATTGAACGTTGGTTTCTCACTGTACACATTCTATTCCTATCTCAGAGTCATTTCTGTAAGTTCATGGCGTATATTCCGGTATATGGCCATTAGTTACACACTTTGCACTTATAGGAACATAATCTTGAACATGATAACCTCTCCTTTAGATCTTCCTTCCAATGGACTAGGAAATCTTGTTTCAAGGCCTCCGTAATTCTTCGCGAGCCTGGGATTCCTACTAGGACGCAGAGTTGGTTGTACCATTAAAATCTAATTGTCTAGAAAGCACTATCGATATTTTCTGATTTTGATTATGTAACGGTTCAATACTCGACCGCTAAAGCCCATTAACGGTCCAGTATCTGACTGCCACGTCATCTGAGTCCAATTGATTTCTTTCTCGATTCAACCCATTCTAGCGGCCCAATACTAGACCGCCATATCAATATAGCGGTCCACTTATAGACCGCTAAGTTTCCTGAGTTCCGTAAACCCAAGGTTTGACCAAGGGTTAATATCTATATGATCCTAGAAAAGACTATTGAATTTCTGGAACATGTCACCTTAATCAAAAATGATTTGACTAAATTATGAAATTTAAGAAAAGTAATGTTATGCTGTCGATTTATTTCCATGGCATAACCTAGTTATTTAAGGTATTTATTGAAATTCCTTATTTTCTTGTAGAAGCATTCGTATTTTTTGGTTACTTTATCATGAGTTTATCATTGAAATTGTACATTCTTGGCCACATTATTTACATGCGTGGAAGTAGCTTGATTTATACTTGAAGATGCGGTTCGAGCACTGATTGTGTTCAAGGGCTCTATGCTAGTCCCCTCGGCTGATTATCGGAAACATACTATTATAAATCATGAGGTATGATGCTACTGGCATCGCATTGCGCTGGGAGTACTTTCTTTATAAATAAGTGAAATGTCCACGGTAATCTCGAAAATATTTACGACTTGTGAAAATATCTACAGAAATTCACGAAGTACTTGTTACTAAGTGAAGAGTACATTCTTGCTTGACTTGCTAGTACATTCTTGTTACATTCTTGAAAGGCCATAATTACATTCTTACTTGATCATGCTTGATCAATCATATCTTAACTTGGTCATGTCTTGTTACTTTGGTTTATTTACATGATTTACCGCATTCGCATGATTTTACCTTATTCTTTAGAGCTAAAACGCTAATCACTTTAATATTGTCAATCATGTTGATACGAAGATACCTACTGGACAAGTGTGCTCATTACCTACTTTTCAATCTTTTCAGGAGATGCAAGTAGTTCGGATTCGGATTTGAGTTATTCAAGTGATGGGTCCGAGAGCGAATGAAAGTCTCATAAAATTGAGAGAGAAGACTTAGGAACTCAATAATGTCTAGATCGAGTTCATGTAATTTTCTCTTTATTGAGTCAACTAGATTTGGAATCGTCTATGTACTTTGATTTTTATCATTAATGAAAGGAGAAGTTGATTAAATTATTGTGCAATTGCATCTTATGTGTGATTGTCTTACGCTCTGATTATTCTTGCTTGTAAGAGGCTTACCATGCCGGCTGTGCACGATTCCCAAAATTATCTTCCGATATATTAAAAGCTCGGGGCGTGACAGTTAAGTTGGTATCAGAGCCTAAGTCCAAGGACTTAGGGAGAAAAGTCATGTCATAGGATAAGTCCAAGGTTTTAGGACCCTTACCTATGAACTAAGGAGGAAATTCCCCACCCATGTGAGGATTGGGTAGAGCCCGGGATAAGATAATAAGTTAGCTTTAGATTAACCCTTTCAAATTTTCATGAGAATTAACAATTTGTTATTCTCTAAGGTACCTTATTCTTATAATTGCTCATCGCGTAGATTGGGATGGTATGCAGCAGACTACTGCGGGCCTCACTCAGGCACTGCAAATGATAGCCCAAGCAGGCACTGGAGCAAGACCTGGGGACTTGCATCGTAATTTTTGAAGCTTAAATCCTCCACATTTCTATGGTTTTTCGAATCCAGACGAGGCCGAGAACTGGATCGATGAAATGAATCGTATATTTGACGCCGTCTAGTGTACAGACTAGGAAAAAGTGCATCTAGTTACTTTTCAACTCAACAAATATGCACGTACTTGGTGGAAGTCGGTTCCGGCACCTCCAGCTGATGTACCACACACATGGGAAGGCTTTCTTACCTTATTCCGTGCCAAGTATTTTTCAGAACATGTTAAGGAGGAGGATAAGCAAGTCATGGCGGCTTGCACCTTTTGTGAAAAGTTCGGCCACTCGGTTGAGGAATGCTGGAAGCGCCTCGGTGCGTGTTTAAGGTGTGGCAGCTATGAGCATCGCATGCCAGACTGCCCTCTCATGAAGGAACAATCATCTGGTGGTGGACGTAAGAGGCAGGCTCACCTCAAAGCTGTTCTAGAAGATAATGAAGCGCCCCCAAATGATGGGCTTATGGAAGGTACTGTTCACATTTATTCCCGTCCTGCATTTGTGCTATTTGATACCGGTGCTTCTCATTCCTTCATATCCACCGCTTTTGCAAAAACATTGCCAATTTCATCAGTCCCCTTACCTTCGGACCTTGCTATTACTACTCCTTTATGCCCTGGAACCAAACTCACAAACTATTACCCCGATAGTGAAGTAAGGGGGGAAGGTCAAAATTCTACCTGCAAACCTTGTATGCCTTGACATGGAAGGTTATGATGCCATTCTAGGGATAGATTGGCTTGTGGATCATGATGTTGATATTAATTGTCGGAATAGGATAATATCCTTTCGCAAACCAGGTCTTCTAAGATTTTCCTTCCTTGGTATCAAGTATAGGAAACATCCTACCATCATGTCTTCCCTTCACGCTTGCAAACTTATTTCGCAAGGATGTGAAGCTTTTCTCGCTTCTGTGATCGTTACCAAGTCTAATGAGATCATCTTAGCAGACATCCCCATTGTAAATGAGTTTTCTGATATATTCAAATCAGATTTACACAGTTTACCACTCGAAAGGGAAGTAAACTTCTCCATTGAACTCATTCTTGGAGCAGCACCTGTTTCTATAGCTCCCTACAAGACGTCCCCCACAGAACTTAAGGAATTGAAGATGCAGCTTCAGGAATTATTGGACAAGGGATTCATACGACCTAGCATATCCCCTTGGGGTGCGCCAGTCCTTTTTGTCCAGAAGAAGGATGGATCACTCAGGCTCTGTATCGATTACCGGCGACTAAATCAACTTACAATTAAGAACAAGTATCCGTTGCCGCGTATCGATGAACTCTTTGATTAGCTTTCGGGAGCAGAGTATTTTTCCAAGATAGACCACAGGTCAGGTTATCACCAGCTCAGAATTAAAGAATAAGACATATACAAAAGTACTTTTCGAAGCCGTTATGGTCATTATGAGTTTGTTGTAATTCCATTTGGGTTAACCAATGCCCCAGCCGCATTTATGCAACTCATGAATAAAGTTTTTCAGCCTTATCTGGACCAGTTTGTAGTCGTCTTTATTGATGACATTCTTATTTACTCCAAGACAAAGGAGGAACATGAAGAACATTTGAAAATAGCCTTGCAGACTCTAAGAGAACACAAACTCTATGCCAAACTTAGTAAATGTGAGTTCTGGCTTAAGGAAGTCTCATTTCTTGGCCATATCATTTCAAATGAGGGTATCGCTGTGGATCCTTCTAAAGTGGAAGCTGTCAAGAACTTGAGCCGGCCAACGACTTTGTCAGAAATAAGAAGTTTTCTAGGGCTAGCTGGCTATTACAAGAGATTTATCACGGATTTTTCTACTATTACTGTTCCTTTGACAAGACTTAGAAGAAAAGAAAATCCTTTTGTATGGTCGAAAGACTGTGAAAGGAGTTTCCTAACTCTTAAGGAACATCTCACGACAGCCCCTATATTATCATTGCCCGTTGAGGGTGGTGGATTTGAAGTCTATACGGATGCATCTGGCATTGGTCTAGGGTGCGTTCTTATGCAAAATGGGAAGGTAATTTGCTATTCTTCAAGACAATTGAAGCGTCACGAGGAAAATTATCATGTGCATGATTTAGAATTGGTAGCTATTATATTTGCCTTAAAAAAATTGGCGTCATTACCTTTATGGAGAGAAATTTACGGTTTATTCAAACCATAAAAGCTTGAAATATTTGTTCTCCCAAAAGGAGCTGAATATGAGGCAAAGAAGATGGTTGGAATACCTAAAGGACTTTGATTTTGCCATTCAATATCATCCTGGCAAAGCTAATGCTGTAGCAGATGCACTCAGCAGAAAACCAATGGGAAAGCTATCAAGTCTTATGATTAGTATGACTAATCTCATTCCTCAATTTACTCAGTTGAACTTAGATATTGACATGAATGAAGAAGATTATTTTATGGCCAGTATTCGAACTCAACCTACATTAATAAGAAGATATGGTCAAGCTACAAGACGATGACCCAATATTACTGGAGATTAAAACCAATATTTAGCAAAGGCCAGATTTCTCTATTGCCAATGATGGAAGATTATTATTTAAGGGCCAAATTTGTATACCAGATCATGTGGATACTAAGAAACTGATCCTGGAAGAAGCTCACAATTCCAAGTGCACCATTCATCCTGGTGGTACTAAAATGTATCAGGATCTTAAAAGGAACTTTTGGTGGCCCAATATGAAAAGAGAAATAGCAGATTTCGTGTCCCACTGTCTCACTTGTCAACAAGTAAAGGCAGAGCATTTAAGACCTGCGGTAAATTACACCCCTTGAATATTCTCGAATGGAAATGGGAAAGTGTAGGGATGGATTTCATCATGGGTTTACCTAAGACAAGAGGAGGACACGATGGAATATGGGTAATCATAGACCGATTGACAAAATCTGCACATTTTCTGCCAATTAAAAGTCAATGGTCTGTGGATATTCTAGCAGCATTGTACATAAAGGAAATCGTCAAATTACATGGTGTCCCTGTCACTATCATATCGGATTGAGATACTCGATTCACATCACAGTTTTGGAAGGGTCTTCAACATTCTTTAGGGACCCGACTAAACTTTAGTACAACATTCCATTCACAAACTGATGGTCAAACAGAAAGGACGAATCAAGTGGTGGAAGATATGCTACGGGCTTGTGCTATTGATTTTAGAGGTAGTTGGCATGATCACTTACCATTAGTGGAATTTAAATATAATAATAGCTACCAGTCTAGTATACAAATAGCACCATTTGAAGCTTTATATGGAAGAAGCTGCCGATCACCGATATGCTGAAATGAAGTAGGAGAAAGGTAATTTCTAGGTCCCGACATGGTCAGGGATACTACAGAAAAGATAAAGCTTATTCGGAAGAGGCTTCAAATGGCACAAGACCGACAAAAATCTTATGCTGATAATCGAAGGCGCGACTTGGAGTTCTATGTGGGAGACCATGTATACCTTAAGGTTTCTCCGGGTCATGGTATTCAAAGATTTGGCATTAAAGGCAAGCCTACTCCAAGATTTATTGGCCCATTTGAAATTCTGGAAAGGGTCGGTGAAGTGACTTATCGACTGGCCTTGCCTCCACAACTAGCAGGAGTTCATGACGTATTCCATGTTTCTATGTTGAAGAAGTATGTTTATGATCCTTATCATGTTATCACTTATGATGATTTGGAAATTCAGAAGGATATGACGTACGAGCAAGCACCAATTAAGATTCTTGAATGAGAAGTGCGTCAACTAAGGAATAAGGCCATTCCTATGGTCAAGATTCAATGGAAGAAGTCATGGCCCTTTGAAGCAACATGGGAGTCGGAGGAAGCTATGCGCAAGAAATATCCGGAGTTATTTAATTGTAAGTACACTCTCCATAAAATCCATATATATTGAATTTGAGGATAAAATTCTCTTAAGTGAGGGATGGTGTAATGCCCTAGAATTTTTATAAATTATTTTTGATGAATTTAGGAATTTTCAAGAAATTATTAAAGGCCCAAATGAATTAATAAATAAATATTAGGTTAAATAAATCATTATTTAGGCCCAATTATGATAAACAATTAACCTAGCCTAATTAATTGAAGCCCAAAGGGTTTAAGGACCAAGTCATGAAGTTTGGCTCATGTTCTAGAAGGTTAATTAGCCTATTCATGGAATTTAGGGATAAATACACCTTGAATAGATAATTAAATGGATAAATCAAAATTAGAGTTTGAACTATTTCAAATTTGGTGCCCAGGATCTGTAGCGGTCTATCGTGCAACCGCTAAATGCCATCAAGCGGCCCATTAAGCGACCGCTACATTCTGTCAGTTCCGTGAAGTGAAGAAAGAGCAAAAAGATTAGATTTTTGATGAATTATCTCCTAGACATCGAGATGGGTGGACTAGTAAACATCTTAAGGACTCTCAAAAATTGATCTAAGATTTAATAAGGACTCTAGGATCGATCTAATCTTCAAACCCTAGCAAAACCCTATAAATAGAACCTAATTTTGACCTGCGCGACCCTTACATTGGCTCACGTGAAACCAAGGTAAGACGATGTTATTTCAGGTAGGTTCTTTAGAAACTTTTATTGTTAATATATAGGACTAACATCTCCCAAAATTTTGTGCTAGGAGATCAAGCACACAAGGAGATAGAAGCCTGTAAAGTTGCTGGTTCCATATTAGCGACCCAGGAAACTGTGCAAAAGTCCGGTGAAGATTAAGAAATTAGGATACCAAAACGAGGTAATTAATATTAGTGTCTTTAGAACTTTTTGTTCCCTTTAATATCTACTTCTTACCGTGCAAATTTCATGTCCTTAGGTCAAGAGAGTAAGGAGTTAGAGCAGCGTGAAGTTGCTGATTTACCACAGGAAGTTCGGGATTAGGGTTAACTTCTAGTCTAAAATTCTAAGACTAGAAGTCTTAGCAGAGGTAGGTCATCTCATGAACGGCTGAAATATCATTCTAGGGATAAAAGCCCTCTCGTTTTACTCGATTTCATGCTTTATGTGTGGAGAATTTCATGTTTCAATAGGACCTATGCACTTAGTATGTCATACATGCATGTCTTTTAGCCCTAATGAACTAAAGTATTTCATTTATCATGATACATGATTCCCATGCATATTCTAGCATATTTCTCATTCTATCATGTAGAAGTTTTATAAATATGTTGACTTTCAGACATGATGTGTTTTAAACATTAGATCCTTTTACTTAAGTTTACTGTCAGTCGTGCTCTAGCGGCCTAATGTTCGACTGCCAACCCCATGCAGCGGCCCTACGATGAACCGCTACACTCTGTAAACTCGGTTTTTATGAAATCTCTGGCGGATCAGAAATAGACCGTGTTTATCTCTCTGGCGGCCTTACGATAAACCACCAACTCGCTGTAACGGTTCTATGATAGACCGCCAATGTTCTATTTTCTGTCAACCCGAGATAGATCAAGAGCGGTCCATTTAAATTATAAGCATGCCTATTTAACTATTTTCTAACCTGTCCTAATGTTATGAACTACTCTGAGTTTTAATTTACCGATTCATGACAGTGATTTCATGTTCTTTATGGTTCTTAGGATTATTTTAAACATATGATAGTTTCTTGCCAAAAACCTTATAGTCTTGTATTAAATTATGGTTTAAGTGCTTATATGAACGAGATTGAACGTTGGTTTCTCACTGTACACATTGTATTCATATCTCAGAGTCATTTCTGTAAGTTCATGGCGTATGTTCCGATATATGGCCATTAGTTACACACTTTGCACTTATAGGAACATAATCTTGAACATGATAACATCTCCTTTGGATATTCCTTCCAATGGACTAAGAAATCTTGTTTCAAGGCCTCCGTAATTCTCCGCGAGCCTGGGATTCCCACTAGGATGCCGAGTTGGTTGTACCATTAAAACCCAATTGTCTAGAAAGTACTACCGATGTTTTCTGATTTTGATTCTATAACGGTTCAATACTCGACCGCTAAAGCCCATTAACGGTCCAGTATCTGACCGTCACGTCATCTGAGTCCAATTGATTTCTTTCTGGATTCAGTCCATTCTAGCGGCCTAATACTAGACCGCCATATCAATATAGCAGCCCAGTTATAGACCGCTAAGTTTCCTGAATTCTGTTAACCCAAGGTTTGACCAAGGGTTAATATCTATATGATCCCAGAAAAAACTATTGAATTTCTGGGACATGTCACCTTAATCAAAAATGATTTGACTAAATTATGAAAGTTAAGAAAAGTATCGTTATGCTGCCGATTTATTTCCATTGCATAACCTAGTTATTTAAGGTATTTATTAAAATTCCTTATTTTCTTGTAGAAGGGTTCGTATTTTTTGGTTACTTTATCATGAGTTTATCATTGAAATTGTACATTCTTGGCCACATTATTTACATGCGTGGAAGTAGTTTGATTTATACTTGAAGGTGCGGTCCGAGCACTGATTGTGTTCCAGGGCTCTATACTAGTCCCCTCGACTGATTGTCGGAAACATACTATTATAAACCATGGGGTATGATGCTACTGGCGTCGCATTACGCTGGGAGTACTGTCTTTATAAATAAGTGAAATATCCATGACAATCTCGGAAATATTCATGACTTGTGAAAATATCCACAAAAATTCACGAAGTACTTGTTACTAAGTGAAGAGTACATTCTTGCTTGACTTGCTAGTACATTCTTGTTACATTCTTGAAAAGCCATAATTACATTTTTGCTTGATCATGCTTGCTCAATCATATCTTAACTTGGTAATGTCTTATTACTTTGGTTTGTTAACATGATTTACTGCATTCGCATGATTTTACCTTATTCTTTAGAGCTAAAACACTAATCACTTCAATATTGCCAATCCTGTTGATGTGAAGATACCTACTGGGTAAGTGTGCTCATTACCTACTTTTCAATCTTTTCAGGAGATGCAAGTAGTTCGGATTCGGATTCGAGTTATTTAAGTGATGGGTCCGAGAGCGAATGAAAGTCTCATAAAATTGAGAGAGAAGACTTAGGAAGTCAATAATGTCTAGATCGAGTTCATGTAATTTTCTCTTTATTGAGTCAACTAGATTTGGAATCATCTATGTACTTGGATTTTTATCATTAATGAAAGGAGAAGTTGATTAAATTATTATGCAATTGCATCTTATGTGTGATTGTCTTGCTTGCAAGAGGCTTACCATGTCGACTGTTCACGATCCTGAAATTATCTTCCACTGTATTAAAAGTTCGGGGCTGACAGAACCAGTCGTCGGTTTCTGTAGCTTTCTTTTCTTGATTCTGAGCTGGCCGAGAAGTCTGCTTCTGCTTCTCCAAGTAAAGCAAGGCATCTAGCAGATGGCACTCAAATACCTCAAAGGGATGCAAATCTGTAAAGATTCTCTCTTCTTTCCCATCTCAGGGGTACTTGATGCATTGGTGCAAAGTAGACGGCACCACTCGGTTCTGATGCAGCCACGGCTGGCCAAGTAGCGCCTTGTATGAGGTGTCAGCGTTGATGACGTTAAACCGCACCTTAGTAGTGAAGTCTCCCAATGAAAGCTTGAACTCCACCACACCCATGGGGACTTTGAATTTTTGGTTGAAACCAGTAATCTTCATATCCCTGACCTCGATCAGGTGCACATTGAAGTAATGCTTCTGATATACCCGGTAAGAGAGTATATTTACTACTGCCCCTGGGTCAATCAAGATTCTGTTGATAGGCTGGCCATTCAATTGCCCCTTCATGTATAAGGGTCTATTGTGGTTGGCTATTGGTAGGCGCATATCCTCACATGTAAAAGTAACAGCAGCTTCCGAGCACATCTCGAAAAAACAACTCTTGATATACGCCGAAGTTTGCAAGGCTGCAATGACGGCTTGTCGAGTCTCTTCATCTAGGGAGAGTATCTCTTATACGTTAAATCTTGCTAGAATTGTTATTAGTTGTTTCAATATTCGAGCGCCGGACCTTACATTAAACAGTCTTGCTTATTCAGCTCTATTGTGCTTGCTATAGCTTGGTGTCGGAGCAATCGACTCAGCAGGCGGTCTGTCTTGTTCTTCGCGGACTATCTATCCCTGACATATCTGATCAGCTGATTCCTTTATTTGGATGGGTTTGGCAACAGGGGCGATGCCTTCGCCACTTTCATCTACCGAAAATGGCACACCTTGGACCTGGGTAGAAGTGTTCTTATCCTTTGATCCAGACTACTGGCATGGTTGCTTGCCCTCATTTGCCATCAAAAATTTAGCGAATGAGGGGACTCCTTGGCCGCTTGTATCTTCGGGGTAGAGGCCCGGTGGAGGCGGGACTCTTGTGCCCTTAATCTCAGGTTCATGGATTTTGTATGGTTGTTCACCCCTGAACATAATATTGTGGTTAGCCGGGAGCAGATGTCCCCACTTTCTCCCAGACCTAGTGGCATGTTGGGAGGTAGACGTTTCAGCCTGGTTTGCTTCAGCCGGTGTGAAGCAGATTTCTTCATCACCTTCTTCAGAGCTTTGGGCTAAGTTGAAAAGGCCGACAAAGTATTGTAGGAGACATTGCTACCTTTCTTTTTACTCTTTGATTTCTTCTTTTTCTTTTTTTTCTCTGCAGGCATCCGCTCAGGTGGAGCATCCTTCAGGGCGGTCCCTCCCCAAAATTCATCTTCAGCTTCTTGTTCTAGCCCGAGGGACTCTAGATGTTCCCAAGGGACATATTATTTTAGTTCTACTAGCTGGAGCTTGGGTTGTTCATATTCATCTAACCATTTATAATCTTCTGCAGCCGTTTGATGGCCGGACTGACTTCTTGATGTACCCGCAAAGGGGCTTGCTTCTTCTTATTATTGGTTGGCACCTTGATGACCATTCGAGGGGCTGTATCATGCCAAATCGGGGTCACAGCTGGTGGACCTGGCTGGGGTGTTACGCTATGAATTCGTATTCCTAGAGTAGGGCGGGATGCCGGTCTTCTTTTTGCTTTTGTAGGTACTAACTGCCAGTTCTCCTGATCTTTTGCTAGGGTCAGCACAAAAGCTTCATACGTGGGCTTTGGGCAAGCTTCGGCCACCTCTTCGGGCAATTGCTGATATAGTGATATCATATTAATAGTTGCCCCCAGATCGGGCATTTCATGCGGGCGTGGATGATTTACCTCATACTCGCCCATCTGTAATTCTCCCTTTTTAATCGGACTTTGAATCATGCCCTTGAAGACATAACAGTCTTTGATGGGGTGCCCGAGCATTTGATGGTACGGACAAAAGTGAGGATCATCCTTCCTCCTAGTATCACCTAGCCTCTTCGGGTCTAGTAGTGTGATCTTGTTATAGCGGGTGGCCCATTCGAACAAGACCTGGGTCTTCTCCTTGGGGAAGGAGTCCAGCTTCTTCATTTTGTTCCGCAGGGAGGGGCCCTCCTAGCGTTCAGCTAGTTTAGTAGGAGGTGGATCAGTAGCTCCTTTATCTTTATCCTTTTGATGCTCGAACGCCTTGAAGTCTACAATGTGAACTTCCTTGGGCGCAGACTGCTTATCAGCCAGTTTAGCTTTTTGATTGGGGAAAGCAGGGGCGGAAGAATATCTTGAGAGGAAACCCTTGATTTCTGCCATCACATTATTTAATCGATCAAAAGACCTAATTTCCATTCCTATCATCCTCTTGAGGACTTCTGGCTTCAGATTTTGCTTACAAATCTACACATCATCTTCTGGATGTGATGGACGCATGCATCTCATGCTGAGATTGCGCCACCTTTTAATGTACTCCAGGGCTGTTTCATCATTTTTCTGCCTGGAAGCATACAATTCAGCCACGGTGACCTCCCTTTCAGCAACGTGGAACCATTCCCGGAACTTCCGCTACAAATCTGGCCAGTCGCTAATGGATCCAGTCGACAGGTTCGAGTACCACTCGAATGCGAGTCCTGTAAGAGAAGACCCAAAGAATTTCAACAGGTTGGACTTGTCTGCAGCCAGATCACCAATCACATTCATGTAATAGGCTATGTGCTCCTTCGGGGATCCTTGCCCGTTGAACTTGTCAAATTTTGGCGACTTATTGACACCGGGAGGGAGTCTTTTAGTAGCATGGTGATCTGGATATGGCACCTTATATACATCAAATGAGGCATAATCATCACCGCCTCCATCTGCCAGCTTCATATCTATTATTTTTTTGACCATTAGCTTGCTTACCATTGCTGGGTCGACCGGATCTTTGTAGAAGTGTGCTTGCTGCATCTGAGGTGTTGCCAACACCGTGGCCTGAGGCATATTAACGGCAATCCCCTGATGTTGAGGAACCGGTGGAGGTATCGGGGTCGTGCCCCCAGAATAATTATGTACTGGTTGAGGAGCCGTCATCTGAGGTGAACCCTCAAGCTAATCGGCGCCCCACCGTGATGTTTCAGGAGGGGCTTCCACCTGCTTCGAGGCTAACGCTTGCATGCTCAACTCGCTCAATTGCTTCTTCAACATCTTGATCTCCTGTTGGTACTTCAGGAGCAGCATCATCATTATTGGATCGGGGGTGGAAGGGCTAGGTGCTTGGCCTCCTCCCTCTAACGGAGGATCTGAAGCAAGGGCTAGCCTCTCGCCCTCGTCTTCAACGGTGATCACGTTTGCAGCCATGGTGACTATGTCCGTGCTTGTTTCCCCGACAAGGGCTTGCACTGCATCAGTTGTGGCCTTCTTTCTTCTAGTGACAGGATCGGGCCTCTCGTCGAGCCTAATCACCTCTTCAGATTCTTCGGGTAGAGACCCATAGCGGCCAGCCACTCCGGCCATGTTACAGCTGAATATTTGGAGGTGGTGGTTCCTCCGTATCACCTTCTTGGCTGGTTGCCTAGGGAAGGTTAGCATGTTGAAGACCGAGATCCTCGGTGTCACTTGATCATGAGAACATGGTCTATAGCAACCGGACCCATCATCAGCTATTTCCCCCGGGTTGACTTGTACTCCCCAGTCTTCATCTTCTACAGCGTTTATGGCCTTTAAGAGTCGTTGCGTCCCTTGATAGGTATTCCCGAGGCCCCAGAAATATCCCCGGACAGCCTGGGTAATGTCATCTTGCCCGCCAGCGTATAGGCCAGCCGCCGTTGTTTAGCTATCTTGCCACATCTTCGGTCGGGGGCATAGACATTTGCCTGCCAACCGTAGCTCTGGAAGGCGGGCCTGCGAGGTGTCAAAACTGGCACCTCTATTCTCTTTTCTTCTTCTTCTTCCTTTTCATCGAACCTGTCAACATGCACACGTTCCAGTTGAACAGCAGCAGGGACCCACCTTAGCTTGGGCACCCATTTTTGTTTAAGCTTGGTCGGCTGTGGGGCCAGACCTCCCTTTGATCCGGACTTAATACGGTCTGGCTTTTCATGCGCCAGTGCTTGGAAGGAGTTCTGCACTGGTATATTTGCAATCACCCGATCGAGCAAAATCCTGGCCTACCGGCCATTTAGAAAGTCGTAGACTCCTCCGATTATGATGGATTTGCCCGATGTTGACAACCGGCCTTGCAATACACCGGTATTCCTTCTTGCCGCCCTCCTAGCAACCGGTGAGCGCTTGTTTTTGCTGGAAGCACGGGAGCGGATGTGGTGGACGAAGCAGCCCACCGCAGCAGCATTAATTGTGGTTGCCTTGGCATCAGCATCAGGCTTCATCTCCTGGACGTCCAGGAGATCGACGAAGGCCACACATAAAAAGTTGGGGAAGCCAATCACCGACGGAAAGTTGACAAACTTCGAAGGCACAGCCAGGTAGCCGTATATGGCGTGATCAGCAACCATGAGTGGTCCGAATGACGCAGCTGTTGTGTGCTCAAGTGACAATAGGTGGAAGTGTTGGACACGAAGTGTGTGCAGCAGGATCTAGACGAGGGGTGAATAGATCCTATATAAAATTTAAACCCAATTTTAAATCTAAGCCAATTAATACTTAGTGGAAATCAGAAGCACTAGTTCTATCAAAACTTGGCATAGCTGCTAAACATGTAAGAAAATGCATGATATCTATGGATCATAAACAGACCTGTGAAGGGAGGTAGATGAGAAGGACCAATCACACAAATTCAAACCATGGCACACTGGGTTTTTTAGGTGGTTTTGTTTACTACTCACAGACCTACGCCCACCCCTCACTCAACTTGAGTGAGGCTTCCCTTGCAGAGCAAGAACGTGGAGAAACCTCCACTACAGACGCTGACTAGTAGCTTGGACTGAGGGAAACAAATTCCTCACACCCTAACCTTGCAACCCACAAGATTAGAACCTACTACCATAGGTAGTGACCCGGAGGACCAACCTCCCTTCCTCTGATACCTCAGAGGGAACCCGTGAGCAACTTCCAATCACTCACAACCCGGAGACCAGAGTCTCCCTTCCTCTGATACCATAGAGGGGACAACGGAGGAACACCTCCACACCCTGGTTTCCCAGAGCAACCACACACAGGTTAAGCTATGTGCAAACACCTTGCATGCACAGAGCACCACAAGGCAAAACACAAACGAAACGCAAAAGAAAAAGAAAACAAAACAAAAGGAAAAAGTGTTGAACACAAACAGCTCAACAAATCGAAATAAGAACATACGATCTGTAACTTCACAAAAAACACTTTGAATGAATCCGGGACTGAGCTTCTAGCTCTCTCTCTAAACTTGCAGCTCTCTCTTCTTCTTCTCCTTTCTTCTCACTCTTTTTCTTCCTCGTAGCTCTCTCTCTTTTTCTTCTTCACAGCTCACTCTCTTTCTCTTCTTCACAGCTCTCTCTCTTTCTCTTTTGCTCGAAGCCCTTGCTGCTTACTGCTCTACACTCTTTTTTTTTGCTCACGCTTGTTCTCTTCACTCTGTGTGTTCTCCCCTCTGTCGTTTGTCCCCTCTTCTCACGAAGAAGACGATATTTATCTGTAGAGGAAATTTCTAAAAAGGAAATTTTACCCAAAGGAAATCTTCTATTGGTCCATGTCAGGAGGGAATAATCTTCTCATTAGAGTCCTTTAGAACTGAGCCAGCCCTCCTGGGATCACGTGCCTATGATTAGAGAATTCAATCCACGTGAGTGCCTTGAGCTTTCCTGTTGCGAGCTATTTGTCACTGTTTCCCAGTTATTTTTCATCCTTAAAGCCTATTTGTCAGTCCTATATAGTCATTTGTCACCCTTGGCCACAAAGAGCCACCGTTGCTGTTGTTTTCTCTTTTGCCTTGGCCGTCGTCGTAAGCCATTTGTTACCGTTAGTTCAACATTTGTCTACCTTGTTCTACATTTGTTACCCTTGACAAACCATTTGTTACCATTGTCATCCTTCAGTTGTTTGGGCGATTCTTCACAGATTCAATCTTCTTATCAGCTTCTTCTCTTTGGCTCTTTCTTCTCCACAGTTCCATCTTTGTAGAAGTCTCAGCCTCTTTTCTTCATGAGTGAAGCTTCTTCTTCATCGTCCCTGCCAGACCAGTAGGTTCTCCTTTAGCTTCTTCAAAGTCTCGTCAGCTTCGTCTTCTTCTTCTATCTTCCATACACCTCACCTGTAGCTTCTCATTCTTCTTCTCCGTTCTTCTTCTCTGGGTGCTAGAACAAACTCATGAATCTGTATATGTATGCAAGCCAGAGTTCCAAGGACACCCAATTAACAATAGCAGTATGCTATCACTGATATGAGCAATATCAGATTTTGTATTCCATCTGAACCCATTTGAATTGAGTGCAGCTTCAGCAAGTAGGTACATGTATGCTACTGCTCGGCCCATTCACTGTCGAAGGCCATTAGAAATGGAGTCTAAAACAGTTTCATGATCTTAACCAAGCTTAATCAAGATCTTCTCCAGATTCAACCAGGTAAGGTTAGAAGACCCACAGACAGTTGATGATGCGGGACGGGTGACGCGACCGGGGTAAGACCTACGAGCAACTCGACGTGCGGCCAGCACTAGCACGCTAAGGAAGGCTGGGCGTCCCCATCCGAGCAAGGCCTCTGCAGGCTTTCCTCCTCCTGGATCGATGCTGCCCTCTTCTGCCTCGGTCAACATCGCCTCAGCTGCCCCTGCTCTGGCGGTTGACCTTGGCTGCACCGATCCTGTTGGGCCACTTCCAGGTTCTCTCCAGGCCACGGGCAGGTGGCCCACGGTACATCCAGCGTTAGTTGTTGGGGAGACTGCTCCTCCCCAATGCCCTCCTCTGTGCCCAGCTTCGTCCAAGACAGTTCCTCTGCCGGCTGCTTCGTCTTCTCGTGTTCAGGTGGCTGGTCGTGTCCAAGACAGTGTGCCTTGCTTGGAGCCGTTCCCACGTCTTCCTGCTGCACATGCTCGTTTTCTTGGCCTCTGCCCTCCGGCTGAGGTTCGTCAAGGCATTCTGTCTACTCCGGCTGTGGGCTTCGCGCCCTCCCCCCCGACAGTTCCTCTGTCCGGGAAGGGCATCCCCCCTCCGTGCACTGATGCACCCGCGGCTGTCCCTCTTGCTGCTCGGGCGTCCACCTCTTCGGTCCTCGGCCTCCCAGCGCCGGATGCTCACCCCCTTGGCGGCCCTTCTTCTGGGCTCAATGCCGGTGCGATTGCTTGGTCCCCTGGGGCGCAGCCCACCGCCCAGGCGGCTAGCATTGAAGGGTCCTTGGCTTCCTCCTCTTCTTCGACGGCCGCCCCTCGCCTCTCCATCGCCCAAGCTTTGAAGAAGAAGATCAACCGGGCCCCGCCCGGGCCGATCGTCGACTCCGCCCCGCCTCCTGCTCCGGTGCATCCCATGGGTGTTGTGCCCCCCTCGGATCTTGGCTTGCCTCTCAGGTTCCCCCAGCTCGTCCAGGCTCTCCACATCCCCGGGCTTGAGCCTGCTTCGGGGTTTCGTGACCTTACGGTGGCTCATACGGCTTTTGTGGGCACCTCTTGCCAGGACCGCTCTCGGGCGTCCTCGAGGATGGATGGCGGAGCTCCTCGGCATTCCATCTGGCGGTCCAACTCCACCTCCTCCTCGCGTGATCGTCAGTGCATGTTTGAGGACGCTGCTCTTCCTCCCCGTCGTTCTCTTCGGATCCAATCTTCTTCGATGGCGCCCCCGCCGCCGGCCGACTCTTCCTACACGGAGGTGCCCGATCCAGACGGTTCGGAGGTTGATCCTCTTGATTGGCCTTGCTCTCTGGGTCATCAACGCGGTGTCCGTTCTGTGTTCTCGTCCGACTCTGAAGGGGTCTTCGACAAAGATTCCTATTTGTAGGGGCTATGTTTCTTCTGTGGGTTCTTGGGCTCTTGTTTCTGCCCACACCTGGGTCCTCTTGGTTCTTTATGCTTTCTTGGGCCTTTGGCCTTGTTCGCCTCTTGCCCCTCTTTGGGCGTTTCCCCTCCCCCCACCTGTACCCCTTTCTTTTTACTACTTTCATATATGAAAATCGCTTGCTTGGTGGCCGGGATAGTGTTTTCATCTTCTTCCGCAATGAAGAGATGAACCCCCTCTCCCGTCTCCCCCCTTGCAAGTATCAACTTTAGTTAAAAAAGAAAAGGAAGGCTGGGCGTGTAACGCCCCGGATTTTTCGGATACTTTTCGGATCATTTTCGTGGGTCTCGTTGTGTATTTTATGCTTTACACATGTTTTTCCCTGATGTGCCATCAGAACACTGTGCAGGGCGAACCGTGACGTTCTCTGACTCCGAGACATTACCACTACGTTGTGCTCCTCCCGAGGATCGCGGAGGTAATTTTTTGTATTTTTCTAAATTTATGGAATTTTGGGATTTTTCTATGTCACGCCTCGAGCCTTTATTACAGCGGAAGACTAGCTCGAGGAACGTGAACAGCCGGCATGGTAAGCCTCTTGCAAGCAAGAACGATCAGAGCACAAGACAATCACACATAATAATAACGCAATTGCACAATAATTAACTCAAACTACAACTCATTTCATTAATAATCAAATATTCAAATACAACCACTAATTCAACTTTCATCATACTAGACTCAAGAACAATAAAATTACATAGACTCAATCTAAACAATGTAGACTTTCCTAAGTCTCCACTCGTTCTTCATTCACTCTCGGATCCGCTACTTGAATATTCCGAATCCGAACCCGACTCACTTCCATTTCCTGAAAAGATTGGAAATAGGTAATGAACACACTTGCCCAGTAGGTATCTTCGCATCAACATGAAGGCACTATTAAAGTAATTAACCTTTTAGTTCTAAGGAATAAGGTAAAATCATGCAAATGCGATAAATCACAAGAATCCAAAGTAACAAGATGATCATGTAAGATAGAATGAACATGTATGAACTAGCAAGAATGTAACAAGAACATGATATGGCCTTTTCATGATCAAGAATGTATTGAGAATGTACTAGCAAGCCACATAATCATCACACCAGCATCTTTTGCTTATGAGCAAGTACTTGGTGAATTTCTGTGGAACATCAAGCAATAAAGTCATGTACAAGTATCAGTCGTGCTCGTGAATTTTAACTTATTTATGAAGAAAGTACTCTCAGCGTAATGCGGCGCCAGTAGCATCATACCCCAGGGTTTATAATAGTATGTTTCCGGAAATCAACCGAGGGGACTAGCATAGAGCCCTTGAACACAATCAGTGCTCGATCGCATCTTCAAGTATAAATCAAGCTATTTCCACGTTTCAAGCAATAAAATATGGCCAATTTAAAGTAGCAAGTTCAATAAATTCATGACAATAGTAATCAATGAATGAATGCTTCAATTAATGAACATAAGAGATCGAGAATGATTTAAGATGATGTTATGCTCATGGAAATAATTTGACAGCATAACGGTACATTTATTATCATTCATAATTTTGATTTAAGTATCTTAGACAATATGACAAGTCCTAGACCATCAATACTCCATCTAGGAACTTTAGAATATCAACCCTTTGGTCAAATCTCGGGTTAATGTATGCAAGAACTGTGATAGTCTAATACTGGGCCGTTACATGAACATAACACTCTAGTATTGGGCCATTACAATGGGCTGAATCAAAGATAAAATAGATATGGACTCAAACAATGTGACGGTCATATATTGGACCGTTATATGAGCCTTACGGTCGAACACCGGTCCGTTAGGTGTGCCTGACGGGCTAGTGCAGGTCCGTTATATGAACAAGACTTAAAAACTTCGATTTGTGCTTTTCTACATAATTGGGCTTTAATGGTACAACCAACTCGGCGTCCTAGTGGGAATCCCAGGCTCGCGGAGAATTACGGAGGCCTTGAAATAAGATTTCCTAGTCCATTGGAAGGAATATCTAATAGAGAGGTCCTCATGTTCAAGAAGGTGTTCCTATAGTGCAAGAGTGTAACTAATGGACATATACCGGGATATATGCCATGTACTTAAAGAAAATGACTCTATAGATGGAGAGAGAATGTGTAACGGTGTGAAACCATGATAAAACTCCGTCAATACAATACTTAAAAGCGTAGTCTAATTCAAAACTATAGAGTTTTAGGCAATGAAACTAACATATGCTTTAAAATAACTCAAAGTGTTTAGAACATGAATCTATTAATAAACCCCAAGTCATGAAATAAGGTTAAAACTTAGATAACTAGGCTTATTTATAAGTAAGTTTGACTGTCCTCAGTCCTATCTCAGGTTGACAGAAAATAGCACTTTGACGGTCTAGTATGGGCGCGTCACAGGGATGTGACGGTTTATCGGGGGGCCGTTACAGTATTGTAACGCACTTACTTTGGTCCGTCAGAGACAACCAAGGAATTGAGATATAACAGAGGATGTGGCGGCTGATCGTAAGACCGTTACAATCGCCTGACGGTCCTACGTTAATCTGTCAGAGATTCTGCTGACGAAAAAGATAAGGAACTATATCCCATGCAAGAAAAATCACAATAACCAAATATTCTAGCCATGATAACAAGGTAAAGGCCATCTAGATGCATAGGATTCAGTGAATCAACAAGATAGTACCTTTTTATTTTCCATTAAGGCTAAAGATATGCATGTATGCATGTCCCTACTTAAGCATGAAATTCATGATCTATAGTGCAAATAATCAAGCAAAACCAGAGGGCTTTTATCCCTAACATGTTGTTCTTGCCATTCATGAGATAACTTACCTCTTAACTGGGCTTTAAAGCTTCTAATTTGGTCTTGAAGACACGCCCTAGTTCTTCCCTTCTTGAGATTTTTCAGTAACTTCACGTCGCTCTAACTCCTCAGTCTCTTGACCTAAAGAAGTGAAATTTGGAGGGTAAGAAGATTAATCTAAGGGGAACAAAAAGTTCGAAAGCACCGAATTCTAATTATCTCGTTTGGGCGTCCTAATTCCTTGATCTTCAGTGGTCCTTTGCTCTAAATCTTAGGTTGCTATGACAGAATCAGCGACTTTAGAAGCCTTTATCTCCTTGGTTACTTGATCTCCTAACATGAAATTTTGAGAGTTGTTAGATCTTAATATTGGAAGTAAAAAGTTCCAAAGAACTTATCTAAAATTCTATCTCCTTACCTTGATTCTTCACGAGCCAAAAGTAAGGGTCGCTCAATTCAGAACTGGGTTCTATTTATAGAGTTTTGGCTAGGGTTCAAGGATTTTAACGACTTTAGTCCTTAATTGGCTAAAACCTAATCTCTAAGAGTCCTTAGTAATGTTATAAGTCTTCCCAAATTGGTCTCTTGCCAAGAGAATCCCAAAGTTCAAATCTTTTTACAAGTTCTTCAACTTACGAAGTCAATAGGGTGTAACGGTCGTGTCTAGGTGCGTTACAGTCATGTGGCGGTCGCACGATAGACCGCTACATCCAGCGTGTGCAGAATTCCACCTAATTCCAACTATTTTATTGTTTATCCTTGTAATTATCTAAATAAGGGATAATTATCCGTTAAAATCCGTGAATAGACTAAATAACCTTCTAGATTATGGGCCTGTCTTAATGGGCTTGGTCTTTTAACCATTTGGATCTTAAATTAAATAGGCTAGGTTAATTATTTAATACTATTGGGCCTTATAACCTATTTATTAATTTAATAATCCATTTATTAATTTATTTATCCCTTATAAATCTCTAAAAATTTCATAAATAATCTAGAAATTATTATATATAAATTTTGGGACACTACACCCTCCCCCACTTAGAAGAATTTGGTCCCCAAATTCAATACATCGATGGAGAGTGTACTTACAGTTGAATAGTTCCGAGAATTTTTTCCGCATGGCTTCTTCCGTTTCACATGTTGCTTCATATGGCCATGTTTTCTTCCATTGTATCTTGACCATAGGAATAACTTTGTTCCTTAGTTGACGTACCTCCCGTTCCAGAATCTTTATTGGTGTTTGCTCGTACGTCATATCCTTCTGAATCTCCAAATTATCATAAGTGATAACATGGTCAGGATCATATTCATACTTTTTCCGCATAGAGACGTGGAATACGTCATGAACTCCTGCTAATTATGGAGGTAAAGCCAGTCAAGCCACCTCACCGACCCTTTCAAGAACTTCAAATGGGCCAATGAACCTTGGAGTTAGCTTTTCTTTAATGCCAAATCTTCGAATACCACGGCCTGGAGAAACTTTCAGATATACATGATCTCCTACCTGAAACTCCAAGTCACGTCTTCGATTGTCAGCATAAGATTTCTGCCTATCTTGAGCCATCTTCATTCTTTCTTGAATGAGCTTGATCTTCTCTGAAGAATCTCTGATAATGTCGGGGCCTAGAAATTGCTTTTCCCCTATCTCACTCCAACATATTGGTGATCTATAGCTTTTTTCATATAAAGCTTCAAAGGGTGCCATCTGTATGCTGGCCTGATAACTGTTGTTATATACAAATTCTACCAGAGGCAAGTGATCATGCCAACTTCCTCCAAAATCGATAGTACAAGCCCTGAGCATATCTTCTACTACCTGATTTGTTCTTTCCGTCTGACCATCGGTTTGAGGATGAAAGGTTGTGCGAAAGTTCAATCTAGTCTCTAGTGAATGTTGTAGACCCTTCCAGAACTATGATGTGAATCGAGGATCTCTATCAGATATAATAGTGATAGGGACACCATATAATTTAATAATTTCTTTTATGTATAATACTGCTAGAATATCCACAGACCATCGACTTTTTATGGGTAGAAAATGTGCAGATTTAGTCAAGCGGTCTATGATTACCCATATACCATCGTGCCCTCCTCTGGTCTTTGGTAAACCCATAATGAAATCCATCCCTATACTTTCCCATTTCCATTCGATAATATTCAAAGGATGTAATTTACCTGCCGGCCTAAAATACTCTACTTTTACTTGTTGGCAGGTGAGACAACGGGACACGAAATTAGTTATTTCTCTCTTCATATTGGGCCACCAGAAGTTTCTTTTAAGATCTTGATACATCTTTGTACCACCTGGGTGAATGGTGTACTTGGAACTATGTGCTTCTTCTAGGATCAATTTCTTCATATCCTCGTGATCAGGTACACACACTCGGCCCTTGAATAGCAACTTTCCATCATTGGTAATAGAGAAATCCGGCCTCTGATCTATGTTAGCTTTAATCTCTCGTAACGCGGGATCATCATTTTGCAGCTTGACCAGATCCTCTATCAATGTAGGTTGAGCTCGGATATTAGCTATGAAACAATCTTCTTCCTTCCTATCAATATCTAGGTTCAACTGTGCAAATTGAGGAATAAGATTAGTTATACTAATCATAAGACTTGATAGCATTCCCATTAGTTTTCTGCTAAGTGCATCTGCTACAACATTCGCCTTATCAGGATGATATTGAATAGCAAAATCAAAGTCTTTGAGATATTCTAACCATCTCCTCTGCCTCATATTTAGCTCCTTTTGAGAGAATAAGTATTTCAAGCTTTTGTGGTCCGAGTAAACCGTGAACTTCTCTCCATACAGATAATGGCGTCAAATTTTTAAGGCGAAAATAACAACTGCCAATTCCAAATCATGCACGAGATAATTTCCCTCGTGGCGTTTCAATTGTCTTGAAGAATAACATATTACCTTTCCATCTTACATGAGGACACACCCTAAGTCAATAACAGACACATCCGTATATACTTCAAATCCACCACCTTCCACTGGTAGTGATAGAATAGGAGCTGTAGTAAGATGGTTCTTAAGAGTTTGAAAACTCTTTTCACATTCCTCTGACCAGACAAAAGGATTTTCTTTTCTTGTGAGTCTAGTTAAAGAAACTGTAATCTTTGAGAAGTCCTTAAGTAACCTTCTATAATAACCAGTTAGACCCAGAAAGCTTTGTACTTATGATACAGTCGTTGGCCACCTCCAATTTCTGATAGTTTTGACTTTTGAAGGATCCACAGCGATACCTTCTTTTGAAATAATGTGACCTAGGAATGAAACTTCCTTGAGCCAGAATTCACATTTGTTAAGCTTGGCATAAAGTTTATGTTCTCTAAGTGTTTGCAAAGCTATCCTCAGATGTTCTTCATGTTCCTCTTTTGTCTTGGAATATATCAAGATGTCATCGATGAAGACGACGATGAATTGGTCCAAATATGGTTGAAAAATATTGTTCATAAGTTGCATAAATGCTGCTGGGGCATTAGTTAACCCAAACGGCATTACTACGAATTCGTAGTGGCCATAACGACTTCGAAAGGCCGTTTTATAAATGTCTTCTTCTTTAATTCTAAGCTAATGATAACCTGATCTGAGGTCTATCTTGGAGAAATATTCTGCTCCCGAAAGCTGATCGAAGAGCTCATCAATATGCGGCAACGGATACTTATTTTTTATTGTAAGTTGATTCAGTCGCCGGTGGTCTATACATAACCTGAGAGAGCCATCCTTCTTCTTGACAAATAGCACCAGCGCACCCCAAGGGGATGTGCTAGGTCTAATGAAGTCCTTATCTAGTAGTTCCTGTAACTGCCTCTTTAGTTCCTTAAGTTCCGTGAAGGACATCATGTAAGGGGTTATAGAAACAGGTGCTGCTCTTGGAATGAGTTCAATAGTGAAGTTCACTTCCCTCTCGGGTGGTAAACTGGGTAATTCGGATGGAAATACATCGGGGAACTCATTTACAGTGGGAATGTCTGCTAGGATAATCTCCTTGGATTTGGTAACAATGATAGAAGCAAGAAAAGCTTCACATCCTTGCGAGATGAGTTTGCAAGCGTGAAGAGAAGATATGATAGTGGGATGTTTCTTGTATTTGATGCCAAGGAAAGAGAATCTTGGAAGACCTGATTTTTGGAAGGATATAATCCTATTTCTGTAATTGATATAAGCATCATGATCTACAAGCCAATCTACCCCTAAAATGACATCATAACCTTTCATGTCAAGGCATACTAAGTTTGCGGGGTGATTATGACCTTCTACTATCACTTCGCTATCAGGATAATAGTCGGTAAGCTTTGTTCCAGAACCTAATGGTGTAGTAATAGCAAGATCTGAAGGTAAGGGAACTAATGCAATTGGTAATGTTTTTACAAAAGTAGTGGAGATAACAGAATGAGAGGCACCAGTATCAAATAGCACAAATGCAGGACGAGAACAAATTTGAAGAGAACCTTCCATAAGTCCACCATCCTTGGGTGCTTCCACTTCTTCTAGAATGGCATTGAGGCGAGCTTGCCTCCTGCTTCCACCGCCGGATGATTTATCCTTCATAAGGGGGCAATCCGGCATGCGATGCTCCCTGCTTCCACAGCGTAGATAAGCACCAAGGCGCTTCTAGCATTCTTCAGCCGAATGGTCAAACTTCTCGCAAAATGTGCACGCTGTGGCAACTTGCTCTTTCTCATCTTTGGCTTTCTTATTTTTCTAGGAACTTCCATCGTTCCTACTCCTAGATCTTTTCTTACTATCACGGATTTTATAAGGCTCCGTGATACTAAACTTTTCTTTCTTATAACGCCAATCTGATTGTCGGCTAGACTCTTCTCCTTTTCCTTTCAATTTCTTGACCTTTTCTAAGGTCCTTTCTCATAAGTATGCCCAATGAACCATCTCTGCATAAGTACAGATGTTTTGGGTCCCGAGCTGCTGAATAAAACCGGGTCATAACCCGTCCATAAACCGATTAGCCTTCAATAAATTGGTACTGATTAAATGCTGTGCATAAGGTGCTAGTCTGGAGAATTGAAGTTCATACTCCGCAACTGTCATCATTCCTTGTCGAAGAGAGGCGAACTCCATAGCCTTTCTTTCTTTCACGTGCTCAGAAAAGTACTTAGCACAGAACAAAGTGAGAAAACCATCCCATGTATGGGGTGCATCGGCCGGAGGTGCCAGAACCGACTTCCACCATGTACGGACATCCTTGTTGAGTTGGAAAGTTGCAAGACGCACCTTCTCTTGATCGGTGCATTGGATGACGTCAAATATACGGTTCATCTCGTCAATTCAATTCTCTACTTCGTCCGGATTAGAAGAACCATAGAAACGTGGAGGGTTTAAACTCCAAAAATTGAGATGTAAGTCGCCAGCCCTTGCCCCTGCGGTTACCTGGGCCATAGTTTGCAATGCCTGAGTGAGGTCGGCAACTGTTTGTTGCATGCCATCCCAATCCATGCGATGATCCATTGTAATAATGGGGTACCTGAGAGAAATACAACAACTTGTTATTTCTCGTGGAATTGGAAGAAAATTTATCTTAAAGCTAATTAACTATCTTATCCCGGCTCTACCCAATTCTCACATGGGTATGTAAATTTCTTCCTTAGTTCATAGGTAGGGGTCCTTAAACCTTGGACTTATCCTATGACATGATTCTTCTCCCTAAGTCATGAGACTTAGGCTCTGATACCAACTTAACTGTCACGCCCCGAGCCTTTATTACAGCGGAAGACTAGCTCGAGGAACGTGAACAGCCGGCATGGTAAGCCTCTTGCAAGCAAGAACGATCAGAGCACAAGACAATCACACATAATAATAACGCAATTGCACAATAATTAACTCAAACTCCAACTCATTTCATTAATAATCAAATATTCAAATACAACCACTAATTCAACTTTCATCATACTAGACTCAAGAACAATAAAATTACATAGACTCAATCTAAACAATGTAGACTTTCCTAAGTCTCCACTCGTTCTTCATTCACTCTCGGATCCGCTACTTGAATATTCCGAATCCGAACCCGACTCACTTCCATTTCCTGAAAAGATTGGAAATAGGTAATGAACACACTTGCCCAGTAGGTATCTTCGCATCAACATGAAGGCACTATTAAAGTAATTGACCTTTTAGTTCTAAGGAATAAGGTAAAATCATGCAAATGCGATAAATCACAAGAATCCAAAGTAACAAGATGATCATGTAAGATAGAATGAACATGTATGAACTAGCAAGAATGTAACAAGAACATGATATGGCCTTTTCATGATCAAGAATGTATTGAGAATGTACTAGCAAGCCACATAATCATCACACCAGCATATTTTGCTTATGAGCAAGTACTTGGTGAATTTCTGTGGAACATCAAGCAATAAAGTCATGTACAAGTATCAGCCGTGCTCGTGAATTTTCACTTATTTATGAAGAAAGTACTCTCAGCGTAATGTGGCGCCAGTAGCATCATACCCCAGGGTTTATAATAGTATGTTTCCGGAAATCAACCGAGGGGACTAGCATAGAGCCCTTGAACACAATCAGTGCTCGATCGCATCTTCAAGTATAAATCAAGCTATTTCCACGTTTCAAGCAATAAAATATGGCCAATTTAAAGTAGCAAGTTCAATAAATTCATGACAATAGTAATCAATGAATGAATGCTTCAATTAATGAACATAAGAGATCGAGAATGATTTAAGACGATGTTATGCTCATGGAAATAATTTGACAGCATAACGGTACATTTATTATCATTCATAATTTTGAGTTAAGTATCTTAGACAATATGACAAGTCCTAGACCATCAATACTCCATCTAGGAACTTTAGAATATCAACCCTTTGGTCAAATCTCAGGTTAATATATGCAAGAACTGTGACAGTCTAATACTGGGCCGTTACATGAACATAACGCTCTAGTATTGGGCCGTTACAATGGGCTGAATCAAAGATAAAATAGATATGGACTCAAACAATGTGACGGTCATATATTGGACCGTTATATGAGCCTTACGGTCGAACACCGGTCCGTTAGGTGTGCCTGACGGGCTAGTGCAGGTCCGTTATATGAACAAGACTTAAAAACTTCAATTTGTGCTTTTCTACATAATTGGGCTTTAATGGTACAACCAACTCGGCGTCCTAGTGGGAATCCCAGGCTCGCGGAGAATTACGGAGGCCTTGAAATAAGATTTCCTAGTCCATTGGAAGGAATATCCAATAGAGAGGTCCTCATGTTCAAGAAGGTGTTCCTATAGTGCAAGAGTGTAACTAATGGACATATACCGGGATATATGCCATGTACTTAAAGAAAATGACTCTATAGATGGAGAGAGAATGTGTAACGGTGTGAAACCATGATAAACTATAGAGTTTTAGGCAATGAAACTAACATATGCTTTAAAATAACTCAAAGTGTTTAGAACATGAATCTATTAATAAACCCCAAGTCATGAAATAAGGTTAAAACTTAGATAACTAGGCTTATTTATAAGTAAGTTTGACTATCCTCAGTCCTATCTCGGGTTGACAGAAAACAGCACTCTGACGGTCTAGTATGGGCGCGTCACAGGGCTGTGACGGTTTATTAGGGGACCGTTATAGTATTGTAACGCACTTACTTTGGTCTGTCGGAGACAACCAAGGAATTGAGATATAACAGATGATGTGACGCCTGATCGTAAGACCGTTATAATCGCCTGTCGGTCCTACATTAATCCGTCAGAGATTCCGCTAACGAAAAAGATAAGAAACTATGTCCCATGTAAAAAAATCACAATAACCAACTATTCTAGCCATGATAACAAGGTAAAGGCCATCTAGATGCATAGGATTCAGTAAATCAACAAGATAGTACCTTTTTATTTTCCATTAAGGCTAAAGATATGCATGTATGCATGTCCCTACTTAAGCATGAAATTCATGATCTATAGTGCAAATAATCAAGCAAAACCAGAAGGCTTTTATCCCTAACATGTTGTTCTTGCCGTTCATGAGATAACCTACCTCTTAACTGGGCTTTAAAGCTTCTAATTTGGTCTTCAAGACACGCCCTAGTTCTTCCTTTCCTGAGATTTTTCAGCAACTTCAAGTCGCTCTAACTCCTCAGTCTCTTAACCTAAAGAGGTAAAATTTGGAGAGTAAGAAGATTAATCTAAGAGGAACAAAAAGTTCTAAAGCATCGAATTCTAATTACCTCGTTTGGGTGTCGTAATTCCTTGATCTTCAGTGGTCCTTTGCTCTGAATCCTGAGTTGCTATGACAGAATCAGCGACTTTATAAGCCTTTATCTCCTTGGTTACTTGATCTCCTAACATGAAATTTTGAGAGTTGTTAGACCTTAGTATTGGAAGTAAAAAGTTCCAAAGAAATTATCTGAAATTTTATCTCCTTACCTTGATTCTTCACGAGCCAAAAGTAAGGGTCGCTTAGTTCAGAACTGGGTTCTATTTATAGAGTTTTGGCTAGGGTTCAAGGATTTGAACGACTTTAGAGTCCTTAATTGGCTAAAACATAATCTCTAAGAGTCCTTAGCAATCTTATATAGAGATAACATGAAGCACTTCATGACATAAGGTCTGCTCCATTTCTTTGATGGAGGGTTCAGTTTCTCAGTGCAATTCGGTCATTGCTCTACCACTTTGCCACTTTGTGCAATTCAGTGCAATTTGGCTGATTTGGTCTCCTACCTACCCACATATCTGCAGACTTGACAGAAAAAGAGTCAACTTGGCAAATTGAAGCAAGAGGAGAAACGAAAAGCAAGAAGCCTACTAACGAAGCTATCTCATTCCTGATGCTGTTAGCGTGAGTACAATGAAAAGGAAGATGATCCTCTTCCTCATGGGGATGTCTCTAAGCAAGCAGGAAGGCTTCGTGAAGCTCCGTCCAGAACCCTTGAAAGTTGAAAGCTAGATCATTCTTCCCTAGCAAGGGTTGTGGTGAAAAACCAGGAAGAACAAGAAGAAAGCCAAGAGGTCCTCAAGCTCTTTCCAGACAGGAGATCTCTTTCTCATAGTGCTTCATTACGATACTTTGTCTGGCTATTTCATTTTCTATTTG
Organism: Amorphophallus konjac; assembly: GCA_022559845.1. NCBI lineage: Eukaryota > Viridiplantae > Streptophyta > Magnoliopsida > Alismatales > Araceae > Amorphophallus > Amorphophallus konjac. Next base: position 228,863,835 of record CM040121.1, on the reverse strand, counting down.
CTTTTCTTCAAAACATACTCCTTATATTTGTTCCTTACCTGTGAGTAGGAAGACAAATGGTGTGGTGACCGGTCTGTGTGTTTTGGGTTGTAATCCCTCAAGCTGTGTGGCAGCGGAGTTGTGAGAGTGTATCTCTCTAGTAGAAGCTGTGTATCAGCAGCTGTGCTTTTGCACTAGTGAAGCCTCACCGTGTTGTGTGAGGGGTGTACGTAGGTCTCTAGATTGAGACCGACCCACCTTAAAGATTGTATCTTGTGGTTTGCTTTCATTTATGTTCTAGTGGTAGAAGCTTGGTAGGACCGTTCATGGATATCATTTAAGTGACCAGCTTCTTAGCTATTAACAAATATCTATCTCATTATCATTTGTGTTAGATCTATTTTTTATTTCCGCAAAGAAGGGCAAAAGGGGCTGATCTATTCACCCCTCCCCTCTAGATCTGCCTATCACCACTCAACACGTGGTATCAGAGCTAGTCTCTATGTATGTGGTCTAACGACCTTGAGAGAACTGATGATATGGCAACTAAAGGTCCTGTGGCCGAAGGACATTCCGTAAATAGACCTCTCTTTTTCACCGGGACAAATTATCCTTACTAGAAAAACCGCATGCAGGTCTTTATTAGAGCCCAGGATCATGAAGTCTGGCGAGTGATCAGCAAGGGACCATTTGAGCTGCCTCCGGACGAGGATACATGGACTAAGGAACAGATCAGGCAATCAACGCTGAACTGGGGTGCCAGGCACATCATGCAGTGCTCCCTTCATCCAACAGAGTACTCAAGGGTGTCAACTTGAGCTACTGTAAAAGAAATGTGGGACCGCCTTGAGGTAATATATGAAGGGACACAGCAGGTACATGCAACCAAAGCAAACATGTTAGTGTTTGAATATGAAAAGTTTAGAATGAAATCTGATGAGTCCATTTCAGACATGTATGCTAGGCTAACCGTACCGTGCTCACTAATGGCTTGACTGAGCTAGATAAGACCTATTCTGAGTAGGAGATAGTAAGGAAGATTCTAAGATCACTAACTCCTATTTGGCATACAAAGGCCATAGTGGTTGAAGAATCAAAAGACTTAACTACCATCAAGGTAGAAGAACTCATAGGGTCCCTGATGACCTATGAGATGAATCTGAAGAACAAAGATGCTGAGGTAAGTAAAAAGAAGCCTCTGGCTCTTAAAGCTGGACCAAGCACTAAGGACTTATCTGAAGATGAAGAGCCTTCAAGTAGCAACACTGAAGAGGATGAAGTTGCTCTATTGACAAAGAAGTTCAAAAGATTTTTAAGAAATGAAGGTACAGGCTTCACTAAGAAGAAGCCCCAGGTAAAAAGAGATTTCAGGCCAAGACCTGAAAATGTTAAAAAGTCTGAAAAACTTGTCTGCTACTCTTGCAGGAAACCAGAACACATCAAGTCTGAAGGCTATGCCCAGGTGGAAGAGCAAGAAGAAGCAGGCCATGGTGTGCACTTGGAGTGATGAAGAAGAGGAAGAGACTGAAGACAACTCCTCTGAGGAAGAAAAATATGATCTCTGCCTAATGGCCAAAGGAGAAAATGACCGCGAGGTGAGCTCTCCCTTTGAGGACTTCTCTACTGATGATTGGGGACAAGCTTACTTCGAATTGATGGATAAGTGTGAAGTGTACAGAAAAGAAAACAAAACCTTAAAGAAGAAGGTTGACTCATGTAGCCAAGATAAAACTCTCAATGAAAAGATAATCTCTCTAGAATCTGAAATTGAGGATCTAAGAAAAATGAATGAAAGTCTTGAAGAAGGAAGAAAAGAGATGAAAGATTTGGAGGATGAAAATGAATGATTGAGAGATGAAATTGACGAACTGAAGCCAAAGATGCAAAGCTATGTGAAGGACAACAATCTGTGCATTGAAAAATCAGATGCCTTCAAACAAGTCAATTCACAACTGCTGAAAGAAAATGAAAAACTTCAGAAGGACCTAGTAGATAAACAAATCGCTCTTGAAAAATTTGTTGATGGAAGTGAAAACTTGAATGCCCTGCTAGGAACTAAAATAAACTTCAACAGAGAAGGGCTAGGGTATGAGCCAACCAAGAAGAAAACTTTTGGGTTAAAAACTACCACCTTTGTTTCATCTTCCGAAGCATCAACCTCCAAAACAATACACCATGAAAATGTTGAAAACAGAGGAAAAGAAAAAGTAGGAGAATCAATCAACAAAACTTCTCAACAACCCAAAAAGGTTAACCAACAATCTCAAACAAGCGGACACCCATCCAAGCATCAGCCTGCACATTCCAATAGAAGAAATAGTTACAATGCTAGAATAGGTCGGGACAATCCACGAAACAGGTCGACACCCACATGGTCAAACGCCCAACATTACCCCATGTTTGCACCAATAGGTCGACACTTTCAGTACAAGAGGTCGGCACATCCTTCATCCAGAAATAGCCATAGATGGATAGGACGTGAGACAGGTCGAGACTTTACCTTCTATAGGTCGACGCCTCCATGGGTTAGGAGCAGTTATGTTCCCTACGGTCATAGGTTCACTCAACCTCAACAACCCAGGCACTATAACACCTCCTACTCCTCTAGACCAACCAACTGGAACAAATGGTCTAACAAACAATCTGTTTCCACCATTCCCAAAAACCATAAAGTCCAAAAGACTAAGGAGAAGAAAAATCAGAACTCCCGGCAAAGCAAAAATGCTAAGAAAGTCTGGATTTCAAAATCTGTGTTATCATGCTTTACAGAAATGAAAAAATTATTGGGATCCAATTGTCCTTGGGTTCCAAACATTGTCACTTAATTCCTTATGCAGGAGTGTCTTGTAGCCATGCACAACCGTTGGTATCTTGACAGTGGCTGCTCAAGACACATGACTGGAGATAGAACCAAATTCTATATCCTGGTTGAAAAGGAAGCTGGACATGTCACATTTGGAGGAAACAACAAAGGAAAGATCATCGGCACAGGTAAAGTTGGTAAGAACCCCTCCAACTCAATTGATTATGTATTACTTGTTGATGGTCTGGAGTACAACTTGCTAAGCATAAGTCAACTATGTGATAAAGGTCACACTGTAGTCTTTGACTCTAATGAATGTAGGATCTTGCAACCTAATTCAAAAGAAACCAAATTTTCTGGTAAAAGAGTCAATAACGTGTATATGATTGACTTAGATGACCCTGCTCACTTCAATCTTTGTCTTGCTGCATCCAAATCTGAATTAGCATGTTTGTGACATCGCAGACTAGGTCATGTTAGCTACAATACTCTTCATAAATTGGTGAAGCATTCAATTATCAAAGATCTGCCTGAAATAAAATTCAAACTGAACACTAAGATTTGTGATGCATGTGCTCAAGGAAAACAAACTAGAAAGTCAATTAAAAGTATAACTAAAAACTCATCATCTAAACCACTTGAACTAATCCATATGGACTTGTTTGGTCCAACCAAAATAGCTAGCTTAACTGGTAAAAGATACTGTTATGTCTTAGTAGATGACTTTACTAGATTCACTTGGGTATTTTATCTTGCACATAAAAATAATGCCTTTGATGAGTTTCAGGCACTGTATATGCAAGTGAAGCAAGACGGTAAGTTTAAGATTTCAAACATAATTTTAGATCATGGTGGTGAATTCGACAATGCTGACTTTGAAAATTTGTGTTGGTCTGAAGGAATCATTCACAGGTTTTCATCACTAAGGACTCCTGAACAAAATGGGGTAGTTGAGAGGAAGAACAAAACTCTCATAGAGATGGCACGCATAATGCTTGCTGAAAGGCATCTACCAAAGAGATTTTGGGCAGAAGCGGTAAACACTGCATGTTATATCATCAACCGCTCAATGGTAAGGCCACTCACCAAAATGACCCCTTATGAGCTGCTAAAATTTAAAAAGCCATCTCTCTTTCACATGAAAGTTTTTGGGTCAAAGTGCTTTGTTCATAACAATGATAAAAGAGTTCTGGACAAGTTTGAGCCCAAGAGCGAAGAAGGGATATTCCTTGGGTACTCCAATAAGTCTAGAGCTTATAGAGTCTATAATCTTAAGACCCTTTGTGTGGAAGAATCTCCTCACATCACTTTTGATGAAAGTGGTTATGACAACACTTGCAGGGAAGATGATGATGGGGAATTCCTAAACATAAAAGGAAAAGAGGAACTTTCACATGAGGAGACACAAGCAAATGAAGACCAAGAAGGGCCAAGCAATGATCCAGTCACCAAAGCAGTTGAAGGTAACACTCAGCCTGATTTAAGAGTGTTAAAAGATCATCCCTTAGAAAACATCTTAGATAATCTGCATGACCGAACCAAAACAAGGTCTCATTTCAAAATTATGGATGAAATTGAACAACTTGCTCCTGTATCTCAAACTGAACCCAAAAAAATTGTAGAGGCCTTAAAAGATGATAACTAGATAAATTCCATACATGATGAATTAAACCAGTTTGAAAGAAAAAAGTTTGGCACCTAGTTCCCAGGCCTCAAGAGAAATCTGTCATAGGAACTAAATGGGTTTTCAGAAATAAACTAAGTGAAGATGGAAAGATAATAAGAAACAAATCCAGATTGGTGGCTCAGGGGTATAATCAAGAATTTGGCATACATTATGAAGAATCTTTTGCTCCTGTTGCTAGATTAGAGGCCATTAGAATTTTGCTAGTATTTGCATGTTCTCATAAAATCAAACTGCAACAAATGGATGTTAAGAGTGCTTTTCTAAATGGTCTTATTAAAGAAGAAGTCTATATAGAGTAACCCCCTAGTTTTGAATGCACATATTTCAAAGATCATGTTTATAAGTTGGACAGGGCTTTATATGGCTTGAAGCAGGCACCTAGAGCTTGGTATGACAGACTAAGCTCATACCTCACCAAACAAGGGTATTCAAGAGGCAATGTAGATCAGACACTATTCACCAAGAAACAAGATAAGGATATCTTGATAGTTCAGATTTATGTGGATGACATAGTGTTTGGGTCCACTAAACCTCAAATGTGTGAGAAGTTTGCTAAACTCATGACCAATGAATTTGAAATGAGTCTAATGGGTGAGCTTCAATTCTTTCTTAGCTTGCAGATTAATTAAAGTAATGAATGCTGTTTTATCAATCAAGCCAAATATGTGAAGGAGTTCCTGAAAAAGTTTGATCTGAAAAATTACAAACCATTAGGAACTCCAATGGGGACTGCCACTTCACTGGATGCAGATGAACAAGGTACACTTGTAGATGCAAAGAGGTATAGAGGTATGATCAGCTCATTACTCTATCTAACTACATCTAGACCAGACATTCAGTTTAGTGTTTACCTTTGTGCTAGATTCCAGTCTAGTCCTAGAGAGTTCCACTTGACTGATGTCAAGCGTATTTTTCGATACCTTGCTGGCACTCAAGAATTGGGATTATGGTATCCTACATCCTGTGAATTTTCACTTATTTCTTATTCAGATGCAGATTATGCTGGATGCAAACTAGACCGCAAGAGCACTAGTGGCTATTGCCAATTTCTTAGTGGGTGTTTGTGATGTGGCACAGCCCAAAGACCACTAAAGAGGATGATATGACCCTAGGACTTAGACCCGCAAGCATACAAGCACTCAATGATTCTCACAATCGACGATTTTTGCTCACACGGTTCACACGCTCACCCGGTGGGTCCGGGGGATAATGATGAGGGTCCGGGATGGGACCCAATTGTTCTAATGGACTTACAATGCTACGGCTGACTCCAAAGAGTCTAGGATACCCAACTTCGTGGGTGGCTGGCCCGCAAGGCGGGGTTTGGGTGACACTCTCTCACGGTCCGCGGTGGACACTAACAAACTAGCATGCAAATTCGAACTCTCTTCTCACCGCCGACGAGCAATCAAAGCAATACTAAGCTAGCAGGAATAAGGCTACAAAGGGTAGTACCAGAAGCTCACCTGATCGGTGTGAAGACACCGATCCCGTTCGGAGACGAGGGCGCGCCGGGAGGCGAGGGTATGCACCCGATCGCCGCGGCGGTGTAGCTTGACCTGAAAATGTAAAGGGTACAGCACTACTCCTCTCGCAGGAGGGGTGATCTTGGGGTGGGGGTTACACCTAGCACATTCAAAACTACCTCCACGCAGGGAGGGGCCTTCAGCCGGCCAAGCGGGGTGGGGAGAAATGCAAAGGAGATCGAGATTCCGAGCTTCGCCGGTTCTGCCCACCTGCAGGTTTTCTGGACAGTGGATCGGTGTTGTGGCAGCTAAAAATTCCACGAAGCTTGGATTGCGACGAAACCAACGCCAAACGTTTGCCAACTGATAGGGGATGAAGCTTGAATTTTTGGGGAAGCTATGATTCTTAGGGCTGACCGCACCGGTGGCTGGAAGGTGGATGCAGCTCTGGTTGCTGGTCGAGCTCTGTCTGCAACAGCAGGTTGCAGAAGGTACCACGATCGCTCCGGAGCTCCGAACCTGGAACCGCTGGACTCTTTGGAATCTTGGAGGAGTCTTCTTTGCAACAAAACAAACGGGGACGTCTTCTGATGTCGGAGATGAACTGGGTGTCCAGAGAAGTGGACGGAGGCCGGTGCAGATAGTGAGGAGGCAGACCGGCGTGGTTGTGGTAGAAAAATAGTAACTCTGGTTGTCGGATGCCGAACGGGGTTCCGCCTTCTGTTCCTGGACGCTGACAGAGGGAGGAAGAACTTTGTAGAAGACCTTGAAAACTGGTTCCTTCAAGGTTAGCCGTGGGCGAGTCGTCTCTGCAGCTCTGGCTCCGGATCTGAGAGGTTCGGCGCAGTCGGAGAAGAATGGTGATTGCGGACAGCACCGAACTCGGATGCCGACGAAACCACCTCGCCTTGAAAGCTGGCTTGCAGATGATTCTGGAAATGTAGGCCTTGCTCCCTGAGTCGTTGATGGGTGACCGTGGCCTCCTCTGCAAGTTGCTGTAATTCTGTTTCCTGAAGCAGGGTAAGAATGTGAAGAAGAAGATGAGGTGGGGAAGGGGGTGGCCAAGAGAGAAGAAGGGGCAAGATGATTCTAATGGCTATGGGAGGGAAGGTTCAAATTCGAAATTGGCCTTGGAAGTGGTGGGATTTGTGTGGGGAAGTGGGGGAATTGTGTTGGGAGGTGGAAGAGTTGCTTTGGGACAAGGAGGGGAAGTAAATGAAGGGCTATGGGGAAGGGGAGAGCCTTAATGGAGGTGGGTGAGGTAGTGGAGGTGGTTGGGGGTTGGAGTAAGTGAGGGGGGAAGAGGAGAGAGAGGGAGGGTCGAACTCCCCTTGGGGAGAGAGAGAATGAGAGAGAGATTGAGAGATATAGTGAGTAAGAGAGAGAGTTGAGAGATAATAAGAGGTGTTTTTTTTTTTCAATATTCATCAAGAGTGACTACAAGTGGAGAGATGGGGCCTATTTATAGGCAACCACTCTTTTCATGACCAAAATGTCCTTGACAATGGACAAAAGACCGAGCATATCCTAGACTCAATCCTATGGGCCCATAACTAAGGACATAAGGCCCAGTTTAAGCAAAATAAGGGAAATGGGCTAGAACCACATGACTCAATAAAGGAAAATACATAAGATAGGACTCAATAAAAGGAAAATACATAAATGACACTGGGAAAATGAAGATAACAAGTGGAGACCATGATCAGACCATATCAAGAGTGTGCAGACGACCAAACTAGAGGGAGTGTCGTGAGATGCCCTCATCAAATCCCCCGGGGTGGGGAGAACTCGACCCTGTCGAGTATGGGTCTGCCTGGCTGTCGTACTGCTCCAACATGCCGGGGTCCAGGCGCATCAAATCCTCTCGACTCACCCATGCATCCTCGATCGGGGGACGGTTCTTCCACCTAACCAGATAGCGCTGATACACCCTGTGCCTTGTAATGATACTCTGCTCATCCAGTATTGCCTCTACCTGCTCTTGTCGGTCTCTCAGGCTAGAAAGTGGAGTCCCTCTGGGGGTGTCTCTCATAAGGGGGGGTAAAGGCTCAAGCTCCTGACTGGGTTCCACCGCGGGGCCTTTGTAGGGTACCAGGTCCGCCACGTTGAAGGTAGGGTGTACCCCATAGCTCTCTGGTAAGTCAAGCTCATAGGCATTGCTGCCAAGTCGTCGTAGAACTCGAAAGGGTCCCGACCCTCGTGCCCTCAACTTGGAGGCAGGCCCGGGAAGGAGCCGCTCCGTCCTCACCATCACCGGATCTCCCACTTGGAATTCATAGTGGCGCCGGTGAGCATCGGCCCGTCTTTTGTAAGCCTCATTGTTTTTCCCTATATGCTTGCGGATATCATCATGCAATTCTTTGATATGCTGTGCAAAGGACTCAGCTGAGACTGACACTCTAGCATGTGAGGGGAGGGGAATGAGATCTGAGGGTTTTCTAGGCCTATACCCATGTACTACCTCAAATGGACTCTTGCCTATGGACCTATTGACAGAATCATTGTAGGCAAACTCGGCTTGAGATAAGAGGAGATCCCAATTCCCAGGGTGGTCCCCTACAAGGCATCGGAGTAAGTTCCCAAGGCTTCGGTTGACAACCTCAGTTTGGCCATCGGTTTGAGGATGATAGGCAGTGGAGAATTTGAGGAGGGTCCCCATCAAGTGCCATAGAGTCTTCCAAAAATAACTAGTGAATTTCACATCTCTATCGGACACAATAGTCTTAGGTAACCCATGGAGTCGGACTACCTCATCGAAGAATAACCGGGCGACCTTAGAGGCATCAGAGGTCTTGGAACAGGGGATAAAGTGGGCCATTTTTGAGAACCTGTCAACCACTACAAAGATGGAATCATGTTTGCGCAAGGTCTTTGGTAGGCCAAGAATGAAATCCATACTCAAATCTTCCCATGGTCTATCGGGTATGGGTAAAGGTGTGTAAAGCCCGGTGTTTTGTCTTACTTGCTTGGCGGATGCACATATGCGGCATTGTCCCACAATGTGGGCCGCATCCTTCTTGAGACTGGGCCAGTGGAATTGCCTCTCAACCAACTCTATGGTTTTGTGGACCCCAAAGTGACCAGCTAGGCCGCCACTATGTAACTCCCAAACTAGGAAGTCCCTAAGTGAAGTCCTAGGTATGCAAAGTCTATCCCCTTTGAACAGATATCCATCTTGAAGTATGAACCCCTTATACTCCTTGAGTGGTTGGGTAGAAAGGGTGTTGTAGTGGGTCCCAAAGTCGGGGCAATGTGGGTATTCTCCTTTGATCCTCTCAAATCCGGTTACTTCCACTTGGACAGTGGAGAGTAAGGCTACCCGCCTACTCAGTGCATCGGCGGCGCGATTCTCACTACCCATCTTATACTTGAGGACAAAGGTGTAGGCTTGAATGTATTCTACCCATCGAGCATGGCGGGCATTGAGCTTTTGTTGAGTGTTGAGGTATTTCAAAGCCTCATGGTCCGAGAAGATCACAAATTCTTTGGGTAGGAGATAGTGCCTCCAATGCCGGAGGGATTGAACCACGGCATAAAGCTCTTTGTCATATGTGGAGTATCTCGTCCTAGCCTCACAAAGTTTTTCACTAAAGTAGGCTACCGGGTGACCCTCTTGGCTAAGGATACCTCCAATCCCTACCCCGGAAGCATCACATGTGACCTCAAAGACCTTTGAAAAGTCGGGTAGGCAAAGGACCGGGGCTTGGGTCATTTTCTCTTTAAGCTCTAGGAAGGCTTTGGAGGCTGCCCTAGTCCAAACAAATGTGCCTTTCTTGAGGCAATCCGTGATAGGAGTGGTGATAGTGCTAAACCCCCGGATGAATCTCCTATAGAAGGTGGCTAGCCCATGGAAGCTTCGGGCGTCATGAATGGTTTTGGGCTCGGGCCACTCAAGAATAGCTTGGACCTTTTCGGGGTCCATGGATACTCCTTGGGATGAGACAATAAATCCTAGGAAGGCTAGTTGATTGGTCAAGAAATGACACTTCCCGGGATTGGCAAAGAGACTCTCTTTCCTAAGGATGGTGCACACTTGTTTGAGGTGATCGAGGTGGGCTTCCTTGGATTGGCTATATATGAGGATGTCATCAAAGTAGACAACTAGAAAGATGCCAATGAAGGGCCGGAGGACCTCGGTCATGAGACGCATGAAGGTACTTGGTGCATTAGAAAGGCCGAAAGGCATAACAAGCCATTCATAGAGACCGTCTTTAGTTTTAAAGGCGGTTTTCCACTCGTCCCCGGGCCTAATGCGGACTTGGTGGTAGCCACTTTTGAGATCAATTTTGGAGAAGATGGTGGCTCCCGCTAGCATGTCTAGCATGTCATCAAGCCGAGGGATGGGGAACCTATATTTGACCGTTATCTTGTTGACGGCTCGGCTATCTACACACATGCGCCAAGTCCCATCCTTTTTGGGTGTAAGAAGAGCCGGGACGGCACAAGGGCTTTTGCTAATTCGGAGGAAGCCCTTCTTGATGAGTTCTTCAATCTGCCTCCGAAGCTCGGCATGCTCGGTGGGGTTGAGTCGGTAGTGTGGGAGGTTGGGCAAGGTAGCCCCGGGCACGAGGTCGATGGCATGTTGCACATCTCTCATAGGTGGTAGTTTGTCCGGAAGCTCCTCGGGAAATACATCATGGAAGTCCTTAAGGAGTTGATGAATTTCTAGGGGGTGTGGGTCGGTTGGGGTGGATTCCCCTAGACAAATGACAATGGCACATACTTGATCCCCTTGGTTGACTTCTTCCTCAAACTCTTTCCTAGTGACAAGGTGTAGGCTCCTAGGAGGCTCTTTGATGTTACTAGGACTAGGACTTGATGGGGTGGGGTTTGTTGGTGTTGGGATGGGGGGAAGGGTAGTGGGTCCCTCAAGGGAGGGAGAGGCCTTCTTAGGTAGAGTGCGGGGTGGAGATGGGTTGAGTTGGATCTTCTTCCCCTCATGAATGAAGATGCAAGCGTTGGTTCTTCCTAAGAAGGTGGCATCTACATCGTAGATCCAAGGCCGTCCTAAAAGGATACTCCCAACTTCCATTGGAAGGATATCACACCACACTTGGCCTTGATAGGATTGGAATGTAATTGGGACAAGGCAACGGGCACTAACGGGTATGGAGGTGGTATCAATCCATGCTACCCTATATGGGTGGGGATGTGGGGAGGTGGTAAGGCCCAAAAGTTTGACGGTGTCGGGTGACACCACATTCACACTACTTCCATTATCCAAGATGACCTTCCTAACATGGCTCCCCATCCTTATGTAGGTATAGAATATGGTGTTTCTCCTCCAATCATGCTCTTGGTTTTGGGTGAGGGTGCATCTAACCACTCCTAGGTGGGAGTCGGTGGGTGGAGGAGGTTGTTCTTGGTTGCTTTCCATGTAGTGGTTCTCATACTCCTCCTCCCATTCAAGAGAGGGTTCATATACCTCAATCTCTCCTTCAAATTCAGCTTGGGGTTGGGGGTTGGTCTCCTCTATGAGTAAGTTTGATGCTCCCTTGGTGGGGCATTGATTGGCAAAGTGTCCATACCCATAACACCTAAAGCATTGCTGCCCACTTTGATGGTTTGGGGTCACCTTAGTGTGAGGGAGAGTGGGTGTCGAATTGGGCCTATTGGGAGTTGTGTTTAGGGGCCCACTTGCGGGGCGGAATGGTGGATTGGCATTAGGAGGGGTGACCCGTGTGGGAGGAGTTCCCATGGGTGTAGGAAGGAGACCTCTTTGGGGTGGTGGAGGGTTGGCCCGAGGTGCCATGGCTCTAGGGTCCATTCCCCGAGGGGGAACCATTCGCGTGTACCGAGAGAATTTCTCGGCATCCCGAGCTACTTGGTAGGCTTGCTCTAAAGTTGTTACTTGACGCATGAATAGTTCCTTTTTGATATGGAATTGAAGCCCATTCCTAAAGCGGGAGAGTGTGACGGAGGGGTCCTCTTGGACTCCACATTTGAGGAGGTAGTAGTCAAACTTTTCAATGTATTCCATAACGGTCTTTCCTTCTTGAGTCAAGGCTTGCCATTCATCTAAGAGGTTTTGATGGTAGGAGGGTGGGACATATTTGAGTTTGAGTTGGTCTTTCATGGCCCCCCATGTGGTGATTGGAACTTCCCTCCTAACTATCCTTAAGGCTTCAACATTCATCCAATGAGTCTTGGCAAGTTTGGTTAATTGCATCTTTGCAAGTCGGACTTTCCTATCCTCGGTCATTGGGTACCAATCAAAATATTGATCCATGGCTGCCTCCCAATCTAAGTAGATGCTCGGATGATGAGATCCATCAAAAGTGGGAGCATCGACTTTCACAAGTCTCATTAGTTGGTCATCCGGGTTGTCCCGGGGAGGCCTCTCATTCCTTCTAGGGGGTGGGTCCCTTTCCGGTTCGGGAGGGGGGTCAAGGTTGAGTCCTCCTATGGCTGGCTCCACATGTGGAGGGGGATCTCTCCTATCTCCTTCCCTTGGAATAGGTCTATTTTCCTCAAGTTGTTCAAGCCGGGCCGTAATACCGTCAAGCCTTCCCATAATTTCGGTCATGTAGTCCACAAGAAACCTCATTTGGTCGGGAAGCTCATGCTCATTGTGACGGGGATTTCCTTGGGGATTGGGATTCATGGTGTTATTGGAAGAAGATGGATTGCCTTGATAATGAGTTCCACTACGGGTGGTCATGCAAGGTTGGGTGGGCTATGCAAGGGTGTGCGAATGCACCTAAGAAAGACTTAGTGTGACCCAAGACTAGACTTGTAAGGACAAGCCTATGACCGCTCTGATACCACTTGATGTGGCACAGCCCAAAGACCACTAAAGAGGATGATATGACCCTAGGACTTAGACCCGCAAGCATACAAGCACTCAATGATTCTCACAATCGACGATTTTTGCTCACACGGTTCACACGCTCACCCGGTGGGTCCGGGGGATAATGATGAGGGTCCGGGATGGGACCCAATTGTTCTAATGGACTTACAATGCTACGGCTGACTCCAAAGAGTCTAGGATACCCAACTTCGTGGGTGGCTGGCCCGCAAGGCGGGGTTTGGGTGACACTCTCTCACGGTCCGCGGTGGACACTAACAAACTAGCATGCAAATTCGAACTCTCTTCTCACCGCCGACGAGCAATCAAAGCAATACTAAGCTAGCAGGAATAAGGCTACAAAGGGTAGTACCAGAAGCTCACCTGATCGGTGTGAAGACACCGATCCCGTTCGGAGACGAGGGCGCGCCGGGAGGCGAGGGTATGCACCCGATCGCCGCGGCGGTGTAGCTTGACCTGAAAATGTAAAGGGTACAGCACTACTCCTCTCGCAGGAGGGGTGATCTTGGGGTGGGGGTTACACCTAGCACATTCAAAACTACCTCCACGCAGGGAGGGGCCTTCAGCCGGCCAAGCGGGGTGGGGAGAAATGCAAAGGAGATCGAGATTCCGAGCTTCGCCGGTTCTGCCCACCTGCAGGTTTTCTGGACAGTGGATCGGTGTTGTGGCAGCTAAAAATTCCACGAAGCTTGGATTGCGACGAAACCAACGCCAAACGTTTGCCAACTGATAGGGGATGAAGCTTGAATTTTTGGGGAAGCTATGATTCTCAGGGCTGACCGCACCGGTGGCTGGAAGGTGGATGCAGCTCTGGTTGCTGGTCGAGCTCTGTCTGCAACAGCAGGTTGCAGAAGGTACCACGATCGCTCCGGAGCTCCGAACCTGGAACCGCTGGACTCTTTGGAATCTTGGAGGAGTCTTCTTTGCAACAAAACAAACGGGGACGTCTTCTGATGTCGGAGATGAACTGGGTGTCCAGAGAAGTGGACGGAGGCCGGTGCAGACAGTGAGGAGGCAGACCGGCGTGGTTGTGGTAGAAAAATAGTAACTCTGGTTGTCGGATGCCGAACGGGGTTCCGCCTTCTGTTCCTGGACGCTGACAGAGGGAGGAAGAACTTTGTAGAAGACCTTGAAAACTGGTTCCTTCAAGGTTAGCCGTGGGCGAGTCGTCTCTGCAGCTCTGGCTCCGGATCTGAGAGGTTCGGCGCAGTCGGAGAAGAATGGTGATTGCGGACAGCACCGAACTCGGATGCCGACGAAACCACCTCGCCTTGAAAGCTGGCTTGCAGATGATTCTGGAAATGTAGGCCTTGCTCCCTGAGTCGTTGATGGGTGACCGTGGCCTCCTCTGCAAGTTGCTGTAATTCTGTTTCCTGAAGCAGGGTAAGAATGTGAAGAAGAAGATGAGGTGGGGAAGGGGGTGGCCAAGAGAGAAGAAGGGGCAAGATGATTCTAATGGCTATGGGAGGGAAGGTTCAAATTCGAAATTGGCCTTGGAAGTGGTGGGATTTGTGTGGGGAAGTGGGGGAATTGTGTTGGGAGGTGGAAGAGTTGCTTTGGGACAAGGAGGGGAAGTAAATGAAGGGCTATGGGGAAGGGGAGAGCCTTAATGGAGGTGGGTGAGGTAGTGGAGGTGGTTGGGGGTTGGAGTAAGTGAGGGGGGAAGAGGAGAGAGAGGGAGGGTCGAACTCCCCTTGGGGAGAGAGAGAATGAGAGAGAGATTGAGAGATATAGTGAGTAAGAGAGAGAGTTGAGAGATAATAAGAGGTGTTTTTTTTTTTCAATATTCATCAAGAGTGACTACAAGTGGAGAGATGGGGCCTATTTATAGGCAACCACTCTTTTCATGACCAAAATGTCCTTGACAATGGACAAAAGACCGAGCATATCCTAGACTCAATCCTATGGGCCCATAACTAAGGACATAAGGCCCAGTTTAAGCAAAATAAGGGAAATGGGCTAGAACCACATGACTCAATAAAGGAAAATACATAAGATAGGACTCAATAAAAGGAAAATACATAAATGACACTGGGAAAATGAAGATAACAAGTGGAGACCATGATCAGACCATATCAAGAGTGTGCAGACTACCAAACTAGAGGGAGTGTCGTGAGATGCCCTCATCAGTTTGGTTTCTTGGGCCTCCAAAAAATAGCACTCGGTTGCCCTCTCAACTGCAGAGGTAGAATATGTTGCTGCAGGGAGTTATGGCACCCAAGTACTGTGGATCAAACACCAACTCCAAGACTATCAAATAGATCTTGGCTGTGTTTCCATTCTGTGTGATAACACAAGTGCTATAAATCTTGCAAAGAATCCAGTCATGCACTCTACGACTAAACACATTGAAATTAGGCATTATTTTATAAGGGATGAAGTCCTCAAAAATCACTTTTGTAATGCCCTAGATTCTTACCAGATTCTTATTAGGTCTTTCAGATCTTCTTCGAAGAGTTTCGGATCGCTTTTGTGAGACCTGAGTTGAGTTTTACGATCCGTGTGAGTTTTTCTCTCGTACTAGTTACGGAACCCTATGGTGAGTTTATCTCTCAATTCATTGCCTCATGGACGCTACAGTTGCGATGTACTCTTCCCGAGGATCGTTTCGACTATTTTTACGTATTTTTCTAAATTAGTCCATTTTCCAGGATCCGGGTCGTCACAACTTTGAGCTCCATTTTGTTGACTCAGAAAATCAGATTGCAGATATCTTCACAAAACCCTTAAGCAATGACATGTTTTCAACATTAAGGAGAGATCTCGGTCTATGTAGACCTCAATCCAATCAAGTTTGAGCTATCTATTCCTTTTTCAGTGCTCAAGTTACTTGTCTTTACTATGATTGGAACAAGCATGTCTGCTTTGATCTGGAACTGGTCTTTTGGCTGTATAAACCATGTTTTTGCTATGTTGGTCACACTCAGGGGGATCTTGTGTGCATTTCTAGTTATTTTTCGTTGAATATCATCTCTTGACTAAATGGTATATCAAATGTCAAGAAGTGGAAAGACAGGTCACGCCTGTCAGGAAACTCTCTTCATGCGTGAGGACAAGCCTCCGCTAAGTACCATGAGTCAAAAATGCATGTTGATAACTGCATAAGTGATTTCTAGTGCATAAGCATGTTTAAAGCTTTAGCATCCCATAAAGTACATCTCAGTGGCTGCAAAGAGATAAAACCATTGTTGAATGATTGTTTGAAAGAAGAAAGTCAGAGGAACTGGCAGTAGAAACTGGCAGATGTATTTTTAGAAATAAAGTATCACACAGAAACTGGCTGAGCATAGTTCAAGTGGAGAGTCATGTGTCGAGACATGCAGAACAAAGTCTACTGAACAGGTCGACACTTTCCCAGTCATGTGTCGACACCAGGAGGGCAATCGTTTAATATAGGTCAGTGCAGATCGTGTGCGCATGAGCTTCAAGGTCAGTGCATGTTCTTCAACAAGGTCTGTGCATAATGGGTTGCTAGCCAACAAGGTCGGTGCATAGCAGTTAAGGTCTGTGCTTGTTTCAATTTATACTTTACATAAGTCTGTGCACATCAGGTGTTAATGCTACAAATTCCTCGCAAAGGCTACGCCTCCTCTAAGCAGGTCGACACCCCCACAAAATGTGTCGACATTGTCACTAAGCCATTCATGGGTTTGAAGATCCAATGGAGAGTTCTTCTAATTCCTTCTTCTCACTGCCTCCTCCATTTCTATTTCAAATCTTTTACCTCAGAACCTTCACTTTTCACCAAGCATTAAGTGAGGGAGAGGTGAGAATGTTTTCATTCATTTATACAACCCTGGGTAAGTTCATCTCCTGGTTAAAGAAATGGTTTCCTGTTTATAATCCTCATTTTTGTTAATCATTACGTTGAGTTCTACCAATCTTGCACTCATAATAAGATTAAAACATTCATCAAGTCATTGAAAATGACCATTGCCTAAGCGTCTGAAAGTTCACTGCAATTATGCTTCTTGGTTTATGTATTGATTGGCATGTATTGTCCTTAAACAAGTTACCTAATCTGAAGTCAATTAGAGACTACGCCTCCTAAAAACCATACTTCAATAATTTCAGAGCAATGACCTCATCTTCATAGAAATTAGATCCTCCATCAACAAAATGAAAGTTAATCTAGTCATGATGAAGGCTGTCAACTCTGTTCAGAAGAATTCAGAAAGATAAGCTACATTGAGTAACCAGAGACTCTGGCGTCTAAATAACGTGTTTCCTTGAGTCAAAAAGTGAATGCTTTATCAAACTGTTTAATTAATTTAAAAAAATGGTTTGGGGTTGACTCTACACCGTGCTTCAAAACAAAAAGGTTTTTGTTTACTTTCAATACTTTCTTATCTTCGTGTTCCAATCATGTCAAATTAATGTGATGAGTAAGCCAAATGGGCTTGGTTCCTTTTTTCCTTAATTTTCTCAAATGTTTTAATCTTATTATTTGTTGCACAAACGGTTTTGTCTCAAACCCTCATTTTCAAAAATGAGCTTATAAGCTTTAAACCGTTCTGAACTTAACAAAGGGGTATATACGCCATTTCTTATCTTAGGGTTGTTATTTTAAAAGGTAAAAATCTCAACTTTCCTTATTTAACTCACGGTGAAAATCATTTTCTTTACCATTCCTCATTTCTAACCTTATTCCTCTCGCATCCGCTCTCCGACGACCCTGCACGCTCTCTCCATGGAGGTCGACGCCCTCGTTCCCTATCCTTTGTCTGTGAAACCCTCTCCCCAGCTAGCTCCAGTTGCCCTCCGTCACCTCTCCTCCCTTACTTCTACCCTCTCCATGGCTCCTCCGGTCACCCGCGGCAAGAAGAAAGACGCGGCTTCATCCAAGAAGTCTGCAGCCTCGAAAGCTTCCACTGAAGGGCGCTCCAAGAGTATTGAAGACCGCCCAGCTACTGAACCAGCTAAGAGAAGAGCTGCCGAGGCCCGGGGCTTGAATAGTGAAAGGGTTTCGCCTCCACAACCAAAGGCCAAGCGGCCACGGCTGTCCGCCAAGGAAAAAGGTAAGGCCAAGGCTCAGTCAGCTCCTTCGTAGCCCAGTACTGCTCCCTCAGTTAGAAAAGAAGAAAGTGATCCCACCAGGATCCTCTTCCCTAGGTATGTGGATTTTAGTGACCACGACATGCTTGAGTATTTTCCTGAACTTCTGCCGTTATTTGAGTTCCAAGGATGGTGACGATTTCTGTCCAATTATAGGGTATACTACCCATTTTTAGTTCATCAGTTCTATAAAAACTTGTTTTTTGATGAGAACAAGAAAGTCCTTCGGACTGAAGTAAAGGGAGTCTCCATCAAGCTTACAACAAAGCTTCTTCACAGAGCCTTACACATACCCCGGGATGGGGAAATAGAATCTGAGGTTCAGATTGACTTGTCTGTAGCTTACACCATCCTTACAGGAAAGCCTCGAAACCCACAGGATGCAACCCAACTTCTTGTTAAATCCTTTGACACCAATCGGTCCCCCCCCTTACAATGTCTACTGCATCACATTTTCACTACCATGATTACCCCACAAGGGGGTGGCAGAAGTAGACTTACTAAGACCCAGAGGTTCCTATTTTACTACTTGTTCAACAATTACCATGTTTGTCTTCCAGAGATCATGCTCCAGATTATGGACAGTTGCACTTGCAACCGACGTAGCCTGCCTTATGCCGCACATCTTATTGCTATTTTTCAGAAGGTTGGCATCCCTCTTGATAATGAAAAGTCCATACCTATCCCCCGGAGCAATGTCTACAGCATGAGGTTCATAGAAAATTATATGCACTTCAAAAAGGAACGTGACAAAATTATAAGGAATCTGCCTGGCCATTTTCTTGACCCTCCAGTACAGCCAACTCCACAGGAACAGTCTGCACAGGATAAGTCTGCACAGGATCAGCCTGCACAGGACCAGCAAGCTTCAGATGCCCAGTTAGACCAGCATGACAAAGTGTTCCATGCAGATATTCACTTTGAGCAAGCCCATCAGTAGCAGCAGTCTGAAGATCCCATAGACCAGCCTGGGATGTTGACAGCTTTTTGAATCCAACCTCCTCTCTCTCCTGAACCTGTACCATAAATTTTCACTGAAGGGGATGCTCCTCCAGAATTCCATGCAGTGGCATCCACCTAAAGAGGTACAGCTCATGGTGCCACTCATGGTGCCACTGCCAATCCCATGGACATTCACCCTACTCTCATTAAGTTTCTGACTGCACAGTTTGGGAGCATGAACTCCTCTTTTCGTCAACTCAATCTGCAAGTGGACAGAATCGAAGCCAGACAACTTCACCTTGAGCAAGTCCAAACCAGCATATGGGAAAAATTTGTGCATGACAAACATAAGTCAGATGAAAGGTTGAAAAGCTTTATGAACTCCTTGATTAATGTGTGTGAACGAGCAGGGAGAATCATGAAAAGACTGAGAGATCCACACTGAAACCTAGGAGAAAACTGCTGAAATGGTCATGCATGCCTATGACATCCGAGAAGATCAAGGTAATCTCAACATTAAGTGTGCCAAACTGGTGGACTCCTCCAATCAGCTAGCTGAACAAGTGGCTATCGCAATTACATCCATCCGAGCACAAGTGACCACAGAGACAAATAGATCTATCGATGTCTTATCCAATTTGGAGAGAACAGTTCATGCTACTACTTCTTGACTACTGGATGCCTCCCAACTGCTGAAAGGGAAGATGTACTCTGACTACAACAAGCTACTGGATGCCTCCTCCAAGCTTGCAGAAACTGTCCACACAGACACAGCTTGAGCAGTCAACAGCACCACCAAAGCAGAGGCCAAAATGGATGTAGTGTACAGAAAATTGGATATGGTCGGTACTAAAATCTTGGAACTCATTCGTCTGCATAAGGCTCAACTGCAACGAGCCCTGTAGGACACAGGTGATGAATGGTGCCCTCCTCGTCAAACAGAAGCCACCTCTTCTCGTTTACTACCACAAGGCTCCCAACAGAGGGCTGAGACAGAATACATCTGTGAAATGATTCATGGCTGGCTCAAGGACATCAATGAAAATGTCAATTCTTTACACAAGTTTGTCAGACAAAGGGATGACCAGCTAACTCAGAGGGTTGACTCTCTAGCAACAGCAATCTCTCACCTGCAACATGACTTCCAAGAGGCACAGATCCTTCACTTTGCCAGCTCTAGCTCCATGCCTCCACCACAGCAGCCTCCTCCTTCACCCCCTCCTTTTTGATGACAAAGGGGGAGAAGTACTGAAGACCTTCTGAGAAGACAAGCATCATCTAGCATCTAGCATGTAGTTAGCCTTTTTTTCATCTACAGTTTAGCTTTTGCATTTAGTCAGTGCAATGTAAATGCTTGAATACATGTCTTGCTTGATCTATATGAAACCTTGGTTGATCAATGAAACAAGCTTTTTGTTGAAAAATGCTAACGTTCAGTTGTTGTGTTGAATGGATAAATTTCACTTGTTTAATGGTTCCTCAACCAAATTGTGTAATGCTATATGAATGCTTGGTAATAATGATTCATGGTTGTCATCATCAAAAAGAGGGAGAATATTGTGTCCCCTGGTTTTGATGATAACAAATCATAAATCATTAGTAGATATTTGAGGAATATCTAACACATTTTGGTTTAATGAATAGACTAAACAAGTGTAGGAGAATTTCTCTAAGTGATGTCTCGACACCATCTGATGATGTCTCGACACATCTAGAAGAGATCGTGCTGATATTCGAATGGTTGAGCTCCAGCAGAAAAGAATGTGTCGACACATCTAACCAATGTCTCGACACCTCCAGAAGAAATCAAGTTGAAGTCATTGTCTATCTGCCCTATGGATTAATTGATGTCTCGACACACTGAGTGAAAAGTGTCGACACACCTCAAGCCTCACGTCTCTATGGCGGACGTGTCTCGACACCTTCATGCGATGACTCAGATCCTGGCGTGCAATGACTCGACACCTTCGTGTGGCAACTCTGCACATGACGCACATGTCTCGACACCGTTTGACAATGTCTCGACATAGTCATGGTGTTATCTCAGAACCAAGCACATATGTCCCGACACACTGTGTGTAAAGTGTTGACACATCAGTGTTCGACCAGAACGATTTTGAAATCGACAGAAGCTGTCTTCAAGTTATTCAATGGGATGTCTCGACAGACTGTGTGGAAAGTGTCGACACATTCGTGTTCGACCAGAACGGGTCTGAATCTGATAGAAGCCATTTTTAAGATCCGGAACTTGTCCTGGAGGATCCGTTCAGTCTGGAAAAAGCCGTCAAAGAGGCTACTCTGTCAGAGGATGATGGTCTGGCAGAGAAATCCCCTGAAAAGATTGTACCTTGGCTGATATAGTCTCCTACCTACCCACATATCTGCAGACTTGATAGAAAAAGAGTCAACTTGGCAAATTGAAGCAAGAGGAGAAGCGAAAAGCAAGAAGCCTACTGACGAAGCTATCTCCTTCCTGATGCTGCTGGCGTGAGTACAACAAAAAGGAAGATGATCCTCTTCCTCATGGGGATGTCCCTAAGCAAGCAGGAAGGCTTCGTGAAGCTCCGTCCAGAACCCTTGAAAGTTGAAAGCTAGATCATCCTTCCCTCGCAAGGGTTGTGGTGAAAAACCAGGAAGAATAAGAAGAAAGCCAAGAAGTCCTCAAGCTCTTTCCAGACAGGAGATCTCTTTCTTATAGTGCTTCATTATGATACTTTGTCTGGCTGTTTCATTTTCTATTTGCTTTTCTTCAAAACATACTCCTTATATTTGTTCCCTACCTGTGAGTAGGAAGACAGACGGTGTGGTGACCGGTCGGTGTGTTCTGGGTTGTAATCCCTCAAGCTATGTGGCAGCGGAGTTGTGAGAGTGTATCTCTCTGGTAGAAGTTGTGTATCAGCGGTTGTGCGTTTGCACTAGTGAAGCCTCACCGTGTTATGTGAGGGGTGGACGTAGGTCTCTAGATTGAGACCGAACCACCTTAAAGATTGTGTCTTGTGGTTTGCTTTCATTTATGTTCTAGCGGTAGAAGCTTGGTAGGACTGTTCATGGATATCATTGAAGTGTCCAGCTTCTTAGCTATTAACGAATATCTATCTCATTAGCATTTGTGTTAGATCTATTTTTTATTTCTGCAAAGAAGGGCAAAGGGGGGCTGATCTATTCACCCCTCCCCTCTAGATCTGCCTATCACCACTCAACACTCCTCATGCACAATTCTTAGCCCTAATTGAAGTTAAAAGGAGAGTTTTCTTGTTTATTACACAAACCCACATATATTGTTGGCATATACTCATTCTATCATGCTGTAGGAGTTTATACATGTTGATTTCCATGCATGATATGTTTTAGATTAATATTTTTATTAGATTTTCTGTAACATAAGAAGAAACGGTCTTCCTGTAGACCACCAGAAACCCTAGCGGTCGTATGATAGATCATTTGGCCTAGTGAAACGGTCCTCCACTAGACCGTTTGAGTTTCTGATTTCTGTATTTAAGTTTACCCGAAACTTAATGCAGAATGGCCCTAATTAATATATGATAAGCCTAGTTAAGTAAGTTTTATTCCTATTTCAAGTGATATTATCATATATCTAGTTATGTTAACAGAACGTTCTAATAGATTTCATGATTCCTTATGCACTTAGAACTATCTTTACACTTATGTTATTTTCATGACCAAATCATATATTTTTTTAATTAACTTGAATTTATATGATGTATGGTTAGTCATGGTTTAATCGCTGTTTTACCATGGTATCTCTCTTCTAAGAGTCATTTTCTTAAGTACATGGCACATATTCTGGTATGTTGTCATTAGTTACACCTTTGCACATTAAGTACACAATCTTGGACTTGATAACCTCTCCATTGGATATTCCTTCCAACGGATTGGGAAATCTTGTTTCAAGGCCTCCATAAGACTACACGAGCCTGAGATTCCCACTAGGATGCCGAGCTGGTTGTACCGTTAAAGCCCGTTATCTAGAGAAGCACTTACCGGTGTTTTGTGTATTTTGAACCTTAGCGGCCCTCTAGATGACCGTCTGATTTTCATAAGCGGCCCTTCACTAGATCGCTAAGGGATACTAAACGGCCATCTACTAGACCGCTAAAGCTCCATATGGTTTTACTGCATCGATGTCTTTATTTTATGAAACGGTCCATGAAAAGACCGTCAGGCGTGCTAAATGGTCCAGTAATAGACCGCTTGGTTCATGATTGTGTCTAACCCGAGGTTCGACCTTTGGGGTTGGTTTTCTTGAGTTCCTAGATGATCTTAGACTTATCTGGAGTCTCAACCTACATTAAGTAAGTCAATATTAAAGGTATGGAACGTAATGAATGTACCGTTATGCTGCCGAATTTCTTCTGTAGCATGATGTCTATTTAAGTCATCCTTGAAATCTCATGTTCTTAATTGAAGCATTCTTGCCTTGGTTACCTTATCATGGAATTATTGTTGAACTTATATATTATTGGCCACATTATTGTTATAATCATGGAATTAGCTTGATTTATACTTGAAGATGCAGTTCGAGTATTGATTGTGTTCAAGGGCTCTATGCTAGTCCCCTCGGATGATTGTCGGAAACATACTGTAAACCATGGGATATGATGTTACTGGCGTCGCATTGCGTTGGGAGTACTTTCTTTATAAATAAGTGAAAATCTATGGGACATGAATAAAGATCCACGTAAATTCATAAAGTACTTGCTATTAAGCGAAAAGTACTTTCTTGCTTGTTATGTGACTTTCTAGTGCATAGCCTTCATGGTTATGAACAGTACATTCTAGTTACATTCTTGTTCATGAAAAGGCCAAATTTACTTTCTTGATTGATAAATCATATTCTCATATCTCATACTTGATCGCATCTTGTTACTTGGTTATATACGTGTTTCATCGCATTTGCATGATTTATCTTATTCTCTAGAGCTAAAATGCTAAATACTTAAATTTGCCTTCTTGTTAATACGAAGATACCTACTGGGCAAGTGTGCTCATTATCTACTTTCTCAATGTTTCAGAAGGTACAAGTGAATCGGATTCAGATTATACAAGTAACCGGTCCGAGAGTGATTGAAGGACATATGAACGAGAGAAGCCTTAGTTGTCAAGTGTTTAGTTGAGTCATGATGTAATCTTTATTTTATTGAGTCTAGTAAAGAGAGTCAAAGATCTTATGTACTTTGATATTATTATTGTTATGGAATAAAGTGAAGTTTGGAAAGTTTACTTCTGCAATTGCTCTTATGTGATTATCTGGCGCTCTGATTATATTACTTGCTCGAGGCGTACTAGCCGACTATTCATGTTCCCGATTGTTTCCGCTGCATAATCTCGGGACGTGACATTCAATTTGGGCACGTGGAAAGAACGCTCCCGCCCAAGGCCTTCAAAAATATACTTGGCCACGTGTCAGATAAAAAGGTGAAGGTTCTTTAAGAAACAACCACGTGGAAAGGTTATTTCGTTAAGAATCTCCAAGGTACTAGGAGATAGCCTCGGATCACGTGCCCTCAACGGTTGTACTTTCAACCACGTGACAATCAGAATTTTTGCCTTTATGCATCTAAGGTGTTTGAGCATGAATCTGAATTATTACTTGATGATCTTCATCTTATTTTCTCCTGCCACACCAAATATAAAAATTCATTAACAATGTTGTAATGAAACAAGTAGTAGGTATCTAAGAAATGCAGGCTCAGATATTTCATAGAAATAGGCAAATCAAATGAATGGATGTGTGAAGATTTGCACATGCATCGATGCACAAACAAAGTACATCGAACTATCTTACTGACATGAAAAAAAGAATGCAGCAGTATTTCACTTAAAGCATCGACCTATATATCATATAGGTAAACCTCATTCAGTCAGAAAAATTGTATCTGCTTTGATGCTTATGCATAGTGCATTGACCTGTCAATGCACAGACCCGCACATCATGTACTACAACATCGACGTGCCACTGAGGTGTGTTGACCTATCCTGGTGATGTATAATGAAATGCTTAAATGCATCGACGTAAGGCATTACTGCATCGACCTTGCTTCCAAGCAGATGCACAAGGTGCACCGACCTTATGACTGATAGCCTTTATCGCATCGACCTTATACATCAATTGCTGGCTCATTATTGAACAATAGCAATGACCAGTCTCTAGTGTGCATTGACCTGATGATGCAATAGCTAGCATATAGTGCATCGCGACATCGACTTGTGTATTATGTGCATCGACCTGATAGTGCAAGACTTCTGCAGCCGCATCGACCTTCTAGATCAGAATGCATATATGCATCGACCTGATGTACTATGCATTGGGAGATGCATCGACCTTTCAATGTATGCGCAAGAATATGCATCAACCTGATGGTGAACAGGAAATAATTCTGACTTAGACAAAAGATAATATAGCACACATTATTAAATCCAAACAGTTTTGCCAGCATCAATCAAGATAAATCACACTATTGCCAGCATTAAAACCAGAGGAGACACAACAACATGAACCAACTGGGGTGATGTAAGGCTAACTAGATAGTGTAAGATAAGGGAACTGGAGAAGCGCGTTGGTCGAGGACTGGTATAGACTGGTCGTAGTAGTGTATGGCCGACAGGGAGGTGTGGGTTTGAATAGGAGTGGGGCATTGGTCTGGGACTGGTATAGGTTAACTGGAGGGGCATATGATGGCTGGGAAACGGGTGATTGGTTATCTTGCGTAGGGGTAGAGAGATTTTTTTTTTCTCGTTACCGGCTCTACCGCCCTTTCAGGTTTTTGCCAGAGCCGACCCCCTTTAGCATTTTTCAGTGTGCCCTTGTGGGTTTTCACACCGAGGGGTTACCCAATTTTGCCTGAGGCGCCCTTGCGGGTTTTCACCTCAGCTAGGTTGCTGGCCTTTTTGCCCTTAGTCACCTCCGAGTGAAGAGAATGACTGA
This sequence comes from Amorphophallus konjac, assembly GCA_022559845.1. Taxonomy (NCBI): domain Eukaryota; kingdom Viridiplantae; phylum Streptophyta; class Magnoliopsida; order Alismatales; family Araceae; genus Amorphophallus; species Amorphophallus konjac. Next base: position 228,838,149 of record CM040121.1, on the reverse strand, counting down.
GTCTGCCGGGGTATCTCTATTTTTAACCCTTTTCCTCTTTTTTTTTTTGCTTTTCTAAGAGCCTGAAGGCCGCATTGTGGCTAGTACCGGACGTCCTCAGCCTGCAGTTATGAGGACGGTGCTGGGAGACTGATCATCATGAATACATGGCGCTGGTGCTCGAACAGGCTAACTGGCTATGACAGCGCATTAATTTGAAATGATGGAGCAAGTGACTGGTCCCACCCCATAGAAGAGGTGACTACTGGATTGCTGGTGATAGCTGGGAGACGCGCCTTAGTCTGGGTGGCACGCGAACTTGTGCTCTGGAGCATGGTATAGCTTCATGTGTATACCATTGAGAGGTGGGAACGGCTTGTTACCCATGTGGTCTACGATTGTGTAGGCCCCACCCTCGTAAACATCATGAATGATATATGAACCCTGCCAGTTACATTGTAATTTTCCACTGGGGCGCCCTATCATGACCTCTTTTTTCTTAATCATGATGATATCGCCTTGCCTGAAGGCTCGTTGTTTGACGAGCTTGTCGTAGGCTTGAGCCATGCGGGCCTGGTATATTTGTAGATGTTTGTAGGCCTCGAGCCATTTGCCTTCTAGACTGGTAAGCTCTTCTAGCCTTATCTGGTATTCATCTTCTTCTAGACCGGCAAGGCCAGTGTGGACCGCCATGCAGTAAGATGCTAGTTGGACCACGATGGGGATGACGGCTTCTGCTCCATAGACGAGGGAGAATGGTGAGCACCTCGTAGGGGTCTTGGAAATGGTCCGGTAGGCCCATAGTGCCTCGAGCACTTTTTTGCCCTAGTCACGTTTACGGTGGCTAACAATTTTAGCCAGGAGCTTGCAGAGAGTTCTGTTGAAGGCCTCTGCCAGGCCGTTAGCTTGAGGATTGCAGACTGAAGAGGTTCTCCAGGCGATGTGGAATTTGACTGTCAGCTGATATACGTCCCTATTCTTGAATGTTGTGCCATTCTCAGACACTATACGGCTGGGAGTACCGAATCGATAGATAATGTTGTGCTAGATGAATCTGGCTATCACCTCTCCATTGACCTCCCATAGGGAAATGGCCTCAGCCCATCGGGAGAAGTAATCATTAGCGGCCATAATATATTTATGACCTCTGGAAGATGGTGGGAAGGGTCCCGCGATGTCCATTCCCCATTTTGCAAATGGCCAAGTGGGGGGCGTTGGATGCGATGGATGTTGGGTCCCTTTGGTGCACCAATAGGATCTAGAGGGGGGGTGAATATATCTCTTAAAAACTTTACCCAATAAAAAACTAATCTGGTAAACTATTCAAGGCACGCAGCGGTTTCAGCAAGAATGCTTAAAGAGCACTTGAGTAAAGCTTAGTTTTCACTAGGAATCAGATTAATCACAAATAGGGGCCAACTGGCTTATGGGAACAAGCTGAGATATTATCACACAAAGAGATTAGCTGCTCCTTGAAGCAGTGATCTATTGAACATGTGAAAGTGTATGTGTTAGAGAACAACTAGACGTGCATGTGTGGGTGCTAGCACACGAACCTGTGAATGGGGATAGAAAATATGGAGCAATCATACAAATCACAACCCATTGCACAATGGATTTTCAAGGTGGTTCAGTCTGTAAACCCGCAGACCTACGTCCACCCCTCACCAAACTCGGTGAGGCTTTTACCATGCTGCAAATGTAGCAACGGGGACAAACCCCCTACACACACACACACACACACACACACACACACACACACACACACACACACACACACACACACACACACACACACACACACACACACACACACACACACACACACCTGATTCATAGCTTCAGCTGACACACAGCTTGAGGGGGACGAACCCCCCCCCCCCCCCCCCACACACACGTTGATTCACAACTTCAACTGACGCACATCTTGACGGGGATGAACCCCACACACATACACAAAAAAACAAATAAGTAAACATGCTGCAAGTGTAGCAAAACAAGGAAACAAGGTCCCAAACACACACACGGCTATGGACCAGCCAAAACCACCTTCGATCTTTAAACAAAGCACTGGACACACTGCTGCAACAACAACACAACACACTGAAGGTTCAAGGTTTTGAAAAAGGAAACACTAAAGTGAAACACTAAAAAGCCAATGTAGCTTCGGAACTGAGTCTTGAAGCTGTATATGAAGATCTGAAAAATCAGATCTGAAAATTGCTCAATAAGCTCAAGGTTGGCTGCAAGGAGGGCCGCTCTCCTTCCTCTTCTCAGAATCTCTTAATGAAGGCTCAGGGCTGCTCTAAGGATGCTCTCCCTTCTTTTCTTCTCAACACTGGGCTGATTCAAACCTAGTGCTGGGATGCACACTCTCTTTTCTTTTCTTCCTCACAGATATTCTGCTAAGGCACGAGCTCTCTTCTTCTTCCACAGCTCTTCTCTTCTCTAAGGTAGCACTGGACTGGGTGAATCCAAGTGCAGGGCCACTCCCTTTTCTTCTCCTCTTTTCTCTCAGAATTTTCTCTAAAGGCTCAAGCACTCTATTTTCTTTTGGCTCTGTTCTTCTTCTGGGTGGCAGCAGTAGCAGCTTCATGCAGAAGGTCGCTATTTATAGAAGAGCTTGGTGGAAGATTTTCCCTCCAAGGATCCGCAATATGATTGGCTGGAATAAAAATAAGCTTCTTTGAAATGAACCTCTTCTCTGATTGGTCCAGCATATATGAGAGAGCCGGGGCAATATGTCTTTCCAAACTACAATCTGATTGGCCCATGGGAAAAGGAAGATTTCTTTTCTTCATCCCTTTTTGGATCTGTACTTTGATTGGCCCATGGCAAAAGAAATTTTTGACTGAAACCCCTTTTTGAAATCTACCTCCTTATTAGCTTAGGATAGAAAAGGACGGTCCTCTATCCTAGGTACTTTTCAGGAGTGTATTCTGATTGGCTCAATACCAAAAAAAGGATATCTTGAGAGCTGACCTTTCCCAAATCTGATACCTGACAAATCCTTTTCCCAAAAGGTTGTTCTGAAGCCTCAGGATGAAAAGGACAGTTCTCTGTCCTAGGAGCTTCTTTTCAGACCTTGAAAAATATGTTTTGGGAGGTTTACGTCGCTAAATTTTAGTCTCTGTATGATCTCTGAAACGTTGTAGGTTTGTTAGATTTAGGCTTGAAAAGCTTCTAGTGCGTTGACGCAGCAAGACCATTGCGTAGACGCAGCTTCATGTCTTCTTGAATTTCTGGCGAACTGACCCAGTGTGCATCGACGCAGTTGGTGGGTGCGTCGACGCATCCTTTGAAGATGCGTTTGAAAGTGCTCTCTGGGAAGAGGCCCTGTGTCGACACACTAAGAAAACTGTGTCGACATAGCAGGCGCTGGTTGCTTGTCTGACAGTCGCTAGAACTGATGCGGTCGACGCAACTTGATGGTAGGGTCGACGTAACTTTGAAGACAGCTTCAATGCTTGCTGGGAATTCATTTGGAGTCAACACAGCAGCAAAGTGGGGTTGACGCAGCTGAGAACCGTTTGGGCTTTTCTTCCATCTTTGAGCAAGGGAGTCTGACGCAGCCTAATGGTGGAGTCGACGCAACCTTAATGCTTTCTCTTGATTTGAGCTTCCAAGTGATCAAATGAATCGACGCACTCATTGCTCAAACAAGGAGCTTGTGTCAACACAACTTTGTTCAATTTGTTCATTTTGGTTCTTCTCTCCCTTATAGGTTGATTGTTGACTAACAGGCCAGTCTTTTTGCATTTCTTGGTTTCTGTGTATCCCAAAGACTTTTGCACCTTGGATCTTGATCTAGGATGCTTGATCTGCCACCTTCCCAACCTGCCTTGCTTGTTTTCACTCAATCTTTGATACCATTGATTTACTTGACCCTTCTGCCTTCTTGAAATCTGACTTGCTTTGTAGCTGCTAAAGTCTATCTTTGCTCTGAACTTAATGCATGTTGACATCATCGAAACCACATTAGACTCATCAATAAGTCATAATCCGACATCATCCAAACTTGGGATACAACAATTCTCCCCCTTTTTGATGATGGCAATTATGAGTCATTGATTTTATTAAAAACAACATTCAATGTAGGCAGGATATGATTCAACATGATAAGCATCATTCCATGATTTAATGATTCAATGTTCTCTCCCTCTTTAGCACTCTCTTCTTTTATTTTTAATATCAATGACTCCACATTTTCTATAATATCAATGACTCCACACATTTTCTCCCCCTTTGTCATCAGCAAAGAGGGCTTAGATTAAAGCCAATTTCAGACTCAGTATATGAGCACATGGAGTTGCATGAAGTGATTAAAATTCAAGTGCCAAAGGAGCTGATACCAAATGATACCGAGTGATACCACTTGATGAACTCAAGAGCATAACTGGCACCAAGGAGAGTGGTAGAGCAGACTGTAGATTTCTCAGAACTTGTAAAGATACCAAGTGTTTTTCAGGAAAAAAGTCAGTGCAAGAGCAAGTTTATAGTAGGAACTGGCAGATGAATTCAATTTAGAAAGTAAGGCTGATACCAATTGTTGAAACAAGAAGGCTTATACCACTTTATATTTAGTTGAAGCATTCAAGAGATACCACTTGCTGCAGGATAATACCACTTGATTGTTGGTGAATGATGAAGCAGGAATTACCAATGTAAGAAGCGATACCAAATTAGAAGTTTAAGGGCATAGTTGACAACAATTTCAGATTTTACACAAATGACCATAAGCCAGTATGGAGAGCACATGAGAATATCACACATCTTGATACTACATGAATACACACATAGCTTGAATGGAAAACACCCAGATAATAACAAGGGAATTACATATTTTTAGAAATTACAGATGGGATATTTCCAAGAATGATAAAGATATAGAGTCTTCAGTCTGAAACATTGCTCATAAATACAGAGTTGTAGATTATTCAGAATCTTCAGTTATAGAACTCCAATGATAAAGCCCTTATCTTTTGATTGGTTGAAATCTGATGAATTCTGAGTTTCTCAATTATGAATGTTAAAAATTTCTGCATTCAAAATTAATAGAAATATATCACTATTTCATATTGAAGACCAGGTTAACCTCCTTTCATCCTACTCATTCAATTCCATTAGCCCCTTTGAAAGAAACTACAATTAGTATTGAGGTTAAACACCTTGTGAAGTTTCTGATTTTATCCATGGGGTGCTACCATTTTCAGATTTTTCTTTTGATACCACTTGTTTTCCATTTTGCAAGAGCATTCAGGTGTAGCATGCACCTTTTGACATGAAGATGCACATTGATCAGACGCCAGCATCCCTAGTTACTCAGTGTAGCTCACCACTCTACTTTATTAGAGCAGAGGTAGCAAGGCCCTTCATGACTCTGTTGTTAGATCTCTGGTTTTGATGATGACACACTATGAATTATGTTGAAATAATATGAACTCTGAATCTCAAACTTATTGAATAGGTGTCAATCTCTTGGTAATGATGTAGACAGATCGATGCAACAATTAGTGCATCGATGCAGCACAATTGACAAAACAATCAGCCCAAGACATCAGGTCGGAGCAGGACCACCACTGCGTCGAGGCAGTGAAACCAATCAAACTACTTCCTGACATCTGCATCGTTGCAACAAAGCTCTGCCTCGATGCAGTGAAGCTCAAGAAACTAACTCCCAAGCCTTGCCTCGACACAGTAGAATACTACCTCGATGCATCAAGTTCAAATCTGGTTTGCAAGAGAACATACCTCGATGCATCAAGAAAATGCCTCGACGCACCAAGTCAAATCCAGCAGTCAAAGCTCTTCTGCCCAAAAGGATCTATCTTCACATTGCACCGATTCATCTGAGATATGCATCGATGCACTCAGCTCTAAATCTGAAATGGGAACACAACAACATTGAGGCACTTCAGCGCAGCTCTGATGCATCAAGCTCGGAACAAGCAATTAGAAGCCAGCAACGTCAAAGCATCAAAGAGTTGCTTCAACCTATCTTCCCAGCACGATAAAGTATCAAGCATTTCATGTGAGGCACGTGATGAACTTATGGAATCAGGTGACCTCAAACTCCATTGGTTGGAACTTTACTCCAACACACCTGGTGCATTTCCAGATAATTTCTGGAGGAGAATATTCTAATTTGGCAAGTGGTCCAATGGGCTTTCAGCTAATTAACTTTCTTATCCACTTGGATTTGCGGATCCCTTGTCTCATACAAAAGGGACTCACCCTCGAGTGAATGAAACACAAAGAAGAATATATAGAAAAGAAGAAGAGCTGACGTAGCCATCCTTGAAGAAGTGAGCCTTGAGATGAAGAACTAGAGAGAATATCTGTGAAAGAAGAAGAGAAAGAGAAAGAAGAAGAAGAAGATTGCGAGATTCCAGATCTGAAATCGACTCAGTGAGGTCAAGTATAGCCGAAGCTCAAAAATTCGAGAATCAATTCATTGGGCTTTGGATCAGATCCAAGCCAACTTGCTCAATCTGAGATACATTGCTTACAATGTTTTCTTTTGTATGTTTTCCTTTTGTTTCCTCATTTTGGTTCTATCCCATTTTCTGTGTGATCTTTTGACACCCTATTGGGGATCAATTTCCTTCTGAGTGATCAGAAGAAGGGAGAGTGTATCTCCAGGTGTCCCCTATGTGGTATCAAAGGAAGGGAGATCTTGATCTCCGGGTGGTGAGTGACTGGATGTTGCTCATAGGGTTCCCTCTGTGGTTTAGAGGAAGAGAGGACTGGTCCTCTGGTTGTGAGTAACTGGGTGTCACTCACGGTTCCTTCTGACTCCATCAGAAGAAGAGAGGAGAGTGTTCCTCTAGGTCAAGTTGTGTGTCAGCGTCTTGTTTACAGACTGAGTCTGCATTCTTGCTGTGAGCAAGGGAATCCTCACTCGGTTTGAGTGAGGGGTGGACGTAGGCAGACTGGTGTCTGGCCGAACCACCTAAAAAATCTTCTGTGTATCGTGGTTTGTATATGTGATTACCTTTCTCCACTTAGTTCTGCATTTATAGTTTGATTCCTGAAGGATGAGGTGCACGAGTGTGAGTTGGTTATGAGAGCCCTTTTCCTTTCAGTTCTCAGTTGATTTAGCATTGTCTTTCCGCCAAGTATTTGATAGAAGTCTGCCGAACCGCCGGTTAGGTTCTATCATCTCAGCTCTGTCAGTTTATCTACATTATATAAGCGCTAAATATGAGTTCTCTGTGAATCTCTGCCGGTTCAGATCATGTCAGATTGCTTGAGAACCACCTACTTGAGTAGATCGTTTCTGATTGAGTATCCTTCTGATCTTGTTTCAACCTTTAGTGCTTAAAACTTAAATTAGGGTTAAATTCTGCAGGGATCTATTCATTCCCCCTTCTAGATCCCATCTTAGCGTTTATCAATTGGTATCAGAGCAGGTCTCTGATCTTGCTTCAGATTTAAAAATCTGTAGAGAAAAGATCAGTGTGCTTCCTTACTGCTTGTTTCATCGTCTCTCTGAATTTTTTTTCTTCGTGGATTCTTTTCCTATTTACGATGGATCTCATTTTAGAATGGATAGGTAGAATTTGCACACACGTTAATGCTGTTAATCCTAAACTTTGGTATTTGATTTCTCGTGGTCCTCACAGATTGCCCAAGGACACATCTAAATAGACCATTGATCACAGGATGAAAGACAGTGAGAACGTAAGAGCTCTCAATATTTTGAGAAGTGCTATTGATTTAAATGCTATTCCCTTTGTTCTTAATTGTAGATCTACCAAAGAGATACCGGATAAACTAAAGTCAGTCCACAAGAAAAATGAGGACAAGTGTTTGGTGGCAAATGAGAGTGATCACAGCAGTGATCAGATTGAGGATGAAAGTGAGGTAAATCCTTTCGAGCACTTCTCTATAGATGATTGGGAGAATGCATATGGTGAACTGTTAAACATGAATGAGAAGTTGAGAAAATAAAATAAAACATTGAAAAAGAAACTAAATTATGCTATCAATTTTGGATCTGAAAATAATGAAGGCTAGAAAATATTGAGATCTAAAAATGATTGTCTTAAAAAACAATTGAAAAGTCTTGACAATGTTAGTTTAGAACTATAAGTTTTAAAGTCTGAAAATAAAAATTTTAGAAATCAAATTGAGAAAACTGAAAATGAATATACCAAAAATTTTGCTTGCAACAAATGTTCTTTTGTGAAGGAGTTAAATGAATCACTTAATTTTGATCTTGAATGGTACAAGGATCTAATTGCCTCTTTAAGAGAAGAGGATAAAGATTTGCTTGACAAGAAAATTGAACTTGAACAGATAGAGGAAAAATTTAATGATAAGATAAGTTCAATGCCAATTGATGAAAGTTCTGTTGAGGAAATTGAAAATCAGAAAATGAGAAATTGAAAGAGCTAAATTCAGCTATTTCAGAAAGATTGCTTGTGATTGAAAAAGAAAAATGTGCTGTGAATGAAAATGAATCTGGAAATGACTTGAAATTGAAACAGGAAATTCATAATCTTAAAACCTTGAATGATGTCATGCATCAATAAATCATTTCCTGTGAAGAAGATATAACAAATTATGAATTTCAGATTTCATCTCTTCAATCAGAAATAAAAGATTTGAACGATTCCCTGTCAAGGTTTGTTAAAGGAAAAGAAAATTTGGATAGACTTCTTGGAAGCAAGATTAATTTTCAAAGAGAAGGATTATGTTACAATCCTGAAAACAAAAAGAGTTTTCGAGATAAAATTCACACTTCATTTGTGGGTAGTTTTGAACCAGCCAGTAGCTCTAACTCATTACCTTTTTAGTTCACTGCTCAGAAAGATACATAACAAGCTGCTAGTAAGAAAACATCAAAACAGAATGCAAATCTGAAAAAGAAAAGCAACTTGTTTCATATGACCACAAACCCTCATGTTCCAAATGTGCATGTTGTTCACAAGTCACCCACACACTCACATGCACACAAGAACAAGGATTCGTGTCACTATTGTAGTAGAATAGGTCACATGATGCATGATTGTAGGATCATGAAGGCTAATGACCAAAATGCATGCGAGAGGATAAATAACTTCAAAAATGTCAAAATGCCTTCCACTAGAAAAGACTCATCTCTGAATGCTCATGTGCATGCTCAAAAACCTCATGCAAAAAATCATGGCATTCATAGAAAGATAGTTCATTGTTCTTATTGTGACAAATATGGTCATAAAGTGCATGATTGCTTTGTTTGGAGAAATGATGAATTAAGGGCTTATAGGAAAGTCTCTATTCCAAAAAGGCCTTATTGTTCTGGCCATACAGTCGAGGACTGTTGGCATTTGAAAAGGAGTAATAATTTTTTTGGTAAAAATAACAGAACCCCTACTTGTCCACAGAAAATTCATGCTTACCCTATAAAGAAAAATATGAATGCCTTCACTTATTGTCATTATTGTGGCAAAGTAGGACATGTCATGGATGACTATTATTTCTTAGAATCTAATAATTTTAATGCTGCAAGAATGCGGAAAGCACCTTTCAGAGAAGTAACTAACTTTTCAGGACCCAAGAGATCTTGGGTACCACTAAACAGAAAATGAGAACCTTTATTTTGCAGGTGTGCCTTGAAGAAAAGAAGGAAACACTAAAATAAAGGGGGTTGAAATATAAACAAGGCATCCTGGTTTGACCAACCCCACTCCTGCATCTTATTTTTTTTTGTTTTTGTTGAATTTCAACAACTTCTTTTGTTTTAACTATTTTAGTTAACGCTTCTGAATAAACTGTGAATTCTCCTTACACATTCATGATTGAAATTGAAAATCTGCTCACATGCCCTCTTTGGCATTGCTATGCCTTCTTGAAAGTGTTGCTCATGTCAAACTGAAATGTAATTGATTATTGCATAATCATGCATGACCCTATAGTATATAAAATGGTACGTTGGGAGAAGGGCAGATCACTTTTGTCTGGAAACCCATGTTGTCCCTAGATGCACGAATGGACAAGAAGGGGGGTTGAATTGTCCCCACCAAGCGCAATGGTAGTTTTTAAAATTACGCAGCGGAATGAAATTAACTACAAACACAGAATATGATCAAACGAATTAAACGCTTTGAGAAATCAGTTCCCAGAAATCAGTTCCCTCAAGCTTACCGGTCATACACGATCAAAATGAATAAGATAAACAAGCAAACCACATTCAAACAAGATGTGAGATAGATTTTTTAGGTGGTTCGGGACCACGACGGGCTCCCTACGTCCACCCCTCACCAAAATGGTGAGGATCCACTCGCTTCGAACTGAAGCGCAAAGAGCTTTCGCTCCAAAGACACGGAGACGTCATCTCCTACACGATCCACCACGGATCTAAACATACACACACAAGCTGCAACACCGCAGCACAATAAACCACAACCGTTCGCAGACGGTTCGACACACTCACAGAGTCGGAGTTCAAAAAATAAAGATATGATCAATACATGCTCATAGACCAAATGTAAATCACTGGAATAGATGTAAAAAGGGTGAAGAAATAGATCCCCATATGTAGAAAGGGATGTAGATGATCTTCTTTGATGCTTGGGTCAGAGGGAAGCCGGATGTCAATGATGTAAACGTCAACGCATTCCTCTCTTCAATCCGCTTCTTTTTATCTTCTATCACGATCTCCAGAAATGCAAGGATGTAGATGATATCCACAGATCTTCCTCAGCTCCTCTCTTTCTTCCCTTTCTTCTCCTGCAAGATAGATAGAATGTTAGCACTTAGGTTTTCTTCCCAAATTCACAACTCATATATATCCACACATGAAAGGTATGAAAAGACCATTTAACCCTTGTCTAAACCCTTTAGAACAAGCCCCAAGATATGTATGATAACCCTAGGGGCAAGAGGGTCAAATTTCAGCCCAAATGGATCATGTTTAATGGGTTTCAAACACAACGAAACTGGGCCACCCGCCGTATTCGGTTGACCGAAATTGAGGGTCGGTCGACCAAACTTTTACAGGGTCTAGACTGGTGCAGTCTGGTGATTTTGGTCGACCGAATGCATTGGGTCGGTTGACCAAAGTCTGATAGATTTTTAGACCCTGCACTCTGTCTAGATTGGTCGACCGAAATGCCGATTTTGGTCGACTGAAAATAGTGCAGAAGTTAAAATCAGTGAGAAAGAGTGAGGGATTAACCTCCAACATGCCAAGTAATAAATCCATGAAATATAAACATCAAAGGCCATTGAAAACACATGAATATCATGCAAGATAGCCCTTTGACAACTTAACTATGACAACTAATCATCAAGAGCTTGTAGCTATACATATGAGCAAGATGTGAGCACCATTTATCCAATTTTCTACTAAGTTTCTCATGAGTTGATTCAACATGATGCAAGCTTAAAATGATATGAGAAATATGCATTAGAGCTTAAGAGTGATATGCATGAAAACCCAATTTCACATTTATGATTTGAACACTTGTTTCTTTCACAAATGCATGTATGATATGCATCAAAATCAAACGCACAAGTTTCAATCCATATGATCAAGGTTAAATCAAAAAATTCATCAAAAATCGAATCCACATGATCAAACACATAAGATCCTATTCATAGCATAGCAGTCCAAGTCAACTTCCCTTGAAGGACTAGTCGACTTGCTTCAATCTCCCAAAGGCCTAAACTGAAAATGCCACCATAAGTCGACTTCCATTGTATCAAGAGTCGACTTGTATCATTATAGGTCATTCCATTGATTCTACAAAATAAGTTAATCAAAGTATGAACACATTGGTTAGCAATCTTCATTGAACTTTCTCAAAGACACATACACACAAGGTTTTGTTATGTCCCCTGGTTTTGATGATAACAAACCAGAGTTCATTGTTGAATTCATGTGGTGTGATTAATGATTTTGTTTAAGTTGTATTTTGACAAGCTCAGGTGAAGGACTCTCAAGTGTCGACCTGTCATCTGGACGTGTCGGCACTTCATGAAGAAACCAACTTAGAACCGTCTCTATTTGAGCTCTGGCATGAGCAATGTGTTGACACCCTGTGACAAAGTCTTGACACGTCAAGAAGAAAATTGACTTTGAGCCGTTTCTGTTTAGGCTCTATTTGGCACAACGTGTTGACACCCTGTAAAAGAGTGTCGACACCTTCAGTTCAGCAAAGTGGACTACAACTTTGTTTGACACACAGTCTCGACACTTCATGTTGATGCCCCATCTGAAGGTGTCGACAGTATGAAGGTAGCCAGTCTCCTCAAGCAGACAAAGGGACGTGTCGACACCTTGTCTGAAAGTGTCGACACATTCATGTTCTTCCAGAATATATCTGGATCCCGTTGAGTCTGCTTTCCAAGATCCGCAACCGGTCTTGGAGGATCCATTCGCACTTGAAAAGCCATCTGGAAGCTCACCTTGTCAGAAGATCTTATTGACTGGTAGAGAAATCCTCCAGATGTTGGTACCGCTGCAGATATGGTTCCCTACCTACCCACGTACTAGCAAGCACGTCAGACAAAGGTCAATGGAGCAGAGGAAGCAAATCAAGTAATGTGGATGCGACGTTCTGGGTATGGTCTCTGCAAGGACAACGTAGGAGATGTTGTGAGCCACCGATATAGAATACAACAGGAGCTCCAGTTCACCCAAGAGAGCTGCACACAGAGAAAAAGGAGAAGAAGAAGAGAAGGTGAAGAGCAATGGTGAAGCAAGCTCCGAGAGACCTCTCCTTCTTGGTGTCGCTGGAGTAAGGGCAACGCAGCAGACCATCTTCTTCCACTTCAGGAGCTCTCACAGCAAAGAAGATAGTATCTATCCATAACTTCATCAGCTGGCAGTAAAAGCTAAGGAGCTTATCCCTCGTTCCTCTTGCGGTTGTGGTAAAGACCTAAGAACAAGACGAAGAGAAGCCAGGCTTCGTCCATTCTTCACCAGACAGGATTTCTCTTCTCCCATAGAGTTTCATTGCTATACCTTGTCTGGTTCATTCGCTTTTGGTTTTGTTTTTCTCAAAACACATACTCTTATATTTGCTCCCTACCTGCGAGTAGGAAGACGGACAGTGTGTTCACTGGTCCGTGGGTGTTGGGTTGCATACCCTCAAGCTGTCTGGCAGCGGTTAGAGAGAGTCTTCTCTCTATTAGAAGCTGTGAATCAGTGGTAGTGCCTTTGCACTAGTGAAGCCTCACTTGGTTGAAGTGAGGGGTGGACGTAGGTCACTGGATAGAGACCGAACCACCTTAAAAACATGTGTTCTGTGGTTTGTTGTCTATTGTGGCTTGACGCTAGATGCTTAGTAGGAACGCTATTTATCACCACTCTTACCTTTAGCTCACTAGCTAGCAACTATTTCTTGCCTTACTGCTCTTAGTTTTTATTTAGTTGTTATTTCCGTAAAGAAGGGCAAAGAATGGGCTGATTTATTCACCCCTCCCCTCTAGATCCATCGATCACTACTCAACACGTGGTATCAGAGCTAGTCTCTCTGTATGTGGTCTAATGACCTTGAGAGAGTTGGTGATATGGCGACTAAAAGTCCAATGCCCGAAAGGCATTCCATAAATAGACCTGCCTTTTTCACTAGGACAAATTATCCTTACTAGAAAAACCGTATGTAGGTTTTTAACAGAGCTCAGGATCATGAGGCTTGGCGAGTTATTAGCAAAGGATCGTTTGAGCTCCTTGAAGCCGAGGATACATGGACAAAGGAGCAGATCAGGAGATCAACAATGAACTGGGGCGCCAAACACATAATGCAGTGTTCCCTTCACCCAATAGAATTTTCAAGAGTATCTACATGCGCCACTGCAAAAGAAATGTGGGACCGTCTTGAGGTAATATATGAAGGCACAACACAACTACGTGCGACCAAGGCTAATATGCTAGTTTCTAAATATGAAAAATTCAGAATGAAATATGATGAATCTATCTCTGACATGTATGCTAGGCTAACCATGCTCACTAATAGTTTAACTAAGCTAGGTAAGACCTATTCCAAGCAGGAGATTATGAGAAAGATACTAAGATCCCTAACTCCTACATGGCATACAAAGGCAACAGTGGTAGAAGAATCAAAGGACTTGGATATCATCAAGGTAGAAGAACTCATAGGGTCCCTGATGACCTATGAGATGAATTTGAAGAGGACCTAGAGGGGAGGCGACCTTGACCTTGACCTTGACAGCGTCGTCGTCTCCGATGGTCGATCCAGGGGGGCCTCCCGTGGCCCCCTTGGTGCCTGATCCCGGCCTTCTCCGGGATTCCTTGGATGGTGACGGACGGCAACCTTCATGTCCTCGTTCGTTTGCGGAGGTGCTCGCTTCCACAATGCCTCCGCCGGTGGTCAAGGGATCTGTTCATGCTCCGGCCTTGACCGACAGTGGCGAGCCTGCAGTCTTCTTTTCCCAGGAGGAGATCTCAGCTTCTCTTCAGCCTTTTGCTTTCTCTTTGGTTGCTCGCACGTTACAGGGTAGGCCTCCATTTGCAGACATCAGAGGTCACTTGCCGAGCAGATGCAGATTCAAGGACGACTTCATGATCAGCGCCCTCGACTCAAGACACCTTCTTCTAAGGTTCCGAAATTATGAAGATTACCTTACCTTGCTGCTAAAGGAGACTCTTTTCGTTCATGGTAGGCTCTTTCGATTCTTCAAATGGACTATGGATTTCTCTCCCCTGACAGATTCTCCCATCCTTCCGGTATGGATTTCCTTTCCTGGGCTCCCTGTCAATTTCTACATTGAGCATTTGATACGATCGATTGCTGGAAACATTGGAAGGGTTTTGAAAGTTGATCACACTACTTTGAATTTATCCCAAACTACTGCTGCTCGGGTTTGTATTGAACTTGACATTTCTAAGCCTCGCCCAACTAGAGTCTGGATTGGTTTTCCTGGAGGTGGTGCCTGGCAAGAAGTTCTATATCTGGATCTTCAAACTTATTGTACTTCCTACTCTCGCATTGGTCATAATGTGGTAAATTGCAAAGGGTCAAGGATTTTGGATGCTAATTTGAAGTCAAAGCTGAATACTTCCTCTCATGCGTTGCCTAGTTACGAACCCAAAGGGAAGGCTTTTTGGCAGCCGATTCTTAATCAAAAGGATAAAGCTGAAGTTAATTTGTCCACTAATGCTTGCACTTCTGGTGCCCACCCACCTACCAAAAACCAGATTTTGGGGGAATGCTCTCATCAACCTGATGACGAGAGTGAGGATCTTTTAAAGTGCTCTGATACAGGGAACACTGTCACAGGGAATATTGAAAATGGGGGTTTTTCTGCTGGTTGTGAACCTCTGGATATAGCAAAGCAGGCAGATCTTCATACATCAGAATTCTCTACCTTGGCTGATCAATTTAAAACTATGGATGCAAATACTGAAGCTTTGGGTCGTACATTGATGGATCTCCCTTCAATCCAAAACAAAGAAAAAGAGGACCTTGTTGATCCTAATCCAGAACCTGCAGATACTAGAACTTTGTGTATTTCTGTGGACCCTCCTCCTGATGAGATCACTAACAATAGACTGGAGATAGCTAAACAGGCTGAAATTCAAAATGCTATAGTGGCTTTTACTGAGCGACCAGGGATCATTACTAGATCAATGAAGAGGACAGGGTCCACTGGACATATCCCGGATTTAAGGCATCCTCAATGAATATTATTATTTGGAATATTAGAGGTATTGGAAATGATGTTTCCGTAGGTAGAGTGAGATTCTTGATCAAGACTCATGGTATTGAATGTATTGTGTTGTTGGAACCTAAAATAAAATCCAACAGACTGCATAATATCTGTAAAAAAATAGGTATGGACTATGCTGTTGCTAATTCTGATGGGCTGGCTCACATCTGGGTTTTTTGGAAGGACCCGTTGAACTTTTCAGTTACTAGCAGGGATGATCAACAGATTACTCTTACACATTCCAGTACAATTATTCCTGAATTTCAAGCAACTTTTGTCTACGCAAAGTGCACTATTTCTGAAAGGCAAACTTTATGGGCTTCTCTTCTCCATATCCATTCTTTGTATAATGGTCCCTGGATTGTAGCAGGTGATTTTAATTGCATTGTTAATGAGGATGAAAAATTAGGTGGAAACCCTCCTACTCTTTCAGCTATGACAGATTTTAACAATTGCATTTCTGATTGTGCTTTATTTGATGGTGGATTCACTGGTTCAAAATTTACCTGGCATAATAACCAGTCTGGGGGCAGAGGCATTTGGGCTCGGCTGGATAGAGTTCTTTTAAATGCAGCCTGGCTTAATTTACTCCCTCTTTCTATTGAACACTTATCCAGAGAGGCTTCAGATCATGCTCCTTTACTTGTTAAATTGCTCTCCCAGGACAGACGATTCAGCAGATTTTGCTTTCAGAAAATGTGGATCATGCATGAGAAATTTCTTGAAGATGTTAAAGCCTGTTGGCACTCTAGTCCTGTTGCATCTTCCCCTATGGTCTGTTTACACCTTAAGCTTCATGCTATGAAAAAAATGTTAAGGATTTGGAATAAACAAACTTTTGGCAATGTACACTCAAATCTCTCTATGGCCGAAGATGCTGTTCTCCTTGCTGAGCATAATTATGACTTGCAGCCTACTGATGCAAACTTTATCCTTCTTGAAGAAGCCAAAAGTCTACAATCTGATAGACTTATGCAGCAGGAATGTTTTTGGAGGCAACAATCTGGAGTAAAATGGCTACTTGAAGGGGATAGAAACACAAAGTTTTTCCATATGTCTACTACTGCAAAAAGACGAAAAAACAAAATTTCACATTTAAGAACTTCTGATGGGAATTTATCCTCTGATCATGAGGTCATGAAAAGAATAGCTATCTCTCATTTTCAGACTGCCTTTTCTACACAGGATCATTTCACTGATAATAATTTTTTAAGCTGCATCCCTGTTTTAGTAAACCAGGAGGAAAATGATAGTCTGTGTGCAATGCCTACTGATTCAGAAATTCAAGAGACAGTTTTCAGTTTATCAGCTGACAGTGCCCCGGGGCCTGATGGTTTCTCTGGAGTTTTCTTTCAAAAGGTATGGAATACAATTGGTTCTCTTGTCATTAGTGCTGTGAAGGAAGCTTTCTCTTCCAGGAATCCTTTGCCTCGAAGTGTTACCTCCACCCTGATTGCTCTAATCCCAAAAAAGCATAATGCTGTGGACATTACTGATTTTAGGCCGATTAGCCTTTGCAACTTTTTCTACAAGATTATTTCATCTCTTCTAAATAAAAGATTGGCTTCCATTCTGCCAAAAATTATCTCTCTTGAGCAGTCTGCTTTTGTGAAAGGGAGACAGATTATTGAAAATACTACCTTGGCCCAAGAGCTTTCCCTAGAATTGGGTAGAAAAACAAGGTGTTCGAATGTTATGTTGAAGCTTGATATGGCAAAAGCATATGACAGATTGGAATGGGATTTCTTATATGCTGTTATGCACAGATTTGGTTTCAGTAATAACTTCATTATGCTTATTGATAAATTGCTCAATAACTACTGGTTTTCTATCTTATTGAATGGAGATAGTGCTGGTTTCTTTAAATCCTCAAGAGGTATTCGCCAAGGTGACCCTATTGCTCCATCCTTATTTATTATTGCAGAGGAAGCATTGAGCAGATCTCTTAGAGAGGCTTTTATCAGCAATCATATTGAATGGTTCACTGGCATTCGGAGATGCCCAAATATATCTCATCTTTTGTTTGCAGATGATACTTTGATTTTCTGCAAAGCCTCCTCCAAGTCTATAAGGAACTTGCTTAAGATCCTCCATACTTATGAAAAAGCTTCTGGTCAGCTTATCAATGTCAGCAAGAGTGGCTTTCTAATTCATCCAAAGTTGCACTGCTCTGTTTCACAGCGAATTCAGAATATCACTGGTTTTTCAAGACTGTCCTTCCCCCATAAATACCTTGGCATTCCTTTGGTGATTGGCAGGACAAAAAAGATTTATTTCGTAGGGATTATTGCTTCTATTCAAAAGCGTATAGATGGGTGGAAGGCAAGTTTATTATCTCAAGGTGCCAGATTAATTCTTGTTAGACATGTTCTTTCTTCCATACCTATATACACATTGTTCTCCAGTCCTTTGCATATTGGTATACATAACTTGATTGAACAGGCCTGTGCAAATTTTTTCTGGGGCTCTTCTACCTTTGGCAAAAAGAGGCACTGGAAATCTTGGAAATCCTTATGTAGGCCCATTTCAAAGGGTGGCCTTAGTATTATGTCACTGAGATCCATGGAAATTGCTCTTCGAACAAAAATGTTGTGGCAGGCTATTCATACTACTTCCTTATGGGCTTCTTATTTCAAAGCAAAGTATATGTATCAATGCCATCTTCGAGACATTCAATTCAAAAACATGAAGGGTTTTGCTAGAAGAAGTTGGCTTAAGGCAAAGGATATTATTATTCAGCATAAGCAGGTTATTATTGGTGATGGTTTAAACACTAATTTTTGGCATGATAAATGGCTGGGTCAGCTATGTCTGAATTCTTACATACCAAATGACATAATTCCAAATTCAAATGTTTCAGTGAGAGATGTTGTTCAACAACCTACTACTGTAGAATCCAACCTGATTGAGGAATTTTTCCCTTGCAATATAAAGCAAGCTATAAAGGCAGTGAAATTTAATCAGGAAAATGATTTGGGAGTTTGGACTATCTCCTCATCTGGACAGTGTACTGTTTCCTCTATTTATAAATGTCTGGTAAACAGTCACTCCCATTCTGTTTTCCCTTGGACCCGGCTGTGGTCAAATTGGCTTCCTACTAAAATATCAATCCATATTTGGAAATTTTTGAATAATTGCATTCCGACTGATGCAAATATTCAGAGAGTTGGCATTGGTCTTTGTTCTAAATGTTCTTGCTGTTTGACTCCTCAAGTGGAAGACCTTAATCACCTTTTTATTGACAGTGAATTGGCTGGGCACATTTGGACTGCAATCAAAGCTATTGGTATTCATATTGAAGGCAGAACAATTAAGGAATTGCTTCTGAATTCTTTTCTTCACCTTCAGGTGGGAACAGCATTTAGTCTATTTAGCTTTGCAACTATTGGCTTTGCATTATGGGAGATTTGGAATTCCAGGAATTCAGTTAGATATGAGGACAAAGTCTTATCAAAATTCAATATCCTCCATCAAATCATTTATCAAGCTAAAAGAGTTTGCTCTGCTGCTGTTCTTAAAGAACCGAAGGTTTCTAACATGAACATTTTGAATGATCTGGATATTAAAACTAAACCCTTGTGCAATCAACCGCCTAAGATTGTAAAATGGTTATGTCCTCCGTGGCCATCTCTAAAGTTAAATACTGATGGGGCATATAAACAGTCTGGTGATTCTGGAGGAGGTGGGATTATCAGGGACTCAAGAGGCAAGGTCATCCTTGCATTTTCACACTTTTATGGACAATCTAGCAGTTTAATTGCTGAAGCCCGTGCTCTTCTTGATGGCATTTATTATCTGCATACTGTTGAATCCGGACCAGTTAAAATTGAATGTGATTCCCTCACTCTTGTCAGGACTATTAACAAGGAAATCACATGTCCTTGGTCAATTCTCAGCTATGTCAGGGATATCTGGAACAATATACCTCAGCATACCTCTGTTTCTCATATCTACAGAGAAGCCAACACTGCAGCAGACTTACTTGCTTCCGTAGCTTGCTCTAATAAATGTAATTCTTTTTATTTATATAGTGAGCTCCCTTCTATTATAAAAGGTGCTGCTCGGATGGACTCACTAGGCTTGCCTAGTATTAGATTGATGTAACTCCTTATTCATTCTTAATGATATTTTTTGCCTCCTAGTGGTCTGATGGTGGAGTGGCTTTCTCCTTACCTCTGGTAAGGGGTGCACTCTCCCATTGACCTCTAGGCTAGGTTTCTATTGAAAAAAAAGATGAATTTGAAGAATAAAGAGGCTGAGGTAAGTAAGAAGAAGCCTTTGGCACTCAAGGCTGGGCCAAGCACCAAGGACATCTTCGAAGATGAAGAGCTTTCAAGTAGCAACTCTGAAGAGAATGAGGTTGCTATGTTCACAAGAAAGTTCAAAAAAAATTTAAGAATGGAAGGTAAAGGCTTCACAAAGAGGAAGCCTCAGGTAAAAAGAAGTTTCAGGCCAAGTCCTGAAAACGCTAAGAAGTTTGACAAACTTGTCTGCTATTCTTGCAGGAAACCATGACACGTCAAGTCTGAGTGTCCAGAAGGAGTTAACAAAACAATGCCCAGGTGGAAAGGCAAGAAGATACAGGCCATGGTATGTACATGGAGTGGTGAAGAAGAGAAAGAAAATGAAGATAGCTCCTCTAAAGAGGAGAAAGATGATCTCTGCTTGATGGCCAATGGAGAAAAGAATAGTAAGGTAAGCTCTCCTTTTGAACATTTCTCTACTGATGTTTGGGAGGAAGCTTACTTTGAATTAATGGATAAATATGAAGTGTATAGAAAAGAAAACAAAGCCCTAAAAAAGAAAATTGACTCCATTGTGCACGATCAAACCCTTAAAAAAAAGAATACTTCCCTGGAAACTGAAATTGAGGATCTAAGAAAAATGAATGATAATCTAGAAGAGGGAAGAAAAGAAATGAGGGATTTGGAAGATGAAAATGAAAGCCTAAGAGATGAAATTGATGAGTTGAAGCTAAAAATGTAAAGTTATGTAAAAGACAATGATCTATGCAGTGAAAAATATGATGCTTTTAATCAAGTCAACTCTCAACTGTTGAAAGAAAATGAGAAACTTCAAAAAGACCTAGCAGATAAACAAACAACCCTTAAAAAATTTGTTGATGGAAGTGAGAACTTGAATGCTCTGCTAGGGACTAAAATGAACTTCAACAGGGAAGGGCTAGGATATGATCCAACTATGAAAAAGGCTTTTGGCTTAAAAACTACAACTTTTGCTTCATCCTCTGAAGCATCAACTTCAAAAACAACACCTAGCCTAAATCAACAAAGGGCAAAAAATAAGGGAAAAGAGAAAATAGGAGAGCCTATAAAGAACAACCCTGAAAAAACCAAAAAGGCTCACCAACAACACCAAGCAGGCCAACACCAACCCAAGTCCAAGTTTGCACATCCTAAGGGTAGAAAGAATTTCAATAATGGCACAGGTCGGCACTACCCTAAGGACAGGTCGACACCCTCATGGTCAACCACCTGTCAGCTCCCTAAGTATGCACCGACAGGTCGACACTCAAGTTACAGGGACCCGACACGTCTCTCAAACAGAGACCGTTATAAATGGGTTGAACGGGAGACAGGTCGACACTTTCATGACAGGAGGTCGACACATCCAACAAATAGAGACCGTTATAGATGGTCAGAACAGGGGACAGGTCGACACCTTCATGGGTCTGGGGTAGTTATGAACCTTATTATCATAGGTTTACCTAACCTCAACACCCTAGGTACTGTGACACCTTCTACCCCTCTAGACCAACCAGCTGGAACAGATAGTCTAAAAAACAATCCTCTTCCAACATTCCTAAAACCCGTAAAGCCCAAGAAGCTAAAAGAGAGAAACGGAATGTTAATCAAGAAAAGAAGAACCAGAACTTCCAACCAAGCAAGGAAAACAAGAATGTTAAGAAAGTTTAGATTTCAAAACCTATGTTATCTTGTTTTGCTGAGATGAGAAGATCATTGGGACCCAATTGTCCTTGGGTTTCAAACATTGTTACTTAATTCATTTTGCAGGAGTGTCTTGTAGCCGTGCACAATCGTTGGTACCTTGATAGTGGCTGCTCAAGACACATGACTGGGGATAAAACCAAATTATGTCTCTTGGTAGAAAAGGAAGATGGACATGTAACGTTTGGAGGGAACCATAAGGGAAAGATCATTGGTACAGGTAAAGTTGGTAAGAATTTCTCCAACTCAATTGATAATGTATTGCTTGTTGATAGTTTAGAATATAACTTGTTGAGCATAAATCAACTTTGTGATAAAGGTCATACTGTAGTCTTTGACTCTAATGAATGTAGGATCTGGCACCCTAATTCAAAAGAAACCAAATTTTCTGGTAAAAGAGTCAACAATGTGTAGTATATGGAGATGACCCTGCTCACATAAATCTTTATCTTGCTGCACCTAAGTCTGAATTAGCATGTTTGTGGCATCGTAGACTAGGTCAGGCTAGCTATAATGCACTTCATAAATTGGTGAAGCATTCCATTGTTAAAGGGCTGCCTGAAATTAAATTAAAACTGAACTCTAAAATCTGTGATGCATGTGCACAAGGAAAACAAACTAAGAAGTCATTTAAAAGAAGAACTGAAAGCTTATCATCTAAACCACTTGAACTAATTCACATGGACTTGTTTGGTCCAACCAAAATAGCTAGCTTAAGTGGTTAAAGATATGTCTATGTTTTAGTAGATGACTTTACTAGATTCACATGGGTGTTTTACCTTGCACATAAAAATGACGCATTTGATGAGTTTCAGGCACTCTTCATGCAAGTAAAGCAAGACGGTAAGTTCAAATTTTCCAACATACTTTCAGACCATGGTGGTGAATTCAATAATGCTGATTTTGATAATCTTTGCAGAACTGAAGGAATAAATCATAGTTTTCACAACCAAGAACCCCTAAACAAAATGGGGTGGTCGAGAGAAAAAACAAAACTCTCATAGAGATGGCACGCACAATGCTTGCTGAAAAGCAACTACTAAGGAGATTGTGGGCAGAAGCGGTAAACACGGCATGCTATATCATCAACCGCTAAATGGTAAGGCCATTCACTAAAATGACTCCTTATGAGTTGCTCAAAGGTAAAAAGCCATCTCTTTCTCACTTGAGAGTATTTTGTTCAAAGTGTTTTGTTCACAACAATGATAAAAGAGTTTTGGACAAGTTTGAGCCGAAGAGTGAAGAAAGCATTTTTCTTGGATACTCAGATAGGTCTAGAGTTTATAGAGTATATAATCTTAAGACCCTATGTGTGGAAGAGTCACCTCATATCAGTTTTGATGAGAATAATGATGAAAACTCTTGCAGAAAAGATGATGATGGGGAATTTCTAAATGTAAAAGGAAAAGAAGATCTTCCACACGAGGAGACACAAGAAAATGATGACCAAGGAGAGTCAAGCAATGCTCCGGTCAATGATGCAGATAGAGGTAACACTCAAACTGATATAAGAGTGTTAAAAGATCATCCTTTAGAAAATATCTTAGGTAATCTGCATGACCCAACTAAAACTAGGTCTCATTTTAGAATTATGGATGAAATTGAATAACTTGCTCGTGTGTCCCAAACTGAGCCTAAAAATATTGTAGAGGCCTAAAAAGATGACAACTGGATAAATTCCATGTATGATGAATTAAACCAATTTGAAAGAAATAATGTGTGGCATCTTGTTCCTAGGCCCCAAGAGAAATCTGTCATAGGTACTAGATGGGTCTTTAGGAACAAACTAAGTAAAGATGGTAAGATTATTAGAAATAAAGCCATATTAGTGGCTCAAGGGTATAATAAAGAGTTTGGCATAGACTTCGAAGAGTCTTTTGCCCCGATAGCCAGATTAGTGGCCATTAGAATTTTGCTTGCTTTTGCATGTTCTCACAATATCAAACTGCAGCAAATGGATGTTAAGAGTGCTTTTCTGAATGGTTTAATAAAAGAAGAAGTATATGTAGAGTAACCCCCTAGTTTTGAATATTCACATGTTAAAGACCATGTTTATAAGTTGGACATGGCTCTATATGGCTTGAAGTAGGCACCCAAAGCTTGGTAAGATAGACTAAGCTCATTCCTCACCAAACAAGGTTGCATAAGAGGTAATGTAGACCAGACACTATTCACTAAGAAACAAGGTAAGGACATCCTGTTGGTTCATATTTATGTAGATGATATAGTATTTGGGTCCACAAAATCTCAAATGTGTGAGGATTTTGCTAAACTCATGACTAATGAGTTTGAAATGAGTCTTATGGGTGAGCTTCAATTCTTTCTTTGCTTACAGATAAATCAAAGCAATGAAGGTTGTTTCATTAATCAAGCCAAATATGTGAAAGAGTTGCTGAAACGATTTGACCTGACTAGCTGCAAACCATTAGGAACTCCAATGGGGACTGCCACTTCACTGGATGCAGATGAACAAGGTACACTTGTAGATGCAAAGAAGTATAGAGGTATGATCGGTTCATTACTTTATTTAACTGCATCTAGATCAGATATTTAGTTTAGTGTTTGCCTTTGTGCTAGATTTCAGTTTAGTGCTAGAGAGTCCCACTTGACTGCTGTCAAGCGTATCTTTAGATACCTTGCTGGCACTCAAGATCTGGGATTATAGTATCCTACATCCTGTGAGCTTTCACTTATTTCATATTCAGATGCAGACTATGCAGGTTGTAAACTAGATCGTAAGAGCACTAGTGGCTATTGCCAATTCTTGAGTGGGTGTTTGGTTTCTTGGGACTCCAAGAAATAACACTCGGTTGCCCTCTCCATTGCAGAGGCAGAATATGTTGCTACATGGAGTTGTGACATCCAAGTGATGTGTATTAAACACCAAGTCCAAGACTATCTAATAAATCTTGGATGTGTTCCCATTTTGTGTGATAATACAAGCGCTATAAACCTTGCAAAAAATCTAATCATGCACTCTAGGACTAAGCATATAGAAATTAGCCATCATTTCATTAGGGATGAAGTCCTTAAAAATCATTTTGAGCTTCATTTTGTTGACTCAGAAAATCAGATTATAGACATTTTCACAAAACCTTTAAGCAATGACAAGTTTTCAACCTTAAGGAGAGAGATAGGTCTATGCAGACCTCAATCAACTCAGGTTTGAGATATTTACTCCTTTTTGATGCTCAACATACTTGTCTTTGCTATGATGGTTGCTAGTTATCTGATTTATCTTGAAATGGTCTATTGGTTGAATGAATTGTTTCATGAATGATGGTCACATTCAGGGGGAGCTTGTGTGCATTTTGATTGCTTTGAATTGCATATCATACTCTGACTACATGGTATCTCAAATGCTGAGTTGTGGAAAGTCAGGCTACGCCTGTCAAGAAACTCTCACCATGCGTGAAGGACTGACCTCCGCCAAGTACTATGAGTTAGAATTGCATATTAAGATCTGCATAATTAATCTTTAGTGCATGAGCATGTTTAAAGCTTTAGCATTAAATAAAGCACTTCTCACTGGCAGCAAGAAGGTAAATTTTTTTTGACTGCCTGAACTCAAAAATTCAGAGGCACATGTATCAAAAATTGACAGAAGTGTTTCAGAAATGAAGCAATCATAGAAGGATAAGAATCAGATACACTGGTTGAAAAAAGGGTATTGAACAGGTCGACACATTCTGGTGATGTGCCGACACATGCATTTGAAATGCCCAAAGAATAGGCTTCTGTTCTCCATTAGCAGATCGACACCTTCATAAAGGTCAATGCACATCTAAACTAAGGTCAATGCTACCCCAGTGCACATATGAATGAAGGTCGATGCACATATGAATGAAGGCCAACGCTAATTAGAAGTGTCAACACCTTCATAGGAAGTGTCGACACTGTTGCTCAGCCACTCTAGGGTGTGTGATCCAAAGGAGAGTCATTCTGTCTACTCACCCTACTTTATCATTGCATCTTCATTTCTTCATCACATCTTTTGCTTTTGAACCATTGCTTAGTCACCGGTCATTAATTTAGGGGGAGTTGAGAAAGTTTTAATTCTTTAATACAACATTGGCTAAGTTATTATGTTCTACCTCTGTTAAAGAAATAGTTTGATGTTTATAACCCTCAATTTGGTTGATAATTGTGTGAAGCTGCACCAACCTTGCACTCTTAATAGGGTTAAAACATTCTTCAAAGTCTTTGATAATAACCACTGCCTAAGCTTCTGAAAGATAATTGTAAAAGGGCTTCTTTGGTTATAGAAATGTTAGCTTGTATTGTCCTTAAACAAGTCGCCTAAATTGAAGCCATCTAGAGAATACGCCTCCTAAAACCATATTACAATAATTTCATAGCAATGGCATCATCTTTAGAGAAACTAGATCCTGCGTCAATGAAATGTAGCAAATCTAGTCATGATGAAGACTACTATCTCTGTTCAAAAGAAAACAGAAAGATAAGCTACACTGAGTAACCAGGGACTCTGGCGTGTGAACAACGTGTTTCCTTGTGTTAAAAAGTAAATGCTTTATCAGACTGTTTAATTAAAAAAATTGGGGCTGACTCTAGGTTTTACTTCAAAAAGGGGTACTTTGTTTATTTTCAATACTTGATTAATTTTTTCCCAATCTTGCCTAATGAACTTATTGAGTAAGATTAATAGGCTTAGTTAAAACATATGACTTGATTTAAATATTTTAATCGTATTATTTGTTACAAAAATGGTTTCTTCTTAAACCTTATTCTTCAAAATTGAGCTTATAGGCCTTAAACCGTTTAAAGATAAAAATAGGGATATTCCAGTAATTTCTTATCTAAAGGGTGTTCTTTTAAAAGGAAAATTCTCAACTTTACCTTTTTAACTGGCCGGTGAACATTATGTTTTCACTTTACCATTTCTTACCCTTTCTCGCAAACCCCTTCTCCAACGCGTCTGCACGTCTCTACGCGGAGGTCGACACCTTCCTCCGTCTCCCTCCGTAGTGGATCCTAGCACTCCAGCTAGCTCCACTCCTCTACTGCGACGCTCCAGCAACCCAAGCTACCCTCTCTTCATTCTTTCTACCCTCGCCATGACTCCTCCGGTCACCCGTGGCAAGAAGAAGGATGCAGCAACATCCAAGAAGGTCGCTGCTGAAGCTCCTGCAGCAAAGAAAACACAAAAGGAAGGGCGCTCAAAGAGCATTGAAGACAGACCAGCTGCAGAACCAGCGAAAAAGAGGAGAGCAGTAAAAGCCCAGGGTTCTAACAGCGACAAGGCCATGCAGCAAGAAATCTGGCCAAGAGGAAACGCCTATCAGCAGCAGAAAAAGGAAAGGAAAATCAAAAGCGAGCTCCTCCATAACCCAGCTCTGTCAGGGAAGAAGAAAGTGACCCTACCAGGATACTATTTCCTAGGTATGTGGATTTCAGTGATCACCAGATGCTTGAGAATTTTCCTGAACTACTTCCCTCATCGATTTCCAAGGATGGAAGAAGTTTTTGTCCGCGCAAAGGGTGTACTATCCCTTCCTGGTCCAACAGTTCTATAAGATCTTAGTGTATGACCAGAATCAGAAAGCCTTTAGGACTGAAGTTAAGTGCGTACAGATAAAACTGTCTACAAAGCTTTACATATACCCCGGGATGGGTTACTGGAATCTGAATTTGATATTGATTTGCTTGAGGCATACGCCATACTGACTGGAAAACCCAGCAACCCTGCGAATGAAAACCAACTGCTTGTGAAACACTTTGACACAAACAAGTTACCCCCCTTGCAGCGTCTACTGCACCATATGTGCACCACAATGATCACTCCACAAGGGAGTGGCAGAAGTAGACTTATAGAAACTCAACGATTCATATTTTACGGCCTGTTCATTAATTTACATATCTGTCTTCCAGATATCATTCTGCAAATTATGGGGAGTTGTATAGGGCACAAGAGAAGTCTCCCCTACGCTGCACATTTGACAGCCATATTTCAAAGAGGTGGAATATCTCTGGAAAATGAAAAGAAGAAAGAAATTCCTCATAGCAATATCTACTGCATGAGGGTCATTGAGAACTACATGCAGTTCAAGAAATGGGGAGACAAGATCATAAGAGATCTGCCTTGTCACCAACCTGAAACTCTAGCAGCACCTGCACAACCAGTTCAGGAGACTGAAGAGGAGCACATTGAAGAATATGAGGAACAGTTCCATATGGATACTCACTATGAGCAGGACAAGCAGCAGCAGGATGTACCAGAGGATACATATTTTGGTCCCATAATACCATTTGGGACTCTTCCACCTCAGACTCCTCCATCTGACCCTCTAGTTCATACTGAAGAAGAGACTCCTCCTCAATTCCACACTGAAGCCTCATCATCAAGAGGGCCGCAATCTACTGCCACAGAAGGTCCAATGGGCATTCACCCAACATTAATCAGATTCCTGACAGCACAATTTGCCAATGTCAACTCCTCGATCATGCAGCTTGACATGAAAGTTGAAAGACTAGATGCCATATTTCTTCACGGTGAACAAGTTCAGAATAGCAGATGGGATAAATTTGTCAGAGACAAACACAAGTCTGATGGTAAACAATATGCCTTCATGAACTCCTTGATACATGTGTGTGAAAGAGTAGGGACAGTAATGAAAAGATTATGAGAGATTCATATTGAAACACAGGAAATAACTTCAGAGATGCTTATGCATGCATATAACATCAGAGAAGATCAAAGCAACATGAATCTTAGATGTGAAACCCTCCTTGATTCCTCTGCCAGGATTGAGGAAAGAGTAGTAGTTGAGTCCCTCACAATCAGAGAACATGTGGCTGCTGAAACTGCCAAGATTGTAGAAGTCACCTCCAATCTTGAAGGACCAGTTAATGCCAATGTTGCACGGCTACTTGATGCCTCCAACAGGATGAAAGGAAAGATTTATTCTGACTCCAACAAGCTCCTTGATGCCTCCTCAAAGCTTGCAGAGTAAGTCTACACCGACACAACAATCATGGTGAACAATTCCACTAAAGCTGAAGCAAAAATGAATGTAGTTTACAACAAACTTGATATGGTTGGAACTGAGATTCTGGGATTGATACGTTTACATAAAGCTCAACTCCAACAAGCTTTGGAAGACACAGGTGATGCATGGTGTCCTCCTCCCACTGAAGCTACCTCCTCTTATGTATCACCAAAAGGGACTCAACAGAAAGCACAGACAGAGTATATATGTTACATGCTACACAACTGGCTGGATGCAATCAATGACAATATCAAGTCACTTCACAAGTTTGTGAAACAAAGGGATGAGCAACTAACTCAGAAGGTTGACTCTCTAGCTGTAATAGTCCTACAACTGCAACAACAATTCCATGAGGCCCAGAAACTCCAATTTCCAGGAAGCACTAGCTCTAACACATTGCCTCTAACACAGCAACCACCTCCTTCACCCCCTCCTTGCTGATGCCAAAGGGGGAGACAAATCAATGTCTACTACAAGCTTGGACTTTCACATAGCATTAGGCATATAGATTCAGACGTCTAATTTTTCTATGCATAGCTCTTTGATGAATGTATATGAAACTTTTGTTTGAAAAATCTCTTTGGTTTATCAATAGAAAACATTTTGGTATATCCATGAACGTGTATGAAACTTTGCTCTTGTGAATGAAAAGTTTTTTTTGGAAATGCCTTAAATGCCTATGAATGCTTGTAAATAATTAACTATGGTTGTCATCATCAAAAAGGGGGAGAATATTATGTCCCCTGGTTTTGATGATAACAAATCAGAGTTCATTGTTGAATTCATGTGGTGTGATTAATGATTTTGTTTAAGTTGTATTTGGACAAGCTCAGGTGAAGGACTCTCAAGTGTCGACATGTCATCTGGACGTGTCGGCACTTCATGAAGAAACCAAGTTAGAACCGTCTCTGTTTGAGCTCTTCCATGAGCAACGTGTCGACACCCTGTGACAAAGTCTCGACATGTCAAGAAGAAAATTGACTTTGAGCCGTTTCTGTTTGGGCTCTATTTGGCACAACGTGTTGACACCCTGTAAAAGAGTGTCGACACCTTCAGTTCAGCAAAGTGGACTACAACTTTGTTTGACACACAGTCTCGACACTTCATGTTGATGCCCCATCTGAAGGTGTCGACAGTATGAAGGCAGCCAGTCTCCTCAAGCAGACAAAGGGACGTGTCGACACCTTGTCTGAAAGTGTCGACACATTCATGTTCTTCCAGAATATATCTGGATCCCGTTGAGTCTGCTTTCCAAGATCCGCAACCGGTCTTGGAGGATCCATTCGCACTTGAAAAGCCGTCTGGAAGCTCACCTTATCAGAAGATCTTATTGACTGGTAGAGAAATCCTCCAGATGCTGGTACCGCTGCAGATATGGTTCCCTACCTACCCACGTACTAGCAAGCACGTCAGACAAAGGTCAACGGAGCAGAGGAAGCAAATCAAGTAATGTGGATGCGACGTTCTGGGTATGGTCTCTACAGAGGACAACATAGGAGATGTCATGAGCCACCGATATAGAAGACAATAGGAGCTCCAGTTCACGCAAGAAAGCTGCACACAGAGAAAAAGGAGAAGAAGAAGAGAAGGTGAAGAGCAGTGGTGAAGCAAGCTCCAAGAGACCTCTCCTTCCTGGTGTCGCTGGCGTAAGGGTAACGTAGCAGACCGTCTTCTTTCACTTCAGGAGCTCTCATAGCAAAGGAGATAGCATCTATCCATAGCTTCATCAACTGGCAGTAAAAGCTAAGGAGCTTATCCATCGTTCCTCTTGCGGTCGTGGTGAAGACCTAGGAACAAGACGAAGAGAAGCCAGGCTTCATCCATTCTTGACCAGATAGGAGTTCTCTTCTCCCATAGAGTTTCATTGCTGTACCTTGTCTGGTTCATCCACTTTTGGTTTTGTTTTTCTCAAAACACATACTCTTATATTTGCTCCCTACCTGCGAGTAGGAAGACGGATAGTGTGTTCACTGGTCCGTGGGTGTTGGGTTGCATACCCTCAAGCTGTCTGGCAGCGGTTAGAGAGAGTCTTCTCTCTATTAGAAGCTGTGAATCAGCAGTAGTGCCTTTGCACTAGTGAAGCCTCACTTGGTTGAAGTGAGGGGTGGACGTAGGTCTCTGGATAGAGACCGAACCACCTTAAAAACATGTGTTCTGTGATTTGTTGTCTATTGTGGCTTGACGCTAGATGCTTGGTAGGAACGCTATTGATCGTCACTCTTGCCTTTAGCTCACTAGCTAGCAACTATTTCTTGCCTTACTGCTTTTAATTTTTATTTAGCTTGTTTTTCCGTAAAGAAGGGCAAAGAAGGGACTGATCTATTCACCCCTTCCCTCTAGATCCACCGATCACTACTCAACAAGTTTGTCATCATTGAAACTTAACTACCCAAATCAACTAAGAGATCCAACAATCTCCCCCTTTTGATGATGACAAAACGACGTGTGCATGATGTGTGCATAAATTCTAAATGCCAATTTATTGAGAAAGTTAAAACTATGAACTATGAGCATGCATGAGAAACTGTGAACATAAACATATATGAGAACTATGAACATGTATGTAAACTATGAGGTATCTAGAACTCTAGAACTTCTAGAACTTAAATTTTGAGATTCTGAAATATGCACACAAGAAGACCATATGAACACTTTGAACAAGTATGTATGAAAACTTTGCGATTTTAGTTATTCTCATATGAAAACTGAAGTATCAATATCAACGTGTGTGTATGAAAATGCAAGTATGTAAATGAAAATGCACATGAGCATCATGAGAACATGAGCATAATGAGAATGAGAATGCACACTCTTATCCCCCTTTTTGTGATCAACAAAAAATGACTGACAACAGGGTTATGAATGGAAGTATGAAATGTTTCATGCAAGCAAACAAGCAGGCAAGCATGAAAGTCAATCAAGCATTTACTACTATAACTCCCCCTTAGTGGGGTAGAAGGATAGCAAGTGAACAGTAGATTCAAATTCAAATTGTGTCACATGAAGCCTAATAAAAAAAGGTAGTGCATGAATATGCTAGAGGCACTGCATAAATCATGATAAGAAAAAATTCAAGATACACATTCATCACAATTATACCCAAGAGTGAAATTTGTGGCAATGAGCAATGAACTTTAAAAATATATGGATATTAGTAGAATTTCTAATGAACACTAGAGGGTTATTTCCTTTCTACAATTTCATTTTGATCCTCGACTTTTGGTAACTTCGCACAACCCCTTTTTTTCTTTTATTGGATTTCACCGTTCGGCGCGAGCCACCTCAATGGGGATTCCCGGCTACTAGGATTCATCACGCATTGTGGATTTTTGTTTCACCTTTTGACGTGAGATTCCTTATTTATTTCAGTGGGGATTCCCGGCTACTCGGTTCCACATTCCACTTATTAAATATTATGGGGTAGGAAGCTTTTTTCTCACAATTACTCTTCATTTCCATGTAGAAATTTATTTCCCTTGAAGTGTTGAAAAGAATTTCTGAAATCCTTATCTATCAAAGTCATATGCATCATTTTTGTGCAAGGTGTGTGGGTAATTACTTTGTATGTAGAAAATGAATTTGCCAAAACATAGTTATGACTCCCCTTAAATGTATGCACAGATGGAAATAAATCATCCTCCTTTGTATATGTCAAGATTCACAAAAGATCAAAATCACTACATGTTTATTTATGAAGGAGGTAAGGCCTTAGAAACTTTCAAGAAAATGTTTTCTAGAATATATACATGTAATCAAGCAAGGATTTAAAAGTTAATTCATGTAATATGATTTTCGGTACGTGGTGGAGGTGAAGGTCCAAAGACCCAACTCAGGCATCGAGAGTGTTTCCAGATGGACATAATCCACCCTTCCACAACTCAACATTTGAGATACCGAAGAATCATGGCATTCAAGCAAGTAAGTATATCAAGTATATATAGGCATATGCAAGTGAATGAAAAGATGATGAAGAATTATTTCTATTCACAAGTATGCAAAAGTTTGTGCAATCTAAACCATGTGGTTGAATATATGCAAAACAGAAATGTTATTTGCAAAATAAGTAAAAGTATATATGTAAGCCTAATATGTGCAATTACTCATTCAAAAAGTAAATTCCTAGTTCTCTTCTTATTCTAGTGAAAATTTCAGGAGATAAGGGTTTTGTAAAAATATCTGTAAGTTGGCTTTCAGTATTTACATGTATAAGCTCAAAATGACCCTTACTCACATGATCTCGCAAAAAATGGTGTCGACTCTCTATGTGCTTTGTGCGAGAATGCAAAACATGATTTTTAAAAATATTTATGGCAGAGGTGTCATCACAAAGAATGGGTGTGTTATTCAGGATAATACCAAAATCAACTAATTATTGTTGGATCCATAGCACTTGGACTGTACAACTGCCTGCCGCCATGTATTCGGCTTCGACAGTTGACAATGCCACTGTGTTTTATTTCCTAGAGGCCCATGAAACCATGCAACCTCCAAGAAATTAACAATACCCGCTCGTGCTATTACGATTCACTAGACACCTAGCATAATCGGAATCAGTGTAAGCTACTAAATCAAAGTTGCAACTATGAGGAAACCAAAGACCAAGATCTGATGTGCCAAGCAAATATCTGAAAATTCTTTTGATTGCAAACATGTGTGGTTCTCTTGGATCGGATTGAAATCTTGCACACATGCAAACACTAAACATAATATTCAACCTACTAGCAGTCAAGTACAATAAAGAACCAATCATTCCACGAAAAAGTTTCTGATCGACTGACTTATCTTGTTCACTTTTCTTCAGTTTCACCATTGTTGACAATGGTGTCTTTTGTGTCTTTGCATTGTTGAATTTGAATTTATTGATAAGCTCCTTTGTGTATTTCCTTTGATTTATGGAGATTCCATCCTTTAGCTGCTTCACCTGCAAACTCAAGAAAGATGTTAACTCCCCCATCAAACTCATCTCAAACTCCCCCTGCATCAATTTAACAAAATTATCATTCAATGAATCAAAAGTGGCTCCAAAGATAATATCATCAACATATACATGTACAAGAATCATATGTTCATTATCGCTCTTAATGAAAAGGGTTTGATCGATGTTACCACTTTTGAAGCCATTTTCTGAAAGGAACGTACTTCACCTTTCATACCAAGCACGGGGGGCTTGCTTCAGACCATACAAAGCTTTGTCTAGTTTGTACACATGGTCCGAGTGCTTCTCATCTTTAAATCCCGGTGGCTGCTCAACATAGACGTCTTCTTTCACTACACCATTCAAAAATTCACTTTTAATGTCCATTTGAAAATGTTTTATATTCCTAGAGCATGCAAAAGCAAGTAGTATTCTAACTGCTTCAAGCCTAGCCACGGGTGCAAATGATTCATCAAAATCAATTCCTAACTCTTGACTATAGCCTTTGGCTACTAGCTGGGCTTTATTCCTAATCACTACCCCTTGATCACTACGTTTGTTCCAAAAAACCCACTTAGTTCCAATCACCAGGTGATTCTTAGGTCTAGGCACAAGAAACCACACCTCATTTCTTTGGAATTGGTGTAATTCCTCCTGCATAGTCAAGATCCAGAAATTATAATTTAATGCCTCATCTACAGATTTGGGCCCAATATCGGAAAGTAATGTAAGATTATCGAATTGTTCAACTTCCCTGATTGAAGCCCTTGTTCTTATGCCTTGTTCCATATCTCCTATGATGTTGTCTTGTGGGTGATCTTTGTGGAACGTCCATTGTTTGGGGAGGTCTTCGTCTTGGGTTGGAGCTTCATCATTTTTGTTACTCGACTCCGCTTGATCCACATCTTGTTTTCCTTTGGCTTTCTTTTCTTCTCCATCTTCATGCCCTACATCAAGAAAGTGATTATCTTTATTAGATAACCTTAAAGTGTATTCATCAATGATCACATGTGGGCTTTCTTCTGCCACAGGAGTGCACATGTTATATACTCGATAAGCTCTAGATGATGAAGAATATCCAAGAAATATATCTCTATCACTCTTTGCGGCAAACTTCTCTAAGTTTTCCTTAGAATTATTCAAAATGAAACATGGAGAACCAAAAGGCTTAAGATATTCAATACCTCGGCCCAAAAGTACCTTGGTAAGCCATTTTCAGCAAGCATCGTTCTCGCCATCTCCATGAGCGTCATATTTTTTCTTTCTATGACTCCGTTTTGTTGTGGGGTTCTAGGTGCTGAAAAGTTGTGTGAAAAATCTTGTTTCCTGCAAAAATCATCAAAGTCATGGTTATCGAATTCTCTTCCATGATCACTCCGAATAGCCTTGATTTGATACCCCTTATCATTTTATAATTTCCTGCAAAGATCTACAAACTCCTGTAAAGCATCATTCTTATGGGTTATAAATAATTTCTAAGTGAATCTCGAGTAATCATCTACAATGACATACCCATAAAGTTTTCCTCTAAGACTGTGTATCCTAGTGGGACCAAATAAATCCAAATAAAGCAGTTCTGGGGGTCTCAAAGTGGTGACAATATTTTTTGATTTAAAAGATACCCTGGTCTGTTTCCCATAGCACATGCATCACAAATTTTATTTACATGAAAATTCAACTTTGGTAAACCTCTAACCAAATCTTTTCTATACAGTTTAGAAAGAATACTAAAGCTAGTATGACCAAGTCATCGATGCCAAAGCCATGCATCATCCGACTTATTAGCAACTAAACAAAGATTTTCATTTGGAGAATTCTTAAAATTGAAGTCCCGCGATCAATGACACCCAAGAGGGGGGTGAATTGGGTGATTACAAATTTTAGAAAAATTTTACCTGATTTAAACAGATATGACAAAACATCAACTAAGAAATTCAAATCTGTTTAACTACAAGTTATATTTATCAAAATCCATCGCCACGATAGTTCTTCGGTACTAGGCGGAGGTGTGAATCATAGGATTCTACTCACGCAAGGTGCTATTGTCCTAACAAGACTGATCTTGTCAATTCAAAAACATTTTTTGATATACCAAAGATCTATTTATAGAAAAGATCGATTATGCTAGATCTGAAGGATCAAACGGGAAAGAATAATATGCACGAATAAACACACGGAATGGGGGTAGAAGAAATGGACCAAACCACACAATAGACAGGGATTTTAAGGTGGTTCAGATGCAATGACCGCAACCTACGTCTACCTCTCACCCAAACCCTGTGAGGCTTCACTGCTGGAAACTAGCACGGGGATGAATCCCCAACACGGAGCCAAGCACCAGTACACACACAGGATGACGCCTGCACACACACGGAGACACACCCCAACACACAGATGGAGACGGAGTCTCCAACACGATCTGATGACCGGATCAACAACACACAGACACACGTTGCACAGACGCAGCACTCTACACACACAAACACCTGGATCTGGATAGATCCACACACACACACACACAGATATGAAGAGATCCACGCACACATATGGATCTGAACGAAACACCACACATAACCATCGATCTAGGTAGATCCACACACACACACGAATGTTTATAGATTACAATAACACACACTTGAAGCTCAATGGAAAATAGAAGTAGAAACAGAAATGAAAACTTCAGATTTAAGCTCCCCCTTAGTGGATGAAGAAGATCTTTGATGAAGCTTGCTTCTCAGCTTGATTTCCACTTGAATGGCTTCAGGATGATGATGCGGGATGGGACGCGACTCGAGACAACAAGGGACTCTAGCTCGCGGACGCCCCTAAGCGAGGGAAACGTGCAGATGTGCGCGGTTAAGAAATTGAAAATGAGTCTCGGGTATCGGCTTTTCCGCGTGTTCGGATCGAGACACGGGACGGGTTCCACTCACTCACTCTCGCAACGGTGATAAAAATTTGACAAGCTAGTTATCCTATCATTCTAGCAGCGACATTCAAAAATATATACGAGTAAAGCAAATGCCAAATAGGGGAGCGGAAACGATACCTCCATGCTCCGGGCGTGGGGAAGATGACCCCGGCCGAAACTCGTACTCCTAGTACACAGTAAATAAATAATTACAGCAGTGAATTTAATTGCCCACTCCACGCAGGGAGGTAAAGGGCTACAATGGGACCTGGGAGTAGCGAACTCGGGTTGACGGGCAGCAATTTGGAAGGCTCTCGGGCCGGAGACGGGCTGCTGGTCCGACTCGGTTCCGACTCGGTACTGTTCCAACTCGGTTCGGCAAGGGAATTCAGCAACTGGGACGGCGGCTTCCGGTCGAATCGTTGCTGCGGCGACTGGCTTGGGCGCCGGTGGAAGACTCCTCTTCGATCTCTGAACTCGGCGATGGCCGAATCTGAGCCGGTGTGTTTTTTGAGGAATTAATTCCCGGACTGCTTCTGCTGGCTGGACTCGGATCTGATCTGCATGCCTTCACAAAAATAATTTTTACGCCCAGATCCGGTGTCGGATCGAGGCAAAATTGGTGCCACTGGAAAGCAGACTCGAAGGGCTACAACATAAAATTATTTCAAGACCATCCAGTAAACGGATTGGAAATGAAAAACTCCGTGGGTTGTATTTATTTCTGGCCCGAAATTACAGACAGTCAGGACAGAACAGAATCTGCCTGAGACTAAATTTTGACTGACATAAAAATGATGGATCTAGACTCTGAGAAAATTATGGGTGGAAGAGGGGGATGTGAGGAACACGTATGAATGTTTTGGGAATTTTTGGAGAAGGCTAAGTGTGGGGAGAAAATACAACAACACGACACTATCCCGCAATTCTGCTGATGGGCAGACGGTCAGGGGTGGAACTAGAATTACGGGAAAAGTACTAAACAATGGCGAAATTACACGAAATTTGAACTGGGGTTGGGGGATGATAAGAGGAACAAACCCTCAAAATTGGAGCTCGAACATGTCTCCTGATTGGGAGATAAAATTTTGGCTTCAAGCTTCTGTCCAAGGGTGGACAGAACTCCGACGAGGCGGCGGTGGTGGTGCGATGTCGGCTCGATGGCGGCGGCGACGGCGGTGGCGGTGGCGGTGTTGAGCTTCTCACTCAGAGAGGGGGTGGTGGGGAGGGTTCACACCTCTGAAAATTTAGAGCTATCATAGCTCCAAGGGGGAGAGAGGGTGCCCTTGGGCAAATTGAGCAACAAATGGGATTTTTCTTCATTAATTGCTAAGGAATTCACAAAATACATGGGTTATATAGAAATAGAAAAAAGACATAAACTACCCCTAGATCTAAGGTTAGGGTGGGGGTAAACTAGGGATAGGATAATTAATCCCCCATGTGGTCAAATGACTAAATTAAATAAAATACAACAAGGAATAAACAATAGTAAAGGGGGGAGCATCTTGGACTTTGCTTGGTCCAAGTTTAAATTTTCTTCCACCTTGTCCCCCCCTTGGTCCAAGTCCAATCTTGGACTTTGAACTAGCCCCACATGGGCCCTAGATCCTAGGTGGATCAATGGAAAATAAGGTGGGGGCCCTGCTAGACCAACTGGCAAATTACATAGAAACTCAAAGGCCTTTTTGCAAAGAAACCCAAAGATTCCTAATGACTAACCATTTGGCTTATAATGCCTTACAATTGCAAACCCAATTAGCCAAGGATAAAAATGCAAACAAAAAGGACACAAATATAAAAATAAAAGGTTAGTGCTCAGTGTTGATTCCCATCAATTCCCCCTGGGTGGGAAGAACTCGACCCCGTCGAGTAAGAGGTGCGGCTGCTCGTGTTGCTCCTGCGGATCGGACACCATACCAGGTAGCACGGAGTACACTCCACTCCAAGTAATCGTCACCTGCTCATCCCGTATATATTCGATATGCTCACGCTGCCGTGGGAAGGAGGCTAGTGGTGGACACTCCAAAGTGGGGTCACTCTCAAAGGAAGGAGACGGCTCAATGACTCACTAGGAATCACCGCTGGGTCGCTATATGTGACTAGATCCGAGACATAGAATGGTAGAGCCGATCCCAAATTCCGGCAAGTCTACAGCGTACGCTTTAGACCCGACTTGCCTCACACTCGAAAGGGACTGATACCGCGAGCTTGCATAGGCCAACTAGACTTGATGCATGCAGAGTCTAACCAAATAAAGGAAAAGGCACACTTTATATCCTAGTCAGTCCTAATGCTATGCAGACCCATGCAATGGTGGACCAGGACATCCGAATGTGTGACTCGCATGCATTTGACGTAACCGAAGGTTAGTGGCATGGGGGACTCCTAGACATCCAAGTATGAACCAGTCCGACAATGACTTCCTGTTGGACTTGGGTGTGGGAAGATAGACTCTCCTAAGCTCCTTCTTCATGTCCCACCATGACTCAATGGGCCATTGCCTCCTAATCTGCCTCAAGCATTCAATGTCTCTCCACTTCTCGGAAGCCTCGTAAAGAAGCCTATCCTTGGCAAAAGAGAATTACCTGGCCTCGGACATGATGTAATAATCGAAATATTTATCCATGGCGGCTTCCCAATATAGGTAGTCGCTCGGGACTTTGGAGCCATGAAAGTTCGAGGTCTTGGGCCTAATGAAGGAGATGGGATGGTTTCCAAGCCCATGGGTGTGCCAACGATCATATCGCCTGGGCGATGGGGAATCCATGGGAAATTGGGGAACTATAGGATGGCCATGCCGACACTTGGTGATGAGACAAACCGACTAGACACGACCCTAAAACAACAATGCAAAGTTGGAATATGCAGACGATGAACCTATACTCTAACCAATATCCGGTATGTGGCGGAGGTATGATCCGAAGACCGAACTCACGCAAGTGTGCAACCTTCCCAATAGGTGTAACCTATCGTTCTGGGAACACCTTTTGATATACCGGGTAGAGGAATGCAAATGCAAACTTTAGACCGACTAACCGACGACCCTAGACTCGACTTCGCTCTGATACCAATTTGATGCGGGACGGGACGCGACTCGAGACAACAAGGGACTCTAGCTCGCGGACGCCCCTAAGCGAGGGAAGCGTGTGGATGTGGCGGTTGAGAAACCGGCAATGAGTCTCGGGTATCGGCTTTTCCGCGTGTTCGGATCGAGACACGGGACGGGTTCCACTCACTCACTCTCGCAGGGGTGATAAACATTTGACAAGCTAGTTAACCTATCACTCTAGCAGCGACATTCAAAAATATATACGAGTAAAGCAAATGTTAAAGAGGGGAGCAGAAACGATACCTCCACGCTCCGGGTGTGGGGAAGACGACCCCGGTCGAAACTCGTACTCCCGATACACAGTAAATAAATAATTACAGTAGTGAATTTAATTACCCACTCCACGCAGGGAGGTAAAGGGCTACAATGAGACCTAGGAGTAGCGAACTCGGGTTGACGGGCAGCAATTTGGAAGGCTCTCGGGCCGGAGACGGGCTGCTGGTCCGACTCGGTTCCGACTCGGTACTGTTCCAACTCGGTTCAGCAAGGGAACTCAGCAACTGGGACGGCAGCTTCCGGTCGAATCGTTGCTGCGGCGACTGGCTGGGGCGCCGGTGGAAGACTCCTCTTTGATCTCTGAACTCGGCGGCGGCCGAATCTGAGCCAGTGTATTTTCTGAAGAATTAATTCCCGGACTGCTTCTGCTAGCTGGACTCGGATCTGATCTGCGCGCCTTCACGAAAATAATTTTTACGCCCAGATCCGGTGTCAGATCGAGGCAAAATTGGTGCCGTTGGAAAGCAGACTCGAAGGGTTACAACATATAATTATTTCAAAACCATCCAGTAAATGGATTGGAAATGAAAAACTATGTGGGTTGTATTTGTTTCTGGCTTGAAATTACAGACAGTCAGGACAGAATAGGATCTGCCTGAGACTGAATTTTGACTGACATAAAAATGATGGATCTAGACTCTGAGAAAATTATGGGTTGGAGAGGGGGATGTGAGAAACACGTTTGAATTTTTTGAGAATTTTTGGAGAAGGCTAAGGGTGGGGGAAAAATACAACAACACGACACTATCCCGCAGATCTGCTGATGGGCAGACTGTCAGGGGTGGAACTAAAATTATGGGAAAAATATTAAACAAAGGTGAAATGACAAGAAATTCGAACTGGGGTTGGGGGATGATAAGAGGAACCAACCCTCAAAATTGGAGCTCGAACAGATCTCCTGATTGGGAGATAAAGTTTTGGCTTCAAGTTTCTGTCCAAGGGTGGACAGAACTCGGACGAGGTGGCAGTGGTGGTGCGATGTCGGCTCGATGGCGGCGGCGGCGACGGTGCTGAGCTTCTCACTCAGAGAGGGGGTGGTGGGGAGGGTTCACACCTTTGAAAATTCAGAGCTATCATAGCTCCAAGGGGGAGAGAGGGTGCCCTTGGGCAAATTGAGCAACAAATGGGATTTTTCTTCATTAATTGCTAAGGAATTCACAAAATACATGGGTTATATAGATATGGAAAAAAGACATAAACTACCCCTAGATCTAAGGTTAGGGTGGGGGTAAACTAGGGATAGGATAATTAATCCCCCATGTGGTCAATTGACTAAATTAAATAAAATACAACAAGGAATAAACAATAATAAAGGGGGGAGCATCTTGGACTTTGCTTGGTCCAAGTTTAAATTTTCTTCCACCTTGTCCCCCCCTTGGTCCAAGTCCAATCTTGGAATTTGAACTAGCCCCACATGGGCCCTAGATCCTAGGTGGATCAATGGAAAATAAGGTGGGGGCCCTGCTGGACCTACTGGCAAATTACATAGAAACTCAAAGGCCTTTTTGCAAAGAAACCCAAAGATTCCTAATGACTAACCCTTTGGCTTATAATGCCTTATAATTGCAAACCCAATTAGCCAAGCATATAAATGCAAACAAAAAGGATACAAATGTAAAAATAAAAGGTTAGTGCTCGGTGTTGATTCCCATTAGATGATCTTCAAATGCTTGAGATTTGATGAAGAATGCTTGGACGAAACACTGTCAACGGAGTTCTTCCTTCAACCCTCTTACTCCTTTGGTAGCCTTCCTTTGATCTGTTGGAACTCAAGTTTAGATGATGACACTCTATGAATCATGTTGATACTTAACTGCATAAGAATATCTCACATTGAACAAACCATTTATTTGTCTAAGTGTCAAAACTCAGGGCGATGCACATATAGGCACTCAGTAATTCAGGTCGATGCATGTTCAGGTCTTAGTTAGGTAGGGTCGATGCACATTCACACTTTATTCACATCAGGTCAGTGCACATTTCTACATCAAGTTTGATAGGTCGATGCACATTTTCATATTACGCCTGTCAGCTTGATGCATGCATATGTCTTTATCCATTCAGGTCGATGCATCCTTATACTACGTTGAAAATAAAGGTCGATGCATGTTCTTGCATGAAGTCATATAGGTCGGTGCATATATTCACCTGTAGTGCATCAGATCGATGCACATTGCATCTTGCGTAAAGCAAGGTCGATGCACATTGTACTTTGAGTAAAGCAAGGTCGATGCACATTGTACTTTGTGTAAGGCAACGTCGATGAACATTGCATCTTGTGTAGGGCAAGGTTGATGCACATCCTTACACTCATTCTATAAGGCTGATGCTCATGCTAGTTTTATGAACTTCAGGTCAATGCATGTTTTGCAGCATGTCTTATAGGTCGATGCACGTATTGTAGCATACTCTACAAGGTTGATGCATATGCTTTAGCAATGTTGAACTTGGTCTGTGCACATATAGTGTCTAAGGTCTACGCATATATAGAGTATGTGCATATACATGTCTGTGCACATGTAGAGTCTGTGCATATATAGGTTTGTGCATGTCTAGGGTCTGTGCATATGAAGCATCCAGGTCTGTGCACATGTAGAAATCAGGGTCGATGCACATGTAAATTTAGGTCATTAAGTTTGTGCATCAAGTCCATACTTAAGGCATTTGCATAATCATATACTTTTTCAGTTTGAGCATCTGAATTTTCTGATATTGTCTAAGTATGCATTCTCATAGGCAATGATTATGAAAAAGGTGTTTGACTAAATGACTTATTTCTTATTGACAGGAGTAACTCAAACACTGATGGGAATCAACACCGGGCACTAACATTTTATTTTTACATTTGTATCCTTTTGTTTACATTTATATCTATAGGCTAATTGGTTTGCAATTGTATGGCATTATAAGCCAATCTGTTAGTTCATAGAAATCTTTGGGTTTCTATGTAAAAAGCCAGTAGGTCGAGCACGGTCCCCCACCCTCTTTTCCATTGCTCCACCTAGGATCAAGGGCCCTATGGGCTGGTCTTTGGTCCATGGGAGGATTTGGACCAAGGGGACAAAAAAAGAAGAAAATTCAAAATCCCCCCCCCTTTTCAAAGGGGTGCCCCCCTTTTATAGTTTTTTAATGCATGTTGTAATTTTTTTATTTATGGTCATTTGACCACATGGGAGATTAATATCGTATCCCCCATTTGCCCCTCCCTAACCCTAGATCTAGGGATAGTTTAGATCTTTTATTAATTTCTATATAAGCTTTGTATTTTCACATTTCATGGAATTAATGAGAAGAAAAATCCAGAATTATTCTTGGAGCCCAAGGGTGCCCCTCTCATCCTCTCCCCTTGCAGCTGTGAAGGTTGCCATAATCTATGGTGTGAAGCCATATTCTGGGAGTGATTCCAACCTCTACCACCCCTGCTGGATGCGACTTCCAGCCACCGCCGTCGCCGCCTCTGTTTGTGTCGCCGTCGAGCCGCCACAGCCCGTTCTTTAAAGTGTTGTCTAAGATTTCGAGATCCAGGACAGAAGCTCAAAGAAAAGGTTGGTCCTCCCAATCCGTTTATCTGATGATCTTGAAGTTTTGAGAGATCGTCCCCCTCCTTGTTAGCCATTCCCATTTTAAATTTCGTGTCAATCCGCCACCGTTTGATATTTTTCCCAGTATTTTAGTTCCACCCCTGACAGTCTGTCAATCAACAGATCTGCGGGATAGTGTCTTGTTCTTCTATTTTTCCCGTCCTTTTAGTCATCTCCAAAAATTCTCAAAAAATTCATACGTGATCCACACATCTCCCCTTCCACCCGTAATTTTCTCAGAGTCTAGATCTACCATCCCCCTATCAGTCAAAATTCATTTTTAGGGAGGTCCTGTTCTGTCCTGACTATTTGTAATTTTGAGCCAGAAGTAACTACAACCCACAGAGTTTTTCATTTCCAATCCGTTTACTGGATGGATGTGAAATTAATTTATGTTGTAGCCCTTTGAGTCCTCTGTCCAACGGCACCAATCTTGCCTCGATCCACCTCCGTATCTGGGCGCAACAATTCTTTTCGTGGAGACGCGCAGATCTGATCCGAGAACAGGCCAGGTGTAATATCCTGATTTATTAAACAAATAAAAATTTCTAGAAAATTTATAAGAAATTAATTAGAAAATCCTTAATAAATAGAATAAGTTAAATTTTGACTATTTAATAAAAATCTGGAAAATTTAGAATCTTGTAGAGGATAAAATGTTTGATAATAGTGTCTTCTGTGACTGACCCAAATAAAATCCGTAATTAGGCCAAATCAATTGATTAAGGCCCAAATCCACACTTAATCTGATTGGACCTTAAAACGCGAAATTTGAGCCCAATACCCGATCATTTTGGCTGAGACCGGATCCTAATGGAAGGCTAGGATGAGAGGATCGTTTCCCCTCTTAGTTCTCCCCGAAACCCTAACCCTAGAAAGTAAATTTTGGATGAGAAGGCGGCGGCTAACCCTATCCGCGCGGTTCGCGACGTCCAACTTGATTGGACTCTATCTCCTCGAATAGAAAACTCTAGACCTTGTGTGACCTATAAAAATGACCCTCTGGAACCCTATTTTCGTTTGGGTGCTGTGGCGGCTGACGAGGATCGTGGACGAGGGCGGATTCCAGCGATCACCGATGGGGTGTTCTTAGCGTGTCGTCGTCCCTTCTTCTTCCTTCTTCCTCCGTTTAAGGTAGGTTATAGCAAGCCAAACCTTAAGTATTATATATGATTATAACCAGCATCGAGTGCCCTTTCTATTGAATGCAAAATCCCTAAAAGTTGCTTAGTATCATGCGAGAATTTTAGGGTTTAGTAGAATCTTGTCATATCTAGGGTTATACTTGTTTCATCTTGTTTAAGTTGGGATCTCAGGC
Organism: Amorphophallus konjac; assembly: GCA_022559845.1. NCBI lineage: Eukaryota > Viridiplantae > Streptophyta > Magnoliopsida > Alismatales > Araceae > Amorphophallus > Amorphophallus konjac. The sequence goes on along the minus strand of CM040121.1, from coordinate 228,793,421 downwards.
ACTAAAGATTAAATCGAGCATGCTATATTGTAAAACTTTTCGTGCTCTTTCTTTTAAATCCAAAAGCCCTAATTATTATGCTATGTACTATGCATATTTAGCAAATCATTGTAACCCTAGCCAACTCGCCAGAGGCGGGCAGGGCAAAAGGGGCTTGATTGTTTTTTTTTGACTTGCGCGGCCTCACGATAGACCGCCCAACGTGGTTAGGCGGCACATTACGGACCATTTATGTGTTACGATTCGTGTTATGTTTCTGGGAAGAGCGGCATGACCTAGACCGCCCTTCTGTCAGGCGGCCAGTTATTGACCGTTCGTCTCTTCCAGCGGCTCATTACAGACCGCTCATCCCTAGAAGGCCTTCTGACTTGAGGGGGATAAACGGCCTATCGTGCAACCGCCGAGGAGGATGAAAGGTCCCAACTGGACCGTCCATCTCTACAGAATTTATTAAGTTATCTTTTCGCATGATTTATGATAGTAGATTAGTGGTTAAATGTAAGTTAGCAACATGCATAAAAACCCTGGAAAATTATAAAATTAAATGATTATAAATCTTGCTGATTTATTCATCTTGACCTTGGATCACCTTCCTTTTCAATGTTAATATTAATCATGACTCATTATTAAATTGAAAATGTTATTAAGGTTGTATGACAGTCGTTCTACTCCGGTAGGATTAACTGATCGTCTCACTGGTTTCTGATGTTTTATTAGCCCTATTTCCTTGTAATGTTTGGGACTCTCTGCCGGATATTCCTTCCGTCGGACTAGGACCTTCATTACGGGACCTCCGTAAGCCCCCGCGAGCCTAGGATTCCCACTAGGACGCCGAGCATGTTGTACCATCAAGACCTGAACCTATGTACGTGATCGAATCGATTGAACTATCGTATTGTAAGTCACGGCTTGACTTGGACCCCCTGAGAATTGCACCGCCCGAAAGGGACCATTCATCCTATTGGGTGGCCAATAACGAACCGTACATCTCTGGCAAAGTGCCACTTACATTGGTCGATTAACCTTGATCTATCTTCGACCAAATTGTGTTTGGATCGACCCAATAAGCCCTAGGTTGACAAGGAGAGAGTGGGCTGGACCCTGGTTCAGTTCTGCCCCACTTATGGCAGCCCGGAGCTCGTTTGGGTAGATCTCTAGTTGATTAAGTTGAACGGACCTACTGGAACCGCCCATGTAACAGCGCGGATCTTATTGGACCGTCTGTCTGTTGGACGGCCCTGTAAGGACCGTTTATCTTGTTCTTGGGATTCCAGCTCTACTAGTGTTGAGCGGCCCATTTTCAACCGTCCAATTCCTCGAGCGGCCCTACATGGACCGTGTATGCTTGACTTCAGTGTGGCTAGTCCTAAGCCCATCTCTATCCTGAACGGTCCACTCTAGACCGTGTATTGCTTGAGCGGCCCTGTTCTAACCGCTTATCATCCAGAAGTAATTTTTCCATGATTTTCCGTGTTGAATCCAAGGACCTGATTGGTTCTTGATAACTTGAACTTTTTAGACATGATGTCTACTTCAACTTACCCTTGAAACTTTGGTAAGTTCCATATCTTGAAGTATTGGCCATCTAACTTGATTAATGTCTAGACATAACTTGAGATCTTGGATCCAACAAATCAATGCCAACGCATCATAAGGGCCCGGTCTAGTCCTGAGAGGAGCACCCGAAAAGTACTTGTGCCCCGGGGAGTTTGAATGACATGGTGAGGCATTGCACCGAGTGCATGACTAGCGTGATGTCTAAGATAATAATCTCTTACTTGAATTTCTCTTGACTTGGTTAAATCTTGCTTGTTGGCCAAATTCTCGGTTATATCATGTTCTTGCCTTCCTTTCATTATTTTGTTGCATAGTTATTTCCTTTCGTTCTTTATTTACGCGCTCAAACATGCAATTTAATTGGTTAATTACTTAAACTTGCCTGTTATTACCTATTGAGCGTTCGCTCACCTAGTTTTTCCCCCTTTTCAGGTAGCTCAGGTGAGGACTTGCAATCTGATGGGAACGGACAAGAGTGACGACCGTGGAGTGAACCTGATAGAAGCCTGTGAAACTAGTTCTAGTTGTGGAGTTTTATTTGTATTTAAGGGTATTTTGGAAGAGTTGTAATTTGAAGTTAGCCAATGTAATAGTGTTAAGTGGATGTTGTCAAGATTATGTTAAGTGAGATCATGGTAGTTTGGAACATGGTTTGGTTATGTGCTATTTAATGAATGCAGCAGTTTCTATTTGCGAATGTGCGATCTTTTAGCTTTAACATATCATGTCTAGAAATCAACATATTATTATTACTTGTCTCTACTGCCAGTCCCGATATTCCGCGTCGGGGCGTGACACCAGCAGAGCAGTCCGACGGTTAATTCCGGTAAAATACGTCGGCTCACATTTGGTGACCGTCGCTCCCGGAGATCGACCAGCAACCCCTCAGCAGCATCCTAGCCGGTCGCCGCAGCAAGGAGACTCCCGGGCACTGCCGTCCCAGCAGTCAGACCCGCATGCTGTCCCGCGGGCCCCGCAGAACCCAGCCGGACCAACAGCCCGTCTCCGGCCCGAGAGCCTTCCAGTTTGCTACCCGTCAACCCGAGTTCGCTACTCCCGGGTCCCACGTGTAGCCCTTTACCTCTCTGCGTGGAGTGGGCAATTAAATTCACTGCTATAATTATTTATTTACTGTACACCGGGAGTACGAGTTTCGACTGGGGTCATCTTCCCACGCCCGGAGCGTGGAGGTATCGTGTCTGCTCCCTACTTTGGCATTTTGCTTATCTCGTATATTTTCATATGTCGCTGCATGAGTGATAGGAACATAGCTCGTTATAATTTTATCACCGCTGCGAGAGTGAGTGAGTGGAACCCGTCCCGTGACTCGATCCGAGCACGCGGAAAAGTCGATACCCGAGACTCATTACCGGTTTCTCAATCGCGTAGATCCACGCGTTTCCCTCGCTTAGGGATGTCCGCGAGCTAGTGTCTCAGGTTCGCATCCCATCCCACATCAAATTGGTATCAGAGCTAAGTTGAGTCTAGGGTAGTCGGTCTAAGGTGTCGCATTGCATTCCTATACCCGATATATCAAAAGGTGTTCCCGGAATGATAGTTTACGTCTATCGAGAAGGCAGCACACTTGCGTGAGTGTGATCTTCGGATCAAACCTCCACCACGTATCGGATACTGGTTGAGTCTAAGTTTGTAGTCGAGTCTGCATTCCAACTTTACATTATTATTTTAGGGTCGTGTCTAGTCGGTTTGTCTTGCACCAAGTGTCGGCATGGCCATCCTATAGCTCCCCGTGTCCCATGGACCCCCAAAAGCCCACGTCATATGAATGGTGGCTACACACCCAATGATGGGGAACCCAACCCTTCCACCTCCATAGGCCCGAATCCCTGGACTTCTATGGCTCCAAAGTCCCGAGCGACTAGCTAAAGTGGGAAGTCGCTATTGACAACTACCTTGAGTGTTACATTATGTCTGATGCCATGGGGGTTGATTTTGCCACAAAGCGGCTTTTTCACGAGGCCACCAAAAAAGGGAGAGACACTGAAATCTTGAGAGAAATTAGGAGGCAATGGCCTATAAAGTCATGGCGTGAGATGAAGGGTGAGATTAGAAGGGTCTACCTACCCGGCCCAATCACCTCCAACCGACCCCACCAAGTCATCTCAACCCAAGTGGGTCATAGTTGGAGGCCAAGAGCCCCGCATATAGACGAGCCTAGACCCAAGACTAGGCCAATTGAATATGAGCAAACCCACCATGATGCCCCTAGTCCAAACCGCACCTTAGATGATCTCGTGCAAATGTTTATGGACCGGATGGATAGGAGGGATAGGATGTTGGCACGACTCTTGCCCGAGCCTAAGGAGGTAGTAGCCGGTAGTCTGAACCCGGTGCTATCTACGGAGTCCCCAAGTCCTCTCCCCATCATGGAGGAAGTCCCTTCCCCAACCGAGGGAGATGTCGTGCTAGAACCTTCACCCTTCGAACTTCAGTCGGAGCCATACCTACTTACTAAGGGTGAGATTGTCATTGAAGAGCCACTTCTTAGCTGGCTCAAGCAAGTCTTAGTCCCTAAAGCCTTTTTCTACCCATCCATGGACCCCGCACTACACATAGTGCCAGTCAACTCATTCCATACCACATTCCGGTCTTCTTACCCTGTTGATACATTGGATGACCTTATTAAGGGATTAGACTGGCAATGGAAGTTGACGAACATGTTGGCCCCAGGCTTCGACCAACTCAATAATCGTAGCTTCACACATCCGGCATTGGGGTCCATTACCTCCATGTACACCGTGGGTAATGTCACCACGGAGATCTGTGTGCACCGTGGGTCATGTCAGTCCCTTTCGAGTGTGAGGTAAGTCGGGTCTAAAGCGTACGTTGTAGACTTGCCGGGATTTGGGATCAGCTCTACCTCAATGTCTCGGATCTAGTCACATAAAGGGACCCAGCGGTGATTCCTAGTGAGCCATTGAGCGGTCTCCTTCCTTTGAGAGTGACCCCACCCCGGAGTGTCCACCACTAGCCTCATTCCCACAGCAGCATGTGCATATCAAATATTTACGGGATGAGCAAGTGACGATTACTTGGAGTGGAGCGTACTCCACGCTACCTGATACGGTGACAGATCCGTAGGAGCCACACAAACAGCCGCACCCCTTACTCGACGGGTCGAGTTCTTCCCACCCGAGGAGAATTAATGGGAATCAACACCGGGCACTAACATTTTATTTTTGCATTTTTATCCTTTTATTTGCATTTATATCCTTAGGTTAATTGGTTTACAATTGTATGGTATTATAAGCCAATGTGTTAGTCCTTAGAAATCTTTGGATTTCTATGTAAAAAGCCAGTAGGTCCAGTAGGGTCCCCCACCCTCTTTTCCATTGGTCCACCTAGGATCATGGGCCCTATGGGCTGGTCTTTGGTCTATGGGAGGACTTGGACCAAGGGGACAAAAAAAAGAAGAAATTTCAAAATCCCCCCCCTTTTCAAAGGGTGCCCCCCTTTTATAGTTTTTTAATGCATGTTGTAATTTGTGTTATTTGTGGTCATTTGACCACATGGGAGATTAATATCTTATCCCCCATTTGCCCCTCACTAACCCTAGATCTAGGGATAGTTTAGGTCTTTTATCAATTTCTATATAAGCTTTGTATTTTAACATTTCATGGAATTAATGAGAAGAAAAATCAAGAATTATTCTTGGAGCCCAAGGGCGCCCCTCTCTTCCTCTCCCCTTGCAGCTGTGAAGGTTGCCATAATCTATGGTGTGAAGCCATATTCTGGGAGTGATTCCCACCTCTACCATCTCCGCTGGATGCGACTTCCAGCCACCACCGCCGCCGCCTCCGTTCGTGCCGCCGTCGAGCCGCCACAGCCCGCTCTTTGAAGTGTTGTCCAGGATTCCGAGATCCAAGACAGAAGCTCAAAGAAAATGTTGGTCTTCCCAATCTGTGTATCTGATGATCTTGAAATTTTAAAGACCATCCCCCTCCTTGTTAGCCATTCCCATTTTAAATTTTGTGTCAATCCGCCACCGTTTAATATTTTTCTCAGTATTTTAATTCCACCCCTGACAGTCTGCCAATCAGCCGATCTGCAAGATAGTGTCTTGTTCTTCTATTTTTCCCGTCCTTTTAGTTATCTTCAAAAATTCCCACAACATTCATACGTGATCCACACATCCCCCCCTTCCACCCATAATTTTCTCAGAGTCTAGATCTACCATCCCCTTGTCAGTCAAAATCCATTTTCAGGCAGGTCATGTTCTGTCCTGACTGTCTGTAATTTCAAGCTAGAAGTAATTGCAATCCACAGAGTTTTTCATTTCCAATCCGTTTACTAGATGGATGTGAAAAAAAATTATGTTGTAGCCCTTTAAGTCCGCTGTCCAACGGCACCAATCTCACCTCAATCCGCCTCCGGATCTGGGCGCAACAATTGTTTTCGTGGAGGATCGCAGATCTGATCCGAGAATAGGCCAGCAGAGCAGTCCGCCGGTTAATTCTGGTAAAATACGCCGGCTCACATTCGGCGACCGCCACTCCCGAAGGTCGACCAGCAACCCCTCAGCAGCGTCCCAGCCGACCGCCGTAGCAAGGAGACGCCCGGGCACCGCCGTCCCAGTAGCCGGACCTGCCTGTTGTCTCGCGGGCCCCGCAGAACCAAGCTGGACCAGCAGCCCATCTCTGGCCCGAGATCCTTCCGACTTGCTGCCCGTCAACCCAAGTTCGCTACTCCCAGGTCCCACGTGTGGCCCTTTACCTCCCTGAGTGGAGTGAGCAATTAAATTCACTGCTATAATTATTTATTTACTGTACACCGGGAGTACGAGTTTCGACTAGGGTCATCTTCCCACGCCCGGAGCATGGCGGTATCGTGTCCGCTCTCTACTTTGGTATTTTGCTTATCTCGTATATTTTCATATGCCGCTGCATAAGTGATAGGAACTTAGCTCGTTATAATTTTATCACCTCTGTGAGAGTGAGTGAGTGGAACCCGTCCTGTGACTCGAGCCGAGCACACAGAAAAGCCGATACTCGAGACTCATTACCGATTTCTCAACCGTGTAGATTCACGTGTTTCCCTCGCTTAGGGACGTCCGCGAGCTAGTGTCCTAGGTTCGCTTCCCGTCCTGCATCAAACACTTAATGAACTGAGAGTTGCAGAGACTCAAGAGGGCACATGATCCAAGATTCAAGTTAATAAAACACGTGATCCAAGGCGGCTTGCTCTCCAAGAACACTCAGCCACGTGGTCTCATCTCGTCTACCAGATGTGACACGTGGAATCACTAAAGCCACTTTTCTGACAAGGCAGCGGCGGGAACTCTTCCCTCCACGCGCCAGAGCGAAATTGTGCGAGGTCCACATCCTCCAGTTCTCTGTTATATAAAAGGAGGATCTCTGAGAAGTAAAAGAGCGAAAGAGAAAAAAAATAGAGATAGAGCAAGAGATAGAGAGATAGAAGTGGAGGAACGAGAGAAGAGGAGAAAAGTAGTGAAGTCAAATCTGAGAGCAGTGAGGAGCTTGGAAGAGAAAGGTAAATAGTGAGTTGTAAATTTGGGAAGAAGGTTCAAAATAGAGTATCGAAAAAGGAGAAGAAGGGAGAGCTGCTGTAGTCATGATCTCTAGATCAAATCTCGGATCGTTTGCTCATCTTTGAGCTACATTGTTTTTATTGCTATATCTGTTTCTAGTTCTCAGTCCTTTTGTATTTTTCTTTCTTCATTATCTTTCAAGCTGTAAGTCAGCGGAGCAAGCTGTGATGCTCAGCAGGCGAGGTGTGAACCTCATATATCAAGCTATGGTGCTCAGCTGTTAGCAAGCTGTGAGGCTCAGCAGATCAAGCTGTTAGTCAGCGGTTGTAGGGATTCATCCCCGAAGCTGTGGATCAACGGTTAAGCTGTGCGACAGCGGAAGCCACACTCAGATCTGAGTGTGGGGTGGATGTAGGTCTCAAGGTTGATACTGAACCACCTAAAAACCATTTGTCTTGTGTGTGATTGCTTGTTTGAGTATTGCTCTAATAGATGCATGATTAGGAACGTTGTCCTTAGTTTTCAGTTCTGAATGCAATTATAGTCTAATGATCTGAGTGCCTCATCAACCTATCAGTATATCAAAAGGAGTGACATGAAGGATAGGTCAGGCCTATCTAGAATGTCACCTCTTGCGTGAGGAGATCTTAGATCGAACCCCAGCCAGGTACTTTAATTGGTTGATTAAGCACTTCCATCATCAGAGTGATATTTGCTGGTTTTCTCTGTGAGCAGAACTTTGGTATTTGCTTTAGATTAGTAAGAGTAGGTTTAATATTTTAATTCTGCAAAAATTCCTCACTGGGATCCATTCACCCCCCCTCTGGATCTCAGACGTGCTACTCCAATCCCTTAACCTGTAATCAGAGCGGATCACCAATCCCTCATCAATTGGTATCAGAGCAGGTTTCTGTGACTTTAGATTCAATGATCTACAGATCTGATGCTGCATCTTTGGTGTATCCATTGTTTCCTTGTCTCTGATTTAAATCTATTTTCATGGCCAATCCTCTAAAGTTCGACGGTTCCAATTTCTACAATTGGCTAGGTAAATTTAGGGATTATGTGAATACCGTTGATTCTAATCTCTGGGTACTTATTGCATACGGTCCATATGACATTCCAGAGGATGAATCTAAATGGAATGTCATTCAGAGACTTAAAAATATAGATAATGTGAAAGCCCTAAGAATGATAAACAGGGTGATAAATCTTGATGAGTTCCCTAGTTTGTCTATGTGCAGGAATGCAAAGGAGATTCTGGACAAACTGACAGAGATGTACACTGAAGAGGGGAACAAATGCTTTATGGTAAAAGATCATAACAGTGATCAACAAGAGGAATCTTCATCTCAGGTAAGTTCTGAATCTGATGAACTTACGTTTAATGACTTGATGAAATTGTATGATGGTTTGTTAGATAAATACAAGAAAGTCAAGTCAGAAAGTAGAAAATTGAAAAAGAGCATGTCATCTGAAATAAATTGTATGAAATCTGAGAATGAACACCTTAAATCTGAAATAAAGAAAATTGAAAATCCATGTGATAAATGTCTGTCTGTGAATAAATTGAATGCCAGTCTTCAGTCTGATCTGAAATGGCAAGAAGAGTTAATTGATTCTTTGAAAGAAGAAAATGAAGAACTATTAAACAGGAAGAAAGAGCTTGAACAGACTGAAGAAGACCTAGATGAAAAGCTAAACTCTCTCGCTAAAAATGATCTGATTGAAGAAAAAAAAATTGAAAGAATAAAATAAAAAATTGATGGTACTAAATATTGTCATGTCAGAGAGATTGTTAACATTTGAAAAAGGAAAGTGTGTTGAAGCTGACAATGAATATAAATTGAAACAGAAAATTAACACACTCAATGGTTTGAATGATAGTTTACATTAACAAGTAATTCTCTGTGAATCTGACATTGCTTGCTATGAGGTTAACATTGTTTCTCTGAATTCTGAAATCCAAGATCTAAGAAATTCCATGTCTAAATTTGTTAAGGATAACTTGGATAAAATTCTTGGAACTAAAGTGAGTTTCCAAAGAGAAGGACTGGGTTATAATCCAATCCATGAGAAGCAGTCTGAAATAAAATGTCTATTCCTTCTATGAGCTGTTCTCAAACATCCAAACCATCCTCTTCATCTATTTTTCAGTTTACTACTCAAAAATCTAAAAAACAAATTAAAAGTCAGAAAAATTCAGAAAACAGAAAAAGATTGATGATTTGAATAAACCCAAAAATGTTTCTGTTACTATTGTGAATTCTTATACTCAAGTGCATGTAGCTCATAAGTCTCCCACTCATTTACATCCACATAAAAAGAATTCTTCATGTCATTACTGTGGTAGGGAAGGGCATGTTATGGATGATTGCCAGGTTATGAAAGCTGATGACATGAAGGCTCTTAAGAAAATGAATACCTCTCAAAATAGAAATAAGAACTTACAGAAAAATTTCAGAAACATCTCTGGGAATAATGCGAACTTGCATGTTAAGCCTAATGTCATTCCATATAAACATGCAAATAGAAATAAAAATGGAACTTCATGTTTCTACTGTGGTAGAAATGGTCACCACATGCATGATTGTAACTTAATGAAACAGGATGATCAAATGTTTGGGAAATATCATGCCGAAAACAATCATGCAAATCATCATCATGCTAGGAAACATGATGTTCAGAATGCTAAGTGTCTTACTTGTGGAAAATTTGGGCATGTTGCATTACAATGCTGGTTTGCTAAAAAGAATCTTCATTCCACACATGCTCATTTTCCTGCATTTAGAAACACTCATTTCAGGAACAATTTTGCATCAACTTGTAGACATCCAAAGTGCAATTATTGTGAAAAACTTGGTCATACAAAGTTTGAATGTTATTGGATGGAATTTGATCACTTAAATGCTTGGAATGCTTGGAGTACACCTGTTAGAGGTGCTACTCATTTGACAGGACCCAAGAACTCTTGGGTTCTTAGGTTTGCAAAATAATTCTCTATTTGTAGGGGTGTCTTGATGGTAGAAAAAAAGGGGTTTAATAAAGATCAAGGCACATGAAGGTTAGTCAAACCCCACTCTTGTTTTTCTTATCTTGCTGCTTGAATAATACTCTTTGAGTTACTGCATGTTTGATCGGATTGAATCTATTGATATCATTTGATGTAATTATATCAATTGGTACCCTATTAATTTGTGTCATTGATTGATGCTATCTTGTCATGATTGTTATGTTTCTGAATGTCTGCTACATGCTAGTCTCAAATGAGATTTCATATGCCAAAAATCGTTCATGTTAGTTATTCATACTCATAGTAGAAGCATAGGTCTGCATGACCCTTTGGTATATCAAATGATATGCTGGGAGAAGGGCAGATCATTTCTGTCTGGAAACCCACATCATGTGTAGAGGCTAGCCTCCGCCAAGTACTAAGGGTTCAAAAACTTGCATATAGTGATAAATCTGTGATTTGCATTTCATTGCTGCATATCTGTGTACAAAGAGAAAAGGGATTGTTGTTTTGCTGAAACTATTGTACACAGTGAGGGGGAGTTAAGTCAATTCTATCAAATATATTGGACTGCTTCTGATTGTTAGAATATGTGTATTGTTGTTCTTGCTGGTTGAACATGAGAGGAACCTCAACCTTATTGCAAAGGATTAAGTGCTCAATTTTGAGGTTTGTCTTGTGAGATATGCACAACTATTGTTGAGGCTTATTTTGGGTATAGTGCAGTTCGTGGTTAAGCTAGTAGGTCAAGGTTTGGGAAAAGAACATCGACCTTATCACATTGATAGGTCGATACATGAGGTAGTTGCCCCGACCTTGCTGAGCTAGAAGATTGATGTACATAAAGGAACACTGACCTTACTACACTTAGTACAAGCTGGTTGTTGTATGCTGGTTTGCTTTCTATAGAAGGTTGTTGTCTGATTAGAAGCAAGTAAGGTTGGTTGTCTGCAAATCTGTCCCAAGTCTTACCCTTACCTCTATGTGGACTTCTACCTTACTACTCCCACTTATCTTTGCTTTGTTGATTTCTCCATCTCTGTTGTCTCATCTATTCTATCTATGACAAGTCTTTCCCAAATGTCTATGCATTCTCTCAGGGGGGGTTTGTCATTAGATTCTGTCACTTAGGGGGAGTAAGTCTTAAAATCTGTCCCCTTTACTAACCAAGAGATCCAGTTTCTAAGATCACCCAGATCTAAAAGGAAGTTGTTGGACTTTACAGAAATGTGACTTTTTGTCTATGAAGATTAAATCTTATCTTAATTGTTCAAGATTGTCCTTGAATGTATCTTCAATGGTCTTAAAACACTTGACAATTGGAATTGTCCAGTAGATCTCCAGAAATCTAAAAATTATAAGTAATAAGACAATCTGGTAAAGAATCATGTACTTATATTGTTCTTAAATTGCTTTTAAGTAAAATCTGATATAAGACCAGGGAATACGCCATTAAATAAAAATGAGAAAAAGGCATAGCAATGGCATATCTTTTTGAGAAACTGACCATCTGTATCAATAAAATTCAGAGGTTATGTCATGATGAAAGATGCTATCTCTGTTTACAACTTGAAGCATAAATGTTGACTGCACTAAGTAACCAGGGATTCTGGTGTCTTGTCAACATGTCTCCTTGTGTAAAAAGGTGTAGTCATACTAGAATGCTCAATCAAGTAAATAAAAGAAAAAAAAATATGGTTGACTCTGAGTTCATTTTCAGAAACTTAAAACGGTTTTAATTTCAATATAAGACAGATTTAAATCAGTTTTGTCTATATGAAAATGACAAGTAAGATTGATGGTTTTCTAAGTGGGCTTAGTACCTTGATTAAATTGCTTTATTTCCATTGATCTTGCATCAAAGGGTCAATTTTAGAAGATTAATGAATTAAGATATAATCCTTATAAGCAGAAAACCATGTAAGTGTAAAGAAAGGCATTTTAACTTAAAGAGAAGGGCAATCTGGGAACTGGTCTTAAAATTGGTAAAGTCGACAGTTTTCTTGTCTAAACTCTACCCTATATCAACGTCTACCTCACCGTTGAAACCCATTTTACCCAGGTCGAGGTTTCATCTCGTCTCTAAACCCTTCGCATCGACGCACCCTTGTCATCTGTGCTCTCTCACCCCGTCCATAAATTTTCTTCTCCATTTGTGTTCTCCATTCTTCTCAAACCAGTGCTTTTAGCCTCCGTCTCCTTCTCGTATCCACTATGTTTTCTCCAGCCACCAAGAGTAAGGGGAAGCGGAAGGCTCTAGAGGAGCAGCAACCGACAGACGCCCTATCTGAGAAAGCAGTTGCAGTTCCTCACAAATAAAGAAGATCAAAGCTTGCACATGATTAGGGCACCGTTTCTGGGATACGTGAAGAAAAATCTGCTAAAGGAAAGGAAAAGGTGTCTGAAGCACCAGCCAAGCAGCGCAAGACATCTGACGCAGAGGGGACTCGCAGTGTATCTGAAGAAGAAAAGAACTCTGATATCTCTTCCATGCAAGCAGAGTCAATGCTTGAGACTGCAAAGATCATTTTCCCACGGTATGTGGATTTTCATGATCAGAAAATGCTGGTTGAATATCTTGAATTATTGGGTTTGATCAAATTTTAAAAATGGAAGAAATTTATGGGGAAGCATAGATATTACTACCCTAGACTGGTTACAGAATTTTACAAGAACCTGATATTTAATCCAGACCAGTCTAAGATTTGGACTCATGTGAAAGGAACTAGAATTGAGATTACCAGACATTTTCTCCACAAGGTCTTTAGGACTCCTGAAGATGGAGTAGTTGAAGGTGATTTTAAATATAATGAACATGAGGCCTACTCCATACTCACTGACAAGCCCTATAACCCTAAGGATAAAAAGCAAACCAAACTGACTCAGTTCAATGCAAACAAATTTTCTCCTCCGAAGAGACGATTACATCACATGTTCACTACAATCATAACTCCACAAGATGGAGGTAGAGGGAGATTAACTGAGTCACAGAGGTTTGTTTTCTTCTGTATGTTTAAGAGAATCAGAGTATGTCTGCCAGAATTAATGATTCAGATCATTGGAACCTATAAGGAATCTATAAGACACTTACCCTATGCAGCCCACTTGACAGCTATTTTCAAGAAGATGAACATTTCTTTAGAGGATGAGATATTCAAGGAAATCCCTAAAGTAAATATATACAATATGGACTTCATCACTAAATTTATGAAGCTTAAGTCATCAGATGCAAAAGTCCAAAGTCAGGGGCCAGCAGATCAGACAGAGCAGGAAATGGCAGAACAACATCTCCATCAAGAAAAAAAACTCCAACAAGTGGAAGAAGAACAACAGCCACATCTGGAAAAAGAAGAACCAGAAATTCCATCTGAGTCAGAACTTGAGCAGCAACAACAACAAGAAACAGAATTTGAGAAACAGCCAGAGTCTGAACAACAACAGCAGCAGCAACAAGATGTGGAACATATGGAACAAATTCAGCAAGATGCAGAAGGTCAGGGGGAGGACCAACCACAAGCAGCTGAGCAAGAAGTGGTAGTGCATGCTGAGCAACAGACTGATGATGAAAGGTTACATGATGAGAACCTGCAGGTGCAACTAGAACAGGAGGAAGAGTTAGTTCAGGAAGAGCATACTCCTGAACTACAAGAAGAACCTCACCCAGAGCTGCAGGAAGAGGTGCAGCCTATTCAGCAAGAAGAAGAAAGGGAAGAAATGGAAAGAGATGAACAGCCAGAACAAGACCTCCATGAGCTAGAACAACAATTTTTGTCTGATGAGCAAGTGATGTAGCATATTGATCAACATATTGATCAGCTTATTGAACAGATAGAACAACAGCAGCAGCAGTTTGTAGTCCAACCAGAGCAGCTGGATGCGCAAGAAGGCATACAGGAGCAGCAGCCACATGTTAACCAACCCCAAGAGCAGCAAGGGGTGGAAGAGCTACAAGAAGAAGAAGCATAGGAACATCAAGATGTTGAAGCTGAAATACCACAAGAAGAGTATCTAGGTCCTACCACATATCACGGACCTTATCATGGGCCTATGATGGCTTTGGGTATTCAGCCACCCTTATCTCCTGAAGAACCTCAAGTCCTACCAGAATTTCAGGCTTCAGGTTCAGTAGGACCAAGCTCTTCTCAACATGCTGCTGAAGTGCATCCTTCTCTGGTAAATTTATTGATGAATAAGTTTAGAATCATGAATGCTTCTTTCATGCATTTAAACATGGCTGTAGAGAGACTAGATGCTAGAATGGTTCATGTAGAACAAATTATGAACAACCAATGGGAAAAATTTGTCAGGGATAAGTACAAATCCGATGAGAATTACATGGCTTTTTAAATTCTCTATTGCATGTTTGTGGTCAAGCTGGTACCCTAATGAAGAATCTGAGACTGAACCAAACAGAAACTCACATAAAGACAACTCAAATGTTGGTTCATGCTTATGACATCAGAAGGGAACAGCGGACAATTAGAGAACAATTGAATAACATACAACAAGAACAGCAAGCTTTGTCTCAGAGAATTAACACTATATCAGATGAAGTTCAGGGCAATATCATGGGCAATATTTATGGCAAACTTGACATTGTCCAAGAACAAGTGTAGCAGTTGTCCAGTAGTTTTACAAATATTGTCACTACACAGGCAACAAGTTCATCTACTTCCATGGCAGAAATCCACCATCAACAGACATCCCAGTTAGAGAACATGTGCAGCATGTTACAGAATTGGTTTGTGGATCTGACCACAACAGTCAAAGAACTGCAAGCTCAAGTTCAGCCAAATGATCAAAAAGTCATGGCCAAGTTTGCTGCACTAGGGACTAAAGTTGAGCAAATTCCAAATAGCTTTCCCCTAGCAGTACCATTGACTAAACGTGGCAGTTCTAGCAGAACATCCACCAGAAGAGCCAGATAGAGAGGTGGCAGCTCTAGCAGGACCTCTGCA
The DNA here is from genome assembly GCA_022559845.1 of Amorphophallus konjac. Classification (NCBI taxonomy): domain Eukaryota; kingdom Viridiplantae; phylum Streptophyta; class Magnoliopsida; order Alismatales; family Araceae; genus Amorphophallus; species Amorphophallus konjac. The sequence goes on along the minus strand of CM040121.1, from coordinate 228,778,384 downwards.
GCTGATGTTTGATGCTTTAGGAAGCCAGTTATTTGCTGATTCCTTTTGATAATGACAAAGGGGGAGAGCAGTCATGATGTGTGATGTTTTGATGTGTGATGCTCTCAGATGAGTAGTCAAGATGATAGTATGAAGATGCTATCTGAAGATGATGTTTTGAGACAAACAACATTTCTTTTTCTTATTGTACACAGTGTGTTAGTTAGAGCATTATACTTAGTTTTACATCTGTAGTCTTGTACTTTGCTCTGGTATGATGCTCTAGTATGATGAATGAAAAATGAAAATGTTGGTTTGATATGTGCACACTCTTATCTGAAATGAATGACACTTTAAATGAATGACTGTTTTTATGGATCAATGATTAAATGAGTGAATAAGTGTACCAATTTTATTTTGTGCAAACACATACATGACTCATAGTTGTCATCATCAAAAAGGGGGAGATTGTTGGAACCCTGGTTTTGATGATGACACTCTATGAATCATGTTGAGACTGAACTGCATAAGAATGTCTCACATTGAACAAGCCATTTATTTGTCTAAGTGTCAAAACTCGGGTTGATGCACATATAGGCACTTAGTAATTCAGGTCGATGCATGTTCAGGTCTTAGTTAGGTAAGGTCAATGCACATTCACACTTTCTTCACATCAAGTCTGATAGGTCGATGCACATTTTCATATTACGCCTGTCAGGTCGATGCATGCATATGTATTTATCCATTCAGGTCGATGCATCCTTATACTACATTGAAAATAAAGGTCGATGCATGTTCTTGCATGAAGTCATACAGGTCGGTGCATATATTCACCTGTAGTGCATCAGATCGATGCACATTGCATCTTGCGTAAAGCAAGGTCGATGCACATTGTACTTTGAGTAAAGCAAGGTCGATGCACATTGTACTTTATGTAAGGCAAGGTCGATGCACATTGCATCTTATGTAAGGCAAGGTCGATGCACATCCTTACACTCATTCTATAAGGCCGATGCTCATGCTAGTTTTATGAACTTCAGGTCAATGCATGTTTTGCAGCATGTCTTACAGGTCGATGCACGTATTGTAGCATACTCTACAAGGTTGATGCATATGCTTTAGCAATGCTGAACTTGGTCTGTGCACATATAGTGTCTAAGGTCTACGCATATATAGAGTCTGTGCATATACATGTCTGTGCATATGTAGAGTCTGTGCATGTATAGGTTTGTGGATTTCTAGGGTCTGTGCATATGAAGCATCCAGGTCTGTGCACATGTAGAAACCAGGGTCGATGCACATGTAGATTCAGGTCATTAAGTTTGTGCATCAAGTCCATACTTAAGGCATTTGCATAATCATATACTTCCTCAATCTGAGCATCTAAATTTTCTGATATTGTCTAAGTATGCATTCTCATTGGCAATGATTATGAAAAAGGTGTTTGACTAAATGACTTTTTCCTTATTGATAGGAGTAACTCAAACACTTAATGAACTGAGAGTTGCAGAGACTCAAGAGGGCACGTGATCCAAGATTCAAGTTAATAAAACATGTGATCCAAGGTGGCTTGCTCTCCAAGAACACTCAACCACGTGGTCTCGTCCCGTCTACCAGATGTGACACGTGGAATCACTAAAGCCACTTTTCTGACAAGGCAGCGGCGGGAACTCTTCCCTACACGCGCCAAAGCGAAACTGTGCGGGGTCCACATCCTCCAGTTCTCTTCTATATAAAAGGAAGATCTCTGAGAAGTAAAAGAGATGAAAGAGAAAAAAATAGAGATAGAGCAAGAGATAGAGAGATAGAAGTGGAGGAACGAGAGAAGAGGAGAAAAGCAGTGAAGTCAAATCTGAGAGCAGTGAGGAGGTTCGAAGAGAAAAATAAAGAGTGAGTTGTAGATTTGGGAAGAAGGTTCGAAACAGAGTATCGAAAAAGGAGAAGAAGGGAGAGCTACTGCAGTCACGATCTCTAGATCAAATCTAGGATCGTTTGCTCATCTTTGAGCTACATTATTTTTATTGCTATATCTGTTTCTAGTTCTCAGTCCTTTGGTATTTTTCTTTCTTCGTTGTCTTTCAAGCTGTAAGTCAGTGGAGCAACCTGTGACGCTCAGCAGGCGAGGTGTGAACCTCGGACAGCAAGCTGTGGTGCTCAGCTGTTAGCAAGCTGTGAGGCTCAGCAGATCAAGCTATTAGTCAGCGGTTGTAGGGATTCATCCCCGAAGCTGTGGATAAGCGGTTAAGCTGTGTGACAGCGGAAGCCACACTCAAATCTGAGTGTGGGGTGGATGTAGGTCTCAAGGTTGAGACCGAACCACCTAAAAAGCATTTGTCTTGTGCGTGATTGCTTGTCTGAGTATTGCTCTGATAGATGCATGATTAGGAACGTTTTCCTTAATTAGTTTTCAATTCTGAATGCAATTACAGTCTAATGATCTGAGTGCCTTATCAACCTATCAGTATATTTAAAGGAGTGACAGGAAGGATAGGTCAGGCCTATCTAGAATGTCACCTCTTGCGTGAGGAGATCTTAGATCGAACCCCCACCAGGTACTTTAATTGGTTGATTAAGCACTTCCTTCATCAGAGTGATATTTGCTGATTTTCTCTGTGAGCATAACTTTGGTATTTGCTTTAGATTAGTAAGAGTAGGTTTAATTTTTTAATTCCATAAAAATTCCTCACTGTGATCCATTCACCCCCTCCTCTGGATCTCAGACGTGCTACTCCAATCACTTAACCTGTAATCAGAGCGGATCACCAATCCCTCATCATGATCCCCTTATTTCATTAGGGTTTCTTGGCTCAAGAGTTATTTTTATAAGACCTTGGATGGTCAAGGGACAAGTTAGGAACCAGATCCATGATTTTAGGCAAGTTGGGAAGCTTTTAGACCAAAAAGTCCAAGAAAGAGGCTTTGAACACGTTCATGAAACAAAGTCAACAAAGGGGGCTTCTAAGGGTTCGGTCAATCAAAATTGTTCGGTCGATCGACCGAAATCTGTAACTTTCTGAAACATCCAACGCTAGAAAATTCGATCGACCGAACTTGACCCATTGGTCGATCGAACTCTGTAATTTCTCATAGTTCTGCCTATTGGAAATTTTGGGCAACCGGACTCAGCCCATTGGTCGACCGAACTCTGGACTTCCTTCAAAATTGAGTTGTTAGCCCATGAAAGTATATCTATATAATCAACCTTTGGATTGAACGTATGTTTACATCTATGTGAAGTCCGTTTGAACTCTATTTATGCATTTTGAAGACTTGATCATTTGAAGCATTTGATAAGATGGAGTTTAGCCTTAATTGCATTCTAGTGTTCGTCCTTAAGCTAGTATGCACAATGTGATATGGAAAACACGTCAAGGGTTTTGTTATCATCAAAATCACCTGGAGAGACTCAACAATCTCCCCCTTTTTGATGATGACAAAACTCTAGACCAAAATATGCATTTGCGTGCCGATAACCAAACTTAGAACTTGAAATCAACGCATTCCATACTTGCAAGCTCCCACATGGTTCTTGTACGTGGCGGAGTTTGCACTCACGCATAGTGAGGGATTTCAGACGACATGGCCTGTCTTTTATCCAACACCATTTGATATACATAGAACCCATGAATGGTTAACAATCCAATAATCCATAAGGCAACTTCAATCCCTTCAAGATACATCAATCAAACCATTCAAGCCAACACAGATCATTCAATCATATTTGGAAAATAGAATTTTGAGAAGAATGAATTGAAATATAAGTACCAACATGTATGTCCAAGACCAAGTGCATTTCATTTCATTTCACGTTCATTACATGGTGCAAAGACACTAGACACATTACAGGACAAATGCAGAAAGACTCAACTAATGCAAAGGCAAAAGACTCAATGAATACAAATGCAAAAGCAAATGCCAAATGGCATACACACATACATTCACGCATGCATAAAATATAGATGAACCTAATAACTTATAGATAACTACTTCTCCCCCTTTGTCATCATCAAAGAAAGGAGGGGATACAAGAAAAGTGGATCAAAAGTGAACTGCATGGCCCAAAAACAAATACTAAGGTGAAGAACCAGAAAGTCCTCAGTTGTCGTCTGCAGGAGGTGGCTGATCGCCAAGGTGGGGATGAATATCTTCAAGAGTGTGATCTTGAAACTGAAGGTGATGCTGAATATCTGCAAGGGAGGTCTCTTGAGCCTGGCCATGACGCTGAAGGCCCAAAAGTATGCGGTTCATGAGATAAAAAACTTGGCCTGAATCTTCATGGCTGGAGGAGAGGGTAGCCACTTGGGTGGATAGGTTGGCCATATTGGTGGAGAGGGTGTCCAAGGCGGTGGAGAAGGAATCCGTTCGTCCAGTCATGGTGTTCATAAAGGTGTCGAGTCAATCAAGTGATGACCCAAACCGAGTGTCAAGGTTGGAAACTTGTTCCCCAAAGACATCCATACGATTTTCGAACCCAGAAAAGTGCCTATCCAAAGTCTCATAATCTGCCCAAGAAGGTGGTCCAGTACCTTGAGTAGAGGACTCCCCATGAAAGAACTACGGTGGAGATGGCATATCTGAAGCTACAGGTGGAGGAGGAGGTGGCTCCTGCTGTGGTGGAGGAGGGTACTCCTCGACTTGAGCTTGAAGAGGGACTTGGGCTTGATCCTACTCCTGTTGATCTTGGTCCTCTTCCTCATATTCTGATTCATCTCCATAGATTCTGACATTTCTGTATAAGACTCCATCTTCACCCCATTCATACCCAAAAGATGAGCAGAGTTTGTGCTTATTGTACATATCATCTTGTCGGACGTAAATGTTAACTTCCCCAGCCAAACCAACTCCAACATGATGAAAGACGCCAGTCAACTGTGAGGCATATGGCAGGGATAGTCTTCTTTGGGTACGACATGACCCGATTAGTTCCGTCATAAGGCGTCTCATATTAATGGGGATCCCACCCAAAACATGATAGAATAGAAACTTGTGAACCTTAGTTACGACATCTCTGCTCCCACCCTTAGGATAGATAATAGTGGTCAAGATGTGATGCAGAATCCGCTGTGTTGGTGGTAAATAGTTGGCATTTAGAGTGATCAAATTAATGACTCCGTGCACATACTCACAACACGTCATGAGCATGAATGTGTCCCCCACAGCACCATGACCATACGCCATATCTTCCCTTCTAGCTAAAACACCTAGGGCGCTTACAAATAATTCTGGATTGATTGTAAACTCCACTCCTTTCACAATGGTAAAGAGACGGTCATCCCTCATATTCAAGTTGCCATAGAATTTCTGAACTAAGCTCGGATAATACAAAGGGTATCTCGTTGCGAAATCAATCCATCCACTTTGAACCTCAAATGTCGCACTTATATCAGGAAGGATGTCACGCCCCGAGCCTTTATTTCAGCGGAAGACTAACTTGGGGAGCGTGAACAGCCGGCATGGTAAGTCTCTTGCAAGCAAGAACGATCAGAGCGCAAGATAATCACACAAAATGAATGCAATTGCACAATATTTACTAAAAATCCAACTTCATTCCGTTATCAATCAAATATTCAAAAGTACAATAACTTTTCTACCATCTTTCACTCTACTAGACTCAAGAAATAGGAAAATTACATTGACTCCATCTAAACAATATAGATTTCCTAAGTCTTCGCTCATCTTTATTCACTCTCGGATCCGCTACTTGAACATTCTGAACCCGAATCAAACTCACTTTCATTTCCTGAAAAAAAAATAGAAATAGGTAATGAGCACACTTGCCCAGTAGGTATCTTCGCATCAACATGAAGGCACTATTAAAGTAATTAACAATTTAGCTCTAAAGAAGTAAGGTAAAATCATGCGAATGCGAATATCATGTGATTAAACCAAAGTAACACGACAATCATGTAAGATAGAGTGAACAAGAATGAACTAGTAAAAATGTAACAAGAACATGATATTTGGCCTTTCATGAACAAGAATGTAACGAGAATGCACTTTCACTTTCATAACCATAAAGGTTACGCACGAGAATGTCAATCATGTAGCAATTCACTAGATTTTCACGAGTGCTCATGGATTTCACTTATTTATAAAGAAAGTACTCCCAGCGCAATGTGACGCCAGTAGCATCATACCCCATGATTTATAAAATAGTATGTTTCTGGCAATCAGCTGTGGGGACTAGCATAGAGCCCCTGGACACAATCAGCGCCCGAACTGCATCTTCACGTATAAATCAAGCTACTTCTATGAGTGTAACAATAAAGTATGGCCTAGAATGTAATAATGTCAATAACTTATGATAACAACAATCAATGAATGAATGCTTCAATTTAGAGTATGAGAGATCAAGAAAAAGATTTAAACAATGGCATGCTCACGGAAATAAATCGACAGCATAACGGTACATTCTTTTCTCTTTCCAATCATTATATTAAGTTTCTTGATCAATATTATAAGTTCTAGACTATCATTAGTTCATCTAGAACCTTTGAAATATCAACCCTTGGGTCAAACCTTGGGTTAAGTACTTAAGCAATGTGACGGTCGTTAACTGGGCCGTTACATCATGTAACGCTCCAGTAGTGGGCCGTTACAATGATCCGAGTCTAGAACAATAAAAATGGACTCAGAGAAAGGTGACGGTCATGCATTAGGCCGTTACATTATGTGATGGTCCAGGATTAGGCCGTTACATTAGTCTGAACCTCTAATCAAGAATTCAAACTCAGATGAATGTGACGGTCTTATATTGGGCCGTTACATGTGCCTGACGGTCCAACACAGAGCCGTTACATTACTGATAATCAAAAAACATCGATAGTGTAGTCTAATCAATGGGCTTTAATGGTACAACCAACTCGGCGTCCTAGTGGGAATCCCAGACTCGTGGAGAATTACGGAGGTCTTGAAACAAGATTTCCTAGTCCATTGGAAGGAATATCCAATAGAGAGGTCCTCAAGTCCAAGAATAATGTTCCTATAGTGCAAAGTGAACTAATGGACAACATACCGGAATATGTGCCATGTACTTATAGAAACGACTCCATTGATAAAGCTGAAGGTGTAATGATGTGAAACCATGATAAAACTCCATTAATACAATTTTGGAAAATCATGCTTTAAATACAAACTATAGAATTTTTGGTACATAAAACTAGCATAACTTAAAATAACATGCAATACCTATCATGAACAATTTGATAACTGAAGAGTCACATAACAGGTTAAAACTTAGCTATCTAGGGTTAATTATAAGTAAACTTAATTGGTAACTATTCTGTCATGGGCTGACAGAACACAGAGTCTAACGGTCTAACAGGGGTGCGTCACAGTGTCTGTGACGGTCTATCGAGGGGCCGTTACAGTAATGTAACGCTCCTGTCCTGGTGCGTTAGAGACAACAGTGAAACGAAGCATAACAGAGTGTGTGACGGTCTGTCGTAAGGCCGTTACATGTATGTGACGGTCCTACAATGATGCGTCAGAGCGTCTGCTGACAGAAACTGACATGAAACCTAAGAGATCAACACACATCATGTCTGTAATCAAATACCATGTCTATCCTAGGCATGATAACAAAGTATAGGCTATCTACATGCATGGGTTTTAGTGAATAAATAAGATAACATCTTTTAATTTTCTACTTAGGGCTAAGAGATGTATGAATGCATTGAACTATTAAAACATGAAATTCATGATCTATCATGCATGGAATTCAATCAAACCAGAGGGCTTTTAGTCCTATCAAGATGTTTTTGCCGTTCATGAGATAACCTACCTCTTAACTTGGCTTTAAACTTCCAATTAAGGGTTATAAAAATGTGCCCTAGTTCTCCTCTTCATGTGACTTTTCAGCAACTTCCTTGGGCTCTAACTCCACGACCTCTTGACCTAAAGACGTGAAATTTGGAGAGGAGTTAGTCTAAAGTATTGTAAACAAATTCCTCTAAAGAACTTACTTGAGATTATGACTCCTTACCTTGATTCCACGCGAGTAAAAGTAAGGGTCGCGCAGTTCAGAACTAGGTCCTATTTATAGAGTTCTAACTAGGGTTTGAGGATTAGATCGATTCTAGAGTCCTTAATCTGCCAGAATCTAACCCCTAAGAGTACTTAGTAGTGTTATGAACTCTCCCAAGTCGATCCCTAGTGGATAAGATCTCAAGGTTCTGATCTTTCTACTCGCTCTTTCCTTCACGGAACTAACAGGGTGTAACAGTTGTAGACCCCTGCGTTACAAGCATGTGACGGTCTCACGATAGACCGTTACATTCAATGTTCCCAGAGTTCAACATTAATCAAACTCTTTTGCTAATTATCCTATATAATTATTTATATAATTTGTATCTATCCTTATTCTTCTAAAACCTGACTTCTAAGAGTCCCTAGTGATTTTACATGTCATTCTAATTAGGTCTCTTATCAAACTCTTTTGCTAATTATCCTATATAATTATTTATATAATTTGTATCTATTCTTATTCTGCTAAAACCTGACTTCTAAGAGTCCCTAGTGATTTTACATGTCATTCTAATTAGGTCTCTTATGGATAGGATCATCAAGTTCTAATCTTTTTATACATTCTCTTACTTACGGAACTTGCAGGCTGTGACGGTCTTGGGTATACGCATCACAAGGCTGTGGCGGTCGCCTGATGGACCGTTACATTCGATGCATTCAGAATTTTAATTTTAATAAAACTCTTTTATTTATTTTTCATCTAGTTATCCTATTAAGTGGTGTTTATCCTTTAAAATCCGTGAATAGGCTTAATAACCTTCTAGAATATGGGCCAAATTAAATGGGCCTGGTCTTTAAACCTTTTTGATTTGTTTAAGTGGATTAGGTTAATTGATTAACACAATTGGGCCTTATAATGACGCAATAATCCTTTTAAAAATATATTTACCCTTATAAATTACAAATAAATTATAAAATAATCTAGAAATAACTTATATAAATTCTGGGACACTACACCCTCCCCCACTTAGAAGAATTTGGTCCCCAAATTCAATACATGGATTGTGGAGAGTGTACTTACAGTTAAATAATTCTGGAAATCTTTTTCTCATGGCTGCTTCGGTTTCCCATGTTGCTTCATATGGCCATGTTTTCTTCCATTGAATTTTGACCATCGGGATAACCTTATTTCTTAGTTGACGCACTTCTCGTTCCAGAATCTTTATCGGTGTTTGTTCGTATGTTAAGTCCTTCTGAATCTCCAGATTGTCATAAGTGATAATGTGGTCAGGATCATATACATACTTCTTTAGCATGGAGACGTGAAATACGTCATGAACTCCTGCTAATTGTGGGGGTAAAGCTAGCTTGTAAGCTACTTCACTGACCCTTTCAAGAATTTCAAACGGGCCAATGAATCTTGAAGTTAGCTTTCCTTTAATGCCAAATCTTCGAATACCACGACCTGGAGAAACCTTCAAATATACATGATCTCCTACCTGAAACTCCAAGTCACGTCTTCGATTGTCAGCATAAGATTTTTACCTATCTTGCGCCATCTTCATTCTTTCCTGAATGAGTTTTATTTTCTCTATACAATCTCTGATAATATCGGGGCCTAAGAATTGTCTTTCCCCCATTTCACTCCAACATATTGGTGATCGACAGCTTTTTCCATATAAGGCTTCAAAAGATGTCATTTGTATGCTTGCCTGATAGCTATTGTTATAAGCAAACTCTACTAGAGGTAAGTGATCATGCCAACTACCTCCAAAGTCAATAGCACAAGCCCTGAGCATATCCTCTACTACCTGATTTATTCTTTCCGTCTGACCATCAGTTTGTGGATGAAAGGCTGTGCTAAAATTCAACCTAGTCCCCAGTGAATGTTGTAGGCCCTTCCAGAATTGTGATGTAAATCGGGGATCTCTATCTGATACAATAGTGACAGGGACACCATGTAACTTGACGATTTCTTTTATGTATGATGCTGCCAGGATATCCACAGATCATCGACTCTTTATTGGTATAAAATGTGCAGATTTAGTCAATCGATCTATGATTACCCATATGCCATCATGTCCACCTCTTGTCTTAGGTAACCCCATAATGAAATCCATCCATATACTCTCCCACTTCCATTCGGGAATATGTAAGGGATGCAATTTACCTGCGGGTCTAAAATGTTCTACTTTTACTTGTTGACAAGTGAGGCAACGAGACACGAAATCAGCTATTTCTCTCTTCATATTGGGCCACCAGAAATTTCTTTTGAGATATTGATACATCTTTTTTCCTCCTGGATGAATTGTGTATTTGGAATTATGCGCTTCATCTAGGATTAATTTCTTCGTAGCCTCATGATCTGGTACACATATTCGGCCCTTAAATAACAATCTTCCGTCATTGGAAATAGAAAAAGCTGGTCTTTGCTCTATATTGGCCTTAATTTCTCGTAAAACCGGATCATCATCTTGTAACTTGACCAAATCCTCTATCAATGTACGTTGAGCTCGGATATTAGCTAGGAAACAGTCTTCTTCCTTTATGTCAACATCTAAGTTCAACTGAGCAAATTGAGGAATAAGGTTAGTTACGCTTATCATAAGACTTGATAGCATACCTATTGGTTTTCTGCCGAGTCTATCTGCTACAGCATTAGCCTTGCCAGGATGATATTGAATAGCAAAATCAAAGTCTTTGAGATATTCTAACCACCTCCTCTGCCTCATGTTAAGCTCCTTTTGACAGAATAAATATTTCAGGCTTTTGTGGTCCGAGTATACTGTGAACTTTTCTCCATAAAGATAATGACGCCAAATTTTCAAGGCGAAAGCAACTGCTACCAATTCTAAATCATGCACAGGATAGTTTTCCTTGTGCCGTTTCAGTTGTCTTGAAGAATAACATATCACCTTTCCATTCTGCATGAGAACGCATCCTAAGCCAATGCCAGACGCATCCGTATACACTTCGAATCCACCACCCTCCATTGGTAGTGACAAAACAGGGGCTGTTGTAAGATGATTATGAGGATTTTAGAAATTCTTCTCACATTCCTCTGACCAGACAAAAGGATTTTCTTTTCTGGTGAGTCTAGTTAAAGGAACTGCTATCTTTGAGAAGTCCTTAATGAATCTTCTATAATAACCAGCTAGACCTGAAAAGCTCCTTCTCTTCCTTGACTTTCTTTTGCTTGTGTGAACTTCCACCGTTCCCACTCCTAGATCTTTTCTAACTATCACGGCTTTTGTAGGGTTCCGTGATACTAAATTTCTCTTTCTTATAACGCCGATCGGAACGTCAGCTTGATTCTTCTCCTTTTCCTTTTAACTTCTCGACCTTCTCTAAGGTCCTTTCACATAAATATGCCCGATGAACCATCTCCGCATATGTACGGATGTTTTGGGTCCTGAGCTGTTGAATAAAGCCGAGTCGTAACCCGTCCATAAACCGATTTACCTTCAATAAGTCGGTGTTGATAAGATGTGGTGCGTAAGGTGCAAGCCTTGAGAATTGTAGTTCATATTCGGCAACCGTCATCATTCCTTGCCGAAGAGCAGCGAACTCCATAGCCTTTCGTTCCTTTACGTGCTCAGAAAAGTACTTGGCACGGAATAGGGTAAGAAAACCGTCCCATGTATGAGGTGCATTGGCCGGAGGTGCTGGAACTGACTTCCACCAAGTATGGGCATCCTTATTAAGTTAAAACGTTGCCAGATGCACCTTCTCCTGATCGGTGCATTGAATGACATTAAAGATATGATTCATTTCATCGATCAAATTTTCTACTTTATCCGGGTTAGAGGAACCGTAGAAACGCAGAGGGTTTAAACTCCAGAAATTGCGATGTAGATCGCCAGCCCGTGCTCCTGCGCCACCTTGCGCTATAGTTTGCAATGCCTGGGTAAGGCCGGCAACTATTTGTTGCATACCATCCCAATCTACACGATGAGCCATTTGTAAGATAAGGTACCTGGGAGAAAATAATAACTTGTTATTTCTCATGAAATTGGAATGAACAAAATAAATCTTAAAGCTAATTAATTATCTTATCCCGGGCTCTACCCACTTCTCACATGGGTATGTAAACTTCTTCCTTGGTTCATAGGTATGGGCCCTTAAACTTTGGACTTATCCTATGACATGATTCCTTCTTCCTAAGTCCTGAGACTTATGCTCTAATACCAACTTAACTGTCACGTCCCGAGCCTTTATTTCAGCGGAAGACTAACTTGGGGAGCGCGAACAGCTGGCATGGTAAGTCTCTTGCAAGCAAGAACGATCAGAGCGTAAGACAATCACACAAAATGAATGCAATTGCATAATATTTACTAAAAATCTAACTTCATTCCGTTATCAATCAAATATTCAAAAATACAATAACTTTTCCACCATCTTTCACTCTACTAGACTCAAGAAATAGGAAAATTACATTGACTCCATCTAAACAATATAGACTTCCTAAGTCTTCGCTCATCTTTATTCACTCTCGGATCCGCTACTTGAGCATTCTGAACCCGAATCAGACTCACTTTCATTTCCTGAAAAAAATGGAAATAGGTAATGAGCACACTTGCCCAGTAGGTATCTTCGCATCAACATGAAGGCACTATTAAAGTAACTAACAATTTAGCTCTAAAGAAGGTAAAATCATGCGAATGCGAATATCATGCGATTAAACCAAAGTAACACGACAATCAGGTAAGATATAGTGAACAAGAATGAACTAGCAAAAATGTAACAAGAACATGATATTTGGCCGTTCATGAACAAGAATGTAACGAGAATGCACTTTCACTTTCATAACCATAAAGGTTATGCACGAGAATGTCAATAATGTAGCAATTCACTAGATTTTCACGAGTGCTCATGGATTTCACTTATTTATAAAGAAAGTACTCCCAGCGCAATGCGACGCTAGTAGCATCATACCCCATGGTTTATAAAATAGTATGTTTCCGGTAATCAGCCGTAGGGACTAGCATAGAGCCCTTGGACACAATCAGCGCCCGAACTGCATCTTCACGTATAAATCAAGCTACTTCCCTGAGTGTAAAAATAAAGTATGGCCAAGAATGTAATAAGGTCAGTAACTTATGATAACAACAATCAATGAATGAATGCATCAATTTAGAGTATAAGAGATCAAAAAAAAGATTTAAACAATGTCTTGCTCACGGAAATAAATCGACAGCATAACGGTACCTTCTTTTCTCTTTCCAATCATTATATTAAGTTTCTTGATCAATATTATAAGTTCTAGACTATCATTAGTTCATCTAGAACCTTTGGAATATCAACCCTTAGGTCAAACCTTGGGTTAAGTACTTAAGCAATGTGACGGTCGTTTACTGGGCCGTTACATCATGTAACGCTCCAGTAGTGGGCCGTTACAATGATCCGAGTCTAGAACAATAAAAATGGACTCAGAGAAAGGTGATGGTCATGCATTAGGCCGTTACATTATGTGACGGTCCAGGATTAGGCCGTTACATTAGTCTGAACCCCTAATCAAGAATTCAAACTCAGATGAATGTGACGGTCTTATATTGGGCCGTTACATGTGCCTGACGGTCCAACACAGAGCCGTTACATTACTGATAATCAGAAAATATCGATAGTGTAGTCTAATCAATGGGCTTTAATGGTACAACCAACTCGGCGTCCTAGTGGGAATCCCAGGCTCGCGGAGAATTACGGAGGCCTTGAAACAAGATTTCCCAGTCCATTGGAAGGAATATCCAATAGAGAAGTCCTCAAGTCCAAGAATAATGTTCCTATAGTGCAAAGTGAACTAATAGACAACATACCGGAATATGTGCCATGTACTTATAGAAACGACTCCATTGATAAAGAGTGAAGGTGTAATGATGTGAAACCATGATAAAACTCCATTAATACAATTTTGGAAAATCATGCTTTAAATATAAACTATAGAATTTTTGGTACATAAAACTAGCATAACTTAAAATAACATGCAATACATATCATGAACAATTTGATAACTGAAGAGTCACATAACAGGTTAAAACTTAGCTATCTAGGGTTAATTATAAGTAAACTTAATTGGTAACTATTCTGTCATGGGCTGACAGAACACAGAGTCTAATGGTCTAACAGGGGTGCGTCACAGTGTCTGTGACGGTATATCGAGGGGCCGTTACAGTAATGTAACACTCCGGTCCTGGTGCGTTAGAGACAACAGTGAAACGAAGCATAACAGAGTGTGTGACGGTCTGTCGTAAGGCCGTTACATGTATGTGACGGTCCTACAATGATGCGTCAGAGCGTCTGCCGACAGAAACTGACATGAAACCTAAGAGATCAACACACATCATGTCTGTAATCAAATACCATGTCTATCCTAGGCATGATAACAAAGTATAGGCTATCTACATGCATGGGTTTTAGTGAATAAATAAGATAACATCTTTTAATTTTCTACTTAGGGCTAAGAGATGTATGAATGCATTGAACTATTAAAACATGAAATTCATGATCTATCATGCATGGAATTCAATCAAACCAGAGGGCTTTTAGTCCTATCAAGATGTTTTTTCCGTTCATGAGATAACCTACCTCTTAACTTGGCTTTAAACTTCCAATTTAGGGTTATAAAAACGTGCCCTAGTTCTCCTCTTCCTGTGACTTTTCAGCAACTTCCTTGGGCTCTAACTCCACGGCCTCTTGACCTAAAGACGTGAAATTTGGAGAGGAGTTAATCTAAAGTATTGTAAATAAATTCCTCTAAAGAACTTACCTGAGATTATGACTCCTTACCTTGATTCCACGCGAGTAAAAGTAAGGGTCACGCAGTTCAGAACTAGGTCCTATTTATAGAGTTCTAACTAGGGTTTGAGGATTAGATCGATTCTAGAGTCCTTAATCAGCCAGAATCTAACCCCTAAGAGTCCTTAGTAGTGTTATGAACTCTCCCAAGTCGATCCCTAGTGGATAAGATCTCAAGGTTCTGATCTTTCTACTCGCTCTTTCCTTCACAGAACTAACAGGGTGTAACGGTTGTAGACCCCTGCGTTACAAGCATGTGACGGTCTCACGATAGACCGTTACATTCAATGTTCCCAGAGTTCAACATTAATCAAACTCTTTTGCTAATTATCATATATAATTATTTATATAATTTGTATCTATCCTTATTCTGCTAAAACCTGACTTCTAAGAGTCCCTAGTGATTTTACATGTCATTCTAATTCTTTTGCTAATTATCCTATATAATTATTTATATAATTTGTATCTATCCTTATTCTGCTAAAACCTGACTTCTAAGAGTCCCTAGTGATTTTACATGTCATTCTAATTAGGTCTCTTATGGATAGGATCATCAAGTTCTAATCTTTTTATACATTCTCTTACTTACGGAACTTGCAGGCTGTGACGGTCTAGGGTATACGCGTCACAAGGCTGTGGTGGTCGCCTGATGGACCGTTACATTCGACGCATTCAGAATTTTAATTTTAATAAAACTCTTTTATTTATTTTTCATCTAGTTATCCTATTAAGTGGTGTTTATCCTTTAAAATCCGTGAATAGGCTTAATAACCTTCTAGAATATGGGCCAAATTAAATGGGCCTGGTCTTTAAACCTTTTTGATTTGTTTAAGTGGATTAGGTTAATTGATTAACACAATTGGGCCTTATAATGACTCAATAATCCTTTTATAAATTTATTTAGCCCTTATAAATTACAAATAAATTATAAAATAATCTAGAAATAACTTATATAAATTCTGGGACACTACACCCTCCCCCACTTAGAAGAATTTGGTCCCCAAATTCAATACATGGATTGTGGAGAGTGTACTTACAGTTAAATAATTCTGGAAATCTTTTTCTCATGGCTGCTTCGGTTTCCCATGTTGCTTCATATGGCCATGTTTTCTTCCATTGAATTTTGACCATCGGGATAACCTTATTTCTTAGTTGACGCACTTCTCGTTCCAGAATCTTTATCGGTGTTTGTTCGTATGTTAAGTCCTTCTGAATCTCCAGATTGTCATAAGTGATAATGTGGTCAGGATCATATACATACTTCTTTAGCATGGAGACGTGAAATACGTCATGAACTCCTGCTAATTGTGGGGGTAAAGCTAGCTTGTAAGCTACTTCATCGACCCTTTCAAGAATTTCAAACGGGCCAATGAATCTTGAAGTTAGCTTTCCTTTAATGCCAAATCTTTGAATACCACGACCTGGAGAAACCTTCAAATATACATGATCTCCTACCTGAAACTCTAAGTCACGTCTTTGATTGTCGGCATAATATTTTTACCTATCTTGCGCCATCTTCATTCTTTTCTGAATGAGTTTTATTTTCTCTGTAGAATATCTGATAATATCATGGCCTAAGAATTGTCTTTCCCCCCATTTCACTCCAACATATTGGTGATCGACAGCTTTTGCCATATAAGGCTTCAAATGGTGCCATTTGTATGATTGCCTGATAGCTATTGTTATAAGCAAACTCTACTAGAGGTAAGTGATCATGCCAACTACCTCTAAAGTCAATAGCACAAGCCCTAAGCATATCCTCTACTACCTGATTTGTTCTTTCCATCTGACCATCAGTTTGTGGATGAAAGGTTGTGCTAAAATTCAACCTAGTCCCCAGTGAATGTTGTAGGCCCTTCCAGAATTGAGATGTAAATCGGGGATCTCTATCTGATACAATAGTGACAGGGACACCATGTAACTTGACGATTTCTTTTATGTATGATGCTGCCAGGATATCCACAGACCATCGACTCTTTATTGGTATAAAATGTGCAGATTTAGTCAATCGATCTATGATTACCCATATGCCATCATGTCCACCTCTTGTCTTAGGTATCCCCATAATGAAATCCATCCATATACTCTCCCACTTCCATTCGGGAATATGTAAGGGATGCAATTTACCTGCGGGTCTAAAATGTTCTACTTTTACTTGTTGACAAGTGAGGCAACGAGACACAAAATCAGCTATTTCTCTCTTCATATTGGGCCACCAGAAATTTCTTTTGAGATCTTGATACATCTTTTTTCCTCCTGGATGAATTATGTATTTGGAATTATGCGCTTCATCTAGGATTAGTTTCTTCGTAGCCTCATGATCTGGTACACATATCCGGCCCTTAAATAACAATCTTCCGTCATTGGAAATAGAAAAATCCGGTCTTTGTTCTATATTGGCCTTAATTTCTCGTAAAATCGGATCATCATCTTGTAACTTGACCAAATCCTCTATCAATGTAGGTTGAGCTCGGATATTAGCTAGGAAACAGTCTTCTTCCTTTATGTCAACATCTAAGTTCAACTGAGCAAATTGAGGAATAAGGTTAGTTATGCTTATCATAAGACTTGATAGCATACCTATTGGTTTTCTGCTGAGTGTATCTGCTACAGCATTAGCCTTGCTAGGATGATATTGAATAGTAAAATCAAAGTCTCTGAGATATTCTAACCACCTCCTCTGCCTCATGTTAAGCTCCTTTTGACAGAATAAATATTTCAGGCTTTTGTGGTCCGAGTATACTGTAAACTTTTCTCCATAAAGATAATGACGCCAAATTTTCAAGACGAAAATAACTGCTGCCAATTCTAAATCATGCACAGGATAGTTTTCCTCGTTTTGTTTCAGTTGTCTTGAAGAATAACAGATCACCTTTCCATTCTGCATGAGAACGCATCCTACGCCAATTCCAGACGCATCCGTATACACTTCGAATCCACCACCCTCCATTGGTTGTGACAAAACAGGGACTGTTGTAAGATGATTCTTAAGAGTTTGGAAATTCCTCTCACATTCCTCTGACCAGACAAAAGGATTTTCTTTTCTGGTGAGTCTAGTTAAAGGAACTGCTATCTTTGAGAAGTCCTTAATGAATCTTCTATAATAACCAGCTAGACCCAGAAAGCTCCTTCTCTTCCTTGACTTTCTTTTACTTGTGTGAACTTCCACCGTTGCCACTCCGAGATCTTTTCTTACTATCACGGCTTTTGTAGGGTTCCGTGATACTAAATTTCTCTTTCTTATAACGTCGATCGAAACGTCGGCTTGATTCTTCTCCTTTTCCTTTTAACTTCTCGACCTTCTCTAAGGTCCTTTCACATAAATATGCCCGCTGAACCATCTCCGCATATGTACGGATGTTTTGGGTCCCGAGCTGTTGAATAAAGCCGAGTCGTAACCCGTCCATAAATCGATTTGCCTTCAATAAGTCGGTGCTGATAAGATGTGGTGCGTAACGTGCAAGCCTTGAGAATTGTAGTTCATATTCGGCAACCGTCATCATTCCTTGCCGAAGAGCGGCGAACTCCATAGCCTTTCGTTCCTTTACGTCCTCAGAAAAGTACTTGACACGGAATAGGGTAAGAAAACCGTCCTATGTATGAGGTGCATTGGCCGGAGGTGCCGGAATCGACTTCCACCAAGTACGGGCATCCTTATTAAGTTGAAACGTTGCCAGACGCACCTTCTCCGGATCGGTGCATTGAATGACATCAAAGATACGATTCATTTCATCGATCCAATTTTCTACATCATCCAGGTTAGAGGAACCGTAGAAACGCGGAGGGTTTAAACTCTAGAAATTGCGATGTAGATCGCCAGCCCGTGCTCCTGCGCCACCTTGTGCTATAGTTTGCAATGCCTGGGTAAGGCCGGCAACTGTTTGTTGCATACCATCCCAATCTACACGATGAACCATTTTTAAGATAAGGTGCCTGGGAGAAAATAACAACTTGTTATTTCTCATGAAATTGGAATGAACAAAATAAATCTTAAAGTTAATTAATTATCTTATCCCGGGCTCTACCCACTTCTCACATTGGTATGTAAACTTCTTCCTTAGTTCACAGGTATGGGCCCTTAAACCTTGGACTTATCCTATGACATGATTCCTTCTTCCTAAGTCCTGAGACTTATGCTCTGATACCAACTTAACTGTCACGCCCCGAGCCTTCATTTCAGCGGAAGACTAACTCTGGGAGTGCGAACAGCCGGTATTGTAAGCCTCTTGCAAGCAAGAACGATCAGAGCGCAAGACAATCACACAAAATGAATGCAATTGCATAATATTTACTAAAAATCTAACTTCATTCCGTTATCAATCAAATATTCAAAAATACAATAACTTTTCCACCATCTTTCACTCTACTAGACTCAAGAAATATGAAAATTACATTGACTCCATCTAAACAATATAGACTTCCTAAGTCTTCGCTCATCTTTATTCACTCTCGGATCCGCTACTTGAACATTCTGAACCCGAATCAGACTCACTTTCATTTCTTAAAAAAAAATGGAAATAGGTAATGAGACACTTACCCAGTAGGTATCTTCGCATCAACATGAAGGCACTATTAAAGTAATTAACAATTTAGCTCTAAAGAAGTAAGGCAAAATCATGTGAATGCGAATATCATGCGATTAAACCAAAGTAACACGACAATCATGTAAGATAGAGTTAACAAGAATGAACTAGCAAAAATGTAACAAGAACATGATATTTGGCCTTTCATGAACAAGAATGTAACGAGAATGCACTTTCACTTTCATAACCATAAAGGTTACGCACGAGAATGTCAATCATTTAGCAATTCACTAGATTTTCACGAGTGCTCATGGATTTCACTTATTTATAAAGAAAGTACTCCCAGTGCAATACGACGACAGTAGCATCATACCCCATGGTTTATAAAATAGTATGTTTCCGGTAATCAGCCGTAGGGACTAGCATAGAGCCCTTGGACACAATCAGCGCCCGAACTATATCTTCACGTATAAATCAAGCTACTTCTATGAGTGTAACAATAAAGTATGGCCAAGAATGTAATAAGGTCAATAACTTATGATAACAACAATCAAAGAATGAATGCTTCAATTTAGAGTATGAGGGATCAAGAAAAAGATTTAAACAATGTCATGCTCACGGAAATAAATCGATAGCATAACGGTACACTCTTTTCTCTTTCCAATCATTATATTAAGTTTCTTGATCAATATTATAAGTTCTAGACTATCATTAGTTCATCTAGAACCTTTGGAATATCAACCCTTGGGTCAAACCTTGGGTTAAGTACTTAAGCAATGTGACGGTCATTTACTGGGCCGTTGCATCATGTAACGCTCCAGTAGTGGGCCATTACAATGATCCTAGTCTAGAACAATAAAAATGGACTCAGAGTGTAGCAACCCTGGTAAAATAAAAGGAAGATTTCATGAAAGATTAAGTAAGTAAATGAGAGAAATCAAAAAGAATAAATAAAAAGGCCAGAAATATAAATAACGCCTTGACTCAAGGTGCGAATTCCAGAAAGGACGCCTGTAGTATATGACGTCAAATGCTCGAACGACCGACAATAAATAAAAGGACAAGTAAAAGTGACGCCCTCCACATGGACGCGTTTTAAACAAGAAACGACATAGATAATGTCGTCAATTCAAAATAACGCCCTCACCAAAGGCGTTAATTCAGTTTGTGTTCCTATAGAAACGAAACTTATCCCGGAAAGTTTATGCTTATCCAGGAAAGGTTTCTAGATTAATACGTGTTCGATCGATCAGGGCAAGGACTCTATCAAGGAAGGTTAAGTTCTAATCAAACTTCGACCCTACTGGGTTTTGTAAACTCTATAAATACCCTTTTTCATCAAACCCTAAAAGCTATTTGGTCGAAGGAGGTTTTGCTCTGTTGCTGTGCGTGAAGAACAGGTAATGTTCTTCTTCCCTGCCTTCAGTCATAGAAGAATATTGATGTTCTTCATCTGTGGTGTAGGTTACCTGTCCAGTTTGCCTGACGTGCTGAAGAACTAAGGGTTCTTCATCAGCATCATCTTCGTCGTCTGTCACCTTCTTCCAAACGCAGTACAGAAGAGGAGCTGATATTCTCTTACGTGCATAGAAGAGAATTTCATTTTATTCAGATCCTTACTGCATCCCCTTCCGTGTGCTGCTGTTGTTGATTAAAGATCGGGAGCAGCCATCATCTTCAGGGGCTCTGTTTAGAACAGGGCATCGTTTTTCCTTCACGCATCTTCATCTAGATCACCCACCAAGTAGGTTTTCTCAAGAATTGTAGCCCAAACCAACGTAGTAATTATGATAAAGTCATCTGTCAATTCATGCATATAGATTCTCTGCGTTTTTCATAGTTTTCTGGAAATTAGTGTAAGTAGCGACCCTCCTTAGGGCGCTAATTTAAAGGAAGTGACCCAGACTAGGGCGCTAATTCTTGTTTTGACGCCCTGCCAGGAGTCGTCAACTTCACTTAATTATTAATTACCCATGTTTAAAATTCTATATCAAGTAAACCATGTATCTAATCTAATGCATGATCATACTTGTTGAATCCTGCTATTTTTCTCTTCCTGACCATGTGATCCTCTTCCTGAAAATTTTATTATCTGGAAATTTATACTGTTCATGAATCCTATTTCGGATGTTAAGGAATTAACGGCCTGGGATAGGTCGTCTCCTACATAACTGACGCCCTGCACCAGGGCGTGACTTTAAAATTAACGCCCCTCTGTGAGGCGCGGTTTCATGAAAATTCCAGAAATTGGCAATTTTACAAAATATTATAAATCTAATGGACGCCAGCTACTGTAGTCGTTAAATCATAAATAAACGCCCCTGTAGAAGGCGTTAATTTGATAAGTAATGACTTATATTAAGTCGCTATTTTCCTGTGATACTATTTTACACTGTTACTGTTAACCGAGGTTCATATGTATATTTATATATATATATATGTATATATATATCGGCACTATATTCCAGTCCGTGAATATAGCCCCATGTTTCATGATGATTTATCGCATTACCCCTCAATTCTCAGTGACATACAAGCTCTCCATTGGACATTCCGTTCCTTTGGACTAGCGAGTTAGTCATAGAGACCTCCGTAAGTCTCCTCGTAGCCTTGGATTCCCTCAAGGCCGACTGAGCTGGTTGTACCATAAAAACCCATTACACAATCTTTGCCATATCACTCTATAGAAACATGGTATACCGGCCCTTATGATATGCTAATGGATATCATGAGAATATTCTTAATGGGATGAGGACATCATGCCATTAATATGCTGTTCTTGTGAACCTCAATTCTATATAAAAAGAGTGACCATCTACATATGGGCACTTATTTGTTATGGTACCCGGTTAGGGAACCAATTTCACCCAGTTTATCGACATGTCATGGTTTATATATTTTGCGTAAATTTTATCGCCAGTATGTCCTTACTCAAGGGCCTTGCCCTTGAATTCCATGAGAATCTTATCTTATCATCCTATTAAAGCTTGTTCTTGAAACTCCTTATTGGCTATAAACTATCGTGGATGTCTAGATTTATCTTTAATGCTGTGCATATAAGGGCCCGATCTGGTCCTGGGAGGAGCACCCAAAAGTACTAGTGCCCATGGGAGTTGTAATGATCACGGTGTCTAGCATTGCACCGAAGTACTTTCTCTCTTGATCTTTGGCATTCCACACTCTCTCTCTTTCTTGCGTGCGTGACTTGACTTGCGTGACTTTACTAGCGTGGCCCAACACGGGCAAAGTACTTGCGTGAAATAGCCAATAATCTATAAAGCCTCTCATGAATATCTCTTGTTTAAGACTCGCTTGGAAGTTTTGCACGACGTGTTATTCTATTAATAGTTTATTTCACTTGCTTAGTTATTTCTACATGCATATTACATTTACATGTGAAAAATTGTAATTACTTAAACCCTTTGCTAGTTCTTGAGATATAATTTCCTACTGAGCGTTCGCTCACTCAGTGTTTTCCCTACTTTTCAGGTAAGTCCAACGATGAGGGAACTCAGTCTGAAGGGGAAGGTCAAGAGTGAAAGAGTTAGAGCTACTCAAGCGTCAATTAGTCCTGTCTTTTCTATATTTTCTTGAGTCAATGTTGTACCTTTCTTTTATTAAGCCTAGTATTTGCATGGGTTTGTAATAGACATATTTTTATAAAGGAAATAAAGGATTGGGTTATCTTTATAATTGCGCTCTCTGTCTTTGTGCCGAATACACTACCACTCTGATTGACATGATCGATATAAACTCGTCACGCGTCTCCGAGTATCTTCCGCGCTCGGGGCGTGACAGTTTTTGTGGTATCAGAGCCTAGGGTATTCAATTCCTAGGAAACCCAAGTCCAAGGATAAGTCTGAACCTCTAACCAGTGAGATTGGGTAGAACCGAGGGTTAAGGTCAAATAGAATTAAAAGCCTTTAAACGCAATCACATACTAATAGCTATTGTAATTATCGGGTAATGGCTGCCGAACGTGCTCAATGGCGCAACATGCAACGCACTCTCCAAGGCATGACCCAGGCACTTCAACAAGTGGCACAAGGAGGTGCACATCGTGGAGCAGGAAATCTTCACCAAAGCTTCAAGAACATGAACCCTCCTAAGTTCATGGGATCCACTGATCCGGATGATGCCGAACACTGGATCCGAGAGACGGAACGTGTTTTTAGAGTCATGCAATGTTCGGACCAAGAGAAGGTCCTGTTAGCCACATTTCAATTAGAAACAGATGCCCGATGCTGGTGGGAGTCGGTAGAAGCCACCTTAGATCAAGGACAAGTTACTTGGGAGGAGTTTGTTGAACATTTCAACAATAAATATTTCTCAGATCGAGTTCAAGAGAAGAAAGCCGCTGAATTCGCCGCACTTAAGCAACGATCCTTGTCGGTAGCTGAATATGAAGCGCAGTTCTCTAGGCTGTCTCGGTATGCTAAACACTTAGTTAGTACTGAGAAGATGAAAGCTCGAAGATTCCTTAATGGGCTCAGGCCCCAATATATCACACAACTGGCACCGATGGACATACAAGTCTATTCGGAGATGGTTCGGTGAGCCCAATTACTAGAAGATGCCACGGAACTATCTGATAGAATCCGTGGAAAAGACAAGAAGGAGAACGTTACTAGCTCCGGCACCTTCAAACCTAATTTCAAGAAGAGGCCAAGTAATGGAGGCATTCCCTCCCAAGAGCAAAAGTTCAAGAAGACCAAACCTTTCTCCATCACCACTGCACCTGTTAAGGTGGTATGTAAGCACTGTGATAAGGCCGGACACAAGGCCGAAGAATGTTGGAGGAAACTTGGAGCGTGTCTCCGTTGTGGGAGCCGTGATCATCGGATTCCCGACTGTCCCCTACTCAACGATCAAGCCGGTGACGGAAAGCGCCCGGTAACAAAGAATGCTCGTCTCCACGCGATTAAGGAGACCGAAGAAGACGAAGGCGGACTAGTAGAAGGTACACTAAAAGTTTGTTCCAAGTCTGCACATGTCTTATTTGATACGGGTGCATCACATTCTTTTATTTCCAAGAAGTTTGCTGACCCACTGCCTATGGAACCAGAATGGATTAAAATATTTTTATCTACTCCTCTCGGAATCGAAACCGATATTACTCACCATTATCAAAACTGTGAAGTCTTAGTAAAAGGAAGAAATCTTCCTATCAATCTCATATGTTTAGACCTAAAGGGATACGATGTCATATTGGGAGCAGATTGGTTATCTAGGTATCAGGCAACTGTGGATTGCCGTAACAGCAAAGTTACTTTCAAGGACTTTCCAGAACTAGTCTATTCTAGCCCTAAGAGTTGGAGCAAGTCACCTCTTATTTCGGCTCTCCGAGCTAGCAAGCTAATAAGGAAAGGATGTGTATCTTTCCTTGCATTTGTCACCATTAAGGAGACTAAGGAGACTAAGCTAGAAGACATCCCAATCGTGCAAGAATTTTCAGGCGTGTTTCCGGAGGACTTGCCTGGATTACCCCCACAAAGAGAAGTGGCCTTCACCATCGATTTAGTCCCTGGTGCTGGACCAGTTTCTAGGGCACCATATAGGATGTCCCCTGCCGAACTCAAGGAGCTGAAGGAACAATTAATGGAGCTTCTCAAGAAGGGATTTATTAGACCAAGCACTTCCCCGTGGGGAGCACCTGTGCTATTTGTAAAGAAGAAAGATGGATCCATGAGGTTATGCATCGACTATCGACAGTTGAATCATCTCACTATCAAGAACAAGTATCCACTGCCGAGAATCGATAAGTTATTTGATCAAATATCTGGATCCAAGTATTTTTCAAAGATTGATCTCAGGTCAGGTTACCACCAACTAAGGATCAAGGATGATGACATTCATAAGACCGCATTCAGAAGCAGGTATGGCCATTATGAGTTTGTTGTTATGCCTTTTGGACTAACAAATGCCCCTGCTGCTTTCATGTAGTTGATGAATATTATATTCAGGCCTTATCTAGATCAATTCATGGTGGTTTTCATTGATGATATATTGATTTACTCCAAGACCAAGGGAGAGCATGAGGAACATTTAAGGATTGCATTACAGATATTGAGGACAAATCAGCTATATGCAAAGCTCAGCAAATGTGAATTTTGGTTAAGAGAAGTAGCTTTCTTGGGGCATGTTATATCAAAAGACGGTTTATCCGTAGATTCATCAAAGGTTGAAGCTGTAAGGAATTGGGAAAGACCGACCAATGCTAGCGAGGTCCATAGTTTCTTGGGTCTTGCGGGCTACTATCGGCGATTCATCAAGGATTTCTCCAAGATAGCCGTACCACTCACTAGGCTAACTCGCAAGGAGATACGCTATGAATGGAGCGAGGATTGTGAACGAAGCTTCCAAGCTCTCAAGGATCACTTGACTACTGCCCCAGTCTTAGCTCTACCAATTGAAGGAGAAAAGTTCGAGGTATACACCGATGCATCTGGCATTGGCCTCGGATGTGTTTTAATGCAACAAGGGAAGGTTATAGCCTACTCTTCTCGCCAATTGAAGAAGCATGAGGAGAACTACCCAGTTCATGATTTAGAATTGGCTGCGGTAGTATTTGCACTGAAGATATGGAGACACTATCTGTATGGAGTGCAGTTTCTTGTATACTCTGACCATAAAAGTCTTAAGTATCTCTTCTCTCAGAAGGAATTGAATATGAGGCAAAGACGTTGGCTAGAATATCTTAAGGACTTCAACTTTACTATACAATATCATCCTGGAAAGGGTAATCCTGTAGCTGATGCCCTTAGTCGAAAGCCGAGAGCATTATTAGCCAATTGTATGATTCAGGAGTGGAAGTTGCTAGAACAATTCACTAGACTTAATATAAGCATGGACAAAGACAGTAGGTGTGTCACCTTATCCCATATGAGCATACAGCCAGACTTGCTATCCGAAATACAAGGACTTCAAGGTAGTGACCCGGTATTAGTGGAAATCAAGGGCAAACTAGAAGGACAATCTGTGTTCCAACTAGCTTCAGATGGAAGGTTGTTATTCCAAGATAGAACTTGTATACCGGATTGTCCAGAATTAAAGAAGAAGATCTTAGATGAAGCTCATAGATCAAGGTACACAATTCATCCAGGATCTACCAAAATGTACCAAGATGTGAAAAGGAATTTTTGGTGGCCCAACATGACAAGAGAAATAGCGGACTACGTGTTTCGCTGTCTCACCTGCCAACAAGTTAAAGCGGAACACCAGAAGCCTGCCGGAAAGCTACATCCTCTGGATATTCTCAAATGGAAGTGGGAGGATATTAGTATGGATTTCATCATGGGTTTAACCAAAACAAAAGGAGGACATGATGGAATATGGGTTATCATTGATCGATTGACCAAATCAGCACACTTCTTGCCAATCAAGAGTCGATGGTCAGTTGATGTTCTGGCTGCATTATACATAAAAGAGATAGTCAGGTTACATGGAGTACCTGTTTCAATCGTGTCTGACAGAGATCCCCGCTTTACTTCTCACTTTTGGAAAGGACTACAACATTCCCTAGGGACAAGACTTTACTTTAGTACAGCTTTTCATCCTCAAACGGATGGTCAGACCGAGAGAACTAATCAGGTAGTGGAAGATATGCTCATGGCTTGCATCATTGATTTTGGTAGAAGCTGGCATGATCACTTGCCGTTGGTTGAATTTGCATACAACAACAGCTACCATGCAAGTATACAAATGGCACCTTTCGAAGCTTTATATGGAAGGAGTTGCCGATCGCCTTTGTGCTGGGACGAGGTTGGCGAAAAACAACTATTAGGTCCAGACATGGTAAGGGATACCACTGAAAAGATTAAGTTGATTAGAGAAAGACTTCAAGTTGCTCAGTCTAGACAGAAGGCTTATGCTGATACACGAAGAAGAGATCTCGAATTCCAAGTGGGAGATCACGTATTTCTCAAGATATCACCTGGACGTGGAATAAGGAGATTTGGTGTTAAGGGCAAGCTTACACCCAGATTTATCGGACCTTTTGAGATACTAGAAAGAGTTGGCGAGGTTGCCTACCGCGTCGCTTTACCTCCTCAATTGTCCGAAGTTCATAATGTATTCCACATATCAATGTTGAAGAAATATGTGCATGATCCGTCACATATCATTGATTATGGAGACCTGGTGGTTCAAAGGGATCTCACTTATGAGCAAAGGCCCATGAAGATCCTCGATCGCGAGGTACGAACATTAAGGAACAAAATTATTCCCATGGTTAAGGTGCAATGGAGTAAAGGTACAGAACACGAAGCGACATGGGAGACCGAGGAATCCATGAGGAAATGATTCCCACACTTATTCTAAAAAGGGTATGTATTCTGCACTCTCCACGTTTATATGTGATTGAATTTGGGGACCAAATTCTTTTAAGTGGGGGAGGGTGTAGCAACCCTGGTAAAATAAAAGGAAGATTTCAAGAAAGATTAAGTAAGTAAATGAGAAAAATCAAAAAGAATACATAAAAAGGCCAGAAATATAAATAATGCCTTGACTCAAGGCGCGAATTCCAGAAAAGACGCTTGTAGTATATGACGTCAAATGCTCGAACGACCGACAATAAATAAAAGGACAAGTAAAAGTGACGCCCTCCACATGGACGCGTTTTAAACAAGAAACGACATAGATAATGTCGTCAATTCAAAATAACGCCCTCACCAAAGGCGTTAATTCAGTTTGTGTTCCTATAGAAACGAAACTTATCCAGGAAAGTTTATGCTTATCCAGGAAAGGTTTCTAGATTAATACGTGTTCGATCGATCAGGGAAAGGACTCTATCAAGGAAGGTTAGATTCTAATCAAACTTCGACCCTACTGGGTTTTGTAAACTCTATAAATACCCTTTTTCATCAAACCCTAAAAGCTATTTGGTCGAAGGAGGTTTTGCTCTGTTGCTGTGCGTGAAGAACAAGTAATGTTCTTCTTCCCTGCCTTCAGTCATAGAAGAATATTGATGTTCTTCATCTGTGTTGTAGGTTACCTGTCTAGTTTTCCTGACGTGCTGAAGAACTAAGGGTTCTTCATCAGCATCATCTTCGTCGTCTGTCACCTTCTTCCAAACGCAGTACAGAAGAGGATCTGATATTCTCTTACGTGCATAGAAGAGAATTTCATTTTATTCAGATCCTTACTGCATCCCCTTCCGTGTGCTGCTGTTGTTGATTAAAGATCGGGAGCAGCCATCATCTTCAGGGGCTCTGTTTAGAACAGAGCATCGTTTTTCCTTCACGTATCTTCATCCAGATCACCCACCAAGTAGGTTTTCTCAAGAATTGTAGCCCAAACCAACGTAGTAATTATGATAAAGTCATCTGTCAATTCATGCATATAGATTCTCTGCGTTTTTCATAGTTTTCTGGAAAATAGTGTAAGTAGCGACCCTCCTTAGGGCGCTAATTTTAAAGGAAGCGACCCAGACTAGGGCGCTAATTCTTGTTTTGACGCCCTTCCAGGAGTCGTCAACTTCACTTAATTATTAATTACCCATGTTTAAAATTATATATCAAGTAAACCATGTATCTAATCTAATGCATGATCATACTTGTTGAATCCTGCTATTTTTCTCTTCCTGACCATGTGATCCTCTTCCTGAAAATTTTATTATCTGGGAATTTATACTGTTCATGAATCCTATTTTGGATGTTAAGGAATTAACGACCTGGGATAGGTCGTCTCCTACATAACTAACGCCCTGCTCCAGGGCGTGACTTTAAAATTAACGCCCCTCTATGAGGCGCGGTTTCATGAAAATTCCAGAAATTGGTAATTTTGCAAAATATTATAAATCTAATGGACGCCTGCTACTGTAGTCGTTAAATCATAAATAAACGCCCCTATAGAAGGTGTTAATTTGATAAGTAATGACTTATATTAAGTCGCTATTTTCCTGTGATACTATTTTACACTGTTACTGTTAACCGAGGTTCATATGTATATTTATATATATATATATGTATATATATATCGGCACTATATTCCAGTCCGTGAATATAGCCCCATGTTTCATGATGATTTATCGCATTACCCCTCAATTCTCAGTGACATACAAGCTCTCCATTGGACATTCCGTTCCTTTGGACTAGCGAGTTAGTCATAGAGACCTCCGTAAGTCTCCTCGTAGCCTTGGATTCCCTCAAGGCCGACTGAGCTGGTTGTACCATAAAAACCCATTACACAATCTTTGCCATGTCACTCTATAGAAACATGGTATACCGGCCCTTATGATATGCTAATGGATATCATGAGAATATTCTTAATGGGATGAGGACATCATGCCATTAATATGATGTTCTTGTGAACCTCAATTCTATATAAAAAGAGTGACCATCTACATATGGGCACTTATTTGTTATGGTACCCGGTTAGGGAACCAATTTCACCCAGTTTATCGACATGTCATGGTTTATATGTTTTGCGTAAATTTTATCGCCAGTATGTCCTTACTCAAGGGCCTTGCCCTTGAATTCCATGAGAATCTTATCTTATCATCCTATTAAAGCTTGTTCTTGAAACTCCTTATTGGCTATAAACTATCGTGGATGTCTAGATTTATCTTTAATGCTGTGCATATAAGGGCCCGATCTGGTCCTGGGAGGAGCACCCAAAAGTACTAGTGCCCATGGGAGTTGTAATGATCATGGTGTCTAGCATTGCACCGAAGTACTTTCTCTCTTGATCTTTGGCATTCCACACTCTCTCTCTTTCTTGCGTGCGTGACTTGACTTGCGTGACTTTACTAGCGTGGCCCAACACGGGCAAAGTACTTGCGTGAAATAGCCAATAATCTATAAAGCCTCTCATGAATATCTCTTGTTTAAGACTCGCTTGGAAGTTTTGCACGACGTGTTATTCTATTAATAGTTTATTTCACTTGCTTAGTTATTTCTACATGCATATTACATTTACATGTGAAAAATTGTAATTACTTAAACCCTTTGCTAGTTCTTGAGATATAATTTCCTACTGAGCGTTCGCTCACTCAGTGTTTTCCCTACTTTTCAGGTAAGTCTAACGATGAGGGAACTCAGTCTGAAGGGGAAGGTCAAGAGTGAAAGAGTTAGAGCTACTCAAGCGTCAATTAGTCCTGTCTTTTCTATATTTTCTTGAGTCAATGTTGTACCTTTCTTTTATTAAGCCTAGTATTTGCATGGGTTTGTAATAGACATATTTTTATAAAGGAAATAAAGGATTGGGTTATCTTTATAATTGCGCTCTCTGTCTTTGTGCCGAATACACTACCACTCTGATTGACATGATCGATATAAACTCGTCACGCGTCTCCGGGTATCTTCTGCGCTCGGGGCGTGACACAGAAAAAGGTGACGGTCATGCATTAGGCCGTTACATTATGTGACGGTCTAGGATTAGGCCGTTACATTAGTCTGAACCCCTAATCAAGAATTCAAACTCAGATGAATGTGACGGTCTTATATTGGGCCGTTACATGTGCCTGACGGTCCAACACAGAGCCGTTACATTACTGATAATCAGAAAACATCGATAGGGTAGTCTAATCAATGGACTTTAATGGTACAACCAACTCGACATCCTAGTGGGAATCCCAGGCTCGCGGAGAATTACGGAGGCCTTGAAACAAGATTTCCTAGTCCATTGGAATGAATATCCAATAGAGAGGTCCTCAAGTCCAAGAATAATGTTCCTATAGTGCAAAGTGAACTAATGGATAACATACCAGAATATGTGCCATGTACTTATAGAAACGACTCCATTGATAAAGAGTGAAGGTGTAATGATGTGAAACCATGATAAAACTCCATTAATACAATTTTGGAAAATCATGCTTTAAATACAAACTATAGAATTTTTGGTACATAAAACTAGCATAACTTAAAATAAATTGCAATACCTATCATGAACAATTTGATAACTGAAGAGTCACATAACAGGTTAAAACTTAGCTATCTAGGGTTAATTATAAGTAAACTTAATTGGTAACTATTCTGTCATGGGCTGACAGAACACAGAGTCTAACGGTCTAACAGGGGTGCGTCACAGTGTCTATGACGGTCTATCGAGGGGCCGTTATAGTAATGTAACGCTCCTGTCCTGGTGCGTTAGAGACAACAGTGAAACGAAGCATAACAGAGTGTGTGACGGTCTGTCGTAAGGCCGTTACATGTATGTGACGGTCCTACAATGATGCGTCAGAGCGTCTGCTGACAGAAACTGACATGAAACCTAAGAGATCAACACACATCATGTAATCAAATACCATGTCTATCCTAGGCATGATAACAGAGTATAGGCTATCTACATGCATGGGTTTTAGTGAATAAACAAGATAACATCTTTTAATTTTCTACTTAGGGCTAAGAGATGTATGAATGCATAGAACTATTAAAACATGAAATTCATGATCTATCATGCATGGAATTCAATCAAACCAGAGGGCTTTTAGTCCTATCAAGATGTTTTTACCGTTCATGAGATAACCTACCTCTTAACTTGGCTTTAAACTTCCAATTTAGGGTTATAAAAATGTGCCCTAGTTCTCCTCTTCCTGTGACTTTTCAGCAACTTCCTTGGCCTCTAACTCCACGACCTCTTGACCTAAAGACGTGAAATTTGGAGAGGAGTTAGTCTAAAGTATTGTAAACAAATTCCTCTAAAGAACTTACCTGAGATTATGACTCCTTACCTTGATTCCACGCGAGTAAAAGTAAGGGTCGCGCAGTTTAGAACTAGGTCCTATTTATAGAGTTCTAGCTAGGGTTTGAGGATTAGATCGATTCTAGAGTCCTTAATCTTCCAGAATCTAACCCCTAAGAGTCCTTAGTAGTGTTATGAACTCTCACAAGTCGATCCCTAGTGGATAAGATCTCAAGGTTCTGATCTTTCTACTCGCTCTTTCCTTCACGGAACTAACAGGGTGTCACGGTTATAGACCCCTGCATTACAAGCATGTGACGGTCTCACGATAGACCGTTACATTCAATATTCCTAGAGTTCAACATTAATCAAACTCTTTTACTAATTATCCTATATAATTATTTATATAATTTGTATCTATCCTTATTCTTCTAAAACTTGACTTCTAAGAGTCCCTAGTGATTTTACATGTCATTCTAATTAGGTCTCTTATCAAACTCTTTTGCTAATTATCCTATATAATTATTTATATAATTTGTATCTATCCTTATTCTACTAAAACCTGACTTCTAAGAGTCCCTAGTGATTTTACATGTCATTCTAATTAGGTCTCTTATGAATAGGATCATCAAGTTCTAATCTTTTTATACATTCTCTTACTTACGGAACTTGCAGGCTGTGACGGTCTAGGGTATACGCGTCACAAGGCTGTGGCGGTCGCCTGATGGACCGTTACATTCGACACATTCAGAATTTTAATTTTAATAAAACTCTTTTATTTATTTTTCATCTAGTTATCCTATTAAGTGGTGTTTATCCTTTAAAATCCGTGAATAGGCTTAATAACCTTCTGCCTGGTCTTTAAACCTTTTTGATTTGTTTAAGTATATTAGGTTAATTGATTAACACAATTGGGCCTTATAATGACTCAATAATCCTTTTATAAATTTATTTAGCCCTTATAAATTACAAATAAATTATAAAATAATCTAGAAATAACTTATATAAATTCTGGGGCACTACAAAGGATGTCATTTAGCTCATCAAAATCGACCAGACGAGGGTCGAGTATAGGTCATGGGCGCATCGGCTATGCCCTGCGAGGTGAGGCTGCCCGCTGTGGTGGAGGATCCGAATCCTCAGCTCTTCTGGCACTAGACTCCCCTTGGGTAGAACGCCGAGAACTTCTTCTAGGCGCCATCTAGATAGAAATCGTAGTAGAAAACCTCAGGGGAACAAAGATCCTTCCTTGGGATGGAATGGAATGAAAAGATGCACCAAGATACCGTATAATGGGATGCTCCACACACTGGAACCCTAGGAATGGCTTCAAGGTCACACAATCCACCGCGGAGATTTCATCCCGAAGTGATGATGAACACGCCGGATCTTGTGCGGATTGAAGAAGAATGGGGTTCTAGGGCTTGAGAGGAGGTGTATTGGGGTTTTTAGGGCTGGAGAAAAGTTGTGGGAGATAGAAGAGGTGTGAAAGTGAGTGAATGGGGGTGAAAACCCCCTTAAAATGGAGTTCGGACGCGGGTTTGGCTTGCCGGTTCGCCGGTTAACGTCGGTCGGTCGACCGAATTGGTCGACCCCCCTAATTTTCAGTATGTTTTTTTGTTGAACACTTTCATCTCCTTTTTTTATATATATGTTCTTGAGGCATCCCCTTTTTTTATATACATCCTCCTTTTTTCCTTTTTTTATACATCCTCCTTTTTTTCTTTTTTTTTTTACTAGAAGGAATGAGTGATCCTTCTGAGACGTCTACTATAAGAGTTTTTCTGAAATTCCCCCTCAGTAAATGTTTCTGATCCTTAGGTCTTAAGATCCACATTTATTTAGCAAGGAATTATAGTCCTTAAAAACATTTCAAGGAAGGGCTATATGTATAAATACAAACAAGCATGCATTGGTGGTATATCATCATACAAGAAACCAGAAATGTACACACAAGGTATGCATGTTTTTATATGCAATCTACCCTTAATGCAACTAACTTTTCTATCTATGCAAGACTCAGCCTAAATGCCGACTTAGGTATGTATGCTCTCACCCTTGCACATGCCAAGTTCCCTTCTGACTTTATTGAATTATTCCTAGTTTAGGGGTTTGGTTAAGATATCAGCTAACTGATTATGTGTGTCAATGAATTTCAATTCAAAGACCCCTTTCCTTACATGATCTCTCAGAAAATGATGCCGAATGTCAATATGCTTTGACCTAGAATGTTGAACATGATTTTTTGACAATTTTATTGCACTGGTATTGTCACACAAAATTGGAACACTATTCATTTCAACATTCAAATCAAGCAATTGATTTTTGATCCAAGGTACTTGGGCCCCACAACTTTCGACGGCTACATATTCAGCCTCGACCGTTGAGAGAGCTACTAAATGTTATTTCTTGGAAGCCCTTGAAACTAGGCACCCCCCAAGAAACTAACAGTACCCACTAGTACTTTTGCGATCAACAATGCATCTAGCATAATCCGCATCGGTGTATGCAATCAAATCAAATGAGCTATTGATAGGAAACCACAAGCCAAAGTCTATTGTGCCAATTAAGTATCGAAAAATCTATTTAACAGCCAATAAATGAGATTCTTTAGGACATGATTGAAAACGAGCACATAGACATACACTGTACTGGATGTCAGGACGGCATACTGTTAAGTATAGTAGTGATATGATCATACCTCAAAATAGTGTAGGATCTATTGTATTACCCTTTATTGTATTACCTCAAAGTAGAATTGTTTATGTGAAGAGTCATACCCTAGGTCGATGCACAAGAGTCATACCTCAAAATACTTTAAGAGTTTGTTTCCTTGATTTCTCTCTCAATACTTATCCTAAGAACCTTCCGTTCGATTCTGTGGACTCTTGGGAGTATTATCTTCAAGAGTTTGCTAAGAAACGTCCTACTTTCTAGCTGGATTATCCTCAACTCGAACCTAGACTTTGAGGGTCCATAAATAGAACCCTTGACTTTATGGCTTGGAGAAAAAAAATCTGGAGTTCGCGTCGAAGTGCTGCCGCATCCTGGAGCCAGAACCAACCAAGGAGAGCTGCTTCCCACGTCCATCTACTTCCAAAGTCTGAGAAGTATCGGTTTCAAGGGTTTAATTCAGTCAAGTCATTGGTCTTAGTGCTTTTCCTGTTGGGACGGTGCGATGGATACAGAGGGGGGGTGAATGTATCCCCTTCAAAAATATCGCCCAAAATAAAAATAGTAAGCCTACTGCTAGACTCAGTTGCGGAATAAAAGCTATAGAGCACAAATAAATAATTGATCAAACAGTTGAACTGCTAACGATACTGGTGGTACCTGATCAAGACTAAGCCGAAGACAGAACTATGCAAACCTGACTCACTTAACAAAACACATAATGCGCAAGTTCACTTCAGATAGAAAAGAATGCTCAGACAACCTGTGAAGTAGGTAGAAGACAAGGGGCAAACCCACAAGGCAAACCACGGCACAGATGATTTTTTAGGTGGTTCGGTCCACAGACCTACATCCACCCCTCACTCCAACCCGGAGTGAGGCTTCCACTAGCACAAGCTAGAACCGCAGACTCAGTCTGCAAACAAGTGCTGCCAAACAGCTTGACTAGGGGAACAACCTCTCCTCTTCCTCCAGATCGGAGGGCAACCACTAGTGACTACCCGTCACTAGCAACCAGAGACCGAAGTCTCTCTTCCTCCACCCAGGAGGGAACCCACAAGCGACACCGTGTCACTTGCAAACCGGAGGACCAATCCTCCCTTCCTCCGAAACCCAGAGGGAACACACAAGTGACACCCAGTCACTTGAAAACCAGAGGTCACGGACCTCTCTTCCTCCACAGCGGAGGGAACCACTAGTGACTACCCATCACTAGCAAATCGGAGATTAAAATCTCCCTTCTCCTGAACCAACAGGAGGAACCCCGACCTCACTACAGAGAATTGGAAAAAAAAGCCAAGGAAATATAAAGTAAAAACAAGAAAGGAAAAATATAGCAGACAGAAAGCTGAAAATGAAATCCACAAAGTAGCTCTCGCAGGAGCGATCTGGTATGGATTTGATCCAATTGCCAGACAGACAAATCTTCAATGAAGGCTTCTTTCTTCTTCTCCACGAACTCTCTCTCTTTCTCTTTTTCTTCTTCTGCTTTCACACTCTACCTCTCTTTTTCTACTCTGCTCTTCTCTTTTCTCTTCACTGTCTTTCTTTTTCTCTCTGCTCTTCTTCTTCTTCTTCTTCTTCACACTCGATCGTGCAGGCTCCCAGTGGCTCTCTTCTACTTCAGTCACGATCAATAATTCTTCTGATGGAGGAGTCTTCCATTTATAGCGGCAGCAGCTAGGGCGTGTGACTTCCATGAATTCCTGCCCTAATACCTTGGCCGCGTGGCAGCATTTCAGCCTGCAGAATGACACGTGTCACGATCCTGAGCCATCTCCTATTCTTGGATCACGTGTATTCATTAATCTCTTCGAGTAGCAGCCCTGTAAGAACAAAATCATCAGATCAGTTTGATAAATGAGCATACCCTGTACAGACTTGATGTCCAAATGCAATGTATGGACTTGTGTGTGCAGGGCAGACATTATATAGACTTGCAATGCGTAATGCAGAATGCACTTAAACAAAGTATGCACAATGAGGATGTATAGACTTTGATTTATGCATGCACAAACTTGTATGAAGAACAGGCTGTACAGACTTCAGATGCAGCATATAGGCAAGTATGTACAATGTGAGAATGTGTAGACTTGAATGCCTTCATGCGACCTCAATGAACAGACTTGAGGGATGCATGAACATAACAGAAAGGAATGTATCGAGTTAGTTCAGGCTTTTAACAAAGCGTGTATAGACATGATGCATGAACAAGCCATAGCAAATGTATAGACTTAACCGATGTGAACACAGGCTGTACACACATTTATTGCGTGCATGAGAAAGCAGTGTACAGACTTGCTGTGAAGAACAATGCCCAAATGCAGTGTATGGACTTAGCGTGAATGCAACAGCAATGTATAGACTTTGTGATGCACAAACATATCCAATGTATAGACTTCAATGCAAAGGCTGGAGTTAAACAACAATGAATAGACTTCAAAGTATGCGCAATGCAAAGGCTGTACAGACTTCAGACTCAGCTGCGAACTGAGTTAAAGAGTGTATAGACTTGATGAATGCCTTGCTAGCATGCGGATGTATAGACTTGTGTTATGCTGCCAAACTATGTACATACTTGATGAGACGCTAAGTGAGACAGAGCTGGCTGTACAGACTTTGAGAGACGATGCACTGTAGGCTAACGCTGTACAGACTTTGAGAGAGATGATGCATGAGACGATGCACTGTAGGCTAACATTGTACATACTTTGATAGCGTGAGACGCTGAATGAGACAGTCGGATGTACAGACCTTGAACGTGTGTGTGCTAGACAATGTATAGACTTGATGAATGATGTGTGCACAAAGAGAGACGATGCATGCTGTTCAGACTTGAGAGACGCTAAGTGAGATGATGCAGGCCGTACAGACTTGGGAAATTATGCATGTTGTACAGACTTTGAAAGACGCTACGTGAGATGATGGAGTGTATAGACTTTATGTGCAAAAACGAGTGTATAGACTTGCTAAGTGCAGACAACCAACTCTGTACAGACTTCACTCGATGTATAGACTTAGTGTTCTGAACATAGGTAAAGATAAGGAATGTATAGACTTGTAAGATGATGCACACATGCATAATGTATAGACTTAGAAGAGATGCACGAGTAGGCGACGATGTGTAGACTTGGCCAATGTATAGGCTTGAATGCTCCATGCACCAAGACACTGAGTGAGACGATGTATAGACTTGACAATGCATGGACTATGCACATAGACGCTAAGAGAGATGATGTATAGACTTGACAATGATGCACACACATAACAGAAAGGAATGTGCAGACTTTGTGTGCGTGCATGCCAATGTATAGACTTGTATATGCATGGAGAGGCAAGGCAATGTATAGACTATGGCATGTATGAAGAGTGCAGACTGTATGACTGATGCAATGAAACACCGGAGGATGTACAGACTTACAGGCACAAGAACATAGACCGATGCAGTGAATGCATATAGCAGATATGAACTGAGTGTATGCAGGAGAACTAACAGAGCAGTCTGCAACAGGAAAGTATGTACATTGAACATGAAATGCATGAGAGACAATGTACAGACTTGTTAAATGATGCACAAAACAATTTATGCATATCAGCTAAAACATCATCAAGGCATAAGGCATACAGATCTGAGAGTAGACAGAGCATTACCTGATCTGAGCATGCACTGATCTTACCTGTCATTGGTTGACTTTTGACTTGGGTGACTTCATGACCTGTGAGTCATCCTTAAAAGCTGTTATGTCAGTTTATCATAAACATCAAGATTATATCATCAAGGATGTAAACATAATGAGGCATAATATTTGTCATGATCAAAACTCCAGAACCAAAGGGGACACAACAATCTCCCCCTTTTTGATGATGGCAATATTATGAGTCATTGTAATAGATTCATCATGATGATTATGAAACACCATATGACAGTTCATGATTATGTAAACATAATGAGCATGTAAAACACCATGTGATGCAACTGTTGATTGATGCAAATGATGACTCACAAAAGTTCTCCCCCTTTGACAACATCAAAAAGAATGGAATGATCATTGACTGTTGAAGGAGATGATATAGGAGCTATTATGCAATGGTGAGTTACTGTCATCTAAAACTCCCCCTGACAAGATACTCTCCTGAAAGACATGAATGATCATTGAACCACAGGGACATGCAAGAATTCTCCCCCTGAGATGGACAGTGATTGGAATGAAGCTTAGGACATAAAGAAGTCAACAGTAAGCATTCAGAATGAATGAGAAAGGTTTTCAATGGGATATCAATTTCATAAATCTAATTAAACAGGTATTTCATACTCTTCTATTATAGAGATTTATGAATGATCTTCATTGACAAGTCAGATCAGAATATGATGTATGCAAGGCTTGTTCATTAGCATTCTGTACTCATATCTGAAATCAGTT
Organism: Amorphophallus konjac; assembly: GCA_022559845.1. Lineage (NCBI taxonomy): Eukaryota > Viridiplantae > Streptophyta > Magnoliopsida > Alismatales > Araceae > Amorphophallus > Amorphophallus konjac. Next base: position 228,739,410 of record CM040121.1, on the reverse strand, counting down.
TTAATAAAAGTGAACCTTGCTTTCAAATTGAACGTCTTGTTTAATCTTCTTCTTTCTTACTCACTCAATTTCAAAGATTCCTTTAAGAGATGCAATCAATAGTATTGAAGTTAAACACATAAGAAAACATTTGTTTCTGTCAAGGGGTTCCAATAGAATATTTCTTTTGCACACATTTTCAAATGATACACTAGATCATCAACAATTTTCATAACAATCTTCATGAGCACTTGAGTTTAGTACACCCTTGTAACTAGAGGATACACGTTGTTTAGACGCCAGTATCCCTAAGCACTTGGAAGGACTAACTGTCATGCTTCATAAGAACAGAGATAGCATTTACACTTCATGACACACTACAAACCATTTCTTTGATGAGTGAGATGTATTTCTCAGTGTGCATGCCATTGCTCTGCCAGATTATCAATCATTCTTAAGCAGAGTTAACTATGGCACCTCATGACACAGTCCTTTGGACATGGTTTCTCAGTGACCAAAGTCATTACTCTGACAAGATTTACCCTTAGACATGTTCCAGATTCTCAGATGTTTAAAAAACAATACTAATTTCATACATATCAAACAAGGAATATCATGATTTCAGAATTTTCAGAATTCAGAAGAGTTTAAAAGACACAATGTGAAAATGTTGGTTAAAGTTTATTAAGACTAACTCAGATATTTTCAAGATATGTTCATAAACAAACACAAGACATACATGAAACTTCAACCGGCTGAAAGTATCAGACATTCATAGTCCTATATAATAGAAGATTCCTCTTTAAGTTGTTTTCAGATTTATGATCAGGATATGCACAGAGAAGTCTTTCTGAATTTTCAGGGAAGGTCGAATCATTTTAAGGAACAGCCAATTCAACATATACCAATGGATAGGATGAGTGAAAATGGCTGATAACAGTTGAAGCAAGAAGTTGAAATGTGTTGCATTACACATTCATCACAGGGATTTAAGCAAGATAGCAGTTCAATCTGAAGATGGGAAGTTCAGTTGATAGAATATGAATAATGCTCCCCCTAAATGTATGCATGAGCTAGCACTCAAGGTGTCGACACTTCTATATGCATCTTAAGCAGACAATATGCTACTTATATGCAATTGTGAATGCATGTGCATGTCAAATGTGCAGATGAACATTTTTAAGCATGAGACATCGTCCAAGCAATAAATTTATTCAATTCAGCTTTTCAGATTTTTTAGAATGTAATTTGTTTTCAGTGATTATGCAGTTTAACAAATACCAAACAACTGTAATTGGCATATGTATGCATCAAATGCAGACAACCTTTTAATCTCATGTATGCACAGATCACCCAGCAAGTGCATGATAAAAAAAAATGCAAATGGCAGATGCAGTTATGGACATGTATGCATGAGATCTTAATTGACATATTAAGCATGATGTTCAGCTAAAAGAAAATTCAGGTGAACAAGCATTTAAACAGCAGAGTTGGGGTTTTACCAAACTTTGGATGCCTTGGTTTATTTGACCCCCGTTTATTCCTCATCCCCAAGGCATACCTGCAAAACACAGATCTCATTTTATGTTTCTAGGTACCCAAGACTTCTTGGGTCCTACATTGTTAGTGACACCTCTGATAGGTGCTTTCCACAATCTTTGAGCATGTAAGTCATCAGATTTCATTATGTTACAATCACTCATGGAGTGTCCAAAGGCTCCACAGTAATGACATGAAATAGCAGATCTTGAATTCTTTTTATGCACATTATTGTTAGCATGGAATCTGTGTGCATTATCATGAAAATTTCTGTTATTTGCATGAACATACTGTTTTCCATATCGTGCCAACCAGCATTCAGAAGCTCGGTGGCCAGGTTTTCCACATTCAAAACATGTAGAAATCTTTCTTTTAAATGCAAATTTATTCCTACCAAAAACATTTCTATTTGCAGGGAATTTCATATTTTGAGAAAATATTTTTCCCTGAGCATGCCAACAGTCCTTGACTGTATGGCCATGTTTTCCACAATGAGAGCAGATAGAGAAGGTTTTTCTATGAGAACCTAACCCGCATTGTGCAGCAACATGTCCTATTTTTCCACAATTATAACAATGAATTTTCTTTTCCCTGAAGACATGCTTTCTACCCTGATTGTTTTGTACAGCAGCTAGGTCATCCTTTTCCATCAAGTTACACTCATGCATCAGATGTCCAAATTTGTAACAGTAGTGACATATCATTTTCTTTCTAGATGCATGTGAGTGTGTGTGAGGATTGTGATCAACATGCACTGAAGAATCCTTTTTATTTATTTTCTATTTTTCAATCTCTTTCTGATTTTTGTACTGAGGTGAAGATGAGGTAGAAGGCTTTTCTTGTTCTGAACATTTAACAAAAACAGTTTTCAATTTGTCTCCATCAACCTTCTCAGCCTTCTTCATGACTGGATTGTAACCCAGTCCCTCCTTCTGAAAATTCACATTCGCTCCAAGGAGCTTATTCAAATTGTCTCTTCCCTTAACAAATTTTGATAGGGAGATTTTTAGATCTTCAATTTCTCTCTCCAAAGACACAATGTAGTCTTCACACGAAATGACTTGATTTTGCAATTCATCATTCAGACTCTTCAGAGTCTCATTTTCCTGTGTCAATTTGAATTCAATATTCACTTCATTTTCTTTCAAGATGGATTTCCCTTTTTCAATCGTCAGCCATTTTTCAGAGAAAACAGTGTTTAGAACCATTAGCTTTTTATTTTGTTCCTTCAGATAAATATTTTCTTCAATCAACTTATCTTGTAATTTATCCGTTTCCTTCTTATGAGTCAGCAATGAATCATTTTCTTCCTTCAAGGAAGTAATTAAGTTCTTCTGTATATTATCATCAGAGTCTAAGTCTTCAATCAATTCCTTCAAGAATGCACATTCATTGCAAGAATCATTTTCTTTGACAGATTTTCTAAGAGAGTCATTTTCAGATTTCAGAACAGCCAATTCAGAGCTAACACATTCAAATTATTTCATCAATTTTTCATTTTGATTTTTATGCATATGGATATCAGACAAACAGGCATCATGAGATTGCTTCATATTTGAACAATTTTCACATGGTGAACTTGAACTACACCGATCACTTTTCTTTTTTAAGTTCTTGTATTGTTTTCTTAATTGTTCATGAGATTCAAGCAACTCAGCATATGCATTCTCCCAATCATCTAAAGAAAAATTCTCGTAGAGGTTTACCTCATCATCATCCTCTTCTTCATTTTGGCTGTCACTTTGATTACTTCTGTTAGCCATTATGCAGCTGTCCTCATTTATCCTGTGAGTTAGCTTCAGCTTATCCAGGATGTCTTTAGCTGACCTGCAATCATAAAGGCAACAATGTAAGGCTTTGTCAGTAGCTGCTTTCATTAGATTGAAAGCTTTCTGATTTTCTCCATCCTTTGATCTGTGGCTGTTGGTCCATTTGGACACTTTCTTTGGTAATGTGTGAGGACCTTGTGAAATTAACTTCCACAGGTCAGGATTAACTGATATAACATATTTGCGCAGACTGACAAAGCACACATTAAAATTAGAGCTGTTGAAAATCGGTGGATCACCCATGGAAACAGGTCAGATAAATGCAACAGGAATAATGATGCACCAAAAGCGAGATAGCACCAAGACAGTAGGATCGGATCTGCAGGTCGCTGGACCTACTATGCAGACAACCTGCTCTGATACCAATTGTTGGGACGGTGTGATGGATACAGAGGGGGGGTGAATGTATCCCCTTCAAAAATATCGCCCAAAATAAAAACAGTAAGCCTGCTGCTAGACTCAGTTGCGGAATAAAAGCTATAGAGCACAAATAAACAATTGATCAAACAGTTGAACTGCTAACGATACTGGTGGTACCTGATCAAGACTAAGCCGAAGACAGAACTATGCAAACCTGACTCACTTAACAAAACACATAATGCGCAAGTTCACTTCAGATAGAAAAGAATGCTCAGACAACCTGTGAAGTAGGTAGAAGACAAGGGGCAAACCCACAAGGCAAACCACGGCACAGATGATTTTTTAGGTGGTTCGGTCCACAGACCTACGTCCACCCCTCACTCCAACCCGGAGTGAGGCTTCCACTAGCACAAGCTAGAACCGCAGACTCAGTCTGCAAACAAGTGCTGCCAAACAGCTTGACTAGGGGAACAACCTCCCCTCTTCTTCCAGACCGGAGGGCAACCACTAGTGACTACCCGTCACGAGCAACCAGAGACCGAAGTCTCTCTTCCTCCACCCAGGAGGGAACCCACAAGCGACACCCTGTCACTTGCAAACCGGAGGACCAATCCTCCCTTCCTCCGAAACCTAGAGGGAACACACAAGTGACACCCAGTCACTTGCAAACCAGAGGTCACGGACCTCTCTTCCTCCACAGCGGAGGGAACCACTAGTGACTACTCGTCACTAGCAAACCGGAGATTAAAATCTCCCTTCTCCTGAACCAACAGGAGGAACCCCGACCTCACTACAGAGAATCGGAAAAACAAAGCCAAGGAAATATAAAGTAAAAACAAGAAAGGAAAAATACAGCAGATAGAAAGCTGAAAATGAAATCCACAAAGTAGCTCTCGCAGGAGCGATCTGGTATGGATTTGATCCAATTGCCAGACAGACAAATCTTCAATGAAGGCTTCTTTCTTCTTCTCCACGAACTATCTCTCTTTCTCTTTTTCTTCTTCTGCTTTCACACTCTCCCTCTCTATTTCTTCTCTGCTCTTCTCTTCTCTCTTCACTGTCTTTCTTTTTCTCTCTGCTCTTCTTCTTCTTCTTCTTTACACTCGATTGTGCAGGCTCCCAGTGGCTCTCTTCTACTTCAGTCACGATCAATCATTCTTCTGATGGAGGAGTCTTCCATTTATAGCGGCAGCAGCTAGGGCGTGTGACTTCCACGAATTCTTGCCCTAATACCTTGGCCGCGTGGCAGTATTTCAGCATGCAGAATGACATGTGTCACGATCCTGAGCCATCTCCTATTCTTGGATCACGTGTATTCATTAATCTCTTCGAGCAGCAGCCCTGTAAGAACAAAATCATCATATCAGTTTGATAAATGAGCATACCATGTACAGACTTGATGTCCAAATGCAATGTATGGACTTGTGTGTGCAGGGCAGACATTGTATAGACTTGCAATGCGTAATGCAGAATGCACTTAAACAAAGTATGCACAATGAGGATGTATAGACTTTGATTTATGCATGCACAAACTTGTATGAAGAACAGGCTGTACAGACTTCAGATGCAGCATATAGGCAAGTATGTACAATGTGAGAATGTGTAGACTTGAATGCCTTCATGCGACCTCAATGTACAGACTTGAGGGATGCATGAACATAACAGAAAGGAATGTATCGAGTTAGTTCAGGCTTTTAACAAAGCGTGTATAGACATGATGCATGAACAAGCCATAGCAAATGTATAGACTTAACCGATGCGAACACAGGCTGTACACACATTGATTGCGTGCATGAGAAAGCAATGTACAGACTTGCTGTGAAGAACAATGCCCAAATGCAGTGTATGGACTTAGCGTGAATGCAACAGCAATGTATAAACTTTGTGATGCACAAACATATCCAATGTATAGACTTCAATGCAAAGGCTGGAGTTAAACAACAATGAATAGACTTCAAAGTATACGCAATGCAAAGGCTGTACAGACTTCAGACTCAGCTACGAACTGAGTTAAAGAGTGTATAGACTTGATGAATACCTTGCTAGCATGCGGATGTATAGATATGTGTTATGCTGCCAAACTATGTACATACTTGATGAGACGCTAAGTGAGACAGAGCTGGCTGTACAGACTTTGAGAGACGATGCACTGTAGGCTAACATTGTACAGACTTCGAGAGAGATGATGCATGAGACGATGCACTGTAGGCTAACGCTGTACAGACTTTGATAGCGTGAGACGCTGAATGAGACGGTCGGATGTACAGACCTTGAACGTGTGTGTGCTAGACAATGTATAGACTTGATGAATGATGTGTGCACAAAGAGAGACGATGCATGCTGTTCAGACTTGAGAGACGCTAAGTGAGACGATGCAGGCTGTACAGACTTGAGAAATGATGCATGTTGTACAGACTTTGAAAGACGCTACGTGAGACGATGGAGTGTATAGACTTTATGTGCAAAAACGAGTGTATAGACTTGCTAAGTGCAAACAGCCAACTCTGTACATACTTCACTCGATGTATAGACTTAGTGTTCTGAACGTAGGTAAAGATAAGGAATGTATAGACTTGTAAGATGATGCACACATGCACAATGTATAGACTTAGAAGAGATGCACGAGCAGGCGACGATGTGTAGACTTGGCCAATGTATAGACTTGAATGCTCCATGCACAAAGACACTGAGTGAGACGATGTATAGACTTGGCAATGCATGGACTATGCACATAGATGCTAAGAGAGACTATGTATAGACTTGACAATGATACACACATAACAGAAAGGAATGTGCAGCCTTTGTGTGCGTGCATGCCAATGTATAGACTTGTATATGCATGGAGCGTCAAGGCAATGTATAGACTATGGCATGTATGAAGAGTGCAGACTGTATGACTAATGCAATGAAACCCCGGAGGATGTAAGAACATGGACTGATGCAGTGAATGCATATAACAGATATGAACTGAGTGTATGCAGGAGAACTAACAGAGCAGTCTGCAACAGGAAAGTATGTACATTGAACATGCAATGCATGTGAGATAATGTACATACTTGTTAAATGATGCACAAAACAATTTATGCATATCAGCTAAAACATCATCAAGGCATAAGGCATACAGATCTGAGAGTAGACAGAGCATTACCTGATCTGAGCATGCACTGATCTTACCTGTCACTGGTTGACTTGTGACTTGGGTGACTTCATGACCTGTGAGTCATCCTTAAAAGCTGTTCTGTCAGTTTATCATAAACATCAAGATTATATCATCAAGGATGTAAACATAATGAGGCATAATATTTATCATGATCAAAACTCCAGAACCAAAGGGGACACAACATTTCCCTCTTCTAAGCAATCATAGCATTGTCCCTCTCCATCTTTCGCGTTCTTTCATCTGTTGCATTCATTTAAAATATCCTCCCATCTTTTAAAACGCCCCAGAGGGGTTAAAAAACCAACCTCCCCGGTATTTCCCTCTCCTTTTGCATGTTCATAAGTTCTTTGGATTGTTGATACTACTTTGAGAAAGGGCTAATCTGGGTTATTTTTCTTCTGTTCTACACTCTTTTGCAGGTTTACAGAGTTCATATCACGAGGCCCAAGCTCTCTAGCCGGCTGGAAAGCTTGGAGATCAAAAGATTCCCAATCTTATTCTGCAGAAGCTCTGACGGTCTATCACAGGCGCGTTAGAGTGTTGTAGCGATCTATCGTGGGACCGTCACAGTCCTGTGACGCACCATCCTTCGACCGTCACATCCCACAGAGCTGTAGTTTCCTGATTGTTTTCTCTCTCCCGTGGGCGGGTGCATCATCCTCCTATTCTAAGGTATTTATCAGGTCTTTGGCTTGTTTTTACCTTGGTGGCGATCACATCTTTCTTAGTTTGGGCATTAGCTTTTCTCTCTCATCATATCTCTTCTTTACTTTTGCTTGTTCCACCTCTACGGTGTGTTTTTCTTATTCCTTATTCCACGCCCCGACATGTGTTTTTCTTTCCTTGCTTAGTTTAGTTTTGATTGAGATAACATGCCCATGCTAGAGCTTATGTTGGTTGCCTAGGTTCATGATTCGCATGTTCATAGGTTGATTGATTTCATTACTTGGCTCATTATCTGCTCATAGTTGGCATCATAGCCCATCTTGCAAAAGAAGGGGCACATTAAAACCAACAGTTTTTTTGGCGATCACGGTGGGACATCTAGTGCCAATCGTGCTTTGGATCTCTGTTAAAACCTGCTTTCATTTGCTTACCTTGGTTGCCCGTGTGTTCCCCAGATTTTCCTTTTATTTCCTATTGCTTCTGGTTTTCTGGCTCCTTTGACAGTCCTGCGTGCCCGCGTTACACTATTCTGACGGTCTGGTCTTTAACCGTCACACTTCTCTGACGTAGGGGTTATAGACTGTCACATGCTTCAGATAGGTACGCATCTCGAGGTGCATTCTATTTCCACAATTTTTGCTGTGATCTTTGTGCTTGGATGTTATCTGGTCTCCTCCTTAGTTGGTTCATATATTCATATCATTGTGTGCATAATTGATTGTTAGATCTTAGGCTAGGATTTGCATGCACTCCGGTGCACATAGGTGCATGCATATTTCCATACATTAGATTGCATTCTCCTACCTTGGTGCGTGGACCTCTCGTCTCCATATTCCTTAGAGCCGACCAGGAAATCACATCAGGGACCTCCATAAGTCCCCGTGAGCCGTGGATTCCCACATGGACACCGGGCCGATTGTACCTTTTCTACCCCTTGTCTAGGATTGCATAGGTGAAGGAGTGATTACATTTAGAGTCAACCAAGCCACACATCCTTTCCTATTAGAAACCTACTTGTGGAGAGCACATCCTAATCAAATCACTAAGGTTCTAAAGGAAGAAATCATAAAAATCTTGTTGCATCAACTAAGTAACTTGGTTGAATTTGAGTGTTGTCATCTCATTTTCACTTGCATCTTTGTCAAAGTTATCTAAGCTTGATCACTCATTGTGTGTTTGTTGTATGTTGTTTGCTGTTTTGTCTAAGGATTTCCGTTGCATGTGGAGTTGTCTTCGTCCATTAGAGCCATCTCTTAGGGTCAATTCCTTCTCCAAGTTCTACTCCAATCCGCTCTTCGAACCCATCATGGCTTCTTTCAATCCTCCCCGTTCCCAAGAGGAGTCTCTCCCTCAAGGGCTTCTTGAAAACTCTTCTAGGGTTATCCCATTCCCTTCTGGAGAGGGGTCTGCCCCTCTTCCGTCCTCCGTCCCTATGGAGGGCGGCCAAACCACTCCTTCCTTCTCTTCTCCTTCTGCTGGCTCCATTCTCCAAATGATGGCCCAGTTGGATCCGGCCCAACTCTAGCCTATCTACCAGGCCATGCAGGGGGGCAATGCCCCATCTCCTACGATTGTGCAAGGCCAATCTAATCTTTCCATCGACCAATCTAGAGTTGGTGGGCCCTCCATCTAGCCTACTCCAATTGATCTTACTCCGGTCAAACCTCAGACCATCACATTTGCTGGCATGGAAACGGGCCAATCTTCTGCTTCGGCCCAGCAATTTTTTGACAAGGGAAAGTCTATTCTCCCTTCGTTCATTCAGGCGGATCATCACATATCCGGCCCCTCGGTGCCACAAGTCCTCGTTGGCCCTTCAGACTTCTTGCGCCCTCAGCAAGGGGTTGCCCAAGTCCATCCTAGTTTGGGTCAGTCTCCGGCCCAATATCCTTCTTATGGGCTTCCCACTTTGTCCGCCTACCCTTCTGGGCTTCCACCTCCAACAACAGTTTACCCTTCCGCTCCTCAATTTCAACCTTCGTCTTTCACTACCCCTGCTTCGTCTAGGGAACATGAACTCCTTGACAAATGGGCCGCCATGCAGCAGCAACTTGACTTCCTTCAGAAGCGGGTTGGCCCTCAATCTTTGACAGACGTTCTAGTCCCCAGCTTCCAGAATATCCAATTCCCTCCACAATCCGAGCTCCCCAACTACAGGAAATATGATGGGAACGGCAATCCCTTTATTCATGTAAGGGACTTTTTATACAAATCGGCTCAATTTCAGTATGATGATCGCCTTATGGCGTACCTGTTCCGCCGATCGCTAGATGGCGTTGCACTGGAATGGTTCTACTCTCTGCCATTAGAGGATGCTGAAAGTTTCAAGACAGTAAAAGACAAGTTCATCCAGCAGTTCCAAGACAGGGTCGGCCCGGAATATTCATTTACCGACTTGGTGGCCGAAAAGATGAAGCCAGATGAGGAGTTTGCAACTTACGCTGACAGATGGAGACAGATGGCCGCCAGGGTGCCAGGCCACATTCCGGAGGAAGAGAAGGTCAAGTTACTCATCTCTAATGCTACTCCGACCTTCCGAAACATTCTGGCCATGAATGATATAGCCAACACGCACCAACTCTATAGCCGGGCGTGATTCATTCAAACGCAGTTCAAAGACTCCCCCATCCACTCGCTCTTTGAGAACCAAAAGCTAAAATACCACAAGAAACCTCAAGGGCCTGTCACCGAGGGGGTTCAGACCAATGAACAAGTTCAAGCCGTTAACTTCCCTTTCCAAGCCGTACATTTTCGCTTCCCGCAAAACCCCCGCACTCCGCAAAACTCCGCTCCACAAAACTTCACAACCATTCCACAAAATCCTCCACCTACCTTTGCCACTCCACAGAATACCTTTACCGCTCCACAACAACCTCCACAGCCTTCGCAATACCATAATGTCCCTCCACCCAACGGCTACAACAACAACAACAAGTGCCCGGCTCCTAAAAGAGCACAGTACCCACCCCTGCCAGAAACCCTCACGGATATCTTTTCCGCTCTCATGTCAGTTAGTGCTATACAACTCCCTCCGGAACGGCCTAACTGGAACCCGGTCGTTGATCAGACAAAGTATTGTATGTTCCATAGGCAGCCAGGACATACTATTGAAGGGTGTTTTCAGTTCAGGGATTTGGTCTATGACCTCCATGAAGGACAAAGGATTGATTGGGCTGAAATGCATAGGGCCATTACATAAATTAAACAGAAAAGAAGGCAGCTGCCGAGGCAGCAAGTGCAGCAACAATAGACACTGCAGCCGCAGCAGCCATCACAACAGCAACAGCAGCCGGTTCAAGACTTGGGGATCCACCAGAACCCGATGCCGAACCATCCTCCCGCTCCACAGCCTCAGCCGCCGGCACCAGCTCAGGTCAATGTTGTCCAACCCCCAACTCCTAACGCCGGGTGGTCCTTTGACGATGATAGCTCCACGCCACAGGTTATGGCCCTTCACCACAACTACCTTAAATCCCCCACTTCCTCCATCCTCATACCTATGCACCAAACCCCTTCTCCACTTGTTCTCCCATACACCCCCATAAATACGTCACCACCCGCACCTCCATCACCCCCGCCATTGCTCACCCCCGCTTCCATCACTACCCCTCCGCTCACCTTTTCACCCGCTATCACCATACCTCCATCTAACCCTCCACTCATTACGCCTCTGCCTACTTTTGTATCCCCACTTCCGCCCACACCTGCTACCACCAACCCCTCACCCATCATCCTTTCCACCACACCCTCTTCCGCACCACTCATCCAACCCACCGGGCCTACTAAGTCACTTATCTTGAGCCCATCTGAGGCCGCGGCAGCCTATAACTTCGCCCTGCGGAGCGGGCGCATGTTTCACCGCAATTATCCTTCCACCTCAAACCCCCAGTCTTCCCAACCGACTGCTGAGCAGGAAGAAGCTGAGCTGCTACCAGGGACCCAATACGATCTGTTGCATCACTTGGATAGGGTGCCTGCTAAGATATCCGTACTGGAGCTTATCAAAAGATCTACCCTTCACCAAGATGCTCTCAGAAACTTCCTTCAAAAGGTGATGGTCAGTGAAGACGTGGCAGCCGACAGTTTACCTACGGCATTGGCAACTATTTCTAAAGGACCAACTATAACCTTCTCTGAAACCAAGCTAGCACCTCCAGAAGCTCGGCAAATGCCGCTTTGCATTACCGTTATCTTGAATAAAATTAGCATCGATGCGGCATTAGTTGATACAGGGGCATCTATCAATGTGTGCCCGCTCAGCACTCTCAGGGCCTGCAATCTGTCAGAAGAGCTTCTACGCCCGACCCCCACTACTATAGCTGCTTATGACAATTCTCGGAGGGCATGTCACAGGATTGTTACTATTCAAGCCAAGCTTGGGCCTCTCACCATGCCCATTGAATTCTATGTGCTGGACATCGACCCCATGTTCAAAGCCATCTTGGGTCGTCCGTGGATCGATACTCTTAGTGACGTGCCCTCCACCGCGCACCAATGTCTTAAGTTCCCTTTTCAAGGGAGGGTGGTTAAAGTAAAAAGCTCATCCACGGTCCAGTCAGTCAAAGTTATTTCAGAGAAGATTTTGCCCACATTATGGCCAAGCAGCCGGCCCGTTATTTCTGTACTAGATCTGGATTTCCCTTGGGCTTATACGCCACGCAAGCCCGCCACTACACCCGTCAATATCAAAGTGAAACCCCAGATCCGAGATTCCAAGGGTTGGGATATCATATTGAAGCTGGGTTATCAACCGGGGAGAGGTCTCGGTGCGCAGTTACAAGGGCGAACAAAGCCAGTACCCAAAGGAAGAAAAATGAGCCGGAGAGGTCTCGGTTATCGAGAGTCCGCATTATCAATTTTGGGCGATTCAGGGCCACTTACATGGGACTACCGTCAACACTTTGTTAAAGGTCCCCTTCATCCAGGCACCCTAAATTCATAGCTAGCACAGTCGAAAAAGAAAGATACAACTTGCACAATCGCCAGTCCACCTCTGCTACCAAAAGGGCCTGTTGATGATATGTCAGATTTCAGTCAATCTTTTTCCAGAATGTTCAGCGAACTAGATGGCCATGGTCAGAGGATGAATCAAGAAACCCGGCTTGTTCAGTGGAAGCCGAAGAAACCAATTAGCTATCTGCAAGAAAAGGGGAGCTCACCCGTTATCATTTCTTGGTCTCCCTCCCACCTCTCATCTCTCTTTCAGCAATTGGAGTCCATACCCCATTCACCCCCGATCATGGTCAATCCGTATTTCACGGAAAGACCACTTGAAATCTTGTTTGTCCCATTTGCAAGTGGGCGCTGCCCACCCATTGATCTATCAACTCTATTCACTCCTCCTTCCTCCACCACCCCACTCCACGAGATGTGGTTTCGATCCTCTGATCCATTCTTCGATTGCATCTTCCCCGAGTTGTTCCCCATACAACTTCCTCCTCCTCTATCCTGCTGTATGATCTCCACTGATCTCCAAAAAAAACGTCAAATTTGAAACGGAGATTTCGGTGGAAGATTACGCTATCTTGTCTCCATCCTTCTCCCAGGGGCACGAGTCCCCTGCTCTTTCCTTTCCACTAGATTTCCTTTCTCCTAGGTTAGGCGTAGGGTCCGTCGAGTCTAGGGAAGTAGGGTCAGTTAGAACTAGAGACGTAGGGTCGTGTTCTAGGTCATCCAATCCTTCCGAGCTTGAGCCGCGCTCGCTTGCACGTCCTTCCAAATCCATTCCTGATAGGGTCTTGCAGGATCTGGCTCAGCGATGTCATGCACTTTTGAAGTGTCCAGAGTTCGTCGCTACGGCAATCATGATAGAAGACGAAGAGGAAATAGAAGGGGTGTGGAGCGATGACGGACTCGGTGTCTATGAAGTCTTGGATGAGAAAGACCCGATTGAGGATGAGGACAGCAACGTAGATGACACTGCCGATCTGTATGCGCAAGGATTAAAGAGATTCAACGAGCCATCTTCGACAGTGGATGAACCTACGAAGGAAATAAATTTAGGAACTGAAGAAGACCCAAGGCCCATCATTATTGCCACTAATCTCCCTCCGCAAGTGGAAGAAGATCTAGTCAAGGTTCTGAGGGAGTATAGTGATTCTTTTTCCTGGTCTTACGAGGACATGCCGGGTCTTGACCCCTCTTTAGTGGAACACTGACTCGTACTTAAACCAGGGGCAACACCCGTAAAACAGAGGTCGAGAAGATTTCACCCCCACATGGCCTTAAGGATCAAAGAAGAAGTTGATAAGTTATACAAGGCCAGGTTCATTAGAGTTGTTCTATATCTCCAGTGGGTGGCGAACATAGTCCCTGTTATCAAGAAGGATGGAAAGGTGCATATTTGCATCGATTTCAGGGATCTTAATAAAGCATGTCCCAAAGATGATTTCCCGCTGCCTCACATAGACATCCTGGTCGATAACACTGCCGGGTACGAAGCTTTGTCATTCATGGATGGTTACTCAGGTTATAATCAGATTCGTCTCGCTCTGGAGGATCAAGAGAAAACTTCCTTCACCACGCCCTGGGGCACGTACTGCTACGTGGTTATGCCGTTCGGTCTGAAGAACGTAGGTGCCACCTATCAGAGCGCAATGATGGCCATTTTCCATGACATGATACATATCTATATGGAAGCCTACGTGGATGACATCTTGGTGAAATCAAGAACCAAGGAAGAACACCCCTCTATCCTGGCTAAGGTGCTGCAGAGAGCTAGGGAGTACAAGCTGAAAATGAATCCGAAGAAGTGTGTTTTTGGAGTCTCTTCAGGGAAGTTGCTAGGCTTTATAGTTAGCAAACGGGGGATTCAGATTGATCCTAATAAAGCAAAGGCCGTCATGGACATGCCTCCGCCAAAGAATATTATGGAACTTCGAGGACTAATTGGTAGATTGCAATTCATCAGAAGATTCATATCCCAACATTCTCAGAGGTGCCGCCCATTTGATGAATTGCTAAAGGCGAGAGTCAAATTTGAATGGAATCAAGATTGTCAAAAGGCCTATGAGGACCTAAAGGAATATCTATCAAATCCCCCGATTTTGCAACCTCCTGTCCCTGGGAAACCCCTAATCCTATACATCTCGGTCATTGAGGACTCCCTAGGGGCGGTCTTAGCACAAGTAGATGATGAACGAAAAGAGTGGGCAGCTTATTACCTCTCCAGGTTGTTCAACCCAGTTGAGACTAAATACACCGCTATGGAGAAGACTTGTGCCGCCTTAGTGTGGGTAGCTCAGAAGCTCAAACACTATTTCCTTGCCCACCCAGTTAGGCTGATCTCTAGAATGGACCCGATCCGCTATCTCTTAGAAAAGCATGTCCTCTCTAGTAGGTTAGCTCACTGGCAAAGCTTCCTATCTCAGTTCGATATCACGTTCGTCGTTCAGAAGGTAGTCAAAAGATATGCCATCGCTGAGCATCTTGCCCATCTCCCGATTCCATGCACAGATTCTATTCAGGATGACTTCCCTGATGAGCATCTCTCTGTCCTAACTCATCATCCCTTCTGGTCTCTGCACTTTGATGGTGCACTCAATTCTCAGGGCCGAGGGATAGGTGTTGTTCTGCTCACTCCAGAGGGAGTGACGATTCCTTTTGCTTATCAACTTTAATTTCCTACTACCAACAATATCGCCGAGTATAAGGCTCTCCTAGCTGGATTGAAGCACGCCTACCTTCTAGGCACGCGTTACTTGAATATCATAGGGGACTCTCAGCTTGTCCTGCGGCAAGTTCTGTCCACTTACCGCACCCGTGACCCTAAGCTCAAACCATATCAAGATTTGGTCACGCTCCTCGCTAGGCAATTCTGCAAGTTGATCTACATCCATACTCCCCGGTCTAAGAACATTCTAGCCGATGCTTTAGCATCCCTCACTTCCTCTCTATCTTTCCCTCTCAGTCGGAGTACTGAGACTATCATCGTTCAGAGATTGGACGCACCCTCTCTTCAGGATCCTTGGTATGTCAACCTTAGGAAGACTGTGGAGGCGAGGGCTGAGAAGGAAGAGCTTAAGGAAGTATCTTTGATAGAATTAGAAGAGATCTTGGAGGAAGAAGAATTGCCCTGGTATCATGAGATTGAGTTGTTTTGCAAAGATGGATCGTTCCCGGAAGGGGCAAATACTGAGCATCGCAAGTCAATAAGAAGAGCCGCCTCAAGGTATACTATCATTGCTGGAGAACTATACAGGCGCACTACTAATGGAATGCTCATGAGATGCTTAGACGATGATGAAGCTTGGAATGTGGCCGAAGTAGCCCATTCTAGTGAGTGTGGAGGTCATGTTAATGGCCAGGCTCTAGCGAAGAAGATCCTTTGACAGGGCTATTATTCTCCCACTCTAGAGGAAGATTGCTCCCTCTATGTCCGGAGGTGTCTTAAATGCCAACTCCATGCTGATAAAATCCATGCTCCAGTTTCATCCTTACATCCTCTTTCTACTCCTTGGCCGTTCTCTATGTGGGCTTTCAACATTGTCGGCCCGCTCGGTGATCCCAATTCTCAGATCAAGCAAAAATCCTTCATCCTTACCGCCACTGAGTACTTCACCAAATGGGCCGAAACCGAGGCGTACGCAGAGATCAAGGCTACCACGGTGTGCCGCTTCATCATGAAGAACATTATCTCACGATTCAGAGTGCCAAGCAGCCTCGTCACCGACAACGGACCCCAGTTCATCTCTCAAGAGCTCAAGGACCTATGTAAGAAGTTCAATATTGCATTACATCATTCATCTCCATATTACCCACAACGCAACGGTCAAGCCGAAGCCACTAATAAAACACTTCTCAAAATCATAAAGAAAACATGCGAATCTCATAAATTTTCTGATTGGCCAAAAAGATTAGTAGAGGCTCTATGGGCTTACCGCACCTCCGTTCGTACTCCCACGGGATAAACTCCCTATGCTCTCACCTACGGGATGGAGGCGGTGCTCCCATATGAGATCTTAATCCCTTCCCTAAGGGTACAGCTCGATAAGGAACTTAATCTCGACGAACGTCGAGAGGCGTTACTCGTCCAGTTGGAACTCTTAGACGAGAAGAGGATGAATGCAGCTGATCACATATCTGTTTATCAAAAGAGAGTTTTACGGTATTTTCAAAAGAAGGTAATTGAGCGCAAATTTCAAAAAGGTGATATGGTTTTGAAATGCAAGTTCATTCGGTCTGCAGGTCCTAGGTCTAAATTGCAACCTAACTGGGAAGGGTCGTTCATTGTCAAAGAGGCTTATCCAGGGAATGCTTATCGCTTGGTAAACACAGAAGATGAGGAGCTCGCTCACGCTTGGAATGGGTTGTATCTTAAGCGTTTCTTTCCTTAGAGTCTAACCACGTGCCACCCCAGCAGCGAGGTGTCTTTTTCCTTTCGCCATAAAAGAGGACCCCGAGTGCGGTAATCACACACTACACGACATCCCTGGTCAGGATTTCCACTTTGTAGACATCGTTTCTCCCTGGCCATGCTTTCGGGGAAAGTCGAAGTCCCTGTCCGTTTCCTTCTTCGGCTGAATCCAGGGGCAATAGGTGAATAAGGAGGCGATGACCAATCTAGGCACCCTAACGAGAGGAGGTCTCAAACAGGGGCAGTCCGTTATGACCTGACGCCACAGAAAGCAAGAAGAAAAAAGCAAAGCAAAGGAGCGATCTTTGTGACAAAAAAAACTAAAGTTTATTTCAAAAGTCTATCAAATCATAGTTCCAAAGCTCCAGAAAGGTAAGAAAGAGAAAAACTAGGCATGGCAAGAGTGGTAGTACAGTTTCCCCGCGGGACGCATGAGCCCGGTCATATGCGTGCCGAGAATGAATCAAGGTTCGATGACAGACATAAAGCCCCGGCACAACAGACCAAGTCTCTAGTGGGTTGTCTGGAAAGGGACTCAAGCCCTAAAAACTTCTATAATTGGCTTAAGCTTACCCCCGTGTTCTATTTTTCCTTTTTTAGGACTAAGACAAGTACCATGGGTATGGCCTTAGCAGAGATACCGTCACGCAAGTTAGGCCCCGGTCAGGGGTTGTCACCTCCATTACACACCAACCTCGGAAACTCTGAACGGAATTGGGAGGACTCTCCTTCCTAGGGAAGCACTGGTTTTCAAAATCTAAAAAATCACATATTTTAAAATCCAAAAAATCACATATTTCAAAATCCAAAAAATCACATATTTTCAAAGTCCAAAAAAATCACATATTTCCAAAATCCAAAAAAATCATATATTCCAAAAAAACATCAGATATTTTCAAAATTTTACAAAAATCCAGATATTCTTCAAAATCCAAAAATTTCATCATATGCATCGCACGCATTGCATTATTTCCATTATGTTTTCCGCCTATTTAATAAGGCTCCACCCCTTGACCAAATATCAAGAATTGGTCATTCTCTAACTTGCATTAAGGCAAGGGGTCGAGTCTAAGAACGGATCTGACTTGTTTTTTGTCTAAGTGTGTGCAGAATGCAGGTTCAAACCCAGGACTGAAGATTCATAAATTTCCAGGTTCAGGTATGTAATGCACCAGTATCAGACCGTCACATCCTGTAACTGTCACCCATTCCACCGTCACACTCTCCAGAAGGATTGGCACTCATTTCCTAGGCTTTCTCTGACGCGTCTGTGTTACACCGTCACCTTACTCTAACGGTCTGTCGTTAGACCGTTACACTCTCCTGAGGACAGAACTCTCAGTCTATCCGACCTGACGGCTTATCGCAAGACCGTCAGACTCTTGTGACGGCCCTAAACAGGACCGTTACACTCTCCAGAGGCTCTATTTTCCAGAACATTCAAGCTAAGTCAAGCAACAATCTCATATCCATTCAACTAAGGCACTTTCCATGTCATTAAATTGAACTCAATGAAACATAAAATTCATTGATAAAACTTCAAATTGTCAATTACATCATTCATGAAGAAAGCTCAAGCTACATTCAATGTTCTATCCGCAAGAGGGCGGATCTTGTGAAATTCCTTCACATAGCTACGGCGTCCCTCGCCGTCTTCTTCCACCTCTTCTTGCCACGGGCGCACTTTGCAGACTTCCCACATGGTCAGCACGCTCTGAACTGCCCTCTCATCCTCCTCGGTCCCCATCTTCCTAGCTAGAAGGGGAGGGTTGTGTGATAGTGCAGGAGCTTCGGTTCGGGGTAGCCCAATTTGAAGATGGCACCGGTGCGGGTTGTAGATAGCCATGGTAGTGTTCCCCACTAGCTGAAGATCAAGGCCTGGTCGCCGGGGTACTCTAAGCAAGGTGTTCCGAAGGACTCTTGGACACATCATGAACTTCTCCATTGGCAAAGTGTTGAGGAAGAGGTGCCATTCATCCCGCGTTTTCTTGTCCGCCGTCTTGCATTCGACCTATGGAGAAAATCCAAAGGCACCTCCAATGAAGAACAAAGGGTGGCTCCCAAAGATCCGGCTGGTTGAAGTTATGTTCTCCTTGTGTTGGAACTTAATTCTTACGCCCGCCCAACACTCGATGACTATCATGGAGCCGAACAAAGGTCCTCCTAAGCAAGCTGAGCTAAGTCCCTCGTAAAGGTATGAAAGGATTGCTTGAGATATGGACAAACCCCGCCACAACCCGCTGATGATGCTAAGGTTTTGGATATCTAAGAGGTGGTCGGTGGTTGTGAAAAGGAACACTCTGCATAGGCAAACCGACACGGCTTTGGCAATTGCTTCGTATCTCTCCCACTTATTCTTACAATGAGAGACTATCCATTGAGCCATGGGTATCAAGTGAATATGGTGTGGGCTGATCATGGTTCTCACGTCCTTTGGGTTGTGTATGAAATCATTTAGGATCAAGGATGGGTCAATAGGTTCGACCGTATGGCACACTAGATCTTCATCCCCCACTTTAGTCTTAGGAAGGGCTAGGTAGGTCTCTACCTCCTCCAATAGGACTGTGGCTTCAAAGGAAGGGAAAACGAAGGTATGTGTTTGTAGATGCCATAATTCTATAAGAGCTGAAATGCTTGCCCAATCTAAGGACAATTTCTGAAAGTTTTTGGCCAAAACCAATAAAGGTTGGAGGTGCCATGCCCTAAGGATGGTTAAGACTTCTAAAGGGAGTTCTTTGACCATGGGAGCCACCCACTTTAAGCTGGAGTAACACCTTGGACCAGGAAGAGGCTAGAAAGAAGGAAGAAGAAGAAGAAGAGAGAATCATAAGAAGGAAGTGCAGAAATTGATTGATGAACTTTGTTGAAATCATTAGAACTTACCACTTTTTGGGCACTTGAGCTAAGATGCTTGGGGATTGATGTCAGCCTTTGCAGATCCCCATGCTCCTTCCTGGCTGCTTTAGGCCCGGTGTAAACCTTCTCCTCCATGCTTATCGCTCCAAAGCTCCTCTTCATGGTGTTCCTTGCCCTTAATGAGTTTTTTTTCAGCCCTTGAAGTAGAGAATTGAGGAAAGCTATGATTTTTGGGCTGGTTCCTAGGTTTTAAAGGTCTGATTATGGCTCTAGAATGATAAAATTTGGCTTAGAAGACCTTATCTCGAGTCTAGGAGAGTTCTAGATAGGATTAAGGCGTCCTTGCTTCGAGTTTGGACTCTCACGGCACAATCCATCTCGGAGTACGCTTTGTTCTTTGGCGGTCTATCGTAAGACAGTCAAATGCCTCTGACGCTCCATTCCTGGGCCGTTACATTTCCGGCTACATGTTTTTTAGTTCAACCTCGTTCTATCATGTCTGACGGTCTGAGCTATGAACGTTACTTTCTCTGACGCTCCACTCCTGGGCCGTCACCTTCCTACTACACATTATTGGCTCAATTTTACATTATCATTTCTGATGGTCTGAGTTATGGCCGTTACTTCAGTCTGGCGCTCCGTTCCTGGACCGTCACATTTTTTACATCCTGCTTCAAATCCATCTTCGTTCTGTCATGTCTAACGGTCTGACATTTGACCGTCACCTCATTCTGACGCTCCGTTCCTGGACCGTCACATTTTCTGCTGCCCTGCTTGAGGTCCACCCTCTGTCATTTCTGACGGCCTCTTCATGGTGCATTACATTGGTCTGACGCGTCTTCCCTAGACCATCACGCTTTCTGCTATGGGTTTGGTTCTTTCCTTTCTGTCTGTGGTTTGACCTGCCGGTCTTACACTGTTCATACTTCATTCATTCTTTCGCATACATTTACACGTTCACATTCAATCTCATTCTTAGATCCATGCACACTCATTCACACATTCATCCACATAACACACAAAACATAAAAAAGAATTTTCATTTCATTCCATTTATCATGAGTCATATACAAGTAAGGGGTAATAAAGAAGAAAACAAGTCACTCAGCCAGTTTGTCCCCCGGGCCCTCACTGTCACCGGCACCCTCCTGCCGCCTGGCTGGTGGTCCCATGGTGCTGTGCTCCTCCTCCCGGGGTTGTCGCTGATCTGCCTCCTCGTTCCTCCCGCGTCCGGAAGAACTAGCTAAATAATCGCCGACCGATCCGCTCGGTGCTGCACTCCGAATGCTCCCCGCTGCCACGCTTCGGGATCCACTCAGTCCCGGCCCATGGCTGATCGTCCGGACCGTCCGCTCCACGGCCCGTAGCTCAATCTTCAAATCATGAATCTGAAGCCGTGCCGCCCGAGCCTCGGACCGATATCTCTCAAGGTCTGCCGTCTGGGTAGCTGTCCGCTCTAGCTCCCCTCTCAGTCGGGCTACCTCTGCCCGCAGGTTCTCAGTCTCTCCCCGAGCTCGCTCCGCCTCAGCCACTACTGCGGTCAGCTCTCTCGCCTGCAATTTGCATTTTGCATTGTCAGTGTATTAAGCATTTAGTGCATAAACATAAGCATTTTTTCAAGCATTTAGTGTCTTACCCGCTCTGCGAGGGTGGCCTCTGCCTCCTCGGCCCGAGCGACTGCTCGAGCAAACTCGGCATCTCGCCCAGCTCTGCCCCTGGCAGGCTGTGACAACGAGGACGGTGCTTCAGGTCCCACTCTTTGGGCTCCTTCGGCCCGCTGCATTTAGAAGTCAAAGTTAGTCATGCTTGCATCATAAACATAAGCATTTAAGTCTGAGGTTCTAGGGAATCTCACCAGGAGCTCCAAAGCGGTCCGGTACTCATCCCGCTGCTGGATGGTGGCGTGAAGGAGTCCCTCAAGCTCGGTTATGCATCCTTGAGGGTCTAGCTGCATTTAGAAAGCATGAGTCAGTGTACATATAGCTTTAATTTAGACATAGTTTAAGTTTAGAATTTCATACCGGTCGTCGGGTGCCTCTGAACACTTGGTCCCCGTACCGCTGCGAGTAGGCTTTGAGGTAAGCCTCGTCACTTTCTGCCCGATCCTTCACCGCCCGGCCTCTCTTGTTCCAATCATGCACGCACTTGGCCTTTCGGGCGCACCAATCCACGTTGCCGCTAATACCCTTGAAAGACTTACCCAGACGCTTGTCATTTCTACGCGAGAAGGTCACCTCTGGCTGATGTAATCCCTGAGTCCTCAGGATCAGTCGGTAGTGCAGGGGCTCGATGATGGGGACATCCCTTGCCCCTCCACATTTTCTGAAGCTCGGATTGATCGTCGGTGTACGCCATTATGTTCCTCATGTGCTTGTGAGTCGAGTCATGTAATTTTCTTATTTTTATTTGAGTCTTAAACATGTAATTTTCCCTTTATTGAGTCATGTACCTAGGTTAGAAAGTCATTTTCCTAAGTATTGTGTCATTAGGTTGGTTTGTTAGGCTATTGGGCCCAATTCATTGGGCTTGGCCCAAGGGCGCCCCTACTCCTTCGGTTATTTGTCATTGAGTCAAATGTCAGGGACTTTTGTAAAATGTGGGTTTCCTATATATAGGACCCCATTCCCCTCATTTTGAACTAATGAACAATTGAATGAAAATTGAAATCCACTTCCAAATCCCACTAGATCTCCCTCTCTCTCTCTCTCTCTCTCTAAGGGGTCCCCCCTCTCTCTCTCTCTCCCTGCACCCAATTTTCGGAATTTTCTCTCTCATCCCCATTCACCCCTCATTAAGACCCCTCCCCTTCCCCATACACTCATTTAACTCCCCCCCCCCCCAACCCCAAGGTGGCATCCTCCAATCCACACCCCACCTCCCAACCCCCAACTACCCCACTCTCCTTCCCAAAGCAACCCACCACCTTCCCAATGCTAAATTAGCTTCTCCCAAAGCCCAATTTCGAATTTCCATCCCATCTCCCACCCCCTTAGCTCCCTTGGCCGCCCAAATCCAACCCCAAACCCAGCCAAGGTCGCCCCCCCACCACCACCCCTCCATTCATACCCATTTCTTTTGCAGGTCAAACTCTGGTTGCAGGCAGCAGGTTGGCCGTAGCTTGAAGCGGCCACCACGTCCTCCTCCCTACGAATCTGAAGGCCCAAGAGGTACCGTTGGAAGCGTCTTCGAGTCATCTTCGCAACGGTGATGGTTTCGTCTGGATCCAAGCTCCGAGCTGGCCGTGAGAGCATTTCTCCCCCGACTGTGTGCAGCTTCCCTAGCAGAGCACCTGAGCCGGAGTTGAAGCTCTACAGCGGCCAACCTCCTGGGAATCAGGGCAGGAGTTCTTCATCAAAAATCTTCTCCTCTGAGTCCTCTTTCATCTCCAAAAGGCAGAGCATCAATCAGCTTCCAGAACCCCTAGTTCCCATTTTCCTCGTCCAAGTGCGCAGACTGCTCCTGCGGATCCAGGTTCGACCTGCACCCACTCATCCGATGACTGCTCTCTTCTCCGACCTCCGATTGCAACTCCGTCAGCTCCTGCTCAAAGCTACTCCGACCACGGAAGTGTCACCGCCAGTCTCGCCTCAATCGGAGTTCAGGAAAGCCCACAGCACCTTCTACAACCAACTGCATCTTTTCTATTTCCATCCGAGGCAGACAGAGGGGTCCTGTTCTAGGCTCTGCCACGATCAGCACAGAGTTTCTGAGCCTCCCCAAAACTTCAGACATCATCCTTGGTCCGTTGGGAAGCTTTTGGCGCAAGTCTCATCAAGATCTGAGCTCTGTGGAATTTGTGGCAGCATCATCACCGCCCCACTATCCAGCAACTCTGAAGATTGGCAGAACCGGCAATGCTCCGAACGTCGGGTTTTCTTCATAATTCCCCCACCCCGCTTGGCCGGCTGAAGGCCCCTCCCTGCGTGGAGGTAGTTTTGACTGTAATAAGTTTAATCCCCACCCCAAGATCATCCCTCCTGCGAGAGGCGTAGTGATGTACTCTTTAATTTTCAGGTCAAGCGACAATCGCCGCAGCGTTCGGGTATTTACCCACGCTTCCCGGCGCGCCCTCGTCTCCGAGCGGGATCGGTGTCTTCACACCAATCAGGTGAGCCTCTGGTACTGTCCTTGATTGCCTTATTTCTGCAAGTTCAGTATTGCTTTGAATGCCCGTCGGACGGTGAGAAGAGAGCCCGATCTTGTATGCTACTTTGTGAGTGACCACCGCGGACCGAGAGTGAGTGCCACCCAAACCCCGCCCTGCGGGCCAGCCGCCCACGAAGTTGGGAATCCCAGGCCCATTGAGGGTCAGCCTAAGCCAACTAAGTCACTTAGAATCATTGGGTCTCGCCTCGGACCCTTGCCATCATCCCTCGGCCCCGCCGGGTGATCGCGTGTGCCGAGTGAGTAAGACGCTATCGTGAGAATCATTGGAGTGCTTGTATGCTTGCGGGTCTAGGTCCTAGGTTGCTCATTTCATGCTTAGTCATCCTTGGGCTGTGCCACATCACTCGATGACGTTGATACAGTGCAGCCATACATCTCGCCCGCTATATGCCAGGGATGCCTTAACCCATGGCTGTCCCTCGTGGCCCTCGTCTCGATATGGGGTCCATCTCACCTGAAAGTCATGTCAGTCCATTTAGAAGCATTCACATGCAATCAAAACCCATCTAAAAGCATTTTTAAGGCATGTAGAAGCATTTTTAGTTTGGAGCTTACCGCCGTATGCGGGAATGAGTCTAGATCATCCTGGATCGCCCGGGTCAATCTGATGATCGACCCCGTGTCCCTCACTACGACCCATCGCCTCGCGATCGGGGTCCGCTCAGGAAGTAGCTATGTACCTCGCCCAATCCCCGGGAGGTAGACGAAGCTCCAGATCTGCATTTTAGGTCGAGTGTCAACATATCAGTTGCATTCATGAATTGCATTACATAATCATATAAGAAGGCATTTAAGTTAAGTTTACCTGTAGGAAAGGCGAAAAGCGGCCCAGCATCGTCCGTCGGTCCGTGGTGCTGAGCGACTTGAAGAGGAAGGCAAGCGCTGCCGCTCCCCATGCGTACTTCCCCACTCTGCCCAGATCCTTCAGCAAGGGCAGTAGTCTGCAGCTGATCACATTAGCTCGAGTCGGAAAGAGCAGTTTCCCGAACAATAGCATCAGGAACCGTCTCAGGACTCGGTCTCCTTCCTGTCCAGCCTCCGCCGCCACTCATGGGCGTACTTGCTCAATCACCCTATCTAGATGCTGCTCGGGAAGCTCACCGACCGCTATCGCTGCTCCTCTCAATCCCAGGCTATCTTGCAGTTTTGATCTCGAAAGTTGGGATGATGTCTGCCCCGGCCTGATCAAGTCCAGTCCTAGCAACCCCTGGGCTAGCTCTCTATAGTCGCGGTATGTCCACCCAGTCACCGCTGCTCTGTGCACTCTCAATCCGGTGATCCTGGCCATGTCTTCCAGTGTTGGGATCATGTGACCCCAGGGGAAGATGAAAGCTCGGCTGATCGGATCCCATCTCTCATGGAGCGCGTACAAGAGTGGTGTGTTCATCCGTGTCACCTCGATGCTCAGCACTTCGGTGAAGCCCATTGCAGCCAATCTCTCCCTCTGGAACTCGAGCAATGCCTGGTACACTGCCCGGATCTGCAGCCAAGAAATCCTCGTTCTTCTTTTCCCCTGCACATGTAGAGCATAAGTCAGTCATTTGCATCATAAATTCATTACATTGCATTAATATAATGAAAAACAACAAAAAGTTGAATGATTGAAAAATCCCTAAAAATTGTCTCTGCCTCTGGTTACTCTGACAGCCCTGTGGTGGTGTGTCACAGCACCCTAACGCACCTGGGGTGGTGCGTCAGAGCTGTCATGGTCGCTACAACGGCCGTCACGTTGCCTGCAAAGGGGCGTTCTCCCCTTTGGTTCCCTTGGCTTCCCAAAATGGCCAAATGGCCTACAATCATTCCTAATGGGTTCTCAGACCCATTTCTACCCCCCATTCATGCATACATGAACATAAAAATTAAAATTTGAAATTTTAGGGGTGGGCGGCCTACCTCATGGTCTTGCCCTCTTTTCCTCTTCTTCTCTAGGGCTATGGCTTCCTCTCCTTCGCCGACGGCTTCCTCTCCTTTTTCCTCGACTGTAGGAGGATCCTCCTCCACCGTTGCTCCTACCGTTGCCGTCGGAGGGCTCGCCGTCGATGGACTTTCTTCTCGTTCTATCCGACGTCGGAGGCGCTTGATCGCTTTCACCTTCTTCCCTTTGTCCCTTGCCACGGGCGGACGGGGGAGCTCGTCGTCGGTCATCTTCACCGGTGGGAGGGTTTGCTTGGTGGTCTTGTGGGTTTTGCGTTTTGGGCGATTGAGTATTGAATGGAACGAATGACCGTTCGGGTTTATTTTTTTGAACGCTCAGGAAATGTGACGGTCTATCGTAGGACCGCCACACTTCTCTGACTCGTCTGCATTGGACCGTTAGGCCATTTGAATGCTACATTGGGGGATCTTAACCGCCAGACTCTGACGGCCCAATGTTGATCCGTCAGAACTGTCTAACGCACCCTAGTTAGACCATTACAATCTTCAGAATGTTTTGATGAATAATAATGCTCCAATTAATGTTGAATGATTGCATTTTTCATGGCCTATCTTTTAATGCAATTCATGTGTACAAATGGTTATGCTTCTAACCTTTCTTCATTTCATGAGATCCCACAAGTCATCACGCCTCGCCTTTCGTCGGGCAGGTAAGTCAGGTACGGTATCCCGATTCCTTTATCCCTTATTGCATTACTATATGTTATCTATGATATATTATCTCGAGAACCGACTGGTCATTCATGTGTTCTTGGATCTGATGTTCCCCTTAAACAAAAATGATGATGATCTAAGTGCACATGTTTAATCTTTGGATAGGCCGTTAGGTTGGAAAAGTTTGGGGACGATGGTTCTGTCTTGCACGCCGTGGTTGCAGATAGTGTCCTGACCCTGGTTTCTCTGGTCTAGCAATACTATTCTCGAGTATTTTGTTATTTTATCTTTCTTTGCATCTATTTTGATGATTTCTTTTCTTTTAGCCCAGCATGCATCACATGCATTTTTGAGAATTCATGAGCCTTCATTTGTCCGAGGTGTCTCAGTGATGGTGAATAACTATGTGTTCTTAATCCTGAGTGAGGAGAGTCATTCCACTCTGAGTTGGAAGGTTTCCTTCGGTCTGCTTGCTTGATTTGGTTAGCTGAAGATTCCTGTCTGGAGTTAGTTGATCGTCTCTTTCCTTTCCGTTGCTCCGGCGGCTAGCCGTGTTTCCCTTTCCTTAGTTATTAGTTCCTCCAGACATGCGTCATTTGGTTGGCTATTTCCTTGTGAGTAGTTTGAGGTTTTCTGAAAAATTCATGTTGCTTGTTGGTTGAGGACGGGTGTCGTTTGCCTTAACGCCTGCTTTTCAGTCTGCTCCGCTTCATTTCCGCTTCATCTCCATGTTCCATTTCGCTTTCGCTTCACCTCCGCTCACTCCCCTGCAAAGAGGACGTTAAGGAGGGGCCTCTGTTGACACCCATTTTATGGCTAATAAGTTGGGTCATCTCCTTCATTCTATATGATGCTCCGAGTTGTTCACTCTTTTGTTGAGTCTTTTTGGTCAATTTGAGGTTTATTTTATGAGTCATACCTCCTTGGTTGGGTCTGGTTCCTTATCCCTTTCCGCTGGACGAGGCTTAGCAAGCTCTCATTTTCATTTGAACTCTATTGTCTCTAACGGTCCATCATGGGGGCGTTACATCTCTCTAACGCATCTACCCTAGTGTGTTACGTCCTTCCAGAGTCCTTAAGCTTGAGGCTTCCTTTCAAGCTTATCTTTTGCCTATCCGTTGAGTGTGACGGTTTATTGTGCGACCGTTACCTTATTGTAACGCATCTGCTCTAGACCGTTACATTCATCTAGAGTCCAACGTTTGAAAACTTCCCTTGTTGATCTTATCTTCTTAGAGGATAGGGTTGTGTGACGGTCCCTTCCTGGAGCGTTACATCACTGTGGCGGTCTATCGTGCAGCCGTTACATCCAACAGAGAGTCCTGCCAAGCCTGGCCTTTTCTCTGCTACTCCGTGATCGAACTAAGAGTTTGTTTCCTTGATTTCTCTCTCAATACTTATCCTAAGAACCTTCCGTTCGATTTTGTGGACTCTTGGGAGTATTATCTTCAAGAGTTTGCTATGAAGCGTCCTACTTTCTAGCTGGATTATCCTCAACTCGAACCTAGACTTTGAGGGTCTATAAATAGAACCCTTGACTTCATGGCTCGGAGAAAAAAAATCTGGAGTTCGCGTCGAAGTGCTGCCGCATCCTGGAGCCAGAACCAACCAAGGAGAGCTGCTTCCAACGTCAATCTACTTCCAAAGTTCAGGGAGTATCGGTTTCAAGGGTTTAATTCAGTCAAGTCATTGGTCTTAGTGCTTTTCCCTCTTCTAAGTAAGCATAGCATTGTCCCTCTCCATCTTTCGCGTTCTTTCATCTGTTGCATTCATTTAAAACATCCTCCCATCTTTTAAAATGCCCCATAGGGGTTAAAAAACCAACCTCCCCGATATTTCCCTCTCCTTTTACATGTTCATAAGTTCTTTGGATTGTTGATACTACTTTGAGAAAGGGCTAATCTGGGTTATTTTTCTTCTGTTCTACACTCTTTTACAGGTTTACAGAGTTCATATCACGAGGTCCAAGCTCTCTAGCCGGCTGGAAAGCTTGGAGATCAAAAGATTCCTAATCTTATTCTGTAGAAGCTCTGACGGTCTATCACAGGCGCGTTAGAGTGTTGTAGCGGTCTATCGTGGGACCGTCACAGCCCTGTGACGCACCATCCTTCGACCGTCACATCCCACAGAGCTGCAGTTTCCTGATTGTTTTCTCTCTCCCGTGGGCGGGTGCATCATCCTCCTATTCTAAGGTATTTATCAGGTCTTTGGCTTATTTTTACCTTGGTGGCGATCACATCTTTCTTAGTTTGGGCATTAGCTTTTCTCTCTCATCATATCTCTTCTTTACTTTTACTTGTTCCACCTCTACGGTGTGTTTTCCTTATTCCTTATTCCACGCCCCGGCATGTGTTTTTCTTTCCTTGCTTAGTTTAGTTTTGATTGAGATAGCATGCCCATGCTAGAGCTTATGTTGGTTGCCTAGGTTCATGATTCGCATGTTCATAGGTTGATTGATTTCATTACTTGGCTCATTATCTGCTCATAGCTGGCATCATAGCCCATCTTGCAAAAGAAGGGGCACATTAAAACCAACAGCATTGACCCCTCATGTGGCCGACTTTCTTACACTCATAGCATATGATTTCTTCTTTCTTGCTCGGCTCACCTTTCTTGTTAGCATTTCTCCTCATGAATCTTCTTGGAAAGTTTCCATCTCTTCTAACTCTTCTAAAATATTTTCTAACTTTCCTTGTAGCAAGAGCCATTAGTTCTTCTTCATCACTATCTATAGATGAGTTTCCATCACTTTCTTCGGACGATCCTGGATTAGCTTTCAGTGCAATCGTTTTCTTCTTCTTGCTTTCCTCCTCAGTCGGCTTCATGATGTTAATTTCGTATGTCATTAGCGACCCAGTCAGTTGATCCACCGTGAGTGTCGTGAGATCCTTTGAATCTTCTATGACCGTTGCCTTTGTGTGCCATGGCAGTGAGTGTGACCGCAACACCTTCCTTACCATATCTTGATTTGAGTATTCCTTTCCCAAACCTTTTAGACTGTTTGTGATATGACTCAGCCTTGCATACATGTCCATTATGTTTTCCTCAAGCTTCATTACAAATAACTCATATTCACGAACAACCAGGTTTGCTTTTGTTTCACAAACTTCTGAAGTACCCTCGTACATTATCCGGAGCTTCTCCCACATTTCCTGTGCGGATGAACACATTGAAATACTTGAGTATTCGTCAGGGTGTATAGCGCATTGGATAATATTCATAGCTCTAAAATTTGCACATGATTTTTTAATATTCTCATCTTCCCATTCATCTTCATTCGGAGGTAAAACATGAGGACCTTTACTGATAACTATCCAGGTATCATAATCCTATGCTCGCATGAACACAGTCATTCTATTTTTCCAATAGGGATAATTCGTACCATCAAAGAAGGGTGGTCGATGGATTGAATGTCCCTCGCGGAGCATTCCCTTGTTGGCCATAGTAAAGGATCTTTGCTCTACAACCGTGAGGTCGTCCTAAAAATTCGAGACCAGCTCTGATACCAGATTGTTGTCCCTAGATACACGAATGGAGAAGAAGGGAGGTTTAATTTTCCCCACCAAGTGCAATGGTAGTTTTTAAAATTACGCAGCGGAATGAAATTAACTACCAACACGGAATATGATCAAATGAATTAAACGCTTTGAAGAAATCAGTTCCCTCAAGCTTACCGATCACACACGATCAAAATCAATAAGATAAACAAGCAAACCACATTCAAACAAGATGCAAGATAGATTGTTTAGGTGGTTCGGGACCACGACGGGCTCCCTACGTCCACCCCTCACCAAAACGGTGAGAATCCACTAGCTTCGAACTGAAGCGCATGGAGCTTTCGCTCCAAAGACACGGAGACGTCATCTCCTACATGATCAACCACGGATCTACACACACACACACAAGCTGCAACACCGCAGCACAATAAACCACAACCGTTCACAGACGGTTTGACACACTCACAGAGTCGGAGTTCGGAAAATAAAGATATGATCAATACATGCTCATAGACCAAATGTAAATCATTGGAATAGATGTAAAAAGGGTGAAGAAATAGATCCCCATAGGTAGAAAGGGCGGTACATGATCTTCTTTGATGCTTGGGTCGGAGGGAAGCCAGATGCCGTCGATGTGAACGTCAGCGCGTTCCTCTCTTCAATCCTCTTCTTTTTATCTTCTATCACGATCTCCAGAAATGCAAGGATGTAGGTGATATCCACATATCTTCCTCAGCTCCTCTCCTTCTTCCCTTTCTTCTCCTGCAAGATAGATAGAATGTTAGCACTTAGGTTTTCTTCCCAAATTCGCAACTCATATATATCCACACATGAAAGGTATGAAAAGACCACGTAATCCTTGTCTAAACCCTTTAGAACAAGCCCCAAGATATGTATGATAACCCTAGGGGCAAGAGGGTCAAATTTCAGCCCAAAGGGATCATGTTTAATGGGTTTCAAACAAAACGAAACTAGGCCTCCTGCCGTATTAGGTCGACCGAAATTGAGGGTCGGTTGACCGAACTTTTACAGGGTCTAGACTGGTGTAGTCTGGTGATTTCGGTCGATCGAATGCACTGGGTCAGTCGACCGAAGTCTTATAGATTTTTAGACCCTGCATTCTGTCTAGATTGGTCGACCGAAATGCCTATTTTGGTCGACCGAAAATAGTACAGAAGTGAAAATCAGTGAGAAAGAGTGAGGGATTAACCTCCAACATGCCAAGTAATAAATCCATGAAATATAAACATCAAAGCCCATTGAAAACACATGAATATCATGCAAGATAGCCCTTTGACAACTTAACTATGACAACCAATCATCAAGAGCTTGTAGCTATACATATGAGCAAGATGTGAGCACCGTTTATCCAATTTTCTACTAAGTTTCTCATGAGTTGATTCAACATGATGCAAGCTTAAAATGATATGAGAAATATGCATTAGAGCTTAAGAGTGATATGCATGAAAACCCAATTTCACACTTATGATTTGAACACTTGTTTCTTTCACAAATGCATGTATGATATGCATGAAAATCAAACACACAAGTTTCAATCCATTTGATAAAGGTTAAATCAAAACATTCATCAAAAATCAAATCCACGTGATCAAACACATAAGAGCCTATTCATAGCATAGCAGTCCAAGTCAACTTCCCTTGAAGGACTAGTCGACTTGCTTCAATCTCCCAAAGGCCTAAACTGAAAATGCCACCAGAAGTCGACTTCCCTTATATCAAGAGTCGACTTGTATCATCATAGGTCATTCCATTGATTCTTCAAACAAGTTAATCAAAGTATGAACACATTGGTTAGCAATCTTCATTGAACTTTCTCAAAGACACATACACACAAGGTTTGTCATCATTGAAACTTAACTACCAAAATCAACTAGGGGATCCAACAACCCACACCATGCGTGAGGTGGTGTTAGGACCTCTGTACTCCACCATGTACCATGGGTCAAACCCTCATATAGAATAGTTTAGATTATCATGAGCTCATCTTAGTTAAACCCTACACTCCCTTTATGCCACTATTGGTACCTCTGTGCAATGAGTGAGGTGGAGCTTTGTATGTTGTTCCATAATGCTGAGATAAAGTTATGCAATGTTTGAGGGGGAGTCTGGAATGATAGTTTGAGAGGAAAAGTACATGTGTCCAAGGAAAAGTCAGTGGTTTGTTGCTGATGAATGGTTGTTGCTTTTGGTTGCTAAATTTTTGGTTTTGTCTGTGCTTGCTTCACTAAATGAGAATGGATCAAATAGCATTGATAGGTCGATGCACCAGTCCACTGGCTCGACGCAGCTAGTAAGGGTACTTCAAAACTTGCTACTGTTTGACCTTGAGAGGTCGAGGCATCAACTGATGCATGTCAGGGCAGCATATCTGGTGGCTGTCTATCTGGTCTGATGCTACCCTTGTGCCTTGATGCAGTCATCCCTTGCATCGAGTCAGTCTCCCATTTCTCATCAATCTATACATTCTTGGAATTGTTCAATTCTTCCAAACTCTACTCCACTTTTTAAGTTCCCTGTGTCACTCACTCTCAAAACTATCCTCCCATTCATACTCTTATGCTCAATATGGAGAAGCTCTCGATTCCCTGAATCTACTGTATTTACTATCGGAAGGGAAATCACTAAGTCATTCTTCCTTCAAGGGGAACTTTTGTCATGACTAACCAACTTCTTACACTATAGTGGTTTACTGTTTATACTCATTAAATCTAAGCTCACTTATCCAGAATTGATCCTTCCTGCATATATAAATGGTTAAAAATATTCTGTAAAAGAATTTGTCTTAACTATCTTTGGATTGTTGAAAATGATGAGTAATGTGAACTTCTTTGATAAAGAATCGTCTGCATATATTATATATGAACTCTTTTAAGATAAATCTAAAAAGTTAAGGGAATACGCCATAATAAAAAATATATATTACATTTATCTGGCAGAGCAATGGTATGACTTTCGGAGAAATTGGATCTTTGCATCAGTGAAATGCTATAGATCAAGTCATGATGAAGATTGCTATCTATGCTCAAAAGAGGCATGAAGGTTAGTCACACTGAGTAACCAGGGACTCTGGCGTCTAAACAACATGATTCCTTGTGTCAAAAAGTGTTGATTATATTAGATTGCTCGAATTGTTATTTAAAAAAAATGGTTGCCTCTGGAACTTATATGAACTCTTGGTGGTTATATTCAATATATGCTAGATTCTTCCCAGAGTTGCAAGCTGAAAATAACGAGTTCATATGCAAGTTTTAGGCAGGGCATGGTTCTAGAGATAAATATTTTTCATCTATTGCATTTGCATTAAGGGTGAGTCCAGGGTGGTTGTTTTTTATTTAATCATATAAGCCATGAACCATCACATGTTGTAAGAGGTTTTAAAGTCATTTCTTAAAAAAGGGCAATTTGGTAATTTTCCATGAAGCATGGTAAATATATCAGATTCACTGCATTCAGTAAATTCTCATGCTTTAACTTCATCTTCTTCACCCTCCTTCCGTTTCCGTAACTCTTCGGAAGCTCTGTGTCTGAGCATCGATGTTGTCCCTCGACAGACCAGAAGGTTCTTCTTCAACTCCTTGTTGTAGCGATCCTGTCTAAAACACTCCACTCCTACTTTCTCTTCTAAACCCTATCTCCGCGCATATCCCTTTTTTAGCTTATTTTCTGTCACTATGTCTCCGCCTAACACAAGGGCCAAGAGAAAGCTTTCTGCTTCAGAAAAATAGTCTCCAACTGCTGGATCCAGACGCAAAGAGCTTCGGACCAAGCGTTCACATGACCAAAGTGAGTCTGCCAGTGGTTCCAACTAGCCTCAATCTAAAGCGACCAAGCGGAAAGAGCGTGCCACTAAATCTTCAGGTGAAAAGGGAAAAGCTCCTCAGAAAGCTAGAAAAGGAAGCCTGGTTAGACAAGATACAGAAAGTGTTGAAGTTGTCTCAGGTGATTATGTCAAAATCCTTCTTCCGAGACTCATTGACACTCATGACCACCAACTGCTTGAAAATTTTCCTGAGCTAATAGAGATGATGGATTTTCAAGGCTGGAGAAAATTTGTGAGCAAGAATAGAACTTATTATCCTAGGCTGGTGACACAATTTTATGGTAATCTGAAGTATGATACCAGCATTCCCAAACTATGGACATCTATAAAGGGTATTGAAATTGAGATCAACAAGCGTTTGCTGCACAAATCTCTAAAGATTCCAATGGGCGGAGTTGAAGAAACTAAGTTTACTTACAATGCTCATGAGGCTTACTCTATCGTGACTGGTCTACCCAGCAATCCTCAGGAAATCAAACACACATATCTGACCTGGTTCAACATCAATAGATTTCCTCCCCTTCAAAGACTTCTTCACCACATCTTTACCACCATCATAACTCCACAAGAGGGTGGGAGAGGTAGATTGACAGAAACGCAGAGATTTCTATTTTATTGTTTGTTCAAAAACATCAGGGTCTGCTTACCAGACCTGATGATTCAGATAATGGGTTTCTATAAAAATAATGGCAGACACTTACCTTATGCAGTTCATTTGACTGCTATCTTCAAAAGGCTGAAAATTCCATTGGAGGATGAAAAGGTCAAAGAAATTCCCTTGTCCAATGTTTATACGATGGATTTCATGGAGAAGTTTATAAAATTTAAAAAGGTTGGAGGAAGAATACAAAGGTTACTACCTGGGCACCCTCCACCACGAGTGGATGAATAGCAACAGTTACATCCAGAACAGCAGCAGCAGCCAGAGCAACAGCAGCCAGAGCAGCAGCAGCCAGAGTAGGAGCAGCCAGAGCAGCAGCAGTAGCCAGTTCAGCAACGAGATGTACCATCTCCTGAAGCCCCTGTAGTACAGGAAGGAGTTGAGATTCAACAAGAAGTTGCTCGTGATATAGTAGAAATCAGAGGGAGATCTCCACATGTTACACCTCAAGGATCTCCAGCACATCAAGAACAAATCATCCCTTCTGAGGTTCAAGTAGCTCCAGCTGACCCTCAATCTTCTCAACCCTCTCCTTCTTCTCCACAAGAGACTGGGACTCTTTATCGGTTCATGACAGCCTAATTTGGGCTAGTACAGTCTGCAATACAAGAACAGTCAAACTATTTTGAGCGTCAGATGATCCAGCTGAAAATGGAAGTCAACTCTGGCATGCAGGAATTGTCGAACAAACTTGAGCAGCAATTAACACATCTACAAATGGATGTGAACAGTTGAATTGCTGGAATTCATAAAGAAAACAAGCAGTCTGACAGGAACTTCAATAAATTGGTAACAGATATTCAAGGAGTTCTTGGAGTTGTTGGCAATCATATTGGGAGATTGACTGACAGATTTAACAGTCACGATGTCAAGTTGGTCACGGCTGTAGAGTATTTCCATGAAACTAGGGGACAACACAATCGTCTTGTAAGAAATTATGATCACATGATAGAAAAATTGCAAATGATTACAGACGATATAAAGTACATGGTTAATGTTTTCAAGGATCACTACCCACAGCCATCTCCTGAAGACCAAGAAGATGGGTGGTATCCTAGTGTAGATCCTACTACTTCCTCTATATTTCCAATTCATGCATCTCAGCATGATGCACAGCTCACACATATAGCAGACATGATCCGCACACAAACAACTGTGCTCAGTGCCAAAATGGAACTCTTTCATGAAGCTCTTCTAGAGCGTCACTTCTCCACTGACGAAAATCCCAGATCAGTTGCTTAGAGGATCAATCAAAATGCTGAAGAACTAAGGGCTTCAATTCAGAATGCTGCACTTATTCCGTATAGTCCCTCAACTTAGGATGCCTCTACACAAACTGATGAGATGCTACCTCCGGAACCCTAAATTTTTTAATGACACATTTGGTGTTGAGAGTGGGATGCTTTCTCAGATCTCCTATTTTTTTTTTATGATGGCAAAGGGAGATAAAATAATGAGTCAGTCATGTTGACACCCGTTTTATACCCAATAAGTCGGGTCATCTCCTTATTCATTCAATATGATGCTTCAAGTTGTTCATTCTTTGACGAGTCCCTTGATCAGTTGAAACCTATTTTTTGGGTCTTGAATCCTTGGATTAAGAGTTGGCTCCTGGTGGCATTTCGTTGGCAAAAGCTTAGCAATCCCTTCATTAAATTCTTGAAACTCAATGGCAAATAACGGTCTAGACTAGGCGCGTTGTTCCGTTATAACGCATGGGACCTGGATCGTTACTCTTTGAAGAGTCCTAAAGCTTAGGGCCTCGTTGTAAGGGCTTATCCCTTTAATTCCACGTTGATAATAACGGTCTGTCGTACAGCCATTTTTTCACTAATAACGCCCTATACCTTGGCCGTCGCTTCCTTGAGGAGTCCAGCTTGTTGGGTCTTCTTCCCGTTGATCTTATCCTTTGGGATAGGGTTGAAAGTGACGGATACTCCTTGATGCGTTACTTCCAAGTGGCGGTCTGTCGTGCAGCCGTTGCTTCCTTCCGAGAGTCCTGGCAGTTCAGGCCTTTTCTCTGCTACTCCGTGGTCAAGATAAGAACTTGGATTGACGTTATCTCTTTCAAATCTAATCCTCAGGACCCCCCGTTTGTTTCTATGGACTCTTGGTAATATTATCTTCGAGGATTTGCTAAGACTTATCCCTCTTTCCTACTGAATTATCCTCTGCTCGACCTAAGAGTTTGAGGGTCTATAAAAAGAACCCTTGACTTCATGGCCAAAGGGGAGGAGATTTGAATTCACGACGAAGTGCTGCCGAACTCAGGAGCCATCTTCATCCAGGAGGAGATGCTTCCCACGTCCATCCATCTTCTAATCAAGGGAGTACTTTAGTTTTATCTTTCAAGTTCATCCTTGCATGCTTGAGTTCTTCCTTGGTTTTCCCTTAAACAAAGCATTGTCCCTCCTCTTCCTCCACGTTTTTCACTGTTCTTTAAGCATACAAACATCCTCCCAAACTTTTAAAAACACCCAGAGGGGTTAAAAAACCAAAAACTCCCCGGTAATTCCCTCTCCTTTTGATGTTCTTAAGCTCTTTAAGAATTGATGCTATGCTTGTGAAAAGGGCTAATTGAGGTTGTCTTGTCTTGTCTTTCTACATTTTGGCAGGTTTACAGGTTCATTAGCACGAGGCCCAAGTCTTCTAGCCGGCTGGAAGGGTTGGAGTTAAAAGAATTCAAGCTTTACTACTGCAGGTTACCTGACGGTCTGGTGCAGGCGCGTCACTATCTTCCGGCGGTCTATCGTGCGGCCATCGCTTCTAAGCGACGCACGGGGTTCTGGCCGTTACTTCCAAGTTGATCTGCAGGCTTTCTCTGGTTTTCTCTCCCGTGGGCGGGTGTTTCATCCACCTATTTCCAAGGTACATTCGAGTCTTTGACTTGTATTTACTTTGGTGACGATCACATCTTTCCTTGGTATTGGGCATTAGTTGTCTTCTTCATCACATCTTTATTTCCCTTACTTGTTCCACCCCTAGCGGTGTGTTTTTATTTATTCCTTGCTCCACGCTCCGGCGTGTGTTTTTTCCTTTTCCTTAGCGTAATTTGATTGAGATAGCATGCCCATGCCAGAGCTAGCTATGATTGCCTAGGTTCATGTTCACATGTTCATAGGTTTGAGTAGATCTTTGATTGCTTGTTTATCATCTTGCCATATTACTTTGCAAACCTCAAAAGTAAGATAAAAGATAGGCAAATAAATATCAACAGATAATTTTTTGGCGATCACGGTGGGACAACTTGTGCCAATCGTGCTTCTGATTCTTGTTTAAACCTGTCATCATCTATTTGTTCAGTTGTCTTTTGTCCCCTTTGATTATTGTTCATTCTGGTTTTCTGAGTTCCCTGACGGCCAGGTGTCCCCGCGTCACAGTTCTCTGACGCAGGGGCATTAGACCGCCACTTTGATTCTACTATGTGAGCATCCACGGGCTTTCCGGTTACTTCTGTCTGGTTTTGGTTCTCTGGCTCATCTGACGGTCTCACCCCCCCTGCGTTATATATTATCTGGCGGTCTGGCCTTCGACCGTTATTATTCTCTGACGCAGGGTCCTTTGACTGTTACTCTCCTGGTAGGTACGCATCCGAGGTGCATTTATTTCCGTAGTTTTTGCTGTGATTTATTGCTTGGGTGACACTTGACCCTCCCCTTGCGTTGCTCATATCTGCATATCATGGTGTGCACTATTGATTGTTAGATTGTTAGGTTAGACTTTGCATGCACTCCGGTGCACATAGGGTCATTCATCTTGTCATATCTTAGCTTGCATTTTCCTACCTTGTT
The DNA here is from genome assembly GCA_022559845.1 of Amorphophallus konjac. Taxonomy (NCBI): domain Eukaryota; kingdom Viridiplantae; phylum Streptophyta; class Magnoliopsida; order Alismatales; family Araceae; genus Amorphophallus; species Amorphophallus konjac. Next base: position 228,701,120 of record CM040121.1, on the reverse strand, counting down.
GTGAGGACCTCTCGTCTCCATATTCCTTGGGGCCGACTAGGAAATCACAGCAGGGACCTCCATAAGTCCCCGCGAGCCGTGGATTCCCACACGGACGCCGGGCTGGTTGTACCTTTCCCACCCCGTGTCTAGGGTTGCATAAGTGATTGAGTGGTTACACTTAGAGTCAAACCAAGTCCCATATCCATCTCCTATTAGGAACCCATTGTTGAGAGTACATATCGATCAATTCACTAAAGTTCTAAAGGAGAAATCATAAGAATCTTATCGCACCATTCTAAGAAACTTGGTTGATTTTTGAGTGTCTTCATCTTTTATCACTTATATCTTGTTAGAATCACCTAAGTTTGGTTGCTTATTGTGTGTTTGGTTGTTTTGCATTTTGTCAAGGTTGCCCGTTGCATGTGGGGTTGTTTTCGTCCGTCTGAATCATCTTCTCGAGTCAGTTCCGTCTTCACGTTCTATTCTAATCCCCTCTTCGAATCCACCATGGCATCCTTCAATCCTCCGCGCTCCCAAGACTCTCTTCCTCAAGGGCTCCTTGAAAACCCCCCTAGGGTTATCACCTTTTCCTCCAGAGAAGGGACTACCCCTCTCCCGTCCTCCACCTCTATGGAAGGTAGTCAAGGTACCCCTTCTCTTTCCGCGGGCTCCGTCCTTCACATGATGGCCCAATTGGACCCGACCCAACTCCAAGTCCTATATCAAGCTATGCAAGGGTCCAATGCTTCTCCCTCCGTCGCTGTTCAAGGTCAATCTAATCCTCCCGTTATTGGGCCATCCGTTCAGCCCACTCCGATTGACCTCACTCCGGTCCAACCCCGGACCATTACTTTCGCTGGCATGGAGATGGGCCAATCTTCCAATTCAGCCCATCAGTCTTTTGATAAAGGGAAATCGCATATCCCTTCTTTTGTCCAGGTGGATCATCACAATTCTGGTTCGGTGGCTTCACAGCTTCTCATGAACCCTTCTGATTTCTTACACCCTCAGCAAGGGGTGGCCCAAACTCACTCCCATCCGGGTATATCTCAGGCCCAATATCCCTCTTGCGGGCCCCCTATTTCCACTGTCTATCCTTCTACTCATGCCTATGGGCCTCCCCCTTCTGCTACAGTCATTCCATCTGCCCCTCAAATACAATCAGCATCCTTCACTACCCCCGCTCCTTCCCGAGAGCAGGACTTGCTTGACAAGTGGGCCACCATGCAGCAACAACTCGACTTTCTCCAGAAAAGGGTTGGCCCACAATCCTTGGCCGATATTCCTATTCCGAGTTTTCAGAACATTCGGTTCCCTCCGCAATCAGAGCTCCCCAACTATCGCAAGTATGATGGGAACAGCAATCCCTTTATCCATGTGAGGGATTTTCTATATGAATCGGCGCAGTTCCAATATGATGATCGCCTCATGGCGTATTTATTCCGCCGATCCTTAGATGGAGTTGCTCTGGAATGGTTCTATTCTCTGCCACTGGAAGAGGCTGAGAGTTTCAAGGTAGTTAAGGACAAATTCATTCAGCGGTTTCAGGACAGGGTCGGGCCAGAATATTCATTTACAGATCTAGTAGCAGAGAAGATGAAGCCAGAGGAAGACTTCGCCACCTATGCAGACAGGTGGAGACAAATGGCCGCTAGAGTGCCCGGCCATATTCCAGAGGAAGAAAAGGTCAAACTGCTAATTTCCAATGCCACCCCGACCTTCCGCAACATCCTGGCAATGAATGATATAGCTAATATGCATCAACTCTACAGCCGGGAGCGCTTCATACAGACTCAATTCAAGGACTCCCCTATCCATTCTCTTTTCGAAAACCAAAAACCCAAGTATCATAAGAAACCGCAAGGGCCGGTTACCGAAGGAGTTCAAACAAACGAGCGAGTACAGGCCGTTGCTTTTCCCTTTCAAGCCGCACCCTTCCGCTACAACCAAAACCCCCGCAATCCACAAAACCCCTCTCCACAAAACTTCCAGGCCACTCCACAAAACCCTCCCCCCGCCTTCACCATTCCACAAAACACCTTCGTCGCACCACAACAACCACCGCCACCATCGCAATATCATAACGTCCCTCCACCCAACGGCTACAACAACAACAACCCTAATAGCAAGCGCCCGGCTCCCAGGAGAGCCCAGTATCCTCCATTGCCAGGGACACTTACAGATATTTTCTCAGCACTTATGTCAGTAAATGCAATCCAACTTCCTCCGGAACGGCCTGTTTGGAACCCGGCGGTTGATCAGACTAAATATTGCATGTTCCATAGGCAGCCAGGCCATACCATAGAAGGATGTTTTCAGTTCCGAGATCTGGTATATGACCTTCATGAAGGGCAGAGAATCGACTGGGCCAAAATGCATAGGGCCATTGTGGAAATTAAAGAGAAGAGGAGGCAGCCGCAGGGGCAGCAGGTGCAGCAGCATCAAGCACCACAGCCGCAGCAGCCACCCCAACAGCAGCAACCGCAGCAAGTACAAGACCTGGGCATCCACCAGAACCCGATGCCAAATCATCCACCCGCTCCTCAGCAGCAGCCACCGGCACCAGCACAAGTAAACGTGGTTCAACCACCGGCCCCCAATACCGGGTGGTCTTTTGATGACGATGGCGCCACACCGCAAGTAATGGCCTTCCACCACAACCTCCGCAACTCTTCCTTCATCCTCCCTACACAACCAACACCCTCTCCGCTCGTCCTACCATCCACACCCGCTCCAGCAAACCCTTTACCACTCTCCATCTCATCATACCCTCCAACACTTACTCCCCTCGCCATCATCACACCACCACCTAACCCTTCGCCCACTTTCAAACATCTGCTAGCCTTCCCTCCTCCCACATCGACATTCATCACCACCCTGCCTTCCACCAATCCCTCACCTATCATTCACTCACCCCCCATTAACCTCACCAATCCTACGCTCCACCACATCACCTCCCCCGTACCACCTGTCCCACTCATCCACCCTGCAAGGCCCATCATACTATCTTCGGATGCTGCGGCAAACTGTGCCTTAAAGAGCGGGAAGATGTTCCATCGGAATTACGTTACTACTTCTAATCCCCAGTCCACCCAGCCAACGGCCGAACAAGAAGAAGCTGAACCCCTGCCGGGTACTCAATATGACTTGTTACATCATCTGGATCGAGTACCCGCTAAGATATCCGTGCTGGAGCTGATCAAAAGGTCTACCCTTCATCAGGATGCACTGAGAGATTTCTTACAGGAGGTAATGGTTAGTGAAGATATGACAGTTGACAGCTTACCAACGGCACTAGCAACTATCTCCAAAGGGCCGGCCATCACATTTTCTGAAACCGAGCTCACACCTCCGGGGGCTCGACAGATGCCGCTCTGTATAACAATTACCCTGAACAAAGTCGACATTGAAGCGGCACTGGTTGACACAGGGGCCTCAATTAATGTTTGCCCACTTAGCACCCTCCGAGCATGCAACATATCTGAAGAGTTACTACGGCCTACTCCCACCACTATAGCAGCATATGACAACTCAAGGCGAGCGTGTCACGGGATAATCACCATTCAGGCAGAGCTCAGGCCCCTTACTATGGCTGTGGAATTCTATGTTCTCGATATTGACCCTATGTTCAAGGCTATCTTGGGTCGTCCCTGGATTGACACGCTTGGTGCCGTACCCTCCACCGCACATCAGTGCGTTAAATTCCCTTTCCAAGGGAGGGTCGTCAAAGTTAAAAGCTTGTCCACGGTGCAGACAGTCAAGGCCATCTCAGATCAAGTTCTTCCCACACTCTGGCCGAGCAGCCGACCCGTGCTGTCAGTGCTTGATTTGAACTTTCCTTGGGCTTACACATCTCCTAAACCCATCACTACTCCGGTCAATGTCAAAGTGAAGCCACAGATTCGAGATTTGAAGGGGTGGAACATCATACTAAAACTGGGCTATCAACCGGGGAGAGGCCTCGGAGCATAACTGCAAGGAATGACTAAGCCCATACCTAAGGGAAGGAAAATGGGCAGAAGAGGCCTCGGTTACAAGGAAACAACATTATCTATGATGGGTGATTCTGGGCCGCTTACCTGGGATTATCGTCAGCACTTTGTCAGAGGGCCTCTCCAGCCCGGCACATTAGCTCCAAAGCCGGTTCAGCCAAAAAGGGATATAGTTTGTCCGATTGCCAGTCCGCCTTCCTTGCCAGGAGGGTCAGATGATGACATGCTCGACTATAGTTAGGCCTTGCAGAAGCTCTTTCATGAGGAAGAACGCCAGAAGCAACAAGAGGTCCGGCTCGTACAGTGGAGGCCGAAGAAGCAGCTCACGGTTAAATTGTAGGAGGAGGAGAGCTCTCCGGTTATCTTCTCTTGGTCTCCCTCACGCTTCCAATCCATCTTTCAGCAAAGGGAGTTCATACCCCGCATTCCTCCTGTCATGATAAATCCACCCGTCATTGATCCACCAGAGATTCTATTCATTCCTTGTGCTTTCGGGAAGTGCCCGCGCATTGATCTATCCACTCTATTCACTCCTCCTCCTCCCAACGCTCGACTCCACGAGATGTGGTTCTCTTCTTCTGACCCCTTCTTCGATTGCATCTTCCCCGAGCTGTTCCCTAGGCAGCTCCCACCTCCTCCGTCTTGCTTTGTAGTCTCTACTGATCTCCAAAAAAAAACGTCAAATTTAAAACGGAGATTTCGGTGGAAGATTACGCTGTCCTGTCTCCATCCTCCTCCTCCCAAGGGCACGAGTCCCCTACTCCTTCCCTTCCACTAAGCCTTCTCTCTCCTAGGTTAGGGTTAGGGTCTAGCGAGTCTAGGGAAGTAGAGTCAGTTAGGTCTAGAGAAGTCGGGTCTTGTTCTAGGTCATCCAACCCTTCCCATTCTGAGCCGCGCTCGCTTGCGCATCCTTCCCGGTCTGTTCCTGATAGGTTCTTGCAAGATTTAGCTCAGCGATGTCATGCGCTGTTGAAATGTTCGGAATTTGTCGCCACGGCGATTGTGATTAAAGACGAAGAGGAAATAGAAGGGGAATGGAGCGACGACGGATTAGGCGTCTATAAGGTTTTGGATGAGAAGGATCCAATGGATGAAGACAGCAATGTAGATGACACTGCCGACTTATATGCACAAGGACTAAAAAGATTCGACCAGCCGTCGACGGCAGTGGATGAACCTACAAAGGAAATCAACTTGGGAACAGAAGAAGACCCAAGGCCCGTCATTATTTCTGCTAATCTCCCTTCACAGGTAGAAGAGGATCTAATTAAAGTACTAAGGGAGTATAGCGATTCTTTCGCCTGGTCTTATGAGGACATGCCAGATCTTGACCCCTCCTTAGTGGAACATCGACTCGTGCTTAAACCAGGGGCCACCTGTGAAACAACGGTCAAGAAGATTTCACCCCCACATGGCCTTAAGGATCAAAGAAGAGGTCGACAAGCTATATAAGGCCAGGTTCGTCGGAGTAGTTTTATATCCTCAGTGGGTGGCGAACATAGTCCCGGTCCTCAAGAAGGATGGAAAAGTGCGCATATGCATTGATTTCAGGGACCTAAACAAAGCATGTCCCAAAGATGATTTCCCGCTACCTCACATAGACGTCCTAGTGGATAACACTGCCGGGTAAGAAGCTCTGTCATTTATGGACGGGTACTCAGGCTACAATCAAATCCGTCTCGCTCCGGAAGATCAAGAGAAAACTTCCTTCACCACACCCTGGGCACGTATTGTTATGTGGTTATGCCATTTGGGTTGAAGAACGCAGGTGCCACCTATCAAAGGGCGATGATGGCCATTTTCCACGACATGCTGCACATATATATGGAAGCTTACGTGGATGACATCTTGGTGAAATCAAGAACAAAAGAAGAGCACCCCTCTATCCTGGCTAAGGTGCTGCAGAGAGCCAGGGAGTATAAGCTTAAGATGAATCCGAAGAAGTGTGTATTCGGAGTCTCCTCAGGGAAGTTGTTAGGGTTCATAGTGAGCAAACGGGGGATCCAGATTGATCCTAATAAAGCACAGGCCGTCATGGACATGCCTCCGCCAAAGAACATTACGGAACTTCGAGAATTGATTGGTCGGCTGCGATTCATTAGAAGATTCATATCTCAACATTCTCTAAGGTGCCGCCCGTTCTATGAATTGCTTAAGGCGGGGGTTAAGTTCGAATGTAATCAGGATTGTCAAAAGGCCTATGAGGACCTCAAAGAGTATCTAACCAATCCCCCAATTTTGCAACCTCCTGTCCCTGGGAAACCCCTAATCCTATACATCTCGGTCATTGAGGACTCCCTAGGGGCGGTTTTAGCACAAGTGGATGATGAAGGGAAAGAGCGGGCCGCGTACTACCTTTCTCGGTTGTTTAATCCGGCTGAATCTAGGTACACCGCTATGGAGAAGACTTGTGCCACCTTAGTGTGGGTAGCTCAGAAGCTTAAACATTACTTTCTCGCCCACCCAGTTAGGTTGATCTCTAGAATGGACCCGGTCCGTTATCTCTTAGAAAAGCCCATCCTTTCTAGTAGGTTAGCTCGCTGGTAGAGCTTCCTCTCTCAGTTTGACATCACCTTTTTCGTTCAGAAGGCAGTCAAAGGATATGCCATTGCTGAGCATCTTGCACATCTTCCTATCCCTCATACCGATTCCATTCAGGACGATTTCCCTGATGAGCATCTCTCTATCCTTTCTCATCATCCCTTCTGGTCTCTGCACTTCGATGGTGCGCTCAACTCCCAAGGCCAAGGGATCGGTGCTGTCTTGCTTACTCCGGAGGGAGTAACAATCCCTTTCGCTTATCAGCTTCGATTTCCTGCTACCAACAACATCGCTGAGTATGAGGCTCTCCTAGCCGGCTTGAAGCACGCCTATCCCCTAGGCGCGCGTTATTTGAACATTATAGGAGATTCTCAGCTCGTCCTACGGCAAGTTCTGTCCACTTACCGTACTCGTGACCCCAAGCTCAAGCCTTATCAAGATTTGGTCACGCTCATTGCTAAGCGATTCCGTAAGCTGATCTATATCCATACTCCTCGTTCTTTGAACATTCTAGCTGATGCTTTGGCATCTCTTGCTTCCTCCTTATCTTTCCCTCTCAGTCGTAGTACTGAGACTATCGTCGTCCAGAGATTGGACGCACCCTCTATTCAAGATCCCTGGTTCGTCAACCTCAGGAAATCTATAGAGGCGAGAGTTGAGAAGGAAGATCTCAACGAAGTTTCATTAACATAACTAGAGGAGATTCTGGATGAAGAAGAATTGCCTTGGTATCATGAAATCGAATTGTTTTGTAAAGAAGGGTCATTCCCAGAAGGGGCAAAGGCCGAGCAGCGTAAAGCAATAAGAAGAGCCGCCGCAAGGTACACTATCATTGCAGGAGAATTGTATAGACGCGCTACTAATGGAATGCTCATGAGATGCTTAGATGATGTAGAAGCTTGGAAAGTGGCTGAAGTGGCCCATTCTAGCGAGTGTGGAGGTCATGTCAATGGCCAGGCTCTAGCGAAGAAGATCCTTAGGCAGGGCTACTATTGGCCCACTCTAGAGGAAGATTGCTCCCTCTATGTCCGGAGGTGTCTTAAATGCCAACTCGATGCTGATAAAATTCACTCTCCAGCTTCGTCCCTCCATCCTATGACTGCTCCTTGGCCATTCTCTATGTGGGCGTTCGACGTCGTCGGCCCACTCGGTGATCCTAATTCTCAGATCAAGCAAAAATCCTTCATCCTCACCGCAACTGAGTACTTCACCAAATGGGCCGAAGCCGAGGCGTACGCAGAGATCAAAGCTACAACGGTGTGCCGCTTTATCATGAAGAATATCATCTCGCGGTTTGGAGTGCCAAGCAGCATCATCACCGACAACGGACCCCAGTTCGTCTCCCAAGAGCTTAAGGACCTATGTAAGAAGTTCAATATTGCACTGCATCATTCATCTCCATATTACCCTCAAGGCAACGGTCAAGCCGAGGCCACTAATAAAACCCTTCTTAAAATCATTAAGAAAACATGTGAAGCACATAAATTTTCTGATTGGCCTGAAAGATTGGTGGAAGCTCTGTGGGCTTACCGCACCTCCGTCCGTACCCCTACGGGGCAAACTCCCTACTCTTCAACTTACGGGATGGAGGCGGTGCTCCCATACGAGATCTTAATCCCTTCCCTTAGAGTACAGCTCGATAAGGAACTTAATCTCGATGAACGTCGAGAGGCGTTGCTGGTCCAGTTAGAACTCTTGGATGAGAAGAGGATGAATGCGGCTGATCACGTTTCTGTTTATCAAAAGAGGGTTTCACGTTATTTTCAAAAGAAGGTAATTGAACGTAAATTCATGACGGGTGATATTATTTTGAAACGAAAATTCATTCGGTCTGCAGGTCCTAGGTCCAAGTTACAACCTAACTGGGAAGGGCCGTTTGTAGTAAAGGAGGCTTATCTAGGGAATGCTTATCGTTTAGTAAACGCGGAAGGTGAGGAGCTCTCTCACCCGTGGAATGGGTTGTATCTTAAGCGTTTCTTTCCTTAAAAAAAAAGCTAAACCATGTGCTTCTCCGGCAATAGGAACTTCCTCCCTATCTTCAAAAAGAGGGTCTCAAGTAAGGCAATCACACACTACACGACATCCCTGGTCGGGCTCCTTGTTTAAAAAGACACCGTTTCTCCTTGGCCATGCTTTAGGGGAAAGTCAAAGTCCCTGTCCGCTTCATTCTTCGGCTGAATCCAGGGGCAAGGAGTGAATAAGGAGGAGACAACCAATCCAAACTCCCTGACAAGAAGAGGTCTCAAATAGGGGCAAGTCCATTATGACCTGACGCCACAAGGAAGAAAGGAAAAGAAAAAAAAGGAAAAAAGAAAAAAAAAGGAGTGCTCTTTACGAACAAAATCAAAAGCATCATCTCAAAGTCTGTGAACGAATTTCCAAAAGCTCCAAAAAGGAAAAGAAAATTAGGCATGACAAGAGTGGCAGTACAGTTCCCCGCGGGACGTTATGAGTCCGGTCGCATGCATGCCTAAATGGACAAAGGTTCGATGATGGACATAAAAGCCCCGGCACAACAGACCAAATCTCTAATAGGGTTGTACGGTGAGGGAATCAAGTTCTAAAAACTCCCATATCTGGCCTAAGCTTACCCCCATGATCTTTTTTCCTTTTAGGACTGAGATGAGTACCCTAGGTATGGCATTGGTAAAAACACCGTCACAACGATTAGGTCTCGGCCAGGGGTTGTCACGCTATTGCACGCCGGTCTCGAGATTTAAACTAAAACAAGGAAGGTCTCGTGTTGCCAGAGAGGCACTGGTTTCTCAAAATCCTAAAAACATCAAATATTCTCAAAATCCTAAAAACATCAAATATTCTCAAAATCCTAAAAACATCAAATATTCTCAAAATCTAAAAACAACAAATATTCTCAAAATCCAAAAACAACAAATATTTTCAAAATCCAAAAACATCAAATATTTTCAAAATCCAAAACAAATATTTTCAAAAATCCAAAAACATTAAATATTTCCCAAAACTCCCAAAAATACCATCATATGCATAGCATGCATCGCATTTTCATTATGTTTTCACCTATTTAATAAGGCTCCACCCCTTCACCAAATATCAAGAAATGGTCATTATCTAACTTGCTTTAATGTAAGGGGTTGAGTCTAAGAACAGATCTAACTTGTTTCATGTTTAAGTATGTGCAGAATACAGGGACAAGTCCAAAAGCAAAAGCTCACAACTATGCAGGTTCAAAGTGTGTAACGCGCCAGCATCAGACCGTTACAGTCATATAACGGGCCCATCTTTGACCGTTATTTCCCTTCAGGCATGGGCCATCTTCTTTTTCATTGAACCATCACTTTAACGGTCTGAGATCTACCGTTACTTGAATATAACGGCTCACGACCCATCCGTCATATCCTTCAGAGACCGGGCTCTTGTTATTCTCATTATGACGGCCTGCCGTAGGACCGTTATTTCCTTGTGGCGGCCCAGTGCATATCCGTCTCTGACTCCAGAAGCCCTGTCTGCTCACATCAGTATAGCCTTTCAAACTATGGAACTCAAGATCATTCAACTATGGCAATCTCATCTCATTCAAGCAAAGATTAATGAAATATAATTCTTGATAAATTCAACTTCGATTGTCAATTGCGTGATATCTCTCATGAACCAAAAGAAAAATCAAGATACATTCAATTTCTTATCCGCAAGAGGGCGGATTCTTCTCAACTCTTTCATGTAATCTCGGCATGCTTCGTCGTTCTCTTCAACTTCTGCTTGCCACGGACGCACATTGCTGATCTCCCACATGGTCAGCGCGTTCCGGACTGCTCGTTCATCTTCCTCGGTCCCCATCTTCCTAGGTAGAAGGGGAGGGTAGTGTGATAGTGCAGAAACGCTGATTCAAGGTAATCCGATCTGAAGATGGCATCGGTGCGTGTAGCAACCCTAATAAATGAATAATTGAAATAAATTAAAACATATATATATTACAGAAGTAATATATATAAAAGGAATAGGGTTAATTGGACGAAATAAAACAAATTAAAAATAACGCCTCTTATTAAGGCGTTAATTTATAAAGAAACGCCTCTACCAATGGCGTGAATAAAGAAAGGACGCCCACACCTATGGTCGTCAGTTCTCACGCGACCAAATGGGTAAGTAAAAGAAACGCCTCTATCTTAGGCGTGTTTTAAAACAAGAAACGCCCTTTTTCAAGGCGCTTTTTAAGAAACGCCCTTATGCAAGGCGTCAATTCAAGAATACACGCCCTGACCTAAGGCGTTAATTCAGTTCGTGACTCGTTCGAACCCAGAGCTTATCCAGGGAAAGATTAACCTAATCTAGTAAGTATCTATTAGAGTAAGGACTCTATTAAGGATATATTACCCTCAATCAAACACTACTCTTGTTAGGACTTCAAAATCCTATAAATAACATGTTCGATCGAACCCTAAAACCCATTTGATCGAGCGTCTGCTGCTAGGTACGTGAAGAACAAACAGTTCTTCTTCCTTTCCTTGCTTTTGATAAACACATGAGGAGGTTTTAACCATCCTTCATCGTCTTTGCTATAGGTGGCTGCTTCTAGTGTTTGAAGACAAAGGGTCTTCATCATCATTGTCTTCATCACCATCAGGTAGCGGTGGCAATATCTTCCTGAAGAACGAAGGTTCTTCATCCACGAAGGTTCCAAACAGAGTATCAGTATTGTCAAACCATAAGGTAGGTTTTCTCAAGATACTGTAGCCCAAATAAAATTAGTGAAAGATATTATATAAGCATGGCATGCATACGGTCTATATACATATGGTTTCGGTGTGTTTTCTGAATTGTTTGAAAGAAACGCCCTGGAATAGGGCGCTATTTTAAAATAAACGACCATAACAGCGGTCGTCAATTTATTAAGAAACGTCCTGTACACAGGCGTTAATTTTACGAGATCATGACTTAAGCATGTTAAGAACGGATTATATATGAAACCTTGATTATTAATGCATGATCCTGTCTCCAAATCTAATGTCCTGCAATTTCTTGTATTCACGGCCTGTACAAGGTCGTTTTCCCACGTATTAACGCCTTATCATAGGGCGTGACTTTAAAAGTAACGCCCCTTACTAGGGCGTGTATATGTTAAAATCTTGAAATTCACGACTTGGACAAAGTCGTTTTCCCTATGTAAACGCCCCATCATAGGGCGTGAATTAAAAATAAACGCCCCTTACTAGGGCGTGTATCTGTTAAAATCCTGAAACTCACATATTCTGTAAAATGGAATTAAAAAGTAACGCCCCTTCCAAGGGCGCGTTTTTGATAAATTTCTGAGAATAATTATATCCTGTCGAATATGTAAATGATGAGACGCCTGCCCCTGCAGTCGTCCACTTTGAAGAAACGCCCCCAGGAAAGGCGTGTTTTTGATAAATTAATGAAATAAATGGAAATTCCGCAAATTGGCAATATATGTAAACGCCCTTCTGTTAGGCGTTAATTATTCAATACACGACTTGACCTAAGTCGTTATTTTACTGTAAACCGATTTTTCCTCTGATTTGCTAACCGATGGTTTATATATTATACATATATATATATATATCGGCACTATTCTCCACTCCGTGAGTATAGTCCCATGTTTTCATGTTGATTTACCGACCACACTCAACTCTCATTGACATACAAGCTCTCCATTGGACATTCCGTTCCTTTGGACTAGCGAGTTAGTCATAGAGACCTCCGTAAGACTCCTCGTAGCCTTGGATTCCCTCAAGGCCGACTGAGCTGGTTGTACCCTAAAAACCCATTACACGATCCTTGCCATGTCAATCTAAAAGAAACATGGTATACCGGCCCTTATGATTATACAAAGAGCATATCATAAGAAATTCTTGATGGGATGATGATATCATGCCATATCGTGTCATTCTTGTAAACCCCAATTCTATGATAAGAATGAGGGTATCTTGCTTGATCTAATATTCATGTGGACCTCAATTCTATATAAAGAATGTCCATATTGATTTGTCATGGTACCTAAGTTAAGGGAACCATAATCTACCTAGTTTTATCGACATCGTGATTATACCGTTATTATCGCCATTCTATGTCCTTTGTCATATTTTGGACTCTATTCTATCAAAGTTGTCATACGTGTCTACAAGCTTGATTATTGAAATTCTATATTGGCTATATAAACAAGAGTGGATGTCAAAACACATGATAAATGCCTGCGCATATAGGGCCCGATCTGGTCCTGGGAGGAGCACCCGAAAGTACTTGTGCCCATGGGAGTTAAAATGATAAGGTATCTGGCATTATACCGAGTACTTGACTTGCTTGATTGGACATTCCACACACATCTTGTACTTGACTCGTACTTGACATGAAATGAAATGCGTGGCCCGAAAAAGGGTAATTTACTTGCTTGATACATGATAGCCAAAGTTCTTGACATGACTCGATAATGGTACTTGCTTGAATATCTTGAATAACTTGTATCTTGTTCATGAAAGTTCATCTTATTTCTTTGATATTACATTCTCTCTATCTTGTCGTTTCATGCGAGCATGCATAGCTTTATTGCATCCATGAAAATGTAATTACTTAAACCACTTGCTAGTACTTGAGATATAATTTCCTACTGAGCGTTCGCTCATTCCGTTTGTCCCTTTTTACTTTTCAGGTAAGTCCGACGACGATGGAAGTCAATCGGATGGGAATGGTCAAGAGTGAAAGTGATAGAGCTTCTACAAGTGTCGTCTAGTCTTTTCTATAGTTTCTTGAGTCAACTATGTATTCTTTTCCTTTTTATTTAACAGAGTATTGGATTTGTAATAGTCTATCCATTATGAAATAAAGGATTGGGTTATCTTGCTATTTTGCGCATCTCTGTCTTTGTGTCGAATACATGACCACTCTGATTGACATGATTGATATAGACACGTCGCGCATCTCCGGGTATCTTCCGCGCTCGGGGCGTGACAGTCTTTGTGGTATCAGAGCCTAAGGTATTCAATTCCTAGGAAACCCAAGTCCAAGGATAGGTTTCAAAACCTTTAACCAAGTGAGAGTGGGTAGAACCAAGGGTTAAATGATCAATGAGTCCTTTATAAGATCATAGTGATATAATACTAACATAGCTATTGTAATTGTAGGATAATGGCTGCCGAACGTGCTCAATGGCGCAACATGCAGCGTACCCTTCAAGGGATGACCCAAGTGCTACAACAGGTAGCACAAGGTGGTGCTCCACGAGCTGGAAGCTTACACCAAGCATTCAAGAATATGAATCCCCCGAAGTTCATGGGATCGACCGATCCAGACGATGCCGAGCATTGGGTTCGGGAGATTGAACGTATATTCCGTGTCATGCAATGCACGGATCAGGACAAAGTCTTATTAGCTACTTTCCAGTTAGAAAAGGATGCTAGATGCTGGTGGGAGTCGATTGAAGCTACAATTGACCCAACTCAAGTTACATGGGGAGAATTCGTTGAATATTTCAACGCCAAATATTTCTCTGATAGGGTCCAGGAAAAGAAGGCCGCCGAATTTGCCGCATTAAAGCAAAGATCTTTATCGGTGGCTGATTATGAAGCACAGTTCTCTAGACTGTCTAGATATGCTAAGCATTTAATTGGCACGGAAAAGATGAAAGCCCGTAGATTTCTTAATGGGCTTAGGCCCCACTACATTACTCAACTGGCGCCTATGGATATTCAAGTTTATACTGAAATAGTGCGCCGAGCTCAGTTGCTTGAAGATGCCACGGAACTATCTGATAGGATCCGTGGGAAAGACAAAAAGGAGCAAGTCACAAGTTCGGGTTCTTTTAAACCCAACTTTAAGAAGAGGCCCAATAATGGAGGTTCTTCCTCTCAAGATCAGAAGTTCAAGAAATCCAAGCCTTTCTCTATCACCACTATCCCTTCAAACGTAGTATGCAAGCATTGTGACAAGGCTGGTCACAAAACAGAAGAATGTTGGAGGAAACTGGGAGCATGTCTCCGTTGTGGGAGTCGTGAACATCGGATTCCCGATTGTCCATTAATGAATGACCAAGACGGTGAGGGTAAACGCCCAGTGACGAGGAACGCGCGTCTTCATGCAATCCAAGAGACCGAACCAGAAGAAGAAGGCGGATTGGTGGAAGGTACATTAAAAATTTGTTCCAAATATGCACATGTCTTATTTGATACGGGTGCATCGCATTCCATTATTTCCAAGAAGTTTGCTGACCCATTACCTCTAGAACCAGAATGGATGAAGATAATATTGTCTACTCCTCTCGGAAACGAGACGGATATCACACATCATTACCAAAATTGTGAGGTATTGGTTCGAGGAAAGAATTTTCCTATTGATCTTATCTGCTTAGATCTAAAAGAATATGATGTTATACTAGGAGCAGATTGGTTATCCAAATACCAGGCAACGGTTGATTGCCGTGATAGCAAGATTGTTTTCAAGGAATTTCCGGAACTGACTTATACTAGTCCTAAGAGTCGAAGCAAATCCCCTCTTATTTCGGCTCTTCGAGCAAGCAAGCTCGTCAAGAAGGGATGTGTATCCTTCCTTGCTTTTGTCACTATTAAAGAAGCTAAGGAAACCAAGATAGAAGACGTTCAAGTAGTACGAGAATTCCCAGACGTATTTCCAGAAGATTTGCCGGGATTACCCCCGCAAAGAGATGTGGCCTTTACCATCGACTTAGTCCCTGGTGCTGGTCCGGTTTCAAAGGCACCATATAGAATGTCCCCTGCTGAACTCAAGGAGTTGAAGGAGCAGTTGATGGAACTAATCCGAAAAGGGTTTATTAGACCAAGTACTTCCCCGTGGGGAGCACCAGTCTTATTTGTAAAGAAGAAGGATGGATCCATGAGATTGTGTATTGACTATCGACAGTTGAATCATCTTACTATCAAGAACAAGTATCCACTGCCGAGAATCGATGAATTGTTTGATCAGATTTCAGGATCCAAATATTTCTCCAAGATTGATCTCCGGTCGGGATATCATCAACTAAGGATCAAGGATGATGACATTCACAAGACCGCATTCAGAAGCAGGTATGGCCATTACGAATTTGTTGTTATGCCTTTTGGACTAACAAATGCCCCTGCTGCCTTTATGCAGTTAATGAATAGCATATTCAGGCCTTACTTGGATCAATTCATAGTAGTCTTCATCGATGATATATTGATATATTCTAAGACTAAGGAAGAACATGAAGAGCATTTGAGGATTGCATTGCAAGTCTTGAGGACAAATCAATTATATGCTAAACTCAGCAAATGCGAGTTCTGGCTTGAAGAAGTGGCTTTTCTCGGACATGTCATATCCAAGGACGGTTTATCTGTGGATCCGTCAAAAGTTGAAGCTGTGAGAAACTGGGAGAGACCCACTAATGCAAGCGAGATCAGAAGTTTCTTGGGTCTTGCAGGCTATTATCGGCGATTTATCAAAGATTTCTCTAAGATCGCCGTACCACTTACAAGATTAACTCGTAAGGAGATCCGATATGAATGGAGTGAGGAATGTGAAAGCAGTTTCCAAACTCTCAAGGATCATCTCACCACAGCTCCGGTCTTAGCCCTACCAATTGAAGGAGAGGAATTCGAGGTCTACACTGATGCTTCTGGCATTGGCCTCGGATGCGTTCTAATGCAACATGGGAAGGTCATAGCATATTCTTCTCGTCAACTGAAGAAGCATGAGGAGAATTACCCCGTCCATGACTTGGAATTGGCCGCGGTAGTATTTGCCCTAAAGATATGGAGACACTATCTCTATGGGGTACAGTTTACTGTATACTCCGATCACAAAAGTCTCAAATATCTATTTTCGCAAAAGGAGCTGAACATGAGACAAAGACGTTGGCTAGAATATCTCAAGGATTTCGACTTCAATATACAATACCATCCCGGAAAGGGTAATTATGTTGCTGATGCCCTTAGTCGAAAGCCGAGAGCAATAATAGCAAATTGTATGATACAAGAATGGAGGTTACTTGAACAATTCTCTGAGCTCAATATAAGCTTGGACATGGAATCCAAATTTGTCACACTATCCCATGTAAGCATACAGTCAGATTTGTTATCTGAAATACAAACACTTCAGGATGATGATCCCATGTTAGTAGAAATCAAAGGCAGATTAGAAGGACAATCTGATTTTCAACTAACTTCTGATGGAAGGTTATCGTTCAAAGATAGAATTTGTATACCCGATTGTCCGGAATTAAAGAAGAAGATCTTAGATGAAGCTCACAGATCAAGATACACTATTCATCCTGGATCAACTAAAATGTACCAAGATGTAAAGAGGAACTTTTGGTGGCCCAATATGAAAAGAGAAATAGCGGACTATGTATCACGCTGTCTCACATGCCAACAGGTCAAGGCGGAACACCAAAAGCCTGCGGGAAAACTACATCCTCTAGATATTCCTAAGTGGAAATGGGAGGATATTGGTATGGACTTCATCATGGGTTTGTCTAAATCTAAAGGAGGACATGATGGAATCTGGGTTATCATTGATCGATTGACTAATCGGCACATTTCTTGCCAATCAAAAGCCGATGGTCGATTGATGTACTAGCTGCACTATACATTAAAGAAATAGTCAGGATACATGGAATTCCTGTCTCAATCGTGTCTGATAGGGATCCCCGTTTTACTTCTCATTTTTGGAAGGGATTACAACATTCGTTGGGGACAAGGCTCAACTTTAGTACTGCTTTTCACCCACAAACGGATGGTCAGACCGAGCGAACTAATCAAGTTGTTGAAGATATGCTGAGAGCATGCATTATTGACTTTGGAGGAAGCTGGCATGACCACTTACCTTTAGTTGAATTTGCATATAATAATAGCTACCAAGCTAGTATCCAAATGGCACCTTTCGAAGCCTTATACGGAAGGAGTTGCCGATCTCCCATATGTTGGAACGAAGTTGGAGAAAAACAACTATTAGGTCCAGACATGGTAAGGGATACAACCGAGAAGATACTAGTAATCAGAGAAAGATTACAAGTTGCTCAGACAAGGCAAAAGGCTTATGCTGATACCAGGAGAAGAGATCTTGAATTTCAGGTTGGAGATCATGTATTTCTTAAAATATCCCCTGGACGTGGCATACGAAGATTTGGTGTTAAGGGCAAGCTTACGCCAAGATTTATCGGACCATTTGAGGTACTCGAAAGAGTTGGCGAGGTTGCTTATCGCATCGCGTTGCCTCCTCAGTTGTCCGAGGTACACAATGTATTTCACATATCTATGTTGAAGAAGTATGTACACGATCCGTCACATATTATTGAGCATGGAGATCTGGTGATCCAGAAAGATCTCACATATGAACAAAGGCCCTTGAAGATATTAGATCGAGAAATACGAGCTCTAAGGAATAAGGTTATTCCCATGATCAAGGTGCAATGGAATAAGAATCCTGAACGCGAAGCGACATGGGAGACCGAGGAATCTATGAAGAAACGATTTCCCGAGTTATTCTAAGAGGTATATGTCCTACACTCTCCGCATGTATAATTATATATATATTGAATTTGGGGACCAAATTCTTTTTAAGTGGGGGAGGGTGTAGCAACCCTAATAAATGAATAATTGAAATAAATTAAAACATATATATATTACAGAAGTAATATATATAAAAGGAATAGGGTTAATTGGACGAAATAAAACAAATTAAAAATAACGCCTCTTATTAAGGCGTTAATTTATAAAGAAACGCCTCTACCAATGGCGTGAATAAAGAAAGGACGCCCACACCTACGGTCGTCAGTTCTCACGCGACCAAATGGGTAAGTAAAAGAAACGCCTCTATCTTAGGCGTGTTTTAAAACAAGAAACGCCCTTTTTCAAGGCGCTTTTTAAGAAACGCCCTTATGCAAGGCGTCAATTCAAGAATACACGCCCTGACCTAAGGCGTTAATTCAGTTCGTGACTCGTTCGAACCCAGAGCTTATCCAGGGAAAGATTAACCTAATCTAGTAAGTATCTATTAGAGTAAGGACTCTATTAAGGATATATTACCCTCAATCAAACACTACTCTTGTTAGGACTTCAAAATCCTATAAATAACATGTTCGATCGAACCCTAAAACCCATTTGATCGAGCGTCTGCTGCTAGGTACGTGAAGAACAAACAGTTCTTCTTCCTTTCCTTGCTTTTGATAAACACATGAGGAGGTTTTAACCATCCTTCATCGTCTTTGCTATAGGTGGCTGCTTCTAGTGTTTGAAGACAAAGGGTCTTCATCATCATTGTCTTCATCACCATCAGGTAGCGGTGGCAACATCTTCCTGAAGAACGAAGGTTCTTCATCCACGAAGGTTCCAAACAGAGTATCAGTATTGTCAAACCATAAGGTAGGTTTTCTCAAGATACTGTAGCCCAAATAAAATTAGTGAAAGATATTATATAAGCATGGCATGCATACGGTCTATATACATATGGTTTCGGTGTGTTTTCTGAATTGTTTGAAAGAAACGCCCTGGAATAGGGCGCTATTTTAAAATAAACGACCATAACAGCGGTCGTCAATTTATTAAGAAACGTCCTGTACACAGGCGTTAATTTTACGAGATCATGACTTAAGCATGTTAAGAACGGATTATATATGAAACCTTGATTATTAATGCATGATCCTGTCTCCAAATCTAATGTCCTGCAATTTCTTGTATTCACGGCCTGTACAAGGTCGTTTTCCCACGTATTAACGCCTTATCATAGGGCGTGACTTTAAAAGTAACGCCCCTTACTAGGGCGTGTATATGTTAAAATCTTGAAATTCACGACTTGGACAAAGTCGTTTTCCCTATGTAAACGCCCCATCATAGGGCGTGAATTAAAAATAAACGCCCCTTACTAGGGCGTGTATCTGTTAAAATCCTGAAACTCACATATTCTGTAAAATGGAATTAAAAAGTAACGCCCCTTCCAAGGGCGCGTTTTTGATAAATTTCTGAGAATAATTATATCCTGTCGAATATGTAAATGATGAGACGCCTGCCCCTGCAGTCGTCCACTTTGAAGAAACGCCCCCAGGAAAGGCGTGTTTTTGATAAATTAATGAAATAAATGGAAATTCCGCAAATTGGCAATATATGTAAACGCCCTTCTGTTAGGCGTTAATTATTCAATACACGACTTGACCTAAGTCGTTATTTTACTGTAAACTGATTTTTCCTCTGATTTGCTAACCGATGGTTTATATATTATACATATATATATATATATCGGCACTATTCTCCACTCCGTGAGTATAGTCCCATGTTTTCATGTTGATTTACCGACCACACTCAACTCTCATTGACATACAAGCTCTCCATTGGACATTCCGTTCCTTTGGACTAGCGAGTTAGTCATAGAGACCTCCGTAAGACTCCTCGTAGCCTTGGATTCCCTCAAGGCCGACTGAGCTGGTTGTACCCTAAAAACCCATTACACGATCCTTGCCATGTCAATCTAAAAGAAACATGGTATACCGGCCCTTATGATTATACAAAGAGCATATCATAAGAAATTCTTGATGGGATGATGATATCATGCCATATCGTGTCATTCTTGTAAACCCCAATTCTATGATAAGAATGAGGGTATCTTGCTTGATCTAATATTCATGTGGACCTCAATTCTATATAAAGAATGTCCATATTGATTTGTCATGGTACCTAAGTTAAGGGAACCATAATCTACCTAGTTTTATCGACATCGTGATTATACCGTTATTATCGCCATTCTATGTCCTTTGTCATATTTTGGACTCTATTCTATCAAAGTTGTCATACGTGTCTACAAGCTTGATTATTGAAATTCTATATTGGCTATATAAACAAGAGTGGATGTCAAAACACATGATAAATGCCTGCGCATATAGGGCCCGATCTGGTCCTGGGAGGAGCACCCGAAAGTACTTGTGCCCATGGGAGTTAAAATGATAAGGTATCTGGCATTATACCGAGTACTTGACTTGCTTGATTGGACATTCCACACACATCTTGTACTTGACTCGTACTTGACATGAAATGAAATGCGTGGCCCGAAAAAGGGTAATTTACTTGCTTGATACATGATAGCCAAAGTTCTTGACATGACTCGATAATGGTACTTGCTTGAATATCTTGAATAACTTGTATCTTGTTCATGAAAGTTCATCTTATTTCTTTGATATTACATTCTCTCTATCTTGTCGTTTCATGCGAGCATGCATAGCTTTATTGCATCCATGAAAATGTAATTACTTAAACCACTTGCTAGTACTTGAGATATAATTTCCTACTGAGCGTTCGCTCATTCCGTTTGTCCCTTTTTACTTTTCAGGTAAGTCCGACGACGATGGAAGTCAATCGGATGGGAATGGTCAAGAGTGAAAGTGATAGAGCTTCTACAAGTGTCGTCTAGTCTTTTCTATAGTTTCTTGAGTCAACTATGTATTCTTTTCCTTTTTATTTAACAGAGTATTGGATTTGTAATAGTCTATCCATTATGAAATAAAGGATTGGGTTATCTTGCTATTTTGCGCATCTCTGTCTTTGTGTCGAATACATGACCACTCTGATTGACATGATTGATATAGACACGTCGCGCATCTCCGGGTATCTTCCGCGCTCGGGGCGTGACAGTGCGGGTTGTAGATCGCCATGGTAGTGTTCCCTACTAGCTGGAGGTCCAGGCCTTGACGCCGCGGTATTTTGAGAAGAGTGCTTCGGAGGACTCTTGGTCGCATGATAAACTTGTCCATTGGAAGAGTGTTGAAGAGGAGGCGGCATTCATCCCGAGTTTTCTTGTCCGCCGTCTTGCATTCAACCTGAGGAGAATATCCAAATGCCCCTCCAATAAAGAAGAGAGGGTGGCTCCCGAAGATTCGGCTTGCAGAAGTTATGTCTTCCTTAGGAAGGAATTTGACCCTCACTCCCATCCAGCACTCAAGGAGTATCATGGAACCAAACAAGGGGCCTCCTGTACAAGCCGAGCTTAGTCCTTCATAAAGGTATGAGAGGACCTCTTGAGAGATAGACATTCCCCGCCACAGCCCGCTGATAATACCAAGATTTTGGATGTCTAAGAGGTGGTCGGTAGTGGTAAAAAGGAAGACCCCGCACAAGCAAACCGCCACCGCCTTGGCTATTGCTTCATGTCTCTCCCACTTATTTTTACAATGAGACACTATCCACTGTGCCAAGGGTATCAAGTGAACATGATGTGGGCTGATCATGGTTCTCACGTCCTTTGGATTGTGAATGGAATCACTCAATATCAAGGACGGGTTAATAGGCTCTATTGTGTAGCAAACTCGGTCTTCATCCCCCACCTTAGTCTTAGGAAGGGCTAGGTAGGTCTCTACCTCTTCTAAAAGGACGGTTGCTTCAAAGGAAGGGAAGATGAAAGTATGAGTTTGTGGATGCCATAGTTCCACAAGTGCTGAAAGACTTGGCCAATCGAAGGATAATTTCTGGAAATTCTTGCCTAAAACCAAGAGGGGTTGAAGGTGCCATGCTTTAAGGATTGAGGTGATCTCTATGGGAAGTGCCTTTACCATGGGAGCCACCCACTTCAGATTGGAATAGCACCTTGGACCAGGAAGGGGCTTGAGAAAAGAAAGAAGGAAGTCATGAAAAGAATAAGTGCAGCAAAATTCTGAACTTTGGATGAGTTGTGAAAACTTACCACACTTTGGGCATTGGAGCTTAAGTGCTTGGGAATTGAGGTTAGCCGCTGAAGCTCTCCATGTTCCCTCCTTGCAGCTTTGGGGCCGGTGTAAGCTTTCTCCTCCATAGCCATCACCTCGAAGCTCCTCTTCATCATGCTTTCTGCTCTTTGGAAGAGCTCTTCAAACCCTAGAACAGAGGTTTTCAGTAAAGCTGCGATTTTGGTTAAGGTTCCAAGTTGCTAAAGCTTATATTTAACTTTGGAAGGATAAGATTTAGACTAGAAGGCTTTATCTTCAATTAGGATAAGTTCTAGTGATGGATTAAGTGGCTAAACCTCGGGTTTTAGTTATCTCGGCCCAATCCGTTTCGGATTACAACCCAGACTCTAACGGTCCATCGTGCGGCCGTTAATTCACTCCGACGCGCCAGCCCTTGGTCGTCGCATTTTCTGTGGGTTTTAATTCCCCGAATCATGGTCTGTGGAGAATAACGGTCTAAGGGTCTACCGTCGCTTTCTGTAACGCGCAAACCCTGAGCCGTCGTATTCCCAGCACTCAGTTCCTTCTCTTCTGGGCTAAACACTTCCTGACGGTCTTGCTTATGACCGTCTCTTTCTGACCCGTCTCCTTCAGACCGTCGCATTTCCTGCTAGTTGCCCTCAGCAATTATCATTCTGCCATGATCAATGGTCTGACCCTTGGCCGTTATTTGCATTTAACGCACCCCCGATTGGCCGTCTTTTATCCTGATGCCCCACTGCCAGAGTGGGCCTCTGATGATTAACAGTCTCTTACCAGAGCGTCGGTGGATTATGGCGGTCAGATCTTAGACCGTCACTTTCTCTGCTGCTGAGCTCAGGCTGTTCCTTCTGCCCTTGCCTAGACCTGGGGGTCTTTCACATTTTGTACACCTCATTTTCTGCCCATCTTCATACATGCATTCCTGCATACATCTCATTCATTCATTCACATTTCGTCCATCCTGCTTTTTTCACATTCATTCATTTACGCTCGCATAAAATTAAAATAAAACAGAAAACTAAAAGAAGGGATCTCATTTCATTTTGCCAAAAGTTCTATACAAAAGATAAGAAGAAAAAAACATAAAAATACATCATTCGGTCGGCTTATCAGCCGGACCGCCCTCATCCTCTCTATCCTCGGGTCTCCTCACGGGTGGCGGTGCTATGGAAGCACTCTCCTCCTGCTGTCCTCTCTCTGCCCTCTCATTCCTCCGCTGGGCGGAGGAGCTGACAGGGAAATTTCCTACTGAGCCGCTCGGGGCGGCACTCCTATGTACCCCACTCTGGCAGGCACTTCGCTCCGGTCCCCGGCCCATCATCCGGACCGTCCGCTCCAGTGTCCGCAGCTCGATCTTCAGTGTAAAGATCTGACGCCGCGTCTCCCGTGCCTCGGTCCGGTAGCCATCCAAGTCGGCCGTCCCGATCCGAAGCTCCTCCACCTCAGCTCGTGCCCGCGCTAACTCCTTCCGGAGTTGTTCCATCTCTGCATCATCTGGGCGTCGCGGGGTCTCCGCTCTCAGCCGGGCCATCTCTGCCCGTACCAGCTCCGTCTCTGCTCGGGCTCGATCAGTCTCGGCCCGACTTCTCTCCACCTCTGCTCTCGCCTGGCTGGCCTCGGCCACTGCTGCTGCTAGATCCCTCGCCTGTAGATGGCATTTTATTTCATTAGTCATGAAGCATTTAATTAGGCATAGTCATAAGCATTTTTTAGTCTCTTACCCGCTCCGCGAGGGTGGCCTCCGCCTCCTCGGCCCGGGCAACCGCCCGAGCAAAGTCGGCCTCCTGCTCCGCCCTGCCTCCCGCAGGCTGCGAGGAAGACGATGGGGCATTCGGCCCAGTGAGTTGGGCTCCCTCGGCCCGCTGCATTTAGAAGTCATGGTTAGTTGACATTGGCATTTGCATCATGAACATCATTACATAAATCATGAGCATTTAAGTTTTAGTCTCACCAGGAGCTCCAGGGCAGCCCGGTACCCGTCCCGCTGTTGGATGGTGGAGTGGAGTAGCCCTTCTAGCTCGGCTATCCGTCCCTCAGGGTCTAGCTGCATTTTAGAAAGCATGAGTCAGCATACATCACATAATAGAAAGTTTAGCGTTTTAGTTTGCATACCGGTCGTCGGGTACCTCGGTACACCCGGTCGCCGTAGAGTCGAGCGAAGGCCTTCAGATATGCCTCATCGCTCTCGTCTCGCTCCTTCACCGCTCGACCCCGCCTATTCCAATCGTGGACGTACTTCGCCTTCCGGGCG
This sequence comes from Amorphophallus konjac, assembly GCA_022559845.1. Classification (NCBI taxonomy): domain Eukaryota; kingdom Viridiplantae; phylum Streptophyta; class Magnoliopsida; order Alismatales; family Araceae; genus Amorphophallus; species Amorphophallus konjac. Next base: position 228,676,708 of record CM040121.1, on the reverse strand, counting down.
CACCAATCCACATTGCCGCTGATGCCCCTTGCTGATTTGCCGGGGTGGTCATCGCTGTGGCGTGGAAAGGTCACCTCAGGCTGGTGTAGTCCCCGGGTCCGTAGGATCAGCCTGTAGTGCAGAGGCTCGATGATATGGATGCAATGCAACCATATGTCTCGCCCCCGGTACGATAAAGCCGCCTCCACCCATGGCTGTCCCGTATAACCCTCGTCGCGGTATGGGGTCCATCTCACCTGAAAGCATTTTTAGTCCATTCATCAGCATTAGCATATAAAAGCATTAAAGGCAAAAGCATTAGCTAGCATTTTTAAAAGCATTTAGAAGCATATAGAAATCATTTTGAGTTCTGGACTCACCGATGTATGCGGGAAGGAGTCCAAGTCATCCTGGATCGTCCGGGTCAGTCTGATGATCGACCCTGTGTCCCTCGCCACCGACCATCGCCTCGCGATCGGTATGCGGCCGGGATGGAGTAATGTGCCTCTCCCGATGCCCGGGAGGTACATATAGCTCCAGATCTGCATTTAGAAATCAAGTCACTCACATGGCATTGCATAAATCATTGCATAAATCATGGCATAAATATTCATGGCATAATAGAAAGCATATGAAGTGCATTTACCTGTAGGAAAGGTGAGAAGCCGCCCAGCATTGTCTGCCAGTCCGTGGTGCTGAGGGACTCGAACAAGAATGCGAGCACTGCCGCTCCCCAGGCGTATCTCCTAACTCTGCCCAAATCCTCTATCATCGGCAGCAGTCTGCAGCTGATGACATCTGCCCGAGTCACGAAGAGGAGCTTCCCGAATAACAGCATCAGGAAGCGTCTGAGCACTCTATCTCCCTCTAGTCCCGCCTCCGCCGCCACGCGAGGGCGCACCTGGTCTATCACTCTGCTCAGATGCTCCTCAGGTAGCTCTCCCACGGCGATCGCCGCTCCTCTCAGTCCCAAGCTCTCCTGCAGCACTGATCTCGAAAGTTGGGAGGAGGACTGTCCCGGCCTGATCAAATCTAGCCGGAGCAGCTGCTGCGCCATCTCTCGGTAGTCGCCGTATGTCCACCCTGTCACCGCGGCTCCGTGGACTCTCAATCCGGTAATCCTCGCTACGTCTTCTAGCGTGGGGATCATATGGCCCCACGGGAAGATGAACGCCCTGCTGATCGGGTCCCATCTCTCGTGCAAGGCATACAGCAGCGGCGTGTCCATCCGGATCACCTCGATGCTGAGCACCTCGGTGAATCCCATGCCGGTTAATCTCTCTCTCTGGTAGTCGGGCAATGCCTGGTACACTGCCCGGATCTGTAGCCAGGAGATCCGCGATCGTCTCTTCCCCTGCATTTGCATATTAGATCATTAATTAGTCCAATTTGCATCATATAATCATTGCATAAACATTCATAATTGAAAACGAAATAAAATTTTAAAAATTGAAAACCCTAAAAATAGTTTCATTCCCTGGCGAGAGTGACGGCCCTGGGGTAGGGCGTCACTTGACTCTGACGGCCGCATCTTGGCGCGTCAGGCATGTGACGGTCGCTGGCAGCACCGTCACATTCTCTGCGTTTGGGAATTTTTTCCCTTGCATCCCCGTGGTCTCCCACTGTGGCCAAATGGCCTGCAATTGTTCCTAGTGGGTTCGTAGACCCATTTCTACCCCTTTTTCCCACATGCATCCATAAATAAACACGCAAAAAATCAAAAATTGTAAAAATAGGGCGGGGGGCTTACCTCGTGGTCCATGTTTCTCCTCTTCTTCTTCTCTGGTTTTTTGGGTTCCTCTGAACCCAACGGAGCTTCTCCTTCGTCCCCCGTGGCCGTGGGGACTTCTTCTTCTTCGGTTTGGCTTCTTCTCACCGGCCGTTCTTCTTCCACCAGCGGGATCACTTCCCGTTCGATCCGACGGTGGAGCCGCCGTATGGCCATCCTTTTCCCTCTTTCTCTCTTCTTTGGTGGCGGCTGGGGTGCCTCGTCGCCGGCCATTGGAGTGGTGGGGGGCGGAATCGCCGGAGCTCTCGATTTGGGGTTGTTTGGGCGTTGAGTGTTGGAATGAACGGGTCGTGACCGTTCGGGTTGCTTTTTTTTGAAAACTCAGGAAATGTGACGGTCTATCGACCAGCCGTCACATCATTCTGACGCCTCTTTCATAGGCCGTCACATGTGTTGGACTGTTTTATCGAAGAATGTGAACCGCCTGATTTATGACGGATCAAGGGTGATCCGTTTCTTGATGTGACGCTCCGTCATCAGACCGTTATATTCTTGCAAGTTTATTGATGAATTGAAAGGTCTAAATGATGCTTAAACAACCCTATTTTCTCTCATGATGTTCCTTATTGATGCCTCTTGTACGTACAATGGTTACACCTTGATTCTTATTTTTTTGATTATTGTTGGCTAACCTATCTTTCATGAAAGGAGTTATGAACAAAAATCACGCTTGGCCTTCCGTCCGACAGGTAAGTCAGGTATTGTATATCGTTCCTTCATTCCCTTATTGCATTACTATATGTTATCTATGATATATTATCTCGAGAACCGGCTGGTCATTCATGTGTCCTGGGATTTGATGTTCCCCTTAAACAAAAATGATGATGATCTAAGTTCACATGATTAATCGTTGGATAGGCCGTTAGATTGGAAAATTTGGGGATGATGGTTCTATCTTGCACGTCGTGGTTGCAGATGGTGTCCTGACTCTGATTTCTCCGATCTAGCAATATTATTCTCGAGTATTTGCTATTTTATCTTTCCTTTGCATTTGCTTTGAAGATTTCCTTTTCCTTTAGCCCAGCATGCATCATACGCATTCTTTGAGCATTTTTCATGAAGTTTCATCTGTTCAAGATATCTCAGTGATGGTGAACAGCTGTGTTCTTAATCCCGAATAAGGAGAATCATTCCACTCTGAATTAGAAGGCTTTCTTCGATTCGCTCGCTTGATCTGGTTCGCTGAAGAGTCCTGTATGGAGTTTAGTCTCTTTCCTTTCCGTTGCCTCCGGCGGCTAGCCGTGTTTCCTTCCTTAGTTATTAGTTCCTCCAGACTCGCATCCCTTTGGTTGGCTATTTCCTTGTGATCAAATCGAAGTTTTTCAAAAAATTCCTATCGCTTGTTGGTAAAGAACGGGTGTCGTTTACCTTAACGCCCTCTTTTTGATCCACTCCGCTTCATTGTCGCTTCATCTCCATGTTCCATTTCACTTCCGCTTCACCTCCGCTCGCTCCCCTGCAAAGAGGACGTTAAGGAGGGGCATCCGTTGACACCCGTTTTATACCCAATAAGTCGGGTCATCTCCTTATTCATTCAATATGATGCTCCGAGTTGTTCATTCTTTGACGAGTCCCTTGATCAGTTGAAACCTATTTTTGGGGTCTTGAATCCCTGGATTAAGAGTTGGCTCCTGGTGGCATTTCGTTGGCAAAAGCTTAGCAATCCCTTCATTAAATTCTTGAAACTCAATGGCAAATAACGGTCTGGACTAGGCGCGTTGTTCCGTTATAACGCATGGGACCTGGACCGTTACTCTTTGAAGAGTCCTAAAGCTTAGGGCCTCGTTGTCAGGGCTTATCCTTTTAATTCCACGTTGATAATAACGGTCTGTCGTACAGCCGTTGTTTCACTAATAACGCCCTATACCTTGGCCGTCGCTTCCTTGAGGAGTCCAGCTTGTTGAGTCTTCTTCCCGTTGATCTTATCCTTTGGGATAGGGTTGAAAGTGACGGATACTCCTTGATGCGTTACTTTCAAGTGGCGGTCTGTCGTGCAGCCGTTGCTTCCTTCCGAGAGTCCTGGCAGTTCAGGCCTTTTCTCTGCTACTCCGTGGTCGAGATAAGAACTTGGATTGACATTATCTCTTTCAAATCTAATCCTCAGGACCCCCCGTTTGTTTCTATGGACTCTTGGTAATATTATCTTCGAGGATTTGCTAAGACTTATTGTAGATTCAAAAAAATCCACTTAAACAAAGAAATATTAAGTGAATGAATAAAGCATGAAATAGCACGAGGTGCTAAGAGGAGTTTGCGATCGCCAGAGACACGAGGGTCTCGAGTGGAAAATAATAAGGGAAAGGATGATCGCGAAAATACCTCAAAGTGCGGGGATGTGAGTGCTTCCTTTCTCTTCAAATCGGCCGGCCGATGAAGAGAGTTCTCCAATTTATTACCCTTGCAAAAAAGGACAAACACCAATAAAGAAATTACATTAGATATGTGGTGAGTGTAGCATCAATTCATAAATAAAGATGAGCATGAAATCATGGTGAAGAACACACCTTAAGGGTGATTGCCCTTAAACCCCTATGCAATGAGGGTGTGGGGAATATGATGATGAATGCAAAATAGAATAAGGGGAAAGAGTGCAAGAGTTGCACTTAAAGGGGAGATACTCAACGTGGTTGAGTTGGAAAAATTATATAAACGTGTATGAACATGCATGCATATGAATGATGATAGTAAAAAAAGAAGAATAAATAAAAGAGGAGCCTGTTGCTTTTGGGCTTGAATGCTCGATGGGGAGAAAGTCTTCCAAGAGATGAAGATTTGAACGTGAAGCCCCTCCTTAGCCAAGCAACCTGCGAAGGAAAGAATAGGAAAAGAGAAAACAGAAGAAGACAAAAAAAGAAAAGAAATGAAAGAAGAACAGAAGAAGAACAACGGAGGGAGGAGTATTCCGAATCCAAAAAAAAAACAACAGAGCTTAGAAGCTCTATTAATAAGATAAAAAAGGAGATAAGGAGGGAAGAGTCCAAAGGAGGAAGAGATAAGAACGGGCAAGAGCCCAAATAGGGGAGGATTAAGCTGGGCAAGAGCCCAAACGAAGCAAGAGTCTCTCTGGGAAAGGCTGCGTTCGTTCGGAGGACAAAAGTGAAACACGACCTGCTTCAGGGCGTCAATTGTTGAATTGACGACCTGCCCATAGGGCGTTTCTTAAAAACACGCCCTGCACAAGGGCGTTCCTTTCAAAACCAATTTTAGAAATAAAAACTCCCCATATTTAAAAAATGTAAAACACGCCTCAATCAAAGCCACTTTTCAAAAACGCGCCCCTTGGAAGGGCGTTAATTTCAAGAGCTCAAATGGGGAAGTCGGTCAAACCAAAAGAATTGACGCCCTCAGGTCAGGCGTCCTTTCTCAAAGAAACGCCCTAGATCAAGTCGTGTTTTATAAGAACACGCCCTTCCCCAGGTCGTGAATTTCAAAAATGAGATAAATGCCCAGAAAATCCAGAAAAATAGGAAAAAAGAGGAAATGAGGGAAAAAATAGGAGAAATTCAAGAAAAGTGGGAAAAACCACTCAAACAAGTTAATTTGAGGGTCAAATGGGGCATTGCACAGCAATATGAAATATACTCAAAATAATGTCAATTTTAGCGTGTCTACAGTTGCCCCGCCTTGGCGTCTGCTTTGCAAGGGAGCAGAGCAAACTGAAAAGTAGATGCCAAGGTGTGATGAGACACGCAATCAACATCATTTGATGAGAATCAAATCAAAAGCACGAGATGAAGCAAATCTCGGAAAATTCAATGAAACCAACAATGTTTGGATAAAAGGGGAGTTGTGCACGCGGTGCACGAAGGAGATAAAATAAATGATCAACTTCCAGTGCGGTGGAAGTACCCCAGGTCACAAACCTGCAAGTTTCACCATTAGGGAGCGGTTACCAGCCAGTGGACGTGCTGCAGCCAAGGTGGATCAAAGGAAAGGAGATAAAATAAGATGATAAAAATCCAAACAAGGAGCTTTCGAGAAAATGACCCAAAACAGCAACAAAACGAACTGAAGATCCAATTTGACAATGAAAATCTCATATCGAAAAAGATTAAGATCAATTCAACTCTCAACATCAGCTTATAAGAATGATTTTCCAATGTTAAGTCAAAGTCCTACATGAATGCATGCTGGGCTAAAGGAAAAATAACAAATGAAAATATAATATAATCAAGGATAATATTGTTAAACTGCCCAGACTGGGTCAAGAAACCAATTCTGCGAGCTGATACTAAGCCGAAGCCCGTTTATCCACGCACCAACTCGTAAAAAAAGGAACCATCGTCCCCAGTCTTGGACGGCTCAACGGCCTATCCGTGTGACTAAGACTTCTTTGGAATCGTCATCGTTTTTGATGAAGGGGAACTCAAATTCCAGATTTACCAAAGCCACAAGGTCCTTGATATAATCTAGTAGCATATGTAACATATAGTAAAATGCATACAGGAGATGGTGGTGCAATAAGCATGGGAACTGAGAAATGAGCTGCAAGCACCGTGGGACTTTGAGTGATGATGCCCTGCCGGCGGGACCAAGAGCCTCTTATCCTGCGCTCAAAAATTCATTAGCCAAGATATAAAAAGATAACATGCAATGAATAAGGCTTTTAATCATAGCATGCATAGCATGAATCAAAGCAACCAATCATAGCATATATCATGAACAGCATAAGTCAAATCATGGCATAGCAAAGCATCATTATTTGTTGTTTGTCATGAGGATGACAATCTGGCTAATCAAGTTTTTGGAGTTAAATAATCAGGATCTGATAATGCCCATCGGCGGAGTAATCAGATGAAACGAGCAGGAGTTGATTGAAAGATTTGGAGATGAATAATCAGAATGATATAGGGAGATGATGCCCCTGGGTGGCATATCATGAGAATATTGGGAAAATCAATAGATTGATAGCAATGAGTGGAGATAGGACTCATCCCATGCTCTTGGTCCTTGCAAAGTTGTTCCTGCAAAACACCATCAGAAAATACAATGCAAATTTTTGGATTTTGGAAATATGCAAATTTTTATGAGTTTTGGAATATGCAAATTTTTATGAGTTTTGGAAATATTTGAATTTTTATGGAGATTTTTGGAAAATATTTTGAATTTTTGTTGGGATTTTGATCGGGAAATATTCAAATTTTTTTTTGGATTTTGGCTTAGACATTGTTAATGCAGCATCAAAGGGTTGTTTTGAACCACTGGCTAGGGGTCCTTGTTCCTTCCCTTTTCGCTAAAACTGCCCAAAGCTAGACGTGCATTGAAAGTGGCATCCTATAACCGACCGTCTTTAACCAACGGTGCCCCTACCAAGGCCATACCTGAGAAATGTTGGGTCTTGGAGGGAGAAGAGAAGAATAATTGGAGATAAGCTTTGTGCAGGATGGGAGATATCGGGACTTGAATTCTTTCCAAGGTGTTCCCTTCAAAGAGGTAGTCTGTTGTGCCGGGGCTTTGTGCCTTTAATTTTTAAACCCTTGACATGCATACGACCAGGATTTTCCCTGCGGGGACTTTGCCACTCTTGTCATGCCATAATTCACAATCTTACTTTTATCGAAATTCTGACTTGATTTTCATAATAGCCCTTTTGGCGAGATGTATATCATGAAATTCATATTGATTTTGGGTCAAGACTGCCCCTATTTGAGACTCCTCTCGTATTGGGGATTACCTAGGTTGGTCATCTCATCCGTCAACCTCTTGCCCCTGCACGTGGCCGAATAAAGAAGAGAAAAGACTTTCAGATATTCTCATGGCATGGCCAAGATAGCAACGGTGTTTTTATCAAAGGAGCCGGCTAAGGACGCCGTGAAGTGTGTGGAATGCCCAGCTGAGGATTGATCTTAACAAGCAGGGAGAGAATGTTGAATTCCCAGCGCGGGGTTCTTATTAACCAATGGTGCTGCATAGCAAGCCTAAAGACTCTTTTTGGAATATTTAATTAAACAAAAGCTTAAAATAAAGGTTTAAAACACCATTCTTAATCTCGTTAAGAAGCACTTGATTTTGAAAATCATGCGTGAAGTAATGAGAAAATGATATCATTAAAATGCATACTTACGCCAATATGTTACCTTGCAACCTTTGTAGAAGCAGCTGTCAGAGGTGAGGTTGATCATCGTGGGATTTGTCCTCTTTGGCAGTCAAAAGGATTGGAAGCAAAGGATTTTGGAGATGGCTTAACAAGAAGGAGTGGTGCCAAGACCAGACTCAGACGAATAAGGAGAAAAGGAAAAGAGGCGAGGGCTAGAACTCCCTCACTAAGGCGCGGAGACCCTGATCACATGGAAGGTCTACAGAAGGAGAGGAGAATTAGAAGGAGGAATGAGGACTAAAGCCTCGAAAGCAATGGGAGAAAGGGTAGATGCCCAAGGCAGTGGATGTGGAAGAAGTTGGGTCGGACCCTTGGTCAGGAGGAATCACAAGAAGAAATTGATAGATGGAAAGAGGCGGATCTGGAGGGTCCGGAAGTAAAGGAGGAGAATCGTGATAGGAGGAATCATCCGGAGGCTCCGGAGGGATGACGAAAGGAGGGACGCGATGCCCTGGGAAAAAATAGGGAAAAAGATGATGGAAAAGGAAGAAGAAAATGAATGATGTGATATTCTGGAAGATCAGAAAGATGAATTGGAAGAAATATGGAGGGTCCGGAGGTTCCGGAGGAAGAAAATGGAAAGGGGCGTCGTGCCCGAAGGAAAGGTATGAAGGATCCGGAGGTTCCGGAAGAATGAGAAGGGAAGGGACGCGATGCCCAAAGAAGAGGGAAATAGAATCCGGAGATTCCGGAAGAATAAGGTGGAAAGGGGCGCGATGCCCTGGGAGAAAGTCCGGAGGTTCCGGAAGAATAAGGTGGAAAGGGGCGCGATGCCCTGGGAGAAAGTCTGGAGGTTCTAGAGGGATGAAATCAGGAGGGAGAAGATGGAAAGGGGCGTCGTGCCCGGGGAAAAGATAGAGAGAATCAGATGGAGAATCTGGAGGTTCCGGAGGGATGAAATCAGGAAGGAGAAGATGGAAAGGGGCGTCGTGCCCGAGGGGAAAGTCCGGAGGTTCCGGAGGAAGGAGATGAAAAAGGTGGAAAGGGGCGTCGTGCCCGAGGGGAAAGTCCGGAGGTTCCGGAGGAATGAGATGGAAAGGGGCGTCATGCCCGAGGGAAAAGTCCGGAGGTTCCGGAGGAAGGAGATGAAAAGGGGCGTCATGCCCGAGGGAAAAGTCCGGAGGTTCCGGAGGAATAAAATGCCGAGGGACGCGATGCCCTGGGAAGAAGGGAGAGAAATCTAGGAGAGTGAGATGAAAAGGTTGGAAAGGGGCGCGATGCCCAAGTAATGAAGATGAATATGAATAAGGTGGGAAATGCGGAGGATCCGGCGGTGCCGGAAGGCGGGGAAGATACGGGTTTGGAAACCCGAGAAGCAGGAGGTGCAAGTGCATGCAATGGGATGGATGCGATGAATGCATGAAATGTAAAGAATATGAAGAATGTGAAGGGCGAGAGGATGATATCCTCCTCCTAACCCTGGGAATGGCCCATGAAGAAAAAGTGATAGAGATGGATGAATAGAAAGTGGAACAAATAAGGGATGGCCCCTTAGCATTAAGATAACTGCCCCTCCACGGCAGTGAAAGTGTATGAGAAATAGCCCCTGCCGAAGCTTCAATGGTGAATGTCAACTCCCTTGGAGAGTGCAAAGTAATGGTGTGAGGGAGTTGGAAAGTTGGGCTCGGAAGCATTATGTTGCCCAAAGATTCAAAATTTAGAAATTGGAACAAAGGGTGCCCTGCCCGGCCCTTACACAGCATCAATGCTTGGCATGGCGACGACTTGGCTTCTTCGACCGTGCTTGGCACAATAACCCGGATTGGCATCCGGCAAATGAATTCTTGAATCTTGAATGGCGCGGCCAAATCCTTGCTGCCCGGCTCTTGATCGTCCTCGGCACCTGTGCTTGTAGAAGGCCCCCCATTCCGAGTAGTAAGGTGAGGTGAAGCGGAGGCGGAAGGCTCCATGAATGGTGGAGGCATGATGGAAAGCGTTGGCAAATGGGTGAACGTAAGCGGGGGTTCAAACACGTCGAGTTTCTCTCTTTGCTCGGAAGCAGTTGGGATTGGCTCGGGTGCAAAAAGGGGTGGATCCTGCTCAGGATTAGCCATGGGTAAGGGTAAAGGGTTAAATGGTGGAATAGGCAAAGTGGGTTTAAAAGGGATAATGGAAGGCCGAGGTGGCGGTAATGGGAGGTTAATTGGGGAAGGTTCAACGGTGGGTTCGACGGAGGCTAATGGTGTGGAGGTAGATGGCTTAACGAGTGGAGGTTTAATAGTGGAAGGCTTGGGGGAGGCCAGTGTTGCGGAGGTTAATGGTGTAACTAGAGGAGGTGTAATGTATGCGGTGTCAAGGATAGGAGGAGACTTACAATGTGCCGGTGTGGGTGATTGAAGTATCGACCCATCATCGTAACACCAATTAGTCTCATAAATAGGGGTTGGATCAGGGATGGTTTCATCCTGAGCAGGGGGTTCATCGAATGAAAATGGGGAAAGCGGAAAGTTAAGAAAACTCGGAAGTGGTGCCTGCGGAGCTTCATCATCATCGTACACTGCCTTGGATTCTTCAAATGCCGGCTCCTGCTCACTTGAACCGCCGACGCCGTAATTATCCCTCCTGTCTTTCCATTCTCTCTCCATCTTTATAATCTCATCCAAAGCGGCATGGAGAGGATTGACCGGAGTAGGAGGAGCCGTGACCCTCTTTATTTGTTCCTCCATCTAAGTAATCTTGTCAAGCAGAGATTGTTGGAGGGGCGTGACTTGAACAACCGAGGGCTGGCAAGGCCTTGAAGGAGGAAGGGCTGTATAAAAAGGCCGGGGAGGGGAGTTGACGGGATGACCCGTAAAAGAACCCGGACGGGCCGGATTGCAAGGAATAAATGGGCCTTGGGGCCGCGATGGAGGAGGAATGGAAGGAGGCGGGTGATGGGCCACCCGAGTAGCATGAACAAGAGGAGATGTAAGTGGATGATGGGCCACCCGAGTGTGAATAGAAGAGGGAGGTGGGTGATGGGCCACCCGAATAGGTTTAGAAGGAGGGAGAGATGAATGAGATGCACCCTCAACGGCCGCCTTAAGGGCTTGGATCTGTTGAGGGGTAAGATGATCTAATGCATGGATGATTCGAGAGACCTTCTCGTCATTGGGAGGAGACGGTCCCGAGGGAATAGTGGCCTGAAATTGAGTAGGAGGACCATGAGAATGGACATTACCCATGGGCCGGACATGACCATAAAAATGAGGACGTGGTCCTTTAAAAGAATGGTGAGAATTATGTTGAACATGTTGAAATTGAGGATTATAAGATGTGTTAGGTTGATCATCCTCATGAATTGAACTAAACATGTTGTTTTGTTTATCAAAGTAAGCCATTATGCAATCCAAATAATGTGCAAACAATTTGCAAAGAAACACACAAGTTGGAATGGTTACCTTGATTTTTATTTGTTTAAACCTTGGTGAATTAATGAATTTTAGCAAAGTTTGGAATGATTCACACAAGGGGGGAACCTAGTTTCAATATGAGTTGAACTCCAATGCCAACTAGGGATCCTCTCTCACCACGCATAGGCCAACTAACTTGGGACTTCAAAAGGGTACAACCTGCCCGGCGTCCGTGAGGGAATCCACGGGTGCGGGGACTTACGGAGGCTTGGAAAAGGGATTTCCGGTCCAAAGAGACGGAATGCTCAATGGAGGGTCGTCCCGATTCCAAGAGGGTGTGTGGAATCCTAATGAAGAGAGAGGAGGTCTCTCAAACCGATGCAAAGATGAATGCAGCAGGGAAAATAAGCCAATCAGCACAATATGATCAATCAATAAATATAGGCATCAATCAGCATGAAAAAACCCACAGTAAAAACACGCCCTGGCTGGGGGCGCTACTAACCAAAGACACGACGATGTGACTGTCGTGAATCAAAGCGAGGGGCCAGGGGCAGAAAAACGCGCCTTAGACTGAGGCGCTATCAATAAAAGGACGCCCCTGCCAGCGGGCGTCAAATCACAAGAAACGCCTTAATGTGCGGCGCTAATCAATAAAGAAACGCCCTGGAGAAGGGCGTGAATTCAAAGGCAGCGTGATAAAACCAAGAGAAATCAGGATATATGCTGGAAAACGCCCTGTCAGAGGGCGTAAAATATGAATAAGACGCCCTTGGTTAGGGCGTTAAATAAAGCACGCCTCTGACAGGGGCGTTAATTCACTCTTTTCCAGAAAATCTTCCCCGGCCAGAAACGACAAACACTCACAATCACGTGATCATGGCAATCAACAGAATAAGCATGCTCATCAATTTCTTGAATAAGTGGAATTCTAAAGAAAAACAACAACAAACTGACCAATCACTTAGGGAAGAGTGCAAAGCACAATGGAGGGTACCCGAGGGGCACAAAAGGGAGACGCACCGAGGGTGCAAATAAGGGAGATGGCACACGCGGGTGCCTAAGGGGAAAGGGGTAATGAAAGAAGAACACAAAGGGTCCCACCGTGATCGCCAATTTGTAGATTCTAATAAATCCACTTAAACAAAGAAATATCAAGTGAATGAATAAAGCATGAAATAGCACGAGGTGCTAAGAGGAGTTTGTGATCGCCAGAGACACGAGGGTCTCGAGTGGAAAATAATAAGGGAAAGGATGATCGCGAAAATACCTCAAAGTGCGGGAATGTGAGTGCTTCCTTTCTCTTCAAATCGGCCGACCGATGAAGAGAGTTCTCCAATTTATTACCCTTGCAAAAAAGGACAAACACCAATAAAGAAATTACATTAGATATGTGGTGAGTGTAGCATCAATTCATAAATAAAGATGAGCATGAAATCATGGTGAAGAACACACCTTAAGGGTGATTGCCCTTAAACCCCTATGCAATGAGGGTGTGGGGAATATGATGATGAATGCAAAATAGAATAAGGGGAAAGAGTGCAAGAGTTGCACTTAAAGGGGAGATACTCAACGTGGTTGAGTTGGAAAAATTATATAAACGTGTATGAACATGCATGCATATGAATGATGATAGTAAAAAAAGAAGAATAAATAAAAGAGGAGCATGTTGCTTTTGGGCTTGAATGCTCGATGGGGAGAAAGTCTTCCAAGAGATGAAGATTTGAACGTGAAGCCCCTCCTTAGCGAAGCAACCTGCGAAGGAAAGAATAGGAAAAGAGAAAACAGAAGAAGACAAGAAAAGAAAAGAAATGAAAGAAGAACAGAAGAAGAACAACGGAGGGAGGAGTATTCCGAATCCAAAAAAAAAAAACAACAGAGCTTAGAAGCTCTATTAATAAGATAAAAAAGGAGATAAGGAGGGAAGAGTCCAAAGGAGGAAGAGATAAGAACGGGCAAGAGCCCAAATAGGGGAGGATTAAGCTGGGCAAGAGCCCAAACGAAGCAAGAGTCTCTCTGGGAAAGGCTGCGTTCGTTTGGAGCACAAAAGTGAAACACGACCTGGTTCAGGGCGTCAATTGTTGAATTGACGACCTGCGCAGAGGGCGTTTCTTAAAAACACGCCATGCACAAGGGCGTTCCTTTCAAAACCAATTTTAGAAATAAAAACTCCCCATATTTAAAAAATGTAAAACACGCCTCAATCAAAGCCACTTTTCAAAAATGCGCCCCTGGGAAGGGCGTTAATTTCAAGAGCTCAAATGGGGAAGTCGGTCAAACCAAAAGAATTGACGCCCTCAGGTCAGGCGTCCTTTCTCAAAGAAACGCCCTAGATCAGGTCGTGTTTTATAAGAACACGCCCTTCCCCAGGTCGTGAATTTCAAAAATGAGATAAATGCCCAGAAAATCTATAAAAATAGGAAAAAGGAGGAAATGAGGAAAAAAATAGGAGAAATTCAAGAAAAGTGGGAAAAACCACTCAAACAAGCTAATTTGAGGGTCAAATGGGGCATTGCACAGTAATATGAAATATACTCAAAATAATGTCAATTTTACCGTGTCTACAGCGCGAAAAATACCTTTAAAAGTGCGGGGATGTGAGTGCTTCCTTTCTCTTCAAATCGGCCGACCGATGAAGAGAGTTCTCCAATTTATTACCCTTGCAAAAAAGGACAAACACCAATAAAGAAATTACATTAGATATGTGGTGAGTGTAGCATCAATTCATAAATAAAGATGAGCATGAAATCATGGTGAAGAACACACCTTAAGGGTGATTGCCCTTAAACCCCTATGCAATGAGGGTGTGGGGAATATGATGATGAATGCAAAATAGAATAAGGGGAAAGAGTGTAAGAGTTGCACTTAAAGGGGAGATACTCAACGTGGTTGAGTTGGAAAAATTATATAAACGTGTATGAACATGCATGCATATGAATGATGATAGTAAAAAAAGAAGAATAAATAAAAGAGGAGCCTGTTGCTTTTGGGCTTGAATGCTCGATGGGGAGAAAGTCTTCCAAGAGATGAAGATTTGAACGTGAAGCCCCTCCTTAGCCAAGCAACCTGCGAAGGAAAGAATAGGAAAAGAGAAAACAGAAGAAGACAAAAAAAGAAAAGAAATGAAAGAAGAACAGAAGAAGAACAACGGAGGGAGGAGTATTCCGAATCCAAAAAAAAAACAACAGAGCTTAGAAGCTCTATTAATAAGATAAAAAAGGAGATAAGGAGGGAAGAGTCCAAAGGAGGAAGAGATAAGAACGGGCAAGAGCCCAAATAGGGGAGGATTAAGCTGGGCAAGAGCCCAAACGAAGCAAGAGTCTCTCTGGGAAAGGCTACGTTCGTTCGGAGCACAAAAGTGAAACACGACCTGGTTCAGGGCGTCAATTGTTGAATTGACGACCTGCCCATAGGGCGTTTCTTAAAAACACGCCCTGCACAAGGGCGTTCCTTTCAAAACCAATTTTAGAAATAAAAACTCCCCATATTTAAAAAATGTAAAACACGCCTCAATCAAAGCCACTTTTCAAAAACGCGCCCCTTGGAAGGGCGTTAATTTCAAGAGCTCAAATGGGGAAGTCGGTCAAACCAAAAGAATTGACGCCCTCAGGTCAGGCGTCCTTTCTCAAAGAAACGCCCTAGATCAGGTCGTGTTTTATAAGAACACGCCCTTCCCCAGGTCGTGAATTTCAAAAATGAGATAAATGCCCAGAAAATCCAGAAAAATAGGAAAAAGGAGGAAATGAGGGAAAAAATAGGAGAAATTCAAGAAAAGTGGGAAAAACCACTCAAACAAGCTAATTTGAGGGTCAAATGGGGCATTGCACAGTAATATGAAATATACTCAAAATAATGTCAATTTTAGCGTGTCTACACTTATCTCTCTTTCCTGCTGAATTATCCTCTGCTCGACCTAAGAGTTTGAGGGTCTATAAAAAGAACCCTTGACTTCATGGCCAAAGGGGAGGAGATTTGAATTCACGACGAAGTGCTGCCGAACTCAGGAGCCATCTTCATCCAGGAGGAGCTGCTTCCCACGTCCATCCATCTTCTAATCAAGGGAGTACTTTAGTTTTGTCTTTCAAGTTCATCCTTGCATGCTTGAGTTCTTCCTTGGTTTTCCCTTAAACAAAGCATTGTCCCTCCTCTTCCTCCACGTTTTTCACTGTTCTTTAAGCATACAAACATCCTCCCAAACTTTTAAAAACACCCAGAGGGGTTAAAAAACCAAAAACTCCCCGGTAATTCCCTCTCCTTTTGATGTTCTTAAGCTCTTTAAGAATTGATGCTATGCTTGTGAAAAGGGCTAATTGAGGTTGTCTTGTCTTGTCTTTCTACGTTTTGGCAGGTTTACAGGTTCATTAGCACGAGACCCAAGTCTTCTAGCCGGCTGGAAGGGTTGGAGTTAAAAGAATTCAAGCTTTACTACTGCAGGTTACATGACGGTCTGGTGCAGGCGCGTCACTATCTTCTGGCGGTCTATCGTGCGGCCGTCGCTTCTAAGCGACGCACGGGGTTCTGGCCGTTACTTCCAAGTTGATCTGCAGGCTTTCTCTGGTTTTCTCTCCCATGTGCGGGTGTTTCATCCACCTATTTCCAAGGTACATTCGAGTCTTTGACTTGTATTTACTTTGGTGGCGATCACATCTTTCCTTGGTATTGGGCATTAGCTGTCTTCTTCATCACATCTTTATTTCCCTTGCTTGTTCCACCCCTAGCGGTGTGTTTTTATTTATTCCTTGCTCCACGCTCCGGCGTGTGTTTTTTCCTTTTCCTTAGCGTAATTTGATTGAGATAGCATGCCCATGCCAGAGCTAGCTATGATTGCCTAGGTTCATGTTCACATTTTCATAGGTTTGAGTAGATCTTTGATTGCTTGTTTGTCATCTTGCCATATTACTTTGCAAACCTCAAAAGTAAGATAAAAGATAGGCAAATAAATATCAACAAGTCATAGTCAAAGAAAGATGGTCAGAGATGAGAAGACAGAGTCAGAGATGGCAGTGGTAGCAAGTTTATAGGAGTCATTGTCCTATAGTCAAGAGTCATGTCATGTAGTTAGTTATGCACAGTCATGCATAGGGGCATAGCATTTTGTTTAGTTTTCTTTTTATTTGTATGTCCTTGCTGGTGAACGTTGTTCAAGTTTGTTAAACTGGTGTGTCTTTACTTAAATGAAATTGGTTGTGTTTTGTCTGATTCACCAATAAATGAAAATGGATGTTTGATCCTTGTGATTGAATGTGGGTGAATACTTTATAGTCTATAACTGTTTTAATAACTCATAGTTGCCATCATCAAAAAGGGGGAGATTGTTGGATCTCTGATTTTGATGATGACACACTATGAATTATGTTGAAATAATAGGAACTCTGAATCTCAAACTTATTGAATAGGTGTCAATCTCATGGTACTGATGTAGACAGACTGATGCATCAATTAGTGCATCGATGCAACATAGTTGACAAAATAATCAGCACAAGACATCGGGTTAGAGCAGGACCACCACTACCTCGAGGCAGTGAAACCAATCAAACTACTTCCAGACTTCTGCATCGATGCAAAGAAGCTCTACCTTGATGCAGTGAAGCTCAAGAAACCAACTCCTAAGCCTTGCCTCAACGTAGCAGAATACTGCCTTGATGCATCAAGTTCAAATCTGGTTTGCAAGAGAACATACCTTGATGCATCAAGAAAATGCCTCGACGCACCAAGTCAAATCCAACAGTCAAACCTCTTCTGCCCAAAAGGATCTATCTTCACACTGCGCCGAAGCATCTGAGATATGCATCGATGCACTCAGCTTTGAATCTGAAATGGGAACATAACAACATTGAGGCACTTCAGCGCAGGTCTGTCGCATCAAGCTCGGAACAAGCAGTTAGAAGCTAGCAATGTCAAAGCATGAAATAGTTGCCTCGACCTATCTTCTCGGCATGACAAAGTATCAAGCATTTCATGTGGGGCACGTGATGAACTTATGGAATCAGGTGACCACAAACTCCATTGGTTGGAACTTTACTCCAACACACCTGGCGCATTTCCGGATAATTTCTGGAGGAGAATATTCTTATTTGGTAAGTGGTCCAATGGGATTTCAGCTGATTAACTTTCATATCCACTTGGATTTGCGGAGCCCCAGTCTCATATAAAAGGGACTCACCCTCGAGTGAAAGAAACACACAGAAGAATATACAGAAAATAAGAAGAGCAGCCGTAGCCATCCTTGAAGAAGTGAGCCTTGAGATGAAGAACTAGAGAGAATATCTGTGAGAGAAGAAGAGAAAGAGAAAGAAGAAGAAGAAGATTGAGAGATTCCAGATCTGAAATCTACTCAGTGAGGTCAAGTATAGCCAGAGCTGGAAAATTCGAGAATCAGTTCATTAGCCTTTGGATCAGATCCAAGCCAACCTGCTCAATCTGAGCTACATTGCTTACAATGTTTTCCTTTTGTTTCCTCATTTTGGTTCTATCCCATTTTTTGTGTGATCTTTCGACACCCTATTAGGGATCAGTTTCCTGCTGAGTGATCAGGAGAAGGGAGAGTGTATCTCTAGGTGTCCCCTCTGCGGTATCATAGGAAGGGAGATCTTGATCTCCGGGTGGTGAGTGACTGGATGTTGCTCACAAGGTTCCCTCTATGGTTCATAGGAAGAGAGGACTGGTCCTATGGTTGTGAGTAACTGGGTGTCACTCACGGTTCCTTCTCACTCCATCAAAAGAAGAGAGGAGAGTGTTCCTCTGGGTCAAGCTGTGTGTCTGCGTCTTATTTGCAGACTGAGTCTGCATTCTTGCTGTGAGCAAGGGAATCTTCACTCGGTTTGAGTGAGGGGTGGACGTAGGCAAACTGGTGTCTATCTGAACCACCTTTGTGTATGTGATTACCTTTCTCCACTTAGTTCTGCATTTACAATTTGATTCCTGAAGGATGAGGTGCACGAGTGTGAGTTGTTGGTGAGAGCCTTTTTCCTTTCAGTTCTCAGTTGATTTAGCATTGTCTTTCCACCAAGTATTTGATACAAGTCCGCAGAACTGCCGGTTGGGTTCTATCATCTCAGCTCTGTCAGTTTATCTATATTATATAAGCGCTCCATATGAGTTCTCTGTGAATCTCTACTAGTTCAGATCATCTCAGATTGCTTGAGAACCACCTACTTGAGTAGATCGTTTCTGATTGAGTATCCTTCTGATCTTGTTTCAACCTTTAGTGCTTAAAACTTAAATTGGGGTTAAATTCCACAGGGATGTATTCATCCCCCCCTTCTAAATCCCGTCCTAGCATCTATCATCCGTCCACTCCACTTCATTGATGAAGGGACTCGATTTCTTAGTGAGGCTTTTGCCATTGCTCTGTCTTAGGGCATTGAATCTTTAGTACACACATTTTTACATGAGGATACATGTTTATCAGACGCCAGTATCCCCAGTTACTCAGTGTGACTAAATCATTTCTCTCATTATGTGCTGCCCTTAAGGAAGTTTTCCAAATTATCATGATGTTTAAAAACATTATTGAACTGTGGTTCCTCAAACAAAGATGCCTTTGTACTTAAGATAAACTTTTAGAATTGAGAAGGCATAACATGTCACAACATGAAAGACTGGTTTAGGTCCATTAAGTTTGAATACAGCCACTTTCAAGACCATTTAGCTCTAAAGCTCAAGAAATCATTAAATTTAAACCAACAGTTTTCATGACCTGGGTGATCATAGAACTCCATAAAAGAGGATTCCTCTTTTAAAGTTTACTTTGATAAATGAACTCAACAACATATAGAAATTCTCCCAAGAGTTCAAGGCATTCAAGGAAATTGGATCATGCAGCCAGGCATTTGAGCAAGCACATGATGTTCCAAGCAATTGGGAACATGTGGCTGATTTCCAGGAGTTCCAAAAGAAATCAAATCTTATGGAATATCAGAGCCAAGGTAAAAACATCATGTCAATAGGAAGATGCAGACACTTGAATTGTGCATAGAGTGCAATTGTGTAGATAATGAAAATGGATAGTGAACTCTCCCCATGAGGAAGTGCAGTGACTTCAGATGTTGTAAGAGGGGACAAGAAGGTGATGCACACAAGACATGCAGAAAATGCAAGAACATTATTGTGCATTGATAGGAATGTTACCAGAGGGAACAAGGAAGGTGATGCTCTTCGAACGTGGGTGAACACAATTCAAGCTAAAGATGAGAATTCAAGAGATAGATAGGAGCATCATGTGAGCTGGTGTGTCGACGCAGGTAGTTCATGGCGTCGACACATAGTGCAACACAGAGCTCTGATAGCAGGAGGATTCAATTGCTACGTCGACATATTCAAGGTTGAGGTCGACGCACTGACATCTTTCAGAGCAACTAGTAAGCACATCTGAGGGAATGTATCAACATGATGACAAGAGTTGTGTGAAGAGAAGGTATTCAAACTAGGTAGATAGTGCTTCAAGTCCATATGGTAGATTTGTTGCCCGAGGATTCCAAAAACATTCAGTAAGCATTTTTTTTTAAGTAGACAAGAATCATGACAGGGCTTTCATTTATCAGACATGGCAAATTAGACTATATTCCTGCACTAAGAAGGCCAAATCAGACTTGCTTACAATTTGGTTGACAACAAACACTTCACCTAAAATTGAACCATTCGTACAAGAGGCATGCATAGGAGACATGTAGTTTCACCCATGAACAAATTGTCAAGAACACATCAAGCTCCCCCAGAGAGAATGCAGTCAATTCAAATGTTTGCATGATAATGACTGTGAAACTTCAGAAGAAATAGTGTGCAAACATACAGACTGGACTCTTGTGGTGACTCCCTCTTAATATGTGCATGATTTTAAAAAAGTCTTAGAGGGGTTTGACAAGGGAGTATGCACCCTATAACATATATGAACAAAAGACCCATGATACTAGGCGGAGGCACATTCCCACGCATGCTGATAGCTTTCGGACAGGCTTAACCCTCCCCTCCACATGTCACCATTTAATATCCCAAGAAGGGTCATGGCATGATGGTGCATTGAGAGTGCAATATATGCTAACATGAAGAGTAGATTTTTCAAATTTCCCTTTAGCATGATATGCATGAGAGTGCATGATAAGACATAATGATATTCAATTTTTACAACTCATGTAGACTCAAGATGTATGCAAACCATTTCAGATCTAACAAGCAAAAATAATCTCACACTCCCCCTCAGTCCAATGCTCATGAAAGCTAGGACATGCAAACATAAGATTAAATGTCTACATGAATGATGAGTTGGATTATATGCAGCCATGACAGACATCATCAAGTAATGGTTGACAATGATAAACAGGAAATTCGTATGGTTGCTAAAATTGGGAGTAGCAACAAGTTAAACCATAAACTTTGCAAGTAATTAACAGCAAACTCATCATCATATCAATTCCATCAGCATAACGATTCTCATGAGTTAAGCATGTGAAATTCTGAATTCTGGTACTAGATAGAGAACTTAGATTCGAAGATCACTTCACACAAAGTGTTGTCTTCCTGATAGGCTTAGCCCATCAATCCAGCACACACCTTTTGATATACCAGACATCTAGATATGTGGTTTCATACTTGTGCAAGATTTATTGAAAGCAAGAAAAAGCTTAACTGTAATAACTAAAAGAAAACCTAACATGCAGATTTAGTGTAACACCCCTGGAATTTTCTAAGATTTTTCAGGAATTAAATAAAATTATTAAGTATTTAAAAAGACTTAATGGGCTATTTAATGAATTATGAGTTAAGTAAATTAATTTGAAGGCCAATTATTAACTTGATAAATAAGCCCACTTTAAATAGGCCCATAAACCCAATTCTAAGGCTTTTAGGCCCAAGCCCAACTCTAGAGACGTAATTAGGAAAATTCCCGAATTTTATTAGATAAATAAGGGATAAAAAGGATTAGAATTTGACCAAAATTTAAATTCTGGCACCCAGGCAAGTCGCCGTCAATCGCGCGATCGCGTCTTGATGAAGGCGGTCCAAGGGTGACTGCTACCAGGTTCCGTAAACGGGTGTTAGAGAAGTTGAAAAAATTAGATTTTTATCATCTCTATCGCCATGGATCGAAGTGATCTGGCATTGGAACTTATCTAGGACTCTTAGGGGATCGGATTGGTACCCTATAGGACTCCTGTTTCGATCTAATCCTACAGCCCTAGGTCATTCCCTATAAATAGAGTCCAGATTCGATCTGCGTGAACCCTAATTTTAGCTCGCATGGTTCGAAGATAAGGTGTTGGTATTTCATATTAGTCCTTTAGAAGTTTTTGTTCCCCTTAGTATCTTCTAACCCTCTGCTTCGTGCTAGGAGGTCACGAGGTTAAGGAGATAAAACGCCTGGAAGTTGTTGGTTCCACACAGGACGCGCAGGAACGAGAGTGTTCTTCCGGTAAAAAATTCGAAGTCTAGGGATCAACCCAGAGGTAGGTTATCTCATGTTGGCTTAAACATCAAGTTTGGAACAAAAATCCTTTAATATCTCATGATTTCATGCACTATACATGGAGTATTTGACGTTTTTCTGTGACTGTGCATGCATGTCCTTCATTGCATATTATTTCTACACCCTTAACCGAAAAGGTAAGAGTTTTGATTAAATCTCATACTTTTCCATGCACTTACTTCATTTTAAACATGCTACCATATCTTGCCTTTCAGTTTCACTAGTTTTCATGCGTTATTTGCCCTAGAATAGGCTCTGCACACTGGACTTAACTTCTGTCTGTTATAGATAGAAGGCGGTCTTGCAGAGACCGCTACTTGCTAGTAGCGGCCTTAGACTGACCGCGTTATGGTTCCTGTAACCAGATCAAAACCCCATTATTTCCATAATATATCTATACTATACACCTTCTTTAGTAGTAACTTCGTTCTTTGATCATGGCATATTTCATACTTCATGTTGGCATGTTTTTAAGCTTAATTTCATGTATGTTAATTTCATGCCAAACTCTATAGTTTTGTATTTAAAAAGAATTTCCATGAGTTGATTACACTTTGATCTATGTTTTGGCGCGTTCCCTTCTCAACTTATTTCTATTTTATTAAGTTCACATATGACGTGTATTCCAGTACGTTGCTATTAGTTCACTTGCACTTAATAGGAACATCTCTTGGACTTGAGATCCTCTCCGTCAGATATTCCTTCTGCCGGACTAGGTGATCATCTTTCAAGGCCTCCGTAAGTCTCCGCGAGCCTGAGATTCCCACTAGGACGCCGAGCTGGTTGTACCCTAAAAACCCAATGGTCTAGATAGCACTTGAGTTTTCTACGTTTTCCTACACTCTGTGCTGATCGCGGCCTTCAGGAGACCGCTACTTCATGATAGCGGTCCTGGCGTGACCACGTTCTTCCTGTAGTTCCATTGCATCGACCCTTTTCCTTTCTGGCGTCGCCCCTGTTTAAAGGCGGTCTTGACTTGACTGCGACCTCAAGAAAATGGTCCTCTTAAGACCGCGTTCTGTCATCTTATTTTCCAACCCATGGTTTGACCCAAGGGTTGATTATACTTTGTTCCTAGATGGTCTTTTGATTATCTGGAACCCAACACTTTGTTCCATAAAGCATTAATAAACTATAGAAATCTATGAATGTACCATTATGCTGCCGGAATTCCTCCATGGCATAATATCCAATTAATTCATCCTTGATTTCATGATTTTATTTTGGTACGTTCTTACCAAGGTTTTATCATCATAAAACTATTGTTGAACTTGACATTATTGGCCTATATTTATATTTTTCGTGGAAGTAGCTTGATTTATAACTTGAAGATGCAAGAGTGGGCACGGACAATGCCTAAGGGCTCCATGCTAGCCCCCTCGGCAGATGGTTGGAAACATACTATAAACTATGGGGTATGATGAACACTAGAACCGCATTGAGCTGGGAGTACTTTTTTTATAAACGGGCAAAATCCATGAATTCGCACGAGGTAATCTCATGAAATTATACTTGCTTGTTACATGACTTTCTAGTGCATAGACTTTTAAAGTTATGAAAGTACATTCTCGTTACATGATAGTACATTCTCGTTATTGAAAGGCCACATTACTTACTTGCTTGATCATGTTCTCTTATTCACTTGAATTCCCATATCTCTACACTTATCTTGATACTTATGGTTACTTGGGTTTTATTCGCATATTTTACCCCATTCCTTTATCTAACCTTCTAGAGCTAAAATGTTAATTACTTAAATTATACCGTCATGTTGATACGAAGATACCTACTGGACGAGTGCGCTCATTCCCTACTTTCCAATCTTTTTCAGGAGACTCTAGCGGGTCAAATTCGGACTGTTCGCGTGGCAGATCCGAGAGTGATTAAAGTTCGAGAGAAGACTTAGAGAGTTATGAGTCCATTTATGTTGGTTAAAGTCAGGTCTATGTAATTTACTTTATTGAGTCTAGTGAGTCATTATATCAAAGAGAGTCAAGTGTCGGATGTAAATTTTGATCGTTATTATTCAATAAAGTTGAAGTTTTATACATTGTGTTCATTCTTCTATGTGTGAATGTTATAGCGCTCTGATTATCATGCTAGCTTATGGCTTATTTGCCAGCTGTTCACGTTGTTGTACCCCTGTGATTTTGATGATGCCAAACACTATGAGTCATCTAAGCATGATGTCATATGTGTTGATGTTGCAGTTATATGGTTTGATGATGTCATGATATCATTATGGTTTAATGATGTCAAACACTGTTGATGTTGCATTGGTGCACTGCTTTCGATGTTAATCAACCTAATGCAATTGCTTGTTCCCATTGCTTATATTACATTTAATTCATGTGTAAAAGTCTGTGACTGTATGCTCAAAAGAACAGGTTGAAAGCCAATTAAAATCAAAAGCCAACGCTCAGTCAGCAAGAAAAGTCAACATGGTCAATGAAGTCAATGCACAGTCAATGAGAATTGTCAATAGTCTTGTTTGGCCAGTCAAAGTCCCAGACAGTGCAAGCTAACACTAAGGTCCATGCAGCTAAGAGCAAAGGTCGATGCAGCTTCTGTGTTTGATGAAGTAAGGTCGATGCTAGCTCGACAAGGTCGATGCTAGTTCTTGCATAAGGTCGATGCTAGCTCGATGCAGTCGATGCTAGTTCTTGCATAAGGTCGATGCCAGCTCGATGTGGTCGATGCTAGTTCATGCATAGGGTCGATGCTAGTTGAAATAAGGTCGATGCTAGTATGGCATATTTTGCATATAAGGTCTGTGCTAGTTGAAACAAGGTCGATGTTAGTATGCATGATTCTACACCTAAGTCGGTGCTAGCTGGTTTTCACTCATACACAAGGTCCGTGTTAGTTGGTTTGGGTTGTTAACTAGAGTCTATGCTAGCTTGCATAGACTCTATGTTAGGATGCACAGAGTCTGTGCTAGTTGTTTGTGTTAGCCAGCACGTAGTCTGTGCAGGTTTGCATTGTGTTTACGTAGAGTCTGTGCAGGTTCTACACTGTGCTTGCATATAGTCGGTGCACATCTGCTACAAGGTCGGTGCACGTTTGGGTTGAATACAACAAGGTCGGTGTAATCCTTCTCAAGCACACAGTAAGGTCTGTGCAGCATGGCAACCAAGGTCGGTGCAATCCCTGCCTTCAACGCATTTAAGGTCGGTGCATGTCCTACCTTCAACACAGCAAGGTCAGTGCATGTCCTGCCTTCAACACATGCATGGTCGGGGCAACCTATTTGCTAGCACCGTGAAGGTCTGAGCATACCCCTCCGTGTAAGGTGTTTGATGAAATGCTTGAGTGAGCAGTTGGCAGCAGCGGGACTTAAGTAAATCTGTCCGAACACAGGGTAATCACGTGAGCTCAAACTAGAGAGGAGGCATGTGTTCCTAAGTCAACCCTTGATGGACACTTGATCCGAGGGTGCTATGTCAGAAATATTCTTCTCTCTCCTGCCACGTGGTCCAATAGAAATAAAAGGGCATCAAATCATTCTTTCTGAATGGGTTCTGATACTCTGGTTTGTATAAATAGACTCTCATCCTTCGAAGAAGAGTGCGGCGCAAGAAAGGAAGAGAAAGGCGTGTGCAAAAGAAAGAGTGAAAAAAATAGAAGCAGCAGCCGCCAGAGAAGAGAGCCAGAATAAGAAGAAGAAGGGAGAGCTGAGAGGGATGAGCAGAGAAAGAGAAAATAGAGTGAGCAAGTTAAGAAGAGAGAAATCGAGATTGAAGCAGCCAGTGCTATATTGAAGACATGTTCATGTATTGACTCGTGGATCAAATCCAGAGTCATTGGAGCTATATCTATTTTTGCTTTCCTTTTTTGTTATTTTTCCATTTCCTTAGTGCTTTCCAATTCTCTGGTTTTGGATCGGGGTTCCTCCTGTGGATTCAGGAGAAGAGAGACAGTGTCTCCGGTTGCTAGTGACGGGGTGTCACTAGTGGTTCCCCTCCGGTTTGGAGGAAGGGAGGATTGGTCCTCCGATTTTTGAGTAATTGGGTGTTACTCAAGTTTCCTTCTCATTTCATCATAAGAAGAGAGAAGAGTGTTCCTCTTGGTCAAGCTGTTAGGCAGCATTTGTAGCAGACTGAGTCTGCGTCTACTTTGGTAGGGAAGCCTCACTCCAGTTTGGAGTGAGGGGTGGATGTAGGCGGACTGATGTCTGGCCGAACCACCTAAAAAGTTCTATGTGCAGTGGTTTGATAGTGCGTTTGTCCATTTCTTCTACCTCCTTCACAGGGTTGATCTGTACGTTTGGTTGAATGTGTCTTGCTCGATATATGGTTGTTTGATCCTTCGATATTGTGAATTGTTTGTTTGTGAGAGTGAATGATCACTATCATTCACTCGCTTATCAGTTGAGGTTTCTGCTCTTCGAAGATCTTTTTCTTTGTTATCTTCTTAATATATACAGTTGTTAAGTGTTGGCTCGTGAGCTTAGCAAAACATTAGGTTGTGTGTGCTTGCTAAGTGTTCGATTGTGAGTTGCAATTGAACTTCTGTTCGGTTTGAATCAGCTAGCTTTATTTTCGCACGTATCTGATTTTGAGAGCTTTAATTAAATGAAATTTTCAAAAAGATCCATTCACCTCCCCTCTAGATCTATTTTCCATGTTCCACCCATTCTAACAATTGGTATCAGAGAAGGTTCTGTTACATCAGATCCAACGATCTGTAGTGAATCCTGATGTTCTTAAGTGCTCTTTTGTGTGTTGATTCATAGCTCTTGGTTGATCGCTTTTGAATTTATCTATGGCTCGTCCTTTTGTGTTTGATGGTTCTGATTTTGCTGCATGGCTAGGCAGTGTGTGCACATTTGCAAATGATGTAAATCCAAACCCTTGGAATCGTATTTCCAAAGGCTCGCACAGACTGCCCAAAGATGTGTCCAAATGGACAGACAGACATAGACTGAAAAATGATGAAAATATTAGAGCTCTCAATATCTTGAGAAATGTCATTGATCATAGTGTCTTTCCTTTTGTCTCCACTTGCTGGTCTGCAAAATAAATCTTGGACAGGTTGAAAGCAGCTGCAACTTCAACCAAGAAGACAAAACCAGGTGAAGACAGATGCATGATGGCTTACAACGATGATCGAAGCAGTGATCAAAATGAAGAAGAGGACGATGATCAGGTAAACCCCTTCGACAACTTCACCTTAGATGACTGGGAGGATGCATTTGGTGAGTTGTTAGAAAGATATGAAAGATTAAGTAGAAAAAATAAATCCTTGAAAAAGAATTTACTTGAAGCTGCTAACTCCAACTCTGAAGATGTTGATATTGAGACGCTGAAAACTAGGAATGAAATTTTCAGAAAATAACTGAACAACCTTGATTCTATTGATTTAGAACTAGAACAATTAAAATTTGAAAATGACAGACTGAGAAAACATGTAAAAGATCTGGACACTGTCAAAGCAGAAGTGGACAATTTACAATCTGAGAATAATTATCTTAAGAAACAAATTAAAGAATTCAAATCTGAAAATGCTTGTTCTGACATGGCTGCTTGTAATAAGTGTTTGTTTCTAAGAGACATTAATGAATCTCTCCAGTTTGACGTCCAATGGGATAAAGACTTAATTGCATCCTTGAGGGAAGAGAACAAAAATCTATTGGATAAAAACTTGGAAACTGAACAAAGAGAGGAAGAATTAATTGAACAGCTAAGTTCTATGTCTAATTATACAAATCTTGCTGAACAGATCAAAGAATTAAGGTCTGAAAATGAAAATTTAAAATTGATGCAAAAAGGGTATGAAGAATTGAAGCAGTTGAACACTGTTATGTCTGAAAGGCTTCTTGTCCTAGAAAAAGGAAAATGTGTTGTTAATGAAAATCAAGTTGAAAAAGAGCTCAAACTGGAACAAGAAGTTGAGAAACATAAAACTGCAAACAAGGTGATAAATGAGTGTGTTAATTACAGTGAACAAGAGATTGCAAGTTATGAGATACATATTGCATCTCTGGAAAATGAAATTAAGGAACTAAAGAATTCCTTGTCTAGATTTGTTGAAGGTCAAGATAATTTGAATAAGTTGCTGGGAATGAAAGTAAATTTTCAGAAGGAAGGGTTGGGCTATAACCCTACAAATAAAAAGAATTTTGAAAATAAAATCCAAACATCCTTTGTTTCCAGTTCTCATTCTCACAGTTCTCCGAACCAACCTATTTTTTAGTTTACTGCTCAGAAAACTTCGAAAACAACTGAAAAATAAAAAGATAAGAACCCTCTTGTTTCTGCCACCTCTTTGCATGTTCCCCATAAGACATCCTCACACACACATGCATACAAAAAGAAAGTGATTTGTCATTACTATCACAAAATTGGCCATTTCATGTATGAGTGTAAAGTGATGGAAAAGGATGATCTAAATGCTAGTAAAATGCATGCTAGGAAACTTATCTTAAAAATCATGCTGTTCAGAAAAAGGGGATTCAATGTTATTGCTGTGGCAAATTAGGCCACATTGCATCTCACTGTTGGCACAACCATGGGAAAGATGCTCACTTCAAATTTGATAAACTCCCTGCATATAGAAATGGTTCTAGTAGGAGGAATAACTTGCATGCTAAAAATTTTCAAAACAAGAAATCTCCTGTCAATCAGAAAAGGAATGTTCCTTGTTTCTGCTGTGGGAAGATAGGGCACATTGCAGCCCAATGTTGGTTTGCCAGTGCACAAGAGAAAGCTCATCCTTACTCTGGTTATAATAAATTTCCTGTAAACCATGCTTCTCATAGAAATAATTTTGTTTCAAAAGTTTAGCATATTACATATTTTAACTGTGGAAAGCAAGGCCACAGAGCTGCTAACTGTTGGCTGGCTGGTAATGAAAAGAATAATTTTCATGTTAATAACAGAATTAATCATGTTCACTCACACCAACTTCATGCTCATGCTAATGCATATAAGAAGAACATGAAATCTGTTATCTCTTGGCATTACTGTGGACAGTTAGGACATTCCATGTCTAACTACTATTTGATGAGGTTTGATGATTCTCAAGTGTTGAAAATGAGGAGAGCATCATTCAAAGGTGCTACTGTCACTGAAGGACCCAAGGAGACTTGGGTTCCTAAGAATGCAAAATGAGATGCTGTTTACAGGAGTGCCTTGGGATGGAGAATAAAAAGGGGGTTTAATAAATCAAGGCGCTCAAGTAAGGTAAAACCCCAACTCTGCTGTTTACAGGCTTGTTCACCTGAATTTTTTTTGATAGCTGAATATCATGCTTAATATGTCAATTAAGATCTCATGCATACATGTTCACAACTACATCTGGCATTTGCATCTTTTTCCTGTCCATGCATATGCTGGGTGATGTGTGCATATATGAGATTAAACGGTTGTCTACATTTGATGCAAACATATGCCAATTACAGTTGTTTGATATTTGTCAAAATGCATAATCACTGAAAATAAGTTACATTTTTGAAAAATTTGAATAGCTGGTGTAATACCCGGATTTCTTTTAGAAATTTATTTGAAATTAATTAGAAATTAATTAGAATAATTCCTTAATAAATAGAATGAGTTATATTTTGAATATTTTTAAAAAAATCCAAAAAAATTATATTCTTGTAGAGGATAACGCATTTAACAAACTTATCTTCTGTGGCCAACCCAAATAAAATCTGTAAGTAGGCCGAATTAGTGGATTAAGCCCAAATTGAACACTTAGTTAACCATACCATGAAACGCCAAATCCGAGCCCAATACTCCATCAAATGAGCCCAAATCGGTGGCAAATGAAAGGCCAGGATGAGAGGATCATTTACCCTCTCTTAATCTCTCGAAACCCTAACCCTAGGAGATGCATTCGGCGGAGTTTGGATCGAGTCAACTTTTGCGGCGGCGTTCACATCGACCCGACTTGCGTGGACGAATACTCCACGCATAGAAGCCTCCAGATTGTGTGTGACCTATTAAAATGAAGCTCTTTAACCCTGAAATTGTTTAGAACCAGCGGCGGCTGCAGAGGAGTTGGATCGAGGGAGATCTCGAGCGATTAGTGGCTGCGTGTACCGGCGTCCTTGGTTTTCTTTCTCCTTCCTTCTTCATACGATTCGGGTAGGTGATAGCAAGCCAAATCCTACAAATAATATATGGTTAGAAGCAGCATCGTGTTAGCTTTTCATTGATGTAGAAAGCCTTAAATTCTATTAAGTACCCTGTGAGAATTTTAGGTTTTAGTAGAAGCATGTCACATCTAGGGTTATAATTGTTCCCTTTCGATTAAGTAGTGATTTCAGGCTGTAAACATAAAATTGATTCATGCATCTTGTATAGTTTTTCATGCTTTTTCTTTTGATAGTAAAAGCCCCAAATTCTATGCTTTATATCGTGCGAATTTCATGTTTTACTTCTGACCCTAGAAACCTCACCGGAGTCGGGCACAGCGAAGGGGCAGCGACCTGTTTGGACATGTGCGGCCACACGATAGACCGCACATCCCATACAGGCGGCCCTCTGTTGACCGTTTATAGCTTTCTTTATCTATTCATGTCCCTGGAACGTGCGGCCTAGCCCTAACCGCATGTCTTTCCTGCGGCCAGTTCCAGACCGCACATCCCTCCATGCAGCACACTACCGATCGTCCATATCCAGCAGGTCTTCGGATCTGAGGGGACATGTGCGGCCAGTCTATGACCGTTCATTGGGATGTAAGGTCCAGAACCAACCGCACATCTGTAATAGAGCAGATTAAATTGTCATTTCAGCATGTTATGTTAGTAGATTAGTGGTTATTTGCATGTTAGAAACACACCTAATAAACTGTAATTCATGACAGTAAATAATTCTTGTTGATTTATTTAATTTGAGCTTGATCTTGATTCATCTTTCTAATGAATGTCAATTTTAATTGTTTTATTGATAATTGAAATGGCTATTAGGTTTACACATGTTATAACCGTTAATCTTGAACCATGTTATCCCCTTGATTTGATTTAGACTCAATCGAACCGTTGTTACTTGAGTTAATCCGAATTGGATTAACAGAGACTTGCGAGGCTATTGATAGACCGCATATACCCATGAATGGGCCAGTGGAGACCGTTCATCCCTGGCAGATGCCAATTTGTCTTGGCCGATTATCCTTGATCTATCTTCAGCCAATTCCTATTGTTGATTAGCCCAGTAGACCCTAGGCCGACCAGCATATAGTGGGCTAGACTCTGGTTCAGTTCCACCCTGCCTATGGTAGCCCGGGAGCCCACTTGGGCTAAATTCTAACTCTTGGCTAGGCCCTGTGTTGTGCGGCCAGTAATGGACCGTACATCTTACAGGCGGCCCTGAGTGGACCGTTCAACACATGAGCGGCTCTGTCAGGACCACACATCCTGGCCTCGATTCTGTAACTTTTTGGTCTTGTGCGGCCCAATTCTAACCGTTCATATAGAAGAGCGTCCTGTTATCAGCCGTTCAACCTTGACCTCCCGAGGGCTAAACCCAGCCTAGTTCCTGTTAATGCGGCCCAGTGTCGACCGCACAAGCCTTGAGCGGCCCAATAGTGACCGCATGTCTTCCAGAGACTAGTTTTCCCCGTGTTTTATGGTTTTGAATCTAAGAACATGATGGTTCTTGATAATTTAAACTCATGGACAGAAATTCTGGACAGTAATTCTTCAACTTAGCCTTGGGATGTTCCGAGGTAAGTTTATACTTGATTATAATTGGCCATTTAACTTGATTAAAGTCTAGACAACTTGGGATCTTGGATCCAATAAATCAATGCCAACGCACCGTAGGGGCCCGGTCTGGTCCTGGGGAGAGCGTCCGAAAAGTACTTGTGCCCATGGGAGTTTGAAATGACAGGGTGAGACATTGCACCGAGTGCATGACTAGCGTGATGTCTATGACAATGATCTCTTATCTCTTATCTCTTACTTGAATCGTGTTTGACTTGGTTACATTCTTGCTTGTTGGCCAATTTCCTGTAAATTCATGTTATATATATTGTTCATAAACTTGTAATTCTTGTAATCTTATCATTCTTGTCATATTGTTATTTTATTCCATTCTTTAGCACTTTCTGTTATTACGTTGTTCATTCGATTGTTATTTCTTTCTTCTGTTTCATATACATGTAATTAATTGGTTAATCACTTACACTTGCCTGTTGTTACCTACTAAGCGTTCGCTCATATAGTTGTTTCCCCCCCTTTCCAGGCAGCTCAGGTGAAGATTCACATATGGATAGGAATGGGCGAGAGTGATAGCTTGGAGTGTATCAGCTAGTAGATATGTTAAGTTTGTTTAGTTGTTTACACCTAGCTATGTCTTAGAACTTGTGTTAGTTATTGTACCGGAGTCGAGTAGAGATTACATTTGATTATGTTTAAGTCGGTTTGTAAGACGTTTGATGATTATTATAATAGAATTGGAGTTATTTCTATTCATGGTATTATGTTAATTCTTAGCTTAGCATGTTATCTTTACTAGTGTTTTCTACGGCCGGTCCCGATATTCCGCGTCGGGGCGTGACAGTTTGGTGGTATCAAAGCTAGGTTTTCTAATATCTCTAGGTTCTCTAAGTTCTTGGATTCTAAGTTATACCGTAGGACCTATAATCTTGTTATAAGTCTAAGGACCCAACCTGGTGAGATTTGGGTAGAAGACTGGGGTTGAGTTAATAATCTCATTGCACGATTATCCATTCTTAATTGAACCTAATATAACCTATTCCACGTGTAGGCTTTTGCAATGGCAGGAGAACGCATAGAATGGAGGAAATTGCAACGTACGGTTCAAGGACTTACTCAGACTTTGCAATAAGTAGCTCAAGGAGGAGCTACAAACCATGGCACTGGCGACCTCTATCGGAACTTTCGTCGGATGAATCCCCCGCGATTTGGTGGCTCGACTGACCCTTATGAAGCCGAGCACTGGCTTGAAGAGATAGGGAGGATTTTTGAAGTGATGCAATGCAGCGATCAAGAACGTGTCCTCTTTTCGACCTTTCAACTTGAACGTGATGCGAGGACATGGTGGGACGCAGTGAAGGCTACCCTTGGTGATAGACAAGTCACATGGGAGGAGTTCGAGGAATTCTTCAATGGTAAATATTTTTCTGATCGAGTACAAGAGAAGAAGGCGGCTGAGTTTGCTACTTTGAGGCAACGAAATCTATCTGTAGCTGAATATGAAGCTCAATTCTCTCGGCTATCTCGTTATGCTACTCATTTGATATCTACCGAGAAGATGAAGGCTAAGCGCTTTCTTAATGGGCTGAATCTGCAGTATATCAACCAGTTGGCACCGATGGAAATTCCAACTTATTCCGAGATGGTGAGAAAGGCTCAAGTGTTGGAAGATACTCTAGAAATGACAGAGAGAATCAGTGGGAAGAATGTTAAGAATGAACAACACCATACTGGTTCTGGGAGTATCAAGCCTGGTCATGGCAGGAAGAGGCCCAATAGCGGGTCTAGTTCGTGGAAGGGTAAGATGCCGAAGATTGAAGACAAGAAACCTGGACCTATTGTTCCATTCAAGGGCGTATGCAAGTATTGTGACCGTCCAGGTCACAAGATGGAGGAGTGCTGGCGCAAGCTGGGTGCCTGTTTACGTTGCGGTAGTAGGGACCACCGTATTCCTGAGTGCCCTCTTTTATCTGAGCAAGCTACCCCGGTGAAACCGCAAGGAATCAAGAAGCAGCAAGGCAAGCTCCATGCTCTACAAGAAGATGAGACAGGACCCACCGAGGAAGGTGGACTCATCGAAGGTACTCTTATTATACATGATAAATCAGCTTTTGTTCTTTTTAATACTGGTGCCACTCATTCTTTTATTTCTCAGAGATTTGCGAAGTCTTTAGCTGTGAAGCTAGTTTTGATGAATTCTCCGTTAGAGATTTCAACTCCTATTGGTTCTAGATCAGCAATTAAGTATTTCTATCCTTCCAATAAGGTCTTGAGCAATGAAAAAAACCTTCCAGCTGATTTAGTTTGCATGGACATGAAGGATTATGATGTAATCCCAGGAGCAGATTGGTTGGCTAAGTATGAGGTTAATGTTCAGTGCAGATCTAGTTCCGTGTCTTTCACTGGACACCCTGGACTTTCTTTTATAGGAATTAGACACCATAAGTCTGTTCCACTTATTTCGGCTCTTCGAGCTGATAAGCTGATGAGGAGAGGATGTAAGGCTTTTCGAGCCTTTCTTTTTGTGACCCCTGAGCAGAAGATTGAGATTGAGGACTTTTCTGTCGTCCGAGATTTTCCAGATGCCTTTCCTAAGGAACTACCAGGACTTCCTCCTGAAAGGGAAGTTATCTTTTCTGTTGATCTTATTCCTGGTGTGACCCTTATTTCCAAAGCTCCTTATCGTATGTCTCCTACGGAGCTAAGGGAACTAAAGCAGCAGTTGATGGAATTGCTTGAGAAAGGGTTCATTTGACCAAGTACTTCCCCGTGGGGAGCCCCTGTATTATTTGTCCGAAAGAAGGATGGTTCAATGAGGTTGTGCATCGATTATCGATAATTGAACCAGTTGACTATCAAGAACAAATATCCATTGCCAAGGATTGATGAGTTATTAGATCAGATAGCAGGAGCTTAGTATTTTTCTAAGATTGACCTTCGATCTGGATATCATTAGTTATGAATTAAGGAGGAGGATATCTATAAAATAGCCTTCCGCAGCAGGTATGGGCATTTTGAATTTGTAGTAATGCCTTTTGGGCTAAC
Organism: Amorphophallus konjac; assembly: GCA_022559845.1. NCBI lineage: Eukaryota > Viridiplantae > Streptophyta > Magnoliopsida > Alismatales > Araceae > Amorphophallus > Amorphophallus konjac. The sequence continues at coordinate 228,642,340 of CM040121.1, read as the reverse complement.
GAATGCACCTGCAGCTTTCATGCAGCTGATGAATGATGTGTTTCGGCCCTATCTTGATCAATGGGTCGTGGTGTTCATTGATGACATCTTGATTTATTCTAAGAGTGAGGAGGAACATGCTGAACATTTGAGGATGGCATTGCAACTATTGAGAGATCATCAGTTATATGCCAAGTTTAGTAAGTGTGATTTCTGGCTGCGAGAGGTGTCCTTTCTATGGCATATTATCACAAAATAAGGTATTTCTGTTGATCCTTCGAAGGTAGAGGCAGTAAAGAATTGGGATAAGCCTAATAATGTGACTGAAGTGAGAAGTTTCCTAGGCCTAGCAGGTTACTACCGAAGGTTTATTCAAGATTTCTCCAAGATTGCGGTACCTCTGACAAGATTAACCCGCAAGGAGATCAAATTTGATTGGTCAGAAGATTACAAGCGAAGCTTTCAGACCTTGAAGGAATGTTTGACTACTGCACCTGCTTTGGCTTTACCTTCTGGTGAAGGAGGTTTTGTTGTATACACTGATGCTTCAGGTATTGGTTTAGGGTGTGTACTCATGCAGCATGGGAAAGTGATAGCCTATTCTTCTAGGCAGTTGAAGAAGCATGAAGAAAATTATCATGTTCATGATTTGGAGCTAGCAGTAGTGGTGTTCGCCTTGAAGATATGGAGGCACTACTTATATGGAGAAGCGTTCACGGTGTTTTCAGATCACAAGAGTTTGAAATACTTATTTTCTCAGAAGGAACTCAATATGAGGCAGCGAAGATGGCTGGAGTATTTGAAGGATTTTGATTTCTCCATTGAGTATCATCCTGGAAAAGGTAATGTTGTGGCAGATGCCTTAAGCCGCAAGCCTATAGCTAAGTTGTCAAGCCTCATGTTACAAGAGTGGAAATTGTTGGAGCGGTTAGCTAGTTTGGATCTTAATGTTGACAAGGATCGGGTTATGATTTCTCAGATTCAACTTAAGCCCGAATTACTGATGGAAATCAAATCTCTGCAAGATGATGACCCGGGGTTGGTAGAGATCAAGGGAAGCTTGAGTAACAGACCTGACTTCATGATGGCTGATGATGGAAGATTGTTATTTAAAGGTAGAACTTATGTACCTGATATAGCTGAGATAAAGAGTAAGATCCTCGAGGAAGCTCATAGATCCAGATACACCATTCATCCTGGAGGTACTAAAATGTTCAAGGATTTGAAAAGATCTTTTTGGTGGCCGAATATGAAAAGGGAAGTTGCGGACTTTGTAAGTAGATGCTTGGTTTGTCAGCAAGTCAAGGCGGAGCATTTCAGACCAGCGTGGAAATTGAAACCCCTTGATATACCCCAATGGAAGTGGGAGAGCATTGGCATGGATTTCATTATGGGTCTACCTAGGACTCGTAGTGGATTTGATGCAATATGGGTGATTGTCGACAGATTGACAAAATCGGCTCATTTCTTATCCATTAAGTCTAAATGGACAGTTGATATTTTGGCTGCTTTGTATATGAAGGAAGTGCTAAGACTACATGGTATACCAGTCAGCATTGTGTCTGATAGAGACCCCAGATTCACTTCTCATTTTTGGAAAGGATTGCAAGAATCCTTGGGAACTCGTCTAAATTTCAGTACTGCTTTCCATCCACAAACAGACGGACAGACTGAAAGGACCAACCAGATAGTGGAAGATATGCTTAGAGCCTGCATGATTGACTTTGGAGGTAGTTGGAGTGATCATTTGGCATTGGTTGAATTCGCCTACAACAATAGTTACCAGTCCAGCATTCAGATGGCTCCATTTGAAGCTTTGTATGGTAGAAGCTGTCGATCCCCGTTATGTTGGGACGAGGTAGGTGAGAAGCAATGGCTTGGACCAGATCTCATTTCTGAATCGTCCAAGAACATCCGTATTATCAGAGATCAGTTGCAAGTAGCACAATCAAGACAGAAGAGTTATGCCGACACCAGGAGGAGAGCATTGGGATTTCAGGTTGGTGAGCATGTGTTTTTAAAGGTCTCTCCTATGAGAGGAATTCGAAGATTTGATATTCATGGTAAACTGAGTCCAAGATACATTGGTCCATTCGAGATTCTGGAAAGAGTGGGGGAGGTTACTTACCGTTTGGCACTATCACCTTAGTTATCTGGAGTACACAATGTTTTCCATGTGCCTATGTTACGGAAATATGTGTACGATCACACTCACATTATTCAGCATATGGACTTCAAATTGAAGGAAGATCTGACTTATTAAGAAAGACCGATCAAGATTTTGGATCAGAAGCAACAGCAACTCAGGAATCGTTCCATACCGATGGTTAAAGTGCAGTGGAGTCGGCGTGGAACTGAAGAAGCTACGTGGGAGTCGGAAGATACTAGGCAGAGACAGTACCCCGACTTATTCTAGGTGAGCTGTCTCACTCCCTCTTTTTATTAGGTGCATTAAATTTGGAGGGCAAAATTCCTTAAGTGGGGGAGGGTGTAATACCCCGATTTCTTTTAGAAATTAATTATAAATTTATTTGAAATTAATTAGAAATTAATTAGAATAATTCCTTAATAAATAGAATGAGTTATATTTCGACTATTTTATAAAAATCCAGAAAAATTATATTCTTGTAGAGGATAACGCGTTTAACAAACTTATCTTCTGTGGCCAACCTAAATAAAATCTGTAAGTAGGCCGAATTAGTGGATTAAGCCCAAATTGAACACTTAGTTAACCATACCTTGAAACACCAAATTCGAGCCCAATACTCCATCAAATGAGGCCAAATCGGTGGCAAATGAAAGGCCAGGATGAGAGGATCATTTACCCTCTCTTAATCTCTCGAAACCCTAACCCTAGGAGATACATTCAGTGGAGTTTGAATCGAGTCAACTTTTACGGCGGCGTTCACATTGACCCGACTTGCGTGGACGAATACTCCGCGCATAGAAGCCTCCAGAAGGTGTGTGACCTATTAAAATGAAGCTTTCTAACCCTAGAATTGTTTAGAACCATCGGCGACTGCAGAGGAGTTGGATCGAGGGAGATCTTGAGCGATTAGTGGTTGCGTGTACCAGCGTCCTTGGTTTTTTTTCTCCTTCCTTCTTCATCCGATTCGGGTAGGTGATAGCAAGCCAAACCCTACAAATAATATATGGTTAGAAGCAACATCGTGTTAGCTTTTCATTGATGTCGAAAGCCCTAAATTCTATCAAGTATCCTATGAGAATTTTAGGTTTTAGTAGAAGCATGTCACATCTAGGGTTATAATTGTTCCCTTTCGATTAAGTAGTGATTTCAGGCTATAAACATAAAATTAATTCATGCATCTTGTATAGTTTTTCATGCTCTTTCTTTTGATAGTAAAAGCCCCAAATTCTATGCTTTATATCGTGTGAATTTCATGTTTTAGTTCTGACCCTAGAAACCTCGCCGGAGTCGGGCACGGCGAAGGGGCAGCGACCTGTTTGGACATGTACGGCCACACGATAGACCGCACATCCCATACAGGCGGCCCTCTATTGACCGTTTATAGCTTTCTTTATCTGTTCGTGTTCCTGGAACGTGTGGCCTATCCCTAACCGCATGTCTTTCCTGCGGCCAGTTCCAGAGCGCACATCCCTCCATGCGGCACACTACCGACCGTCCATATCCAGTAGGTCTTCGGATCTTAGGGGACATGTGCGGTCAGTCTGTGACCGTTCATTGGGATGTAAGGTCCATAAGCGACCGCACATCTATAACAGAGCAGATTAAATTGTCATTTCAGCATGTTATGTTAGTAGATTAGTGGTTATTTGTATGTTAGAAACACACCTAATAAACTATAATTCATGACAGTAAATAATTATTGTTGATTTATTTAATTTGAGCTTGATCTTGATTCATCTTTCCAATGAATGTCAATTTTAATTGTAAATCCTTGATAATTGAAATGGCTATTAAGTTTACACATGTTATAACTGTTAATCTTGAACCATATTATCCCCTAGATTTGATTTAGACTCAATCGAACCGTTGTTACTTGAGTTAATCCGAATTGGATTAACAGAGACTTGCGCGGCTATTGATAGACCGCATATACCCATGAATGTGCCAGTGGAAACCGTTCATCCCTGGCAGATGCCAATTTGTCTTGGCCGATTATCCTTGATCTATCTTCGGCCAATTCCTATTTTGATCAGCCCAGTAGACCCTAGGCCGACCAGCAGACAGCGGGCTGGACTCTGGTTCAGTTCCACCCTGCCTATGGTAGCCCGGGAGCCCACTTGGGCTAAATTCTAACTCTTGGTTAGGCCCTGTGTTGTGCGGCCAGTAATGGACCGTACATCTTACAGGCAGCCCTGAGTGGACCGTTCAACACATGAGCGGCTCTGTCAGGACCACACATCCTGGCCTCGATTCTGTAACTTCCTGGTCTTCTGCGGCCCAATTCTAACCATTCATATAGAAGAGCGGCCCGTTATCAGCCGTTCAACCTTGACCTCCCGAGGGCTAAACCCAGCCCAGTTCCTGTTAGTGCGGCCCAGTGTCGATCGCACAAGCCTTGAGCGGCCCAGTAGTGACCGCATGTCTTCCAGAGACTAGTTTTCCCCGTGTTTTATGGTTTTGAATCCAAGAGCATGATGGTTCTTGATAATTTAAACTCCTGGACAGAAATTCTGGATAGTAATTCTTCAACTTAGCCTTGGGATGTTCCGAGGTAAGTTTATACTTGATTATAATTGGCCATTTAACTTGATTAAAGTCTAGACAACTTGAGATCTTGGATCCAATAAATCAATGCCAACGCACCGTAGGGGCCCGGTCTGGTCCTGGGGAGAGCGCCTGAAAAGTACTTATGCCCATGGGAGTTTGAAATGACAGGGTGAGATATTGCACCGAGTGCATGACTAGCGTGATGTCTATGACAATGATCTCTTATCTCTTATCTCTTACTTGAATCGTGTTTGACTTGGTTACATTCTTGCTTGTTGGCCAATTTCCTGTAAATTCATGTTATATATATTGTTCATAAACTTGTAATTCTTGTAATCTTATCATTCTTGTCATATTGTTATTCCATTCCATTCTTTAGCACTTTCTGTTATTACGTTGTTCATTCGATCGTTATTTCTTTCTTCCGTTTCGTATACATGTAATTAATTGGTTAATCACTTACACTTGCCTGTTGTTACCTACTGAGCATTCGCTCATATAGTTGTTTCCCCCCTTTCTAGGCAGCTCAGGTGAAGATTCACAGATGGATGGGAATGGGCGAGAGTGATAGCTTGGAGTGTATCAGCTAGTAGATATGTTGAGTTTGTTTAGTTGTTTACACCTAGCTATGTCTTAGAACTTGTGTTAGTTATTGTACCGGAGTCGAGTAGAGATTACGTTTGATTATGTTTAAGTCGATTTGTAAGACGTTTGATGATTATTATAATAGAATTGGAGTTATTTCTGTTCATGGTATTATGTTAATTCTTAGTTTAGCATGTTATCTTTACTAGCGTTTTCTACTGCTGGTCCCGATATTCCGCGTCGGGGTGTAACTGCTGGAATTTGATCCCTGCATGCTGTCACATGCATAAAATGCTCATTTGCACACATGCTCATTGGCATACATATTTGTTTAGAGAACTTTCATAAGAAAAAATTGAAGATGCACATAGGACTGCACTTCCACTGCATTATCATGCATGACCCAGAGGTATATTAAATGGAACAGTGCCAAAGGGCAGATGAGGTTTGTTTGGAAGCTCTAACCATGTGTGAGGTGGTCTTTAGACCAAGTCCTCCGCCAAGTACCTTAGGTCAAATCTACACTTAGAGCAGTCTAGATTATTCTTGAGCATAATTCATTAATCTCCCGGCATAGACTTCATTGCTTGTGTTGCACTCAAAACTTAGTCATTCAATGCATTTTGTTAGGGGGAATCAATGCATATGCATACACATTGTGAAATGCACCGCATTCATATGTTAACAAAATTGTTTCACATACATGCACATACATAGGGGGAGTCCCTGCAAATCATAATTAACTCATGTGCACTTGTCAACATGCATTTGCTGATTTGAGAACTAATTGGCAGCCCATGCATGCATTAAGGGAGAGCATAAATCATTGTTGTGCCCCTGTAGTTTTGATGATCTATAGTTTTGATGATAGCAATCAGTATGAGTCACAAGTCTATTCAGTCTATTCATCCATGCATTCTTCTTGTGCAGCAGACACATTAAGTCCATACATCGCATGACTCCCAGGCTAGCAAGTCCATACACTGCATGGCTCGCAGGCTAGAAAGTATGTACATCGCAGTCGTCGCAGGCACAGCAAGTCCATACACTGCATGACTCGCAGGGTAGCAAGTCTATACATTGCATGCACAAGTTCAAAGTCCATACATTGCTGCATTGCTTGCACTTGTGATGTCTATACATTGGCAGTTGTCATGCAGCGTCAACACAAGTCTATACATCCATTGCTTTAGTTCAATACCTGCTATGTGCATGCATTGCATCGGTGCATTACTTCCTCTGTGCATATACTGCATCAGTGCATCCATCAGGCATACAGTCTATACACTAATGCATGTGAGGTCCTGTCTGCACGATAATGTCTATACATGCATGCAGGCAGTCAAGTCTATACATTGCAGCTCACACATCCAGCAAGTCTGTACATTGAGTTCGCTTGTTGGCTTTCAAAGTCTACACATTGTGGATGCAGAGTCTATACATTTGTTTGCCTTGCATTGCATGGAGTCTGCACATTCCACGCCAGCAAGTCTGTACATTCGTTGCAGTTTACTGTCTCATGCAAGTCTATACAACGCATCAGACTAAGTCTGTACATTGTGCACTTTACATTGGCTAAGTCTGTACATTCTGAGCATCTCATGTTGCGTCTCATGCAAGTCTATACAATGCATCAGCAAGTATGTACATTGTATAGCCAAGGCATCTGTAAGTCTATACAATGCATCGTCTTGGCCATCGTCTCACTTGATCAAGTCTATACATTGGCAAGTCTGCACATCGGCCTGTTCACTCATCTCAAAGTCTGTACATCCTTTAGCTAGAACTGTGCAAGTCCATACATCGCTGCTTTGGCCAAGTCTATACATCGCCACTGTAGCATGCATTTCTTCAAGTCTGTACAGCGCCATGTTCACACGCTTCATCAACTATATACATTGTCTGCTTGCATAACGTTGAGTCTGTACATCACTTGAACACTCATTGCAATCAACTCTATACACTGCATTCATGCACTGCACGAAGTCTGCACATTGTGTTGCTTTGTTCACACTTTGTCTTGCTAAGTCTACACATTGATGCACGTTTACTTCTGCATATTTGATGTCTGTACAGGGCTTAAGCTCTGCATATACAAAGTCTAGACAACATTGCACGATGAGTCTGCATATTCATATGGCATGTCTATACAACCATCTGCTATGTTCTTAGCATTGCATACCTGAAGTCTGTACAATGCCACAGCACTGCATTCACTAAGTCTGTACAACGCCATGGCCCTGCATACATAGAGTCTGAACATTGCATTGCTTCGCATTCACTGAGTCTATACTGCTTCAGCTCTGCTTCATGAAGTCTATACATTGCTTCAGCTTTGTCTTCACATAGTCTGTACAACGTAATTGTCCTGCTTCATGAAGTCTATACATTGCTTCAGCTCTGTCTATGTATAGTCTGTACATCAGTTAACCCTTAAACTGATAATTGCTTTCGAATGACTGACAGGGACTAAAGTGCAAAGATGAAGGATTGGATCGTGATCCAAGGAAGGACGAGGTGCCCAGATTATGACACATGGAAGTAGCCCAGTCAGGATGCTACCAGGTGGTCGAAGCTCCTCAGATCTGGCGAATTCTCTGGGCGGGAAATGTGGAAGCCACACGCCCTATCCAATCTGCTGCTGGTATAAAAGGAAGTCTTCTTCCTCAGAAGAAGGTTGATCGAGAGAAGCAGAAGAGCAGAGAGTGAACCAGCCTGCACGATCCACAGAGAAGAAAAGCTGAGAGCCACCGAAAGGAGAGAGAAGAAAAAGAGAAAGAAGAGAAGATTGAGAGAGATGAGTTGAGAGAGTTTGAGAGCTTGTGAATCAGTCTCTTGGTTCAGATACCAGAGCTAATACTACTCATTCTGAGCTACATTTCTTTTGGATTTTCCCATTTTCATTTGATTCTGTTTTTACTTTCTGAAATTGTTTCTTCAAGCTGTGAGCCAGCTGTTAGCAGAGGTGCTGCCTCTGGACGGGTAAGCTATAATCCCCTGCGGGTTTGCAGAGGTGCATCCTCTGGACAGGTTAAGCTGTAACTCCTCAGCAGGCGAGACTTGGTCTCGGACAGCAAGCTGTGAAGCTCAGCGGTTGTAGGCCAAGCTGTACTGTCCAGCGGACGCAAGCTGTGTTGCGCAGCAGTAAGCCATACTCAGTTGAGTGTGGGGTGGACATAGGTCTCCTGACCGAACCACCAAAAAATCTTGGGTGTCTTGTGTTTGTGCGATTGTCTATGAACTGTTGTGATTGGATTTCCTGATTATCTTTACAGTTTGAATTGCTTCTGCACAGATCCAGCACTCTAGTTAGAGATATTGTAGATCGGCTTAAATTCCGCATTAGAGCCTTATATGTGTTTTAAAATTAGATATTAGATCTATTCACCCCCCTCTAGATCCACTCTCAGTGGTAATAGACTGCGTCCATCTAACATAACAATAATGTCATTGAAATTGCATAACTTGTCTCATATTTCACTCCTTGTTGATTTTGGTCGGCCAATCTGCTCTTTGTGGTAAACCTGTGATTTAATCTTCAGCCTGAGCTGTTGTCCTGGCTATGATTCTAATTGATCAACATTCTGTGCTGTTGTGGAGTGGAATACATCCCACCTCCTTGAAATCTGAATTTGCAATTCTGAATTTCACTTGTCTATCTTGAAATCTTCTAAATTCATCAGCTTCATGATCTTGAAATCTGTTTTCTGCTGCATTCGCTGAGTTTGTGCCAGCTATTTTGAATTCCTTCAAAAATCTCATCTAATTGGGACTGAATTGTTAATTCTGCTTCATGTTAAACCCTATCAGTTACCATCCTTGATTCAGCTGCAACATAATTTTCTCTTATACATGCTTAGTGCCCTCAACTGCTTGTTGAAATGGCTGTTTCAGAAGTTCCATTGTCTTGACAAATGGTTGGGAAGATTTCAATGTGTAAGCGTTGTTCATAAATCTAAAAATTTTATGTTAAAGAAGAATCGTCTATTATACGGATTTATGAATATCTGAAAGTTTCAGATGGTTTAAGCTTCATGTATTTCTTGAATCTTTGATTCGAATGTCTGGAAAACATCTTAATCAACTCTTTTAATAAATTCTAAACCATTTGATTCTTGTTATATCATGTAAGATCTTCAGAAATCTGGACATTCTTAAAATCATGGCTCACCTTATATTCAGAAATCTTGGGTGTCTTGTGTTTGTGCGATTGTCTATGAACTGTTGTGATTGGATTTCCTGATTATCTTTACAGTTTGAATTGCTTCTGCACAGATCCAGCACTCTAGTTAGAGATATTGTAGATCGGCTTAAATTCCGCATTAGAGCCTTATATGTGTTTTAAAATTAGACATTATATCTATTCACCCCCCTCTAGATTCACTCTCAGTGGTAATAGACTGCGTCCATCTAACATAACAGTTGGTATTAGAGCCTAACTCTTCTATAGGGACTCATCACCCGAAGAGAAAGGTACAGATGGATGCTCGAGGGATGATAGCTGAAGGACACTCAACCACAAAGCCCCCATTCTTCAATGGATCTAACTATGCATACTGGAAGAACCGTATGCAAGTATTTTTTAGGGCGAAGGATTATGAGATCTGGAAGGTAGTAAGCAAGGGACCTTATGAGCTGTCCCCTAATGAGGAAGTCTGGACCAAGGAGGAGATCAGGAGGTCTACACTAAATTGGAGTTCCATAAACGCCATTCAGTGCTCTCTGCACCCTACAGAATTCTCCCGTGTATCAGCCTGCAGTTCAGCTAAGGAGATGTGGGATGCACTTGAAGTGATCCATGAAGGGACCTCTCAAGTTAGAGAGACGAAGGCTAATTTCCTAGTGTCTGAATATGAGGCATTCAAGATGAAGCCAAACGAGATCATCAAGGAGATGTATGCTCGATTAACTATTATCACAAATGGTCTTAGAGGTCTTGGGAAACCTCAGACAGAATACGATGTAGTGAGGAAGATATTGCATTCCCTGACTCATGCTTGGCATACTAAGGCTACAGTGATGGAGGAGTCAAGGGATTTGCGAACCACAAGGGCTGATGAGCTAATTGGCTCGCAGATGGCATATGAGATTAATATGCCAAAGATAGAAGAAGCTGAGAGGAAGAAGAAGCCAATCGCTCTGAAAGCTGGTGCCAGCAAATCCAGCAAATCCAGCTCTAGCAGTTCATCATCCGAGGAGAGCCTGAATGAAGAAGATATAACTCGTACTGAGATGGCAATGATGACCAGAGAGTTCAGGCGGTTCCTCAGGAAAGGAGCAGGACGATTCAGCCAAAAGAAATATAGTGGCGGCCGAAGGGATAAAAGGTATAAACATAACCCCGCTAAGAAAATTGAAACTAATACTTGTTATCAATGCAGGAAAACAGGCCATCTGAAAGCTGACTGTCCAGAGAATCAGAAATACAAGGACAAGTCAAAGAAAAGGAACACGAAAGGGAAAGCAATGGTGAGTACCTGGAGTGATGAAGATGAAGGTTCCTTCAGTAGTAGCTCAGACAGTGAAGCCGAATCTGAGAAGCCCATTTGCCTTATGGCAACAAGCTCTGAAGACAGAGAGGAGGACTCAGATGAGGTAATCACTAGATTCAAAAATTTCACTATTGCTGATTGGGTAGATGCCTACCATGACATAGCTGATAGAGCTGATGATATTAGAAAGGAAAACAGGCATCTAAGAAGAAAGATTAACTCCATGCAAAATGATACAACTCTAACTGATAAAATTGCATGTCTAGAATCTGATAATAAAAAATTGTAACTCACATGTTCTGAATTAGATGAAATCAAGAATGAGTCAAAATCCTCTAAAGAAGAAAATGAGAGGTTAGAAAAAGAAACTGATGAACTGAAATTGAAAATTCAGAAATGTGAGAGTGAGATAAAAATTGTGAATGAAAAATATCAAGTTGTCCTAAGTGTGAATACAGAACTTAAGAAATCCATTGAAGATATTCAAAAGGATAATGAGGACAAGCTTAAGACTATTGAGAAAATGACCCAAGGTTCAGATAACCTAAATGCTTTGTTAGGGTCGAAGGTCAACTTCAGAAAAGAGGGCCTTGGATTTAATTCTAGTGCAACAAAAACCTTTGGAATGAAAACTATTTCATTTGTTGCACAAAAAGAGAAAGGACCTCTAATTAGCATGAATTCAAATATTTCAATGAACAAAACTGCTAATCTGAAAAAGCCCAGTGCTGAGGAGAAGGGCAAACAAAAACTGAATGAGACTAGTAGAGCTAGCACATCCAAACAAAATCCCAAAGCTCAGTCTCAGGTTAGGGGTCAACCTACACAGTCTTATAAACCCCATGTTAAGGTCACCAAGTCTCCACCATCACCACCACCTCTGAAGAAGACCCAATACACACCTATGAACAGGTCAGCAGGGTCCAAGGTGCAGGGGAGGCAGAATGCTTTTAGAGCTCAACCCAAACACTTCTACCAACCTAGAGCCCAGTCCCACTTCTCTGCACAGTCAACCTATCCAAATAGGTCAGGATGGACTAGGACTCAAGGAAGGTTTACAGGTTATGGACATCAGGCTACACAGTCCTATAAACCTTACACCAGAAATTGGGTTAGTGGGTATGGTAATTGGACACCTAGGAACCAACAATTCCACAGCCAGCCCAATGATTACTATGGCCAAAATTTCGTGAATACACCCTGGCCAAGGCACTGGCACAGAAATAATCAATCTGTAAATAATCATGCTAGTGTCAACAAGAAAAAGTAAAACAAAAGGAAATATGGAAAATCCACTGAATAGAACTGTTTCAAACAAATGTGGATTCCTAGAAGTCTGCTTTCTTGTTTTAATTATTTTTCATCTTCTCTGGAGCCCAATCAGTCTTGGGTTCCAAACTTCTCTACCTGATTGTGTGTGCAGGTATGCCTGGCAGCCAAGAACAATTTGTGGTACTTGGATAGTGGCAGCTCCAGGCATATGACAGGGGACAAGGCCAAGTTCTGCATGCTAACAGAGAAACAAGGAGACCTTGTCACCTTTGGTAGCAACACAAAGGGTAAGATTGTTGGAACAGGTAAGGTAGGTAAGTGTACTACTTGTTGCATTGAGGATGTCATGATGGTTGAAGGATTAGCTTATAACTTACTTAGCATCAGCCAGCTATGTGATAAAAGATGCAAAGTGCTTTTTGACTCTCAATGTTGCAAAGTTTTTGAACCTGATTTCGAAACTGTTAAATTTTCTGGTAAGAGGATAAATAACACTTACATGATAGATTTAGATGATATTCAACATTCTAACCTATGCTTTACTGCTAGTAGAGAAGACTTAGCATTTTTATGGCATCGTAGGTTAGGTCATGCTAGTTACACTGTTTTGCATAAACTGAATAAGCATAGCATGGTTAGAGGACTTCCTGAAGTTTCCTTTAAGAAAGAAAATAAAATCTGTGATGCATGCACTCAGTCCAAGTTAACTAGAAAGTCATTTAAATCTAGGATAGAAAATCTATCTTCTAAACCTTATGAGCTGATACACATGGACCTTTTTGGGCCAACCAGGTCTGTCAGCTTATCAGGAAGGAGGTATGGATTTGTCATGGTAGATGACTTTTCTAGGTACACTTGGGTATACTTCTTATCACATAAAAGTGATGCATTCACAGAATTTCAGGAGTTCTATCTTAAGAAAAATCAGAAAATTGAAATTATTCTATCTGATCATGGAGGTGAGTTTGAAAACTCACAGTCTGATGAATTCTGCAGGTCAAATGGAATTAACCATAGGTTCTCCTCACCAAGGACACTTGAGCAGAATGGAGTTGTGGAGAGAAGGAACAGAACCCTAGTGGAGATGGGTCGTACACTCTTGGTTGAAGGTGGTCTACCAAGGAAGTTCTGGGCTGAAGGTGTAAATACAGCCTGTTATGTAATTAACAGAGCTATGGTAAGACCTTCTACCCAAAAAACACCCTATGAGATCATAAAGGGTAAGAAACCTTCAATTGCTCATTTCAGAGTTTTTGGTTGCAAATGTTTTATACATATAAATGATAAAAGCGACCTTGATAAATTTGAACCTAAAGGTGAACCATGAATTTTTCTTGGTTATTCTGAAAACACCCGAGCATATAGAGTGTATAATCTGAATTCCAAAACTGTTGAAGAATCTCCACATATCGTTTTTGATGAATCCTTATTAAAGACTAATATTGGTCAATGCAGGAATGAAGATAGTGGTGATATTCTGAAAGAAGGAAATTCTGCAGACCAATCCGAAAATGAGGAAGGAAATGAAGAGCCTAATGAAGAAGAGCCTACAGTTCAGGGGGAGGTAAATGAAAATCATGATAATGAAATTGTCAACATTAGATATCTAAAAGATCATCCTGTAGATAATGTGATTGGCAATCTGCATGACCCCCCTAGGACTAGAGGCCACTTAAGGATTCAAAATGAATTGAATGCATATGCGTTTGTTTCAAATGTAGAACCCAAGTCCATTGACTGTGCTCTCAAAGATGTGCATTGGATTAATGCCATGCATGAGGAGCTCAATCAATTTGACAGGAATAAGGTGTGGCATTTGGTTCCACCTCCTGATCATGAAACAGTCATAGGGACTAAATGGGTGTTCAGAAATAAAACTGATGAATCAGGGAATGTGATTAAAAATAAGGCCAGACTTGTAGCTCAGGGGTATAATCAGGAATTTGGAATAGACTTTGAAGAGTCTTTTACTCCTGTAGCCAGGTTAGAAGCAATCAGAATCTTATTGGCTTATGCATGTTCCCTAGGAATAAATCTTCAGCAGATGGATGTAAAATCTGCTTTTCTGAATGGGGAAATCAGTGAGGATGTTTATGTGAGGCAGCCTCCTGGATTTGAATGCTTAGACTTCCCTAATCATGTCTATAAACTCAGAAAAGCTCTCTATGGTTTAAAGCAAGCTCCTAGAGCTTGGTATGACAGGTTGAGCAAATTCCTCACTGATAAGAACTTCACAAGAGGTATAGTTGATCAAACATTGTTCACCAAGGTGAGTCATTCAGATATTCTTATCATTCAAATTTATGTGGATGACATTGTGTTTGGGTCAACTAACCCCAAATTGTGTGAGGAATTCTCTCAAATTATGACTAATGAGTTTGAAATGAGCTCAATGGGTGAGCTCAAACTATTTCTTGGACTGCAGGTTACACAATCAAAGGATGGTACCTTCATCTCTCAGTCCAAGTACATAAGGGATCTATTGAAGAAGTACAAAATGGACAACCTCAAGGAAATAGCTACTCCAATGGGTACCTCAACTAGTTTGGATGAAGATCCTCAAGGTAAACCAGTGGACTAAAGGTTATATAGAGGTATGATCGGATCCCTTCTATATCTTACAGCATCTAGGCCTGACATTCAATTTTTAGTGTGTTTATGCTCTAGATTCAGGCTAGTCCCAAAGAATCACATCTTAAATCAGTGAAAAGGATTTTTAGATAATTACTAGGCACCCAAGAGCTAGGTCTTTGGTATCCTGCCAAGTGTGAGTTAGAACTTCTAGCTTACACTGATGCAGATTATGCTGGGTGTCGAGTAGAGAGAAAAAGCACTAGTGGATATTGTCAATTCCTAGGTGGCTGTCTAGTATCTTGGGCATCTAAGAAGCAACACACTGTAGCTTTGTCTACAGCTGAAGCTGAATATATTACAGCTGGTAATTGTGCTGCCCAAGTACTATGGATCAAGCACCAATTGGATGATTATCAGATAAAATTGGGATGTATTCCAATGTTATGTGATAATACTAGTGCTATATGCCTTGCTAAAAATCATGTTCATCATTCTAGGACTAAGCATATAGAGATCAAACACCATTTTCTTAGAGATGTTGTAAATAAAAAGGAAATTGAAATGAACTTCATTGAAACAGAAAAATAACTTGCTGATATCTTTACTAAGCCACTAGGGAATGAAATGTTTAAATTTCTTAGAAGAGAACTTGGCTTGTGTAAATTTCAGCATGATGAATAAACTCTCTGGATTGCTTGAATAAACTTTGTGAATGTTGATTGTTGCACCAGACTCACTATCATGCATAACATTCATATTTTTTGTAGCATCACACTCATGATCATCATTGCATATCATCTAGTCATGACTGTGTCTAAGGTCTCTCTCTCATCTAAAGTCACATGCATATAGACAGGGGGAGTATTGTTAGAAATTCAGAATGGTCATCAAATTTATTGAAATTCAATTCCTTGACCCTGAATGAGTTGAATCTGACATATGGCAATCTGTTAGTCAGTTCTGATTTCTAAGCAATAGAAAACAGACTTCTTCATTTATAAGAACTTTAATTGCTTGAAGACTGACTTAATGGTTTAAATTTTATAAACTTTACAGTTTAAAGATTGCAATCAGTAAATAAGAAAGCTGAAAATTGATAAAGCTCTCAACCCTTATTTCATTACATGTCAGACAAAGCCAATTATATCTGAAATCTGAAAACTCACTTGAAATCATGTTAGAGAAGCTAAGTATGTGTATTGTCCTTAAACAAGTCATTCTGAAACAAATAAAGGACAGCTAAAAAAAAATTGGCAAACATTGAAAATTAATTGAAAAACACAATTGGCAGAGCAATGACTGGTAAATTACTGAGAAACTAAGTGATCCATCAAAGAAATGGACTATACTTAAGTCATGAAGTGTATCAGTTATCTCTGTATAAAATGATCAAAATAGTAGAGTGGTTTCACTAAGTACCTAGGGGTAACTGGCGTCTGATAAACGTGTACCCTCACACAAAAAGGTGTAAATCAGTTCTATTGAACTTGATCATAGGCAGAATGGTCCATCATGTTGAGTATCTAGGGGTATTGGCGTCTGATAAACGTATACCCTTACGCAAATAGACAAATGGTACCTGAATGCCCTTAATGAAATACAATGAAAAATGCTGTTCCTTCAAAAGAATTTTCAAGGATGTCAATTTGTTTAATTTCAATACATGACCTGGTATTTCTTAACAACTTTTAATGAGTCTACGAAAGTAAGATATTCTGAAACAGAATCTCCCATGCAAATGTGATTTTGGTTTATTATTTTATCATGCACAGAAAACTTATCCAATGATTGTAGTGCATGAACTTAAAATTTATAACATTTAAACCAGAACTCTATCTGAAAGCTATTTTTCAATTCATATGACTGAAGACTCTGTGCTTTAGAATGCTTATTCCTGAACTACTTGTTCAGAATGCCAATCAGATGATCTCTCTTGATTCTTTCCCTTGTAATATCTTTCCCCCCTCTTTGTTGATGGCAAAGGGGGAGAATATTGTCTGTTTGTTGAATTCCAGGGGAAGTGTATACATTGTTTTGGCAAAGGGGGAGATTGTTAGAACTTGCATTCTCATAGCATGCATTAGGAGTCAGTGTAACTCATAGTATTGCCATCATCAAAAAGGGGGAGATTGTTGTGCCCCTATAGTTTTGATGATCCATAGTTTTGATGATAGCAATCAGTATGAGTCACAAGTCTATTCAGTCTATTCATCCATGCATTCTTCTTGTGCAGCAGACACATTAAGTCCATACATCGCATGACTCGCAGGCTAGCAAGTCCATACACTGCATGGCTCGCAGGCTAGCAAGTATGTACATCGCAGTCGTCGCAGGCACAGCAAGTCCATACACTGCATGACTCGCAGGGTAGCAAGTCTATACATTGCATGCACAAGTTCAAAGTCCATACATTACTGCATTGCTTGCACTTGTGAAGTCTATACATTGGCAGTTGTCATGCAGCGTCAACACAAGTCTATACATCCATTGCTTCAGTTCAATACCTGCTATGTGCATGCATTACATCGGTGCATTACTTCCTCTGTGCATATACTGCATCAGTGCATCCATCAGGCATACAGTCTATACACTAATGCATGTGAGGTCCTGTCTGCACGATAATGTCTATACATGCATGCAGGCAATCAAGTCTATACATTGCAGCTCACACATCCAGCAAGTCTGTACATTGAGTTCGCTTGTTGGCTTTCAAAGTCTACACATTGTGGATGCAGAGTCTATACATTTGTTTGCCTTGCATTGCATGGAGTCTGCACATTCCACGCCAGCAAGTCTGTACATTCGTTGCAGTTTACTGTCTCATGCAAGTCTATACAACGCATCAGACTAAGTCTGTACATTGTGCACTTTACATTGGCTAAGTCTGTACATTCTGAGCGTCTCATGTTGCGTCTCATGCAAGTCTATACAATGCATCAGCAAGTATGTACATTGTACAGCCAAGGCATCTGTAAGTCTATACAATGCATCGTCTTGGCCATCGTCTCACTTGATCAAGTCTATACATTGGCAAGTCTGCACATCAGCCTGTTCACTCATCTCAAAGTCTGTACATCCTTTAGCTAGAACTGTGCAAGTCCATACATCGCTGCTTTGGCCAAGTCTATACATCGCCACTGTAGCATGCATTTCTTCAAGTCTGTACAGCGCCATATTCACATGCTTCATCAACTCAATACATTGTCTACTTGCATAACGTTGAGTCTGTACATCACTTGAACACTCATTGCAATCAACTCTATACACTGCATTCATGCACTGCACGAAGTCTGCACATTGTGTGGCTTTGTTCACACTTTGCCTTGCTAAGTCTACACATTGATGCACGTTTACTTCTGCATATTTGATGTATGTACAGGGCTTAAGCTCTGCATATACAAAGTCTAGACAACATTGCACGATGAGTCTGCATATTCATATGGCATGTCTATACAACCATCTGCTATGTTCTTAGCATTGCATAGCTGAAGTCTGTACAATGCCACAGCACTGCATTCACTAAGTCTGTACAACGCCATGGCCCTGCATACGTAGAGTCTGAACATTGCATTGCTTCGCATTCACTGAGTCTATACTGCTTCAGCTCTGCTTCATGAAGTCTATACATTGCTTCAGCTTTGTCTTCACATAGTCTGTACAACGCAATTGTCCTGCTTCATGAAGTCTATACATTGCTTCAGCTCTGTCTATGTATATTATGTACATCAGTTAACCCTTAAACTGATAATTGCTTTCGAATGACTGACAGGGACTAAAGTGCAAAGATGAAGGATTGGCTCGTGATCCAAGGAAGGACGAGGTGCCCAGATTATGACACGTGGAAGCAGCCCAGTCAGGATGCTGCCAGGTGGTCGAAGCTCCTCGGATCTGGTGAATTCTTTGGGCGGGAAATGTGGAAGCCACACGCCCTATCCAATCTGCTGCTGGTATAAAAGGAAGTCTTCTTCCTCAGAAGAAGGCTGATCGAGAGAAGCAGAAGAGCAGAGAGTGAACCAGCCTGCACGATCCACAGAGAAGAAAAGCTGAGAGCCACCAAAAGCAGAGAGAAGAAAAAGAGAAAGAAGAGAAGATTGAGAGAGATGAGTTGAGAGAGTTTGAGAGCTTGTGAATCAGTCTCTTGGTTCAGATACCAGAGCTGATACTGCTCATTCTGAGCTACATTTCTTTTGGGTTTTCCCATTTTTGTTTGATTCTATTTTTGCTTTCCGAAATTGTTTCTTCAAGCTGTGAGCCAGCTGCTAGCAGAGGTGCTGCCTGTAGACGGGTAAGCTGTAATCCCCAGCGGGTTTGCAGAGGTGCATCCTCTGGACAGGTTAAGCTGTAACTCCTCAGCATGCGAGACTTGGTCTCGGACAATAAGCTGTGAAGCTCAGCGGTTGTAGGCCAAGCTGTACTGCCCAGCGGGCGCAAGCTGTGTTGCGCAGCAGTAAGCCATACTCAGTTGAGTGTGGGGTGGACATAGGTCTCCTGACCGAACCACCAAAAAATCTTGGGTGTCTTGTGTTTGTGCGATTGTCTATGAACTGTTGTGATTGGATTTCCTGATTATCTTTACAGTTTGAATTGCTTCTGCACAGATCCAGCACTCTAGTTAGAGATATTGTAGATCGGCTTAAATTCCGCATTAGAGCCTTATATGTGTTTTAAAATTAGATATTAGATCTATTCACCCCCCTCTAGATCCACTCTCAGTGGTAATAGACTGTGTCCATCTAACATAACAATAATGTCATTGAAATTGCATAACTTGTCTCATATTTCACTCCTTGTTGATTTTGGTCGGCCAATCTGCTCTTTGTGGTAAACCTGTGATTTAATCTTCAGCCTGAGCTGTTGTCCTGGCTATGATTCTAATTGATCAACATTCTGTGCTGTTGTGGAGTGGAATACATCCCACCTCCTTGAAATCTGAATTTGCAATTCTGAATTTCACTTGTCTATCTTGAAATCTTCTAAATTCATCAGCTTCATGATCTTGAAATCTGTTTTCTGCTGCATTCGCTGAGTTTGTGCCAGCTATTTTGAATTCCTTCAAAAATCTCATCTAATTGGGACTGAATTGTTAATTCTGCTTCATGTTAAACCCTATCAGTTACCATCCTTGATTCAGCTGCAACATAATTTTCTCTTATACATGCTTAGTGCCCTCAACTGCTTGTTGAAATGGCTGTTTCAGAAGTTCCATTGTCTTGACAAATGGTTGGGAAGATTTCAATGTGTAAGCGTTGTTCATAAATCTAAAAATTTTATGTTAAAGAAGAATCGTCTATTATACGGATTTATGAATATCTGAAAGTTTCAGATGGTTTAAGCTTCATGTATTTCTTGAATCTTTGATTCGAATGTCTGGAAAACATCTTAATCAACTCTTTTAATAAATTCTAAACCATTTGATTCTTGTTATATCATGTAAGATCTTCAGAAATCTGGACATTCTTAAAATCATGGCTCACCTTAGTTGAAATGATTGATGTAAGTATTGTCTTTAATCATTTGATTACTCTGAGATTTGTTTGAAAGAAAAATTTGATCAGAGCAATGCCTTTGGTCACTGAGAAACCATGTCCAAAGGACTGTGTCATGAAGTGCCATGGGTAACTCTACTAAAAATTTGATGAAAAATCTGTGAAAGGTTAGGCAGATCAATGATTAGGTTACACTAAGAAACTGGGTCACATCATCAAAGAAATGGAGATCACCTATGGCATGATGTGCCCTAGTTAACTCTGTTCAATATGAAAACTGACAGTTAGTCATACTAAGTGCTTAGGGATACTGGCGTCTAAACAACATGTATCCTCTAGTTACAAGGTGTGTACTAAACTCAATTGATCTTGAAAGATATTGCTATAAAATTTGCTGCTACATAGAAAGAAAAATAAAAATAAAAACTTGTTGAATCTTTAGACAAAATCAAATGCTTTCATGAATGTTTAATCTCAATACTACTTTTTGCAACTCCTAAGGAGTCATTGAAATTGAATGTCTAAGATGAAAGGAGATCAAACTAGATGTTATCATGAAAGCTTGGTTCAATTTTATTAAAATTGCTTCCAGATATGAGTACAGGTAGTCTATTTTGAATATTCTTTGAATACATTATCTTTAAACTATCCTGCTAAAAAAAAAACTATTCATAAGCCCTTATGATTGAAGACTCTGGCACATGTTTAATTTTGGATTTATGGCTTGGCATCTCACTGTTAATCTTCCTTACTCCTTTTGGAACATCTGTTGATTTCTCAGAGTTGACACTTGTTGGGGCTTTATTCTGCTGAACACTCCTTGCTTGCGTTCAATTCTTCACTGATTACATCATTTCAGTTTCTACTAGTTGCTATTTTCTGCAGACTGCACAACCTCAATTCTCTCATTGCCTGCACTTTAACAAGTGGTATCTCTCATTACCTGCTTTGGCCAACTGCCCCTGTGATTTTGCTTATATATATTTGGATCAATTCTTCCATTCAACTCCCTCTGCTGCATGTTCTTGTCTGCCTACTTATATTTTATTGGTAAGGGGGAGAATAGCTTGTGTCTCAGCTTCATCATGCATGCTATCTCGTTTATTTCTCCTGATTCTATCCAACTATTTTTCCTTTTTGATGAAGTCAAAGGGGGAGAATAGTTTGATATGAGTCAACATGTTGTTTTATGTTATTTTATGACTCATAGTGTTGCCATCATCAAAAAGGGGGAGATTGTTGTACCCCTATGATTTTGATGATGCCAAACACTACGAGTCATCTAAGCATGATGTCATATGTGTTGATGTTGCAATTATATGGTTTGATGATGTCATGATATCATTATGGTTTAATGATGCCAAACATTGTTGATGTTGCATTGGTGCACTGCTTTCAATGTTAATCAACCTAATGCAATTGCTTGTTCCCATTGCTTATATTACATTTGATTCATGTGTAAAAGTCTGTGACTGTATGCTCAAAAGAACAGGTTGAAAGCCAGTTAAAATTAAAAGTCAATGCTCAGTCAACAAGAAAAGTCAACATGGTCAATGAAGTCAATGCACAGTCAATGAGAATTGTCAATAGTCTTGTTTGGCCAGTCAAAGTCCCAGACAGTGCAAGCTGACACTAAGGTCAATGCATCTAAGAGCAAAGGTCGATGCAGCTTCTATGTTTGATGAAGTAAGGTCGATGCTAGTTCTTGCATAAGGTCGATGCTAGCTCGATGTAGTCTGTTGTGCCCCGGACTGTTTTGACGAAGATCATGTGTGAAAAAGTCATGTATCAGTTAATATGATTTGCATTGATATATATATATGTTTGATGATTGTGGGCTTTGAAGGATAAACTGAATGTTCAATCAATTTGAGTCTTGTTAAGAGAAAAATTGAATTTGAATGTTGATTCAAGTGCATTCTGTTGGATGAGAAGATTTCATATTGAAATGTAGCTTTTACACTTGTGAATCTCGCTTACAAATGGGTTGAGTGATTCACATGATATGGATTGTGTTGGACATTCCAATTGCTAACTTGAGGTTTTGAGTTGAATGAAAACTTGAAAATAAATGATATTTGTGGAGTTTTTCACTCAATTACTCAAGGCCATGGTATGAGTATATGTCTAATTTGATTTCAATGTGGATGGATTGATTAGCTAGGGTTGAAATCAAGTTTTGTAATGTCTATCTGAGTTACAAGTCCATATATGATTGATCTTGTTACTTGGTTCATGAAATGTGGAGTTTCAATTGGTTTAATTGAAGTTTTTCTACTGTCAAGAAAAGTGTCGACCTTAGGGGTCGACACTTATTTTCATGCTCTCTGCCTTGCGTTAAGTCTTAATAACGTTGACAGAAAGTGTCGACCCATGAAGTCGACACTTTCACCAGGGTTCTGTTAACTTAGCAAAGTCGGAAGCATCCGGAAAAAGTCTCGACCTCTGAAGTCGACACTTTCAGGTAAGTTCATTCAATTCTGTGAAAACAGAACCTTCGTGAAAAAGTGTCGACCTCAAGAGTCGACACTTTTCACCACGAATGTGTTTTGTTCACAGGCCAGAACCCTTGGGGAAAAGTGTTGACTCAATGAGTCGACACTTATTTCACGTGTGTTGTTTTTATGTGTTCTGGCAGGACACTCGTGAAAAAGAGTCGACTCTATGAGTCGACACTTTTTCCGAGCGTCTCGGTCGAGTTTTTCCGGATCTGTTTCGAACCCACTTATTTGAGATCCGTATGTCTTGCTTGTTTACCATATTACCCTTAGGGCATCCACCATCTATTGTATGTGTTGAGAAGAGGCTTTGGCAAGGGGTTTAATGTCTTATTGTCTTGCATAGTGCCTTGTATATATCGCCGCCCTTGTTCCGATCGGGAGAACACCTTGAGCTTCTAACGTTTTCATCTGTCTTGCAGGAGAGGGAATGGCGTTCGCACGCCTGCTGGAGAAGGGAGAAGACGTCGCCGAGTTTGTGCTCCACGTGCCCAAGCTTCGATCTGGAGGCCGTAGCCGGCGTCCTCATCGTCCACTGCTTCGGGCGTTCAATTCTTCAAGACCGACTTCTTCCCTCACTCTCGGTTATATCATTCTTGTGCTCCCTTCATTCATCTCCGAGTTTGTTTGAGGATTTAAGGGGAAGATCTATATTGTTTATCTCCTTTTGAGCTTAACTTGTCATTCTTAAACTGGGCTTTGTATTTTCCTATCTTTATTCTTCTTAGACGATTTCGGAGCTTGCTCCGAGTGTGTGTGTGGGGTTTCTCATCGTCGAGCGAGAACCCACGTGTGTGGGTCGTCGTGCCCGTGTGTGGTGGTTGCTGCCGTCGTGCAGCGTGTTTTAGTGAAATCCTCTCGAGGTGAGAGGGGTGGACGTAGGACGGCACTTGGTGCGTCCGAACCACCTAAAAATCACTATGCCGTGGTTTGCTCTTTATGTGGTTGAATGATATTTCCTATCCATTCATATTACGAGTGTGAGTCGGTGAGACGAGAGTTTGGTTAACTGTCCGCTCGTACATTGTTATCCGAGTGATTATATTTCTGCACTGGGAAGTTGTGAGGGCTTGCTTGCTTATCATTCATACATTTTAATCAAGCTTGATCTAGGGTTTATTTACCATCTCTGTGGTTTACTTTAATTAAGTCTAAAATTTTGTGAAAAGGGTGGGCAATCAATTCACCCCCCTCTCAATTGCCTCCTAACCGGGCCAACAATTGGTATCAGAGCCTCGGCTCTATTTTCATCTAGAAACCTAGCGGTTTAGAGAGATCTGTTAGGAATTGCCAACAATCTGAACAAGGGGTTAATGCCCGAAGGGCATTCCATTCATAGGCCACCTTTCTTTGATGGTAGTAACTAGTCTTATTGGAAGAATAGGATGACCGTCTTCCTACGTGCTCAAAGTCATGAAATATGGACTGTCATTAGGAATGGTCCGTATGTTTTACACCCAGATGAAGATATGTGGGATGATGATAGTATCAAGAAAGCCATTGTTAACTTTAATACTTTAAACATTATTCAGTGTGCTATTCACCCTAACGAGTATGCTCATGTCTCCATGTGCAGCAGCGCAAAAGAAATGTGGGACAAGCTTGAGCTTATTACTAATGAACAATGGGAGCTTGCCTATGAGGAATTAGATGAAAAGTACAAAAGAATGAAAAATGAAAATAGAACTCAAAGGAAGAAAATCCATGAAATCTTGCACTCATCAAATTCATGTGAGAAATGTAGTATGTTGGAGATGCAAGTAAAAAATTTCAAAAATGCAAATGAAGTTTTGGAATCCAAATTGACTTTATTCGAAAATGAAATTGCATGCCTAGAAGTAGAAAAGAAAAACACTTTTAAACTCAAAGATGAAATCCAAGAAATACATGATTTATTGAAAAATGAGCTGGAAAAGTTGAATGCCAAATTGATTGAATGTGAGAAAGTGAAGAATACAAGTGAGAAGATGTCGAAAGGAAAAGAAAAACAACGTGTGAAGAGTTCACAATTTGTGCATGGCAACAAGAATGGTTTTCACTATGCTGTTAAAACTTCATTTCATCATGGAGAATGTTCACACACACACCATGATACATCAACTGTTAATTCTAGTTTCCCCTCCACTTTTAGGAATGTAAATAACAGAAGAAATTTTGGTAGGAAGAGACCCACTTATTTTTATTGTGGGAAGATAGGGCATGACATGTACATATGCCAGTTAATGCAATATGATGATGACATGTTTTTCAGTAAATACAATCAATCTTTTGGAAATGCTAACATCACGGGACCCAAGCTCGCTTGGGTACCCAAATCAAAATGAGCATGGTTGCTTATTGGTGCAGGTCTACATGAACGCGAGAGAGAATAAATGGTACCTGGACAGCGGATGCTCCAGGCACATGATGGGGAATAAACTACTTTTTACAGACCTTGCAGAGAAAAATGGCGGTACGGTAATTTTTGGTGGACAAGATAGAGGTAAGATAATTAGAATGGGGAGAATTGGTAAGGATCTCAACCATTGCATTGAAGATGTTTCACTCGTTAGAGGTCTTCGCCATAACTTGCTTAGTATAAGTCAACTCTGTGACAAGGGTCACAAGGTTATTTTTGAGTCTTCTCACAGCACTATTGTTGATGCTAAGTCTCTTAAAGTCAAATTCATAGGAGTGAGGAGTAACAATACTTACCAGGTTGACTTTGATGAAATTACTTTTGAAAAATTGTGTTTAGTTGCTAACAAAGCTGAAGATGTCTGGTTGTGGCATCGCTGTCTTGGGCATGCCAGTCTTAATGTCATTAGGAAGTTGAATCGTCATGGTTTAGTTAGATGTCCTCCTAGTTTAAATTTTGAATCATCAAAAATTTGTGAAGCATGTAATAAAGGAAAACAAACCACAACTTCTTTTAAATGCAAAAACATTGTTTCAACAGAAAAACCCCTTCAATTGTTGCATCTGGATTTGTTTGGTCCCACCAGGACTCGGAGTCTTGGAGGGAAGCTTTATGGTTTCGTGATTGTCGATGATTTCTCACGATATGCATGGGTTTTGTTTCTAGCCAACAAGAGTGATGCTTGTAATGAATTTATTGATTTTTGTGCTAGAGTTCAGAATGAAAAAGGTTATTCAATTCAAAAAATTCAAAGTGACCACGGAAGAGAATTTGAAAATCATGAGTTTGATGAATTTTGCAGAAAGCAGAGGTACGAACATCAATTCTCATCACCTAGGACCCTGCAACAGAACGATGTGGTCAAGAAGAAAAATAGGACGCTCGTGGAGATGACGCGTACCATGCTTGCGGAGAACGGTCTTCCACGGTATTTATGGGCAGAGGTAGTAAACACTGCCTGCTACATTACAAATCGAGCAATGGTAAGACCGATCCTTAAGAAAACTCCTTACGAGCTATACAAATGTAAGAAACCCAACATATCACATTTTAAGTCATTTGGATCTATTTGTTACATTTTGAACAATGGTAAAGACAATCTTGAAAATTTTGATGCAAAGAGTGATAAAGGGATTTTCCTCGGGTATTCTCTATCCTCTAGAGCTTACCGTGTTTATAACACTAGGACACTTGTTGTTAAGGAGAGTCCACATGTTGTTGTTGATCAATATACTATGAGAAAGTCAAATGATAATGATCATTTTATTATTACAGGTGAGAATGAAATTGAAAAGGGAGAGTCGAGCAAACAAGGTGAGGCAGCAAATCAAAATGAAGAAAATGAGCAAGAGGAGGAAGCACAACAAGAAGAACAAGTGTATCCGACCCTTCCACACCAATGGACCGCACATAAGGACCATCCGTTGGAGAATGTGATCAGTGGTGTGGATGAAGGAATTCAAACGCGGGCTTTAATGAGGGAAGTTGAAATTCACGATAACTTAGCTTTACTTTCTAGCATTGAGCCTAAGTCTTTAGATGATGCCTTGAATGACAATTCTTGGGTTCTCGCCATGCAAGAAGAACTACACCAATTCCAAAGAAATCGGGTGTGGTTCCTCGTGCCCCGGCCTAATAACCATCCTATAATCAGAACTAAGTGGGTTTTCCGAAACAAACTTAGTGAAGATGGGGTGGTTGTGAGGAATAAGGCAAGGTTAGTAGCCAAGGGCTACTCTCAAGAATTCGGTATTGATTTTGATGAATCTTTCACTCCTGTGGCTAGATTAGAAGCCGTTAGAATCTTACTTGCTTATGCTTGTCACAGGAACATCAAGCTATTTCAAATGGACGTGAAGAGTGCCTTCCTCAACGGGATTATCAAAGAAGAAGTGTATGTGCAACAACCACCGAGCTTCGAAGATGAAACATTTCCGGACCACGTCTACAGATTGGATAAGGCATTGTATGGATTAAAACAGGCTCCCCGGGCATGGTATGATCGGTTAAGTTCATTTCTTATTGATAATGGCTTCAAATGAGGTAATATAGATCAGACGTTGTTTACAAAAACTTGTTATGAATATTCTTTAATTGTTCAAGTTTATGTAGATGACATAATTTTTGGAGCTTCTAATTTGAAGATGAATGATGAATTTGCTCAACTCATGCAGGGAGAGTTTGAGATGAGCTTGATGGGCGAGCTGAACTTCTTCTTGGGATTGCAAATAAAACAACTCGACGATGACATTTTCATCAACCAGAAGAAGTACACACAAGAAATCGTGAAGAAATTCCAACTTGAGACTACCAAACCATTTGCTACACCCATGTCCACCTCACATAAAATGAAAGAAGAAAAAGGTAACAAAATCGATCAAAAACTTTTTAGGGGTATGATTGGTTCACTGCTATACCTGACTGCTAGTAGGCCTGACATCCATTTTAGTGTCTGTCTCTATGCAAGATATCAATCTTGTCCCAGGGATTCTCATTTGTCGGCTGTGAAAAGGATTTTCAAGTATTTGAACGGTACACCTGACCTTGGTTTGTGGTATCCAAAGAATAACTCATTCGATTTACATGCTTTCACTGATTCTAATTATGCTGGATGTAAAATGGATCATAAAAGTACAAGCGGTCACTGTCAGTTTCTAGGGGGATGCATGGTTTCATGGGCCTCAAAGAAACAACATTGTGTGGCTTTATCAACTGCCGAAGCCGGATATGTGGCTGCCGGTAGTTGTGCGGCTCAAGTGCTTTGGATCCAACATCAATTGCTTGATTTTGGTTTTTGTTTGAAAAACACTCCCATTATGTGTGATAACACATCTGCAATCAATCTGTCCAAAAACCCTGTCCAACATTCTCGTATAAAACACATTGAAGTTGGGCATCATTTCATACGAGATCATATAAATAAAGGTGATTTTGAGCTAGTTTTTGTTGATACAAAGAACCAACTTGCATATATTTTTACAAAACCTTTAAATTCTGGTCAATTTTGTTTTCTTAAGAGAGAATTAGGAGTGTGCAGGTTAGAGACTTAAATCCTTTTGAGTTGCTTTGTACATATACTTTTTACACTTTCTCATAGAGAAATTGTTCATACTACTTTATCTTCTGCACATAAGAAGTTTTTCCATAGCATATACACTTCAAATCTTGCTTTTTGTGCATATCAAAGTGAATAAAGATTTGCTTTTCATACATGCTTTTATCTTTTCGCATCCTTATGTACATAAATGCATATACTTCATATCCGTGTGCATGAATGCCATGATTCACAGGTATATCAAATGTCGATTGTCGAAGGTTGGAACATGTCCAGCTGGAAGCTTTCCCTATGCGTGAGTTTGGTCTTCGGACCTACGTTCTCCGCCACGTACCAGTAATCAACTTGCTTGAAAATATCATTTTGACATCTTGCTTGAGTGTATATAGATTACACACCTTTCAGTATTGTATCTCCTATGACCTTACTCCCTTGCTAAATAAAAATGCTTTGATGTAGACATGTTGTTACATGGCACATATTAAGGGTAAGGTTTTTGTTATAACAGTGCATACACTTAGGGGGAGACATCACAATGAATCAGCTAATTCATCTCTTACATTCTATGCAATCTCTCACACATCTTGCACGTTTGAGTTTAATGATTCTAACTAATAAGGATTTCACTTATTCCACTCAACACATTTAAGGGTTCTAGATCCCCTACATAGAAATCACGTGTCTTGTGAGGAAAAAACTATCAGCCCCGTCAAAAACTTCAATAAGTGTGATTTGACATCAAGTAAATCGGGAACCCCCCTGAAACAAAGGAGGAAACTCACTCTGAAAAGTGTCTCGTCCACATTCTCATAAGTGACGATACCGAATAACCTGGAAATGCCCCTGAAACAAAGGGCATGACTCGTGTCAAAAGGTTAGTCATCATGTCATTTAAAAATGCAAATAATCTTGGGGTTGTGCGAAGCTACCAAAAGTCGAGCACGGTGTATGGAAGTGTAGGGAGGAAAAGTTCCTACTTGTGTTCTTTATAAAATCTGAAAATCCATACTGTCTAGATTTCATTGCTCATACTTCACATATACATCTAGGGAGTGATTGTATGAATGTACATCTTGAATCAGTCATATTTCATGAGTCTTGTAGTACCACTTCTTGTAAGCACTACCCTTTTACTATTGCTCATGAAACTCATGTTCTCGGTCTATAGCATATTTCTTAACCTGTTCATAGAGAACATGCTTGCTATCTTATAGAATAATGAATGCATATGTGCTTGCCTGCTCATTCCATGCTTTCCATATGCATCTCATAGAGTTAAATGTGCATATCCGGTTTTGCTTCCATCTTTCTCATAATCCCCTATTTGACTTTGACAAAAAGGGGGAGAAATAAGTTTTGCATGATGATGATGTTTTGAATGTTGCTTCTACAATTTTGAATGGAATTCATGCATCTTGCTTGTGTGAGAAAATGCTTGTTTTGACTCAAAGGATGCTATCTTTCATGCAAATCTTAGTGATTTTTCAATGGTTTTATCTTCGTCAAAAAGGGGGAGATTGTTCTGCCCCGGACTGTTTTGACGAAGATCATGTGTGAAAAAGTCATGTATCAGTTAATATGATTTGCATTGATATATATATATTTGATGATTGTGGGCTTTGAATGATAAACTGAATGTTCAATCAATTAGAGTCTTGTTAAGAGAAAAATTGAATGTGAATGTTGATTCAAGTGCATTCTGTTGGATGAGAATATTTCATATTGAAATGTAGCTTTTACACTTGTGAATCTCGCTTACAAATGGGTTGAGTGATTCACATGATATGGATTGTGTTGGAAATTCCAATTGCTAACTTGAGGTTTTGAGTTGAATGACAACTTGAAAATGCAGGATATTTGTGGAGTTTTTCACTCAATTACTCAAGGCCATGGTATGAATATATGTCTAATTGGATTTCAATGTGGATGGATTGATTAGCTAGGGTTGAAATCAAGTTTTGTAATGTCTATCTGAGTTACAAGTCCATATATGATTGATCTTGTTACTTGGTTCATGAAATGTGGAGTTTCAATTGGTTTAATTGAAGTTTTTCTGCTGTCAGTAAAAGTGTCGACCTCAGGTGTCGACACTTATTTTCACGCTCTCTGCCTTGCGTTAAGTCTTAATAACGATGGCAAAAAGTGTCGACCCATGAAGTCGACACTTTCACCAGGGTTCTGTTAACTTAGCAAAGTCAGAAGTGTCCAAAAAAAGTGTCGCCCTCTGAAGTCGACACTTTCAGGTAAGTTCATTCAATTCTGTGAAAACAAAACCTTCGTGAAAAAGTGTCGACCTCAAGAGTCGACACTTTTCACCACGAATGTGTTTTGTTCACAGGCCAGAACACTTGGGAAAAAGTGTCGACTCAATGAGTCGACACTTATTTCACGTGTGTTATTTTTATGTGTTCTGGCAGGACACTTGTGAAAAAGAGTCGACTCTATGAGTCGACACTTTTTCCGAGTGTCTCGATCTGGTTTTTCCGGATCTGTTTCGAACCCACTTATTTGAGATCCGTATGTCTTGCTTGTTTACCATATTACCCTTAGGGCGTCCACCATCTATTGTATGTGTTGAGAAGAGGCTTTGGCAAGGGGTTTAATGTCTTATTGTCTTGCAGAGTGCCTTGTATATATCGCCGCCCTTATTCCGATCGGGAGAACACCTTGAGCTTCTAACATTTTCATCTGTCTTGCAGGAGAGGGAAGGGCGTTCGCACGCCTGCTGGAGAAGGGAGAAGACGTCACCGAGTTTGTGCTCCACGTGCCCAAGCTTCGATCTGGAGGCCGTAGCCGGCGTCCTCATCTTCCACTGCTTCGGGCGTTCGATTCTTCAAGACCGACTTCTTCCCTCGCTCTCGGTTCTATCATTCTTGTGCTCCCTTCATTCATCTCCGAGTTTGTTTAAGGATTTAAGTGGAAGATCTATATTGTTTATCTCCTTTTGAGCTTAGCTTGTCATTCTTAAACTGGGCTTTGTATTTTCCTATCTTTATACTTCTTAGACGATTTTGGAGCTTGCTCCGAGTGTGTGTGTGGGGTTTCTCGTCGTCGAGCGAGAACCCACGTATGTGGGTCGTGGTGCCCGTGTGTGGTGGTTGCTGCCGTCGTGCAGCCTGTTTTAGTGAAATCCTCTCGAGGTGAGAGGGGTGGACGTAGAACGGCACTTGGTGCGTCCAATCCACGTAAAAATCACTGTGCCGTGGTTTGCTCTTTATGTGGTTGAATGATATTTCCGATCCGTTCATATTACGAGTGTGAGTCGGTGAGACGAGAGTTTGGTTAACTGTCTGCTCGTACATTGTTATCTAAGTGATTATATTTCTGCGCTGGGAAGTTGTGAGGGCTTGCTTGCTTATCATTCATACGTTTTAATCAAGCTTGATCTAGGGTTTATTTATCATCTTTGTGGTTTAATTTAATTAAGTCTAAAATTTTATGAAAAGGGTGGGCAATCAATTCACCCCCCTCTCAATTGCCTCCTAACCGGGCCAACATAGTCGATGCTAGTTCTTGCATAAGGTCGATGCCAGCTCGATGTGCTCGATGCTAGTTCATGCATAGGGTCGATGCTAGTTGAAATAAGGTCGATGCTAGTATGGCATGTTTTGCATATAAGGTCTGTGCTAGTTGAAACAAGGTCGGTGTTAATATGCATGATTCTGCACCTAAGTCGGTGCTAGCTGGTTTTCACTCATACACAAGGTCCGTGTTAGTTGGTTTGGGTTGTTAACTAGAGTCTGTGCTAGCTTGCATAGAGTCTATGTTAGGATGCACAGAGTCTGTGCTAGTTGTCTGTGTTAGTCAGCACGTAGTCTGTGCAGGTTTGCATTGTGTTTACGTAGAGTCTGTGCAGGTTCTGCACTGTGCTTGCATATAGTCGGTGCACATCTGCTACAAGGTCGGTGCATGTTTGGGTTGAATACAACAAGGTCGATGCAATCCTTCTCAAGCACATAGTAAGGTCTGTGTAGCATGGCAACCAAGGTTGGTGCAATCCCTGCCTTCAACGCATGCAAGGTCGGTGCATGTCCTACCTTCAACACAGCAAGGTCGGTGCATGTCCTGCCTTCAACGCATGCAAGGTCGACGCAACCTGTTTGCTAGCACCGTGAAGGTCTGAGCATACCCCTCCGTGTAAGGTGTTTGATGAAATGCTTGAGTGAGTAGTTGGCAGCAGTGGGACTTAAGTAAATCTATCCGAACACAGGGTAATCACGTCTCGAACAAGAGAGGAGGCACGTGTTCCTAAGTCAACCCTTGATGGACATGTGATCCGAGGGTGATATGTCAGAAATATACTTCTCTCTCCTGCCACGTGGTCCAATAGAAATAAAAGGGAATCAAATCATTCTTTCTGAATGGATTTCGATACTCTAGTTTGTATAAATAGACTTTCATCCTTTGAAGAGGAGTGCGGCGCAAGAAAGGAAGAGAAAGGCGTGTGCAGAAGAAAGAGTGAAAAAAATAGAAGTAGCAGCCCCCAGAGAAGAGAGCCAGAAGAAGAAGAAGAAGGGAGAGCTGAGAGTGATGAGCAGAGAAAGAGAAAAGAGAGTGAGCAAGATAAGAAGAGAGAAATCAAGATTGAAGCAGTCAGTGCTATACTGAAGACATGTTCATGTATTGACTCATGGATCAAATCCAGAGTCATTGGAGCTATATCTGTTTTTGCTTTCCTCTTTCGTTTTCTCATTTGTTCTTTTTCCATTTCCTTAGTGCTTTTCGATCTCTGGTTTGGGATCGATGTAGAAACCCAATAAATTAAAATGACAAATAATTTTTTAATGAATTATATAATTAAAACCTTCACAAAATAATTAAATTATATTTTTACTATATGAAATAAACTAGGTAAATGCATTTACTTGAATTTACTTAAGGTAAATAGAAATTAAATACTCTAACCCTTAGAAAAATCATAGTAAGCCCAATAAAAGTCCATATAATGGATTAGGATTTCAATTGGCTCATTGGATAATCCATAATGGGCTGAATTAATGGTTAAAGGATTCAATAAATGTTAAATTAACCTTAAATTCGTAACATGTATTTAATATGGCATTTAAGGGATTAAAATAACTCCATTTCTAGAAGATTGACTCAAAAATCAACCCTTACCTACCAGCCACCTTAGTCCAGCCGTTTTTACATTGGTTTCACATAAAATTAAGGCTAGATTAAGAGGAGAAGTTGAAATTTTCTTCTAATTCAGAGTTAATAGGTTTGGTAAAATTAGGTAAGGAATCTTGACAAATTTGGCCAAGTTTTGGCTATAAATAGAACCTCATTCGACCCTTAAATCATCCTTTGTGACGACCCAGAGCACCGGATACCGATATACCGATAACATCGATACACCGATACTAGGAACTGGGGAAGCCACCCAAGAGGCTGATGAGGCCCCTGAAGGGTTAGTGAAGTTTGTCGAGGGGATGCATAACGAATTGCAATCACAAGCGCGCATATTAGGTTCACCATTAAAAAAAATTAGCAGAAGAGCGGAAGCAATTTAAAATAAGCAAGTGCTAAATATATATACTAGTCCAGGGGCACAAGAGTGCAGTCCAAAAGTACAACTACACGGGACATACCCCGGTAAAAGTACACAAGAGAGCCCAACAAGGCAGCTCGTCTACTGCTGGCAGCTAGGCACGGTCTCCGGGCACACGGGAAACACCAGTAGACGACGGACGCGGCTCACCTGAAAGAAGAAGGGTGAGTCACAGCCAGACTCAATAGGGGTCACGTGGATCCCTACCTCGCACTAAACAAGCATACATGTAAAAATAAAGGCAATTAGAGCATGCATTTAATCAAATTAACAGGCAATGGCATGGATAACTAATCACAATAAGGCTGTAAAATCTATCTAAACAGATATAACAGCTAATACATGCCAATAACGAGTAAGTCTAAACGACTGAAACTAAATCTACCAGTAGAATATGCCTCAACTAATCCAAGCAGCAGGGAGTAGGACAACCACCGGGAAAAGAAACCAGATGCGTCCACTGACGACTTATACTGCGTCTCAACCACTCGCAGTCAGCAACACGACAAGCTGAGCGCGTAAACAGTACCAAACCAAGTGACCAGTCAGAGTGACATTCGTCAATGTCAGTCCATAGCCTCTGACCACGTGTGCACACACTAACTCTCGCCTGAGCCAGGCCCTCTAGCTAGATTTCTCCCTTGGTAGGACGCTACCATTGGCGAGGAGCCCACGGTACTAGCTTAAAAATCGTGTGATGGGAAACACCCCTCCGCTATCCCCAAGCGGGTCGGTACTCAAAGACCTCAGGGCTACAACAGTGGTTCCATTGCAAGGAAAGAAAAGCTACTCCATTGGTATTTAAAAACATGCCATTATATTATAAAATAACTCAACATGGCATATAAACATTTCGGGAAGCATTAAAGAATAGGCCGGTAGCTTTTTGAAACTAACAGGCGTGTGGCGGTCTGCTGCCATCGCGTTACAGGTGTGTGACAGTCGGGGAAGGGCGCGTTACATCGGCTGTGACGCCCCCGCCCCTGGCCGTTACAGACACCGAAGCTCCAGCTCAAACTGATCAAACGGGATGTAACGCGCTCGCGGTGGCGCGTTACATCACCCTGACGGCCGGCCGACAGGCCGTCAGGCCCACCCGAGACCAAAACTAATGTTAACAGTTTTTAAACGCTCAGAAAATAGTGTAACGCGCTCACCCAGGCGCATTACAGCCTCCTGACGGTCGCCCGACAGGCCGTCAGGCCAACCGCCTCAAAGGGTCAATGGAATTCAAAGGAAATGTAACGGTCGGGAGCCTGACCGTTACACTCACTGTGACGCGCCTCCAAAGGGCCGTTACAGTGACGTAACGCATCCCCTGTGGACCGTTACGGATGTGACGGTTCCTGGAAAGACCGTCACACCGTCTGGGTTATGGACGGGTTATGTTTGAAAACGGGTTCCCTCCCGGGCGACCGGAATCGTCGGGTAACAACGAAAACCTGTAAAACTTGTCAAACCACACGTCCTAAACAACATAATACCAACAAAATAACAACATGCAACGCCTACAATGGCTTAAACATGAAGAACAAGCTTAAACCCCCAAAAATGGAAAATAACCAATATGCATGCCACATGGGTTTAAACAAGAAACCAAGCTATAGGAAATGATCCTAGCGGGTTCAGGATTCCATCATCCTACCTCGTGCGAGCCGAAACGGCCGATTAGGCCACATGCAAGAGGAGGGTACCGCCGAGCCTCCACGCTCCGTCTCGTCTCTACGGGCCACGAACTGCGTCAAGGTGGGCGTCCACGCGCTCCACTCGACGCAAGGATTCCAATGGCGCGCTCCACGCCTCAATCCGTCGACGTTCCGCCTGAATTCCCAAGGAGAGGGGAGTGGCGATCGGACGAGAGAGAGAGAGCGTGAGAGTGAGATGAGATCGACGAGGGAAGAGAGAGGGGGGGTGAGGGATTAAAGGAAAAAAAATAAAGTTAATAAATATAATATATTTATTATATATAAAAACCTCATTATTTCCCATAAAAACCTCAATCAAATCTAATTAAATCCGAAAAAATACTATAACAATTCCTAAAAATCTAGGAAAATAGCCGAAAATTCCTGAATGAGTTCTAGGTTCGAACCACTAAGGATCCATTAAGGCACGGGCCTCACAGTCCCTCCCTCCTAATAAAAAATTCGCCCTCAAAATTTATAACAAAGGATAAGGAGGAAACTGAGAAACGGAATTATACCTCACTGGAATAAGAAAGGAAAAAGCTGACGCATCTCATCTTCACGCTCCCAAGTAGACTCATTACCAGAGTGAAGCTGCCAAGCAACTCTTACCAGAGGGATAACCTTATTTCTCAACCGCTGCTCACAACGGTCTTCAATTCTAATAGGAAACTCTGGCGTAGACAAATCAGCAGTCACTTCGGGCCAAACTGAATCATCGAGACCATGGGATGCATCTGGCACATACTTTCTCAACTGAGACACGTGGAATACATCATGAATAGCTTGCATAGCCGCTGGTAGTTGCAGACGATAAGCTACCGGACCCACAGCTTCCACAATAGGAAACGGGCCAATATAACGCGGACTAAGCTTTCCACGCTTCCCAAATCTGGAAACACCTTTCATAGGAGATACCTTAACAAAAACCATATCTCGTGGCTCAAACTGTAGTGGACGTCTCCGTTGATCTGCATAGCTTTTCTGTCGACTCTGAGCCATCAACAATCTCTGCCGAATCAGATGAACCACATCAGAACACTGCTGCACCATGTCGGGTCCTGTCAATAGTCGATCCCCAACATCAAACCAGTTCAGAGGAGTACGACAAGGACGACCATATAGTGCCTCATAAGGAGCCATACCAATACTGGAATGAAAACTGTTATTTTAAGTAAATTCAACAAGTGGCAAATATTGACTCCACGAACCCTGCCAGTCAAGGCAACACGATCTCAGCATATCTTCTAGGGTCTGAATAGTATTCTCCGACTGTCCATCTGACTGCGAATGATACGCTGAACTGAATGCTAACTCAGTGCCTAAGGCTTTCTGAAAACTGCGCCAGAAGCCGGAGGTAAAACGTGGATCTCGATCTGACACAAGTGAAATTGGAATTCCATGCAGTGGCACTATCTTCTGAACATAAAGCTCGGCCAACCTCTACACATTCCAAGCAACCTTTATTGGCAACAATCTGGCAGTTTTTGTCAATCTATCAACAAGCAACCAGATACCATCAAAACCTTGTGAAGTCCGAGACAAACCCACCACAAAATCTGTAGTAACATGGTCCCATTTCCACATTGGAATCTCTAATGGCTGAAGCAATCCACCTGGCTTTTGATGTTCAGCTTTAACCTGCTGACAAGTCAAGCACTTAGAAACAAATACAGCCGCATCTCTCTTCATACCTGGCCACCAGAACTGCTTCTTCAAATTCTGATACATCTTGGTGACACCTGGGTGAATAGCAAAGGGGGATCCATGGGCTTCACTCAGAACCTCATGCCTCAATTCATCCTCTGCAGGAACATACAATCTGCCACGGAAACTGACAACCAGCTCGTCATCAAATTCAACATCATATCTTGATATAACGCAAGCCAAATCAGAATCAGCTTGCTGAGCTTCTTGAATCTGCTGATATAAAGAAGAACCCAAAGTCATGATAGCACAAACCGCTGTCTTCGGGTCGGCAGGAATATCCACGCTAATCGCCCCGCTCGGAAGCTGTTCCCAAAGTTTCCATTCATGAAGCAACAGATGACTGACTTGCACCTTCCTGCTCAGGGCATCAGCCACAACATTCATTTTACCTGGCTGATAGGAGAGTGTAAAGTCATAATCTTTCATGTATTCCATCTATCGCCTCTGCCTGAGATTCAAATCTTTCTGGGAGAATATATACTGTAAACTTTGATGATCAGTAAAAATCTGAAACTTCTCACCATACAGATAATGTCTCCAGATCTTTAAGGTAAAAACAACTGCAGCTAGCTCCAGATCATGTGTGGGATAATTTTCTTCATGCTATTTCAATTTCCGAGATGCATAAGCAATAACCTGACCATGTTGCATCAGCACTGCACCCAAACCCACTCGAGAAGAATCTGTGCAAACAAAAAATCCACCCGAGCCAGAAGGCAAAATCAACACTGGAGAAGAGGTCAAGAGCCTTTTTAATTCAACAAAGCTCTCCTCACACTGATCCGACCAGACAAAAGGCACATCTTTACGAGTCAGTCTAGTCATAGGTGCTGTAATCTTTGCAAAATTCTGGATGAATCTTCGATAATATCCAGCCAAACCTAAAAAGCTTCTTATCTCTATTACAGTTCTTGGTCTCTGCCAATTCAGAATAGCTTCAATCTTTACAGGGTCCACTGATACTCCATCACCAGAAATCACGTGGCCAAGAAAATGAATTTCCCGAAGCCAGAATTCACATTTACTGAACTTCGCATAAAGCTCGTGATCTCTCAGAGTCTGCAGAACGATCCTCAAGTGCTGCACATGATCTTCGTCAGAAGCAGAATAAATCAGAATATCATCAACAAAGATCACCACGAACTGGTCCAGAAATGGATGAAAGATACGCTGCATTAGGTCTATGAAAGCTGCTGGGGAATTAGTCAAACCAAACGGCATTACCAGAAATTCATAATGACCATATCGAGTACTGAAAGCTGTCTTCTCCACATCAGATCCCCGGATCCGCAATTGAAAATAGCCAGACCGAAGGTCAATCCGTGAAAAGACAGTAGCAGACTATAACTGGTCAAACAAATCATCAATTGTAAGGCCCGTGCCTTAATGGATCCTTCGTGGTATTTGTTCTATTAATTGTTCTGGAATTTCCTGCTATTTTCCTGGATTTTTAGGAATTTGTCTGGTATTTTTCCGGATTTATTTGGGGCTAATTGAGGGTTATTGAATATTAATAAGATTTTTATATATATAATGATTATATTATATATATATTAATTTTATTTTTTATTCTTTTTTATAACCTCTCCCTCTCTCTCTCTCTCCCTTCCCGTCGATCTCACTCTCACCCTCTCCCTCTCTCTCTTCTCACGATCGTCCCCTCCCTCTCCTAGGGAACTCGAGCGAAACGAGATCGGATTGAGGCGAGGTTGGTGCCGTTGGATTCCTCGCGTCGGGTAGTGCGCGTGGGTGTCCACTTCGGCGTGGATCAGTGATCATGGGAGCGAGGTGGAGCGTGGAAGCTCCGTGGCTCTTCCTCCTTGCATGCGGCCCGTTCGACGGTTTCGGCTTGCGAAAGGTAGGGGGATGGAATCTCGATCTTGCCAGGATCGTTTCCCTTAGCCTGCTTGATGATTAGCACCCCGTAGCATGCGTGATGTGTATATTTCCATTTTTGGGGTTTTAGCCTAAATCTTGAGTTTAATGCGTTTTAGGCCTTGCATGTGCTAGATTTAGATGTTAAATTGTTGTCTAGCATACGTGGTTTGACAGGTTATCAGGTTTTTCGTCGATACCCGGCGTTTTCAGCCATCCGGGAGGGCTTCGGTTTATAAACCGTACCCGCCCGTAACCCAGGTGCAGTGACGGTCCTGCCAGGAACCGTCACTTGCCTGACGGTCCATAGCGGACGCGTCACTTCCAAATAGCGGCCCATTGGGGGTGCGTTACTTGAAGAGTAACGGTGGGGCTCCCATCCGTTACTCATCAACTGTTTTCCGTAGTTTTGGTCAGGCGATGCGCCCGACGGCCAGTCGGCCGACCGTCGTTTCGGTCCGACGCGCCTAGACCGGGGCGTCACTTCGTCTGCTATCATTTAGAACGCTGATAGGTGGTTTGAGCCTCGGGTGGATGTGACGGCGGTGACCCCACGCGTTGCTTTGAAGTAACGCGCAGGGCCCCCACCGTTACAAGCCCTTTAGTGCCTCTTGAGCTGGAACCCTGAAGGGAGTGACGGATAGGGACTGGGGCGTCATTCTTGAAGTAACGCGCCGGCCCCCGACCGTCGTTTGCATATGGCGCGTGGGTCTTTGACCGCCGCTTCCCTGATGGCTGCAATATATTCCCAGCCCATCTGTTATGCGCTTCTTTCTATATTCATGCCATATTCGCATTGTTTTAAATATATTGTGGCGTGTTTTATACCAATAGAGTAGCTTTTCTTTCCATGCAATGGAGCCACTGTCGTTGCCCTAAGGTCTGTTGAGTACCGACCCGCTTGAGGATGGCGGAGGGGTATGTTTCCCATTCACGGTTTGTAAGCTAGTTCCGTGTGCTCCCAGCCAATGGTAGCGTCCTGCCAAGGGAGAAAACTAGTTAGAGGGCCTGGCTCAGGCTAGAGTCAGTGTGTGCACACGTGGTCGGAGACTGTGGACTGACACCGACGGGTGCCACTCCGACTGGTCACTTGGTTTGGTACTGTTTACATGCTTAGCTTGTCGCTTCGTCGACTGCGAGTGCTTGAGACGCAGTGTAAGCCGTCAGTGGACGCATCTGGTTTCTGCTCCAGTGGTTGTCCTTCCTTGTTGCTTGGATTAGTTGCAGCTCCTTCTATTTGGTAGTTTTAGCTTTAATCGCTTGCATTTAAGTAGTAGGGGCATGTGTTAGCTGTTATACTTGCTTAGCTAGAGTTTACAGCTTTCTTGTGATTGGTTATTCATGCCATTGCCTGTGTGTTTATTTAAATGCATGCTCTACTTGCTTTATTTATGCATGTTCGCTTGTTTAGTGCGAGGTAGGGATCCGCGTGACTCCTACTGAGTCTGGCTGTGACTCACCCTTCTCCTTTCAGGTGAGCCGCGCCCGCCGTCTCCCGGACTTTAGTGTGCTGTTTCGGGACCGTTCCTAGCTTCCAGTTGTGCACGAGCTGCCTTTTTGAGGCTTGTGTTGTACTTTTCCCGGGGTATGCCCCGCGTAGTTGTACCTTGAGGACTAGTGTTTGTGACTCTGGACTAGTTATACATATATCACTCTGGTTATTTTTAAATTGCTTCCGTACTTGTGTTTAAATCTTAAATACTTATTCGTATTGCGCGCCCTAATTCGTAATTAATTATGCATACTCCTCAACTAACCCCCACTAACCCTTCAGGGGCCTCATCAGCCTCTTGGGTGGCCTCCCCAGTTCTTGGTGTCGGTGTATCGATGTTATCGGTATATCGGTGTCCTGAACTCTGGGTCGTCACAGATGGTATCAGAGAGTAAGTTGAGGATTTGCGTAAAGAATTGGAATTGACGCTTTGTCCAGAGCTAGTCCTGTTGTCGTCTCATGCTGGCATAGGATGTTTTCCGTATGATTGATGGATTTTATTGTTGATTGTGTTTTTGGCAGCATAGTTATGCCGCCTCGTCGAGGAAGACCTCCTCGTGTTCCTCGAGATGCGCCCAGGGAAGATAGCGGTTCTGCACCTCCTCCTGCAGTTCCCGCTGTTCCTGTCGTTCCAGTTGCTCCTCTAGTGCCGATCGTTCAAGCTGAAGTGCCTGGCAGTTGAGGCAAGGCGTTGAAGGAATTTCTGATGTTCAATCCGCCTGCTTTCGATGGCCAAGCTGATCCAGAAGTCGCGAGGCAATGGTTGGACGCGATAGAGCGTGTGTTTGCCTCGATGGAGTGTGCTGAAGATGAGAAAGTCATGCTCTCTGCTTTTCAACTCCAGGGTACATCCATTGCGTGGTGGAAAGCCGAGTGGCAGATTTCCTTTCGATCCAGACCTCTTCGGCAAATCACTTGGGCAGAGTTCGTTGCTGCTTTTGAGCGCGCCTATACTCCTGCCTGCTTGCAGATGGATAAGATGTACTAGTTTATGGAATTGACTCAGGGCAATATGACCGTGCTTCAGTACAGGAATAAGTTCTTGGAATTGGGTCAGTATGCGCCCTATGTGCTGGCCAGTGAAGCTTTGAAGACCCAGCAATTCTTGCGTGGGTTGAGGCCAGAGTTGAAGATGCCGCTGATAGCGAGTCGTGTTGCGGATCTCGATACTGCGTGTCAGACAGCTGTAGCTTTAGAGCTGGAGATAGCGAGACCGGGTGGATATCCCCAAGCAGGGTCAGTGCAGCTGGTAGCTCAGGTTCAGCAGTCTTACCGACAGCCCGTGCCTGGTGTTCCTTCGGTCCAGTCAGAGGTTTCCAGTGCTTCCTCTCCTTCTAAGCCCAAGTTTAAAAGGTTCAAGAAGAAGAAGAAGTTTTTTCAGCAGCCGTCTGGTACAGATTCTGTTCAGCAGCCGACAGCACCTTCTTCTCAGACTCGGTAGAGCTCAGCTGCTAGTCAGCCGTGGACGTGTCGGAGATGCGGTGGTCATCACAAGGGCCAGCCGTGTTCTCTTCCCATTGTTTGCTTCAGGTGTGACCAGCCAGGTCATGTGGTTCGGGATTGCCCGCTGAGGCCGACTCAATTGCAAGCTCCTCAGTTGTCTCAACCTCAGCCGCAGTTTAGACCTCCTGCACCTCAGGCTCCGCAACAATTTTTCTCTCAAGCGTCGGCGTCTTCTCAACAATCTTCAGCTGGTTCCAAGAAGCAGAAAGGCAAAGTTTCTCATTTGACAAGAGCTGATGCTGCTGCGTCCCATCTTGTGGAAGGTACGATTATGCTTTATGGACATTCAGCTCATGTCTTATTTGATTCTGGTGCTTCTCATTCTTTTATTTCTGAGGATTTCATGGCTTGTATTGAGGAACCGACTTCTGAGCTGTCTTGTGAGTTATTTGTGGAATTGCCTTCTGGAGATTTCATGGTTACTCCTCTGTGTTTGGATGAGTCTCCTGTGACGATTGATAATCACCAGTTGCCGGCGAGATTGTATGCGTTGCAGCTGGCAGATTATGATGTTATTCTGGGAATGGATTGGTTGGAGCATTATGGAGCTGTGGTTGACTGCAGATCGAAGAAAGTCTATTTTCAGCCCCAGGGAAAATCAGCCTTTTATTTTCAAGGTATTCGATCCCGTTCTTCTCGTATGATTATTTCTGCTATTCGAGCCTATAGGTTGCTTAGCGCAGGTTGTCAGGGATTCCTTACTTCAGTGGTAGCTGTTGAAAAACCACGACGGGATGTTTGTGATATTCTGGTTGTCTGTGAGTTCCCTGATGTGTTTCCTGACGAGTTGCCAGGCTTGCCCCCAGAGCGAGAGATTGAGATGGTAATTGAACTAATTCCAGGTACTGGCCCCTTAGCAAAGCCGCCATACCGTATGGCTCCAGCTGAATTGAAAGTACTGCGTGCACAGCTACTAAAGTTACTGGAGAAAGGTTATATTCATCCCAGTTTTTCTCCGTGGAGTGCCCCAGTGCTGTTTGTGAAAAAGAAAGATGGAAGCCTGAGGCTTTGTATTGATTACAGGCAGCTGAATCAGGCGACTATCAAGAATAAGTATCCGCTCCCCAGGATTGATGATTTGTTTGACCAGTTACAGTCTGCTACTGTCTTTTCGCGAATTGATCTCCGGTCTGTTTATTTTCAGTTACGGATCCGGGAATCTGATGTGGAGAAGACTGCTTTCAGTACTCGATATGGTCACTTTGAATTTTTAGTCATGCCGTTTGGTTTGACTAATGCCCCAGCAGCTTTTATGGACCTAATGCAGCGTATCTTTCGTCCATTTCTGGACCAGTTTGTGGTGATCTTTGTTGATGATATCTTGATATATTCTGCCTCTGTTGATGATCATGTGCAGCATTTGAGGATCGTTCTGCAGACTCTAAGAGATCACGAGCTTTATGCGAAGCTCAGTAAATGCGAATTCTGGCTTCGGGAGATTCATTTTCTTGGCCATGTGATTTCTGGTGATGGAGTGGCAGTAGACCCTGCAAAGATTGATGCCGTTTTGAGTTGGCAGAGACCGAGGACCATCACTAAGATACGAAGTTTTTTAGGATTGGCTGGGTATTACCGCAGATTCATTCAGGATTTTGCGAAGATTGCAGCACCGATGACTAAATTGACACGGAAGGATGTGCCTTTTGTCTGGTCGGATCAGTGTGAGGCTAGCTTTGTCAAATTGAAAAGGCTATTGACTTCTTCTCCAGTGTTGACTTTGCCTTCCGACTCGGGTGGTTTTCTTGTTTGTACAGATGCGTCTCGAGTAGGTTTGGGTGCAGTGCTGATGCAACATGGTAAGGTTATCGCATATGCATCTCGGCAATTGAAACAGCATGAAGGGAATTATCCCACTCATGATCTAGAGCTAGCTGCAGTTATTTTTGCCTTGAAGATCTGGAGACATTATCTGTATGGTGAGAAATTTCAGATTCTTACTGATCATCAGAGTTTACAGTATATTTTCTCCCAGAAAGATCTGAACCTCAGGCAGAGGCGATGGATGGAATACATGAAAGATTATGACTTTACACTCTCCTATCAGCCAGGTAAAATGAATGTTGTGGCCGATGCTTTGAGCAGGAAAGTGCAGGTCAGCCATTTGTTGCTTCACGAATGGAAATTGTGGGAACAGCTCCCAAGCGAGACATTGTGTGTAGAGATTCCTGCCGATCCGAAGATGGCAGTTTGTGCTAGCTTGGTTTTGGGTTCAGCTTTGTATCAGCAGATTTTAGAAGCCCAGCAAGCCGATTCTGATTTGGCCCGTGTTATATCAAGATATGATGTGGAATTTGATGACGAGCTGGTTGTCAGTTTCCAGGGCAGATTGTATATTCCTGTTGATAATGATTTGAGGAATGAGATTCTGAGTGAAGCCCATGGTTCCCGTTTTGCTATTCACCCTGGTGTCACTAAGATGTATCAGAATTTGAAGAAACAGTTCTGGTGGCCCGGCATGAAGAAGGACGTGGCTATTTTTGTTTCTAAGTGCTTGACTTGTCAGTTAGTTAAAGCCGAACATCAAAAGCCAGGTGGTCTGCTTCAGCCATTAGAAATTTTGATGTGGAAATGGGACCATGTTACTACAGATTTTGTGGTGGGTTTGCCTCGAACTTCTCAATGTTTTGATGGAATCTGGCTGCTTGTCGACAGATTGACGAAAACCGCCAGATTGTTGCCAATTAAAGTTACTTGGAGTGTGCAGAGATTGGCCGAGCTCTATGTGCAGAAGATCATGCCGCTGCATGGAATTCCTGTTTCACTTGTGTCAGATCGTGACCCGCGTTTTACCTCTGGCTTCTGGCGTAGTTTCCAGAAAGCTTTGGGCACTGAGTTAGCTTTCAGTTCGGCGTATCACCCACAGTCAGATGGACAGTCAGAGAGGACTATTCAGACTTTGGAGGACATGCT
The DNA here is from genome assembly GCA_022559845.1 of Amorphophallus konjac. NCBI lineage: Eukaryota > Viridiplantae > Streptophyta > Magnoliopsida > Alismatales > Araceae > Amorphophallus > Amorphophallus konjac. The sequence continues at coordinate 228,597,579 of CM040121.1, read as the reverse complement.
GAGATCGTGTTGCCTTGATTGGCAAGGTTCGTGGGGTCAGCATTTACCACTTGTTGAGTTTGCTTATAATAATAGTTTTCACTCCAGTATTGGCATGGCTCCTTATGAAGCACTGTATGGTCGTCCTTGTCGTACTCCTCTGAACTGGTTTGATGTTGGGGACCGACTGTTGACAGGACCGGACATGGTACAGCAGTGTTCTGATGTGGTTCGTCTGATCAGACAGAGATTGTTGACGGCTCAGAGTCGACAGAAAAGTTATGCAGATCAACGCAGACGTCCACTGCAATTTGAGCCTGGAGATATGGTGTTTGTTAAAATATCTCCGATGAAAGGTGTTTCCAGGTTTGGGAAGCGTGGAAAGCTTAGTCCGCGGTATGTTGGCCCCTTTCCGATTGTTGAAGCTATTGGTTCAGTGGCTTATCGTTTGCAACTGCCGGCGGCCATGTAAGCTATTCATGATGTGTTCCACGTGTCTCAGTTAGGAAATGTGTGCCTGATGCTTCTCATGTTCTCGATGATTCAGTGTGGCCCGAGGTGACTGCTGATTTGTCCACACCAGAGTTTCCTATCCGAATTGAAGACCGTCGTGAGCAGCGGTTGAGAAATAAGGTTATTCCTCTGGTAAGGGTTGCTTGGCAGCGTTACTCTGGTAACGAGTCTACTTGGGAGCGTGAAGATGAGATGCGTCAGCTTTTTCCTTTCTTGTTCCAGTGAGGTATAAGTCCTTTCTCAGTTTCCTCCTTTTCGGTTGTTGTAAATTTCGAGGGCGAAATTTCTGTAAGGAGGGAGGGACTGTAAGGCCCGTGCCTTAATGGATCCTTCGTGGTATTTGTTCTATTAATTATTCTGGAATTTCCGACTATTTTCCTGGATTTTTAGGAATTTGTCTGGTATTTTTCCGGATTTATTTGGGGCTAATTGAGGGTTATTGAATATTAATAAGATTTTTATATATATAATGATTATATTATATATATATTAATTTTATTTTTTATTCTTTTTTATAACCTCTCCCTCTCTCTCTCTCTCTCCCTTCCCGTCGATCTCACCCTCACCCTCTCCCTCTCTCTCTTCTCACGATCGTCCCCTCCCTCTCCTAGGGAACTCGGGCGAAACGAGATTGGATTGAGGCGAGGTTGGCGCCGTTGGATTCCTCGCGTCGGGTAGTGCGCGTGGGTGTCCACTTCGATGTGGATCGGTGATCGTGGGAGCGAGGTGGAGCGTGGAAGCTCCGTGGCTCTTCCTCCTTGCATGCGGCCCGTTCGACGGTTTCGGCTTGCGAAAGGTAGGGGGATGGAATCTCGATCTTGCCAGGATCGTTTCCCTTAGCCTGCTTGATGATTAGCACCCCGTAGCATGCGTGATGTGTATATTTCCATTTTTGGGGTTTTATCCTAAATCTTGAGTTTAATGCGTTTTAGGCCTTGCATGTGCTAGATTTAGATGTTAAATTGTTGTCTAGCATGCGTGGTTTGACAGGTTATCAGGTTTTTCGTCGATACCCGGCGTTTTCAGCCGTCTGGGAGGGCTTCGGTTTATAAACCGTACCCGCCCGTAACCCAGGTGCAGTGACGGTCCTGCCAGGAACCGTCACTTGCCTGACGGTCCATAGCGGACGCGTCACTTCCAAATAGCGGCCCATTGGGGGTGCGTTACTTGAAGAGTAACGGTGGGGCTCCCATCCGTTACTCATCAACTGTTTTCCGTAGTTTTGGTCAGGCGATGCGCCCGACGGCCAGTTGGCCGACCGTCGTTTCGGTCCGACGCGCCTAGACCGGGGCGTCACTTCGTCTGCTATCATTTAGAACGCTGATAGGTGGTTTGAGCCTCGGGTGGATGTGACGGCGGTGACCCCACGCGTTGCTTCGAAGTAACGCGCAGGGCCCCCACCGTTACAAGCCCTTTAGTGCCTCTTGAGCTGGAACCCTGAAGGGAGTGACGGATAGGGACTGGGGCGTCATTCTTGAAGTAACGCGCCGGCCCCCGACCGTCGTTTGCATATGGCGCGTGGGTCTTTGACCGCCGCTTCCCTGATGGCTGCAATATATTCCCAGCCCATCTGTTATGCGCTTCTTTCTATATTCATGCCATATTCGCATTGTTTTAAATATATTGTGGCGTGTTTTATACCAATAGAGTAGCTTTTCTTTCCATGCAATGGAGCCACTGTCGTTGCCCTAAGGTCTGTTGAGTACCGACCCGCTTGAGGATGGCGGAGGGGTATGTTTCCCATTCACGGTTTGTAAGCTAGTTCCGTGGGCTCCCAGCCAATGGTAGCGTCCTGCCAAGGGAGAAAACTAGTTAGAGGGCCTGGCTCAGGCTAGAGTCAGTGTGTGCACACGTGGTCGGAGACTGTGGACTGACACCGACGGGTGCCACTCCGACTGGTCACTTGGTTTGGTACTGTTTACGCGCTTAGCTTGTCGCTTCGTCGACTGCGAGTGCTTGAGACGCAGTGTAAGCCGTCAGTGGACGCATCTGGTTTCTGCTCCAGTGGTTGTCCTTCCTTGTTGCTTGGATTAGTTGCAGCTCCTTCTATTTGGTAGTTTTAGCTTTAATCGCTTGCATTTAAGTAGTAGGGGCATGTGTTAGCTGTTATACTTGCTTAGCTAGAGTTTACAGCTTTCTTGTGATTGGTTATTCATGCCATTGCCTGTGTGTTTATTTAAATGCATGCTCTACTTGCTTTATTTATGCATGTTCGCTTGTTTAGTGCGAGGTAGGGATCCGCGTGACCCCTACTGAGTCTGGCTGTGACTCACCCTTCTCCTTTCAGGTGAGCCGCGCCCGCCGTCTCCCGGACTTTAGTGTGCTGTTTCGGGACCGTTCCTAGCTGCCAGCTGTGCACGAGCTGCCTTTTTGAGGCTTGTGTTGTACTTTTGCCGGGGTATGCCCCGCGTAGTTGTACCTTGAGGACTAGTGTTTGTGACTCTGGACTAGTTATACATATATCACTCTGGTTATTTTTAAATTGCTTCCGCACTTGTGTTTAAATCTTAAATACTTATTCGTATTGCGCGCCCTAATTCGCAATTAATTATGCATACTCCTCAACTAACCCCCACTAACCCTTCAGGGGCCTCATCAGCCTCTTGGGTGGCCTCCCCAGTTCTTGGTGTCGGTGTATCGATGTTATCGGTATATCGGTGTCCTGAACTCTGGGTCGTCACATCAATCCTGGGGAGTGGATATTTATTCTTGATAGTCACCTGATTCAACTGTCTGTAATCAATACAAAGTCTCAGGCTTCCATCTTTCTTTTTCACAAATAGCACTGGAGCACTCCACGGAGAAAAACTGGGGCGAATATAGCCTTTTTCCAGCAATTCAAGTAGTTGTGCTCGCAGTTCTTTTAGTTCAGCTGGAGCCATTCGGTACGGTGCCTTTGCTAACGGGGCTGTACCAGGAATCAGTTCAATCACCATTTCAATCTCTCGCTCTGGAGGCAAGCCTGGCAACTCGTCAGGAAACACATCAGGGAACTCACAGACAACAGGAATATCACTGACATCCTGTCGTGGTTTCTCAACAGCAACCACAGAAGCTAAGAATCCCTGGCAACCTGCACTAAGCAACCTATAGGCTCGAATAGCATAAATAATCATGCGAGAAGAACGGGATCGAATACCTTGGAAATAAAATGCCGATTTCCCCTATGGCTGAAAATAAACCTTCTTTGATCTGCAATCAACCACAGCTCCATATTGTTCCAACCAATCCATACCCAGAATGATGTCATAATCTTCCAGTTGCAACGCATACAATCTCGCCGGCAACTGACGATTATTAATCATGACAGGAGATTCTTCCAAACATAGAGGCATGATCATAAAATCTCCAGAAGGCATCTCAACATACAATTCACAAGTTATCTCTGACGTTGGCTCCTCAATGCATGCAATGAAATCCTCAGAGATAAAAGAGTGAGAAGCACCAGAATCAAATAAGACACGAGCTGAATGACCATAAAGCATAATCGTACCTTCCACAAGATGGGATGCAACCACTTTAGCTCGAGAAATATGGGAAACCTTGCTCTTCTGCTTCTTAGATCTGGCTGAAGACTGCAGGGAAGACGCTGAAGCTTGCTGATAAAATTGTTGCTGAGGTTGAGGTACAGAAGGAGGTCTAAACTGCGACTGCTGAGGCTGATAAAATAGAGGAGCCTGCACCGGCTTCGGCCTCAACGGGCAATCTCGAACAACGTGACCAGGCTGGTCACAGTGAAAACAAACAACTGGAAGAGAACACGGCTGACCCTTATCGTGACCACCGCATCTCCGACAAGTCCACGGCTGACTGACAGCAGAACTCTGACGAGTCTGGGAAGAAGGCGTTGTCGGCTGCTGAACAGTACCCATACCAGGAGATTCTTGCTGAAAGAACTTCTTCTTCTTCTTGAACCTTTTAAACTTGGTCTTAGAAGGGGAAGAAGCACTGCTAACATCTGACGCGACTGAGGGGACTCCTGCCACTGGCGGTCGGTAAGTCTGTTGAAACTGCATCGCCGGCTGAACCAACCCCATTTGTGGATACCCTCCAGGTCTTGCCATCTCCAGCTCAAGTGCCACAGCTGCCTGGCACGCACCATCTAGATCAGCAACTCGACTCGCGATCAAGGGTAACTTCAACTCTGGCCTCAACCCTCGCAAGAACTGCTGAGTCTTCAAAGCTTCATTAGCCAGCACATGGGGTGCATACTGACCCAATTCCATAAATTTATTCTGATACTGAAGCACGGTCATATCGCCTTGGAATAATTCCATGAACTGGTACATCTTCGCCATCTGCAAGCAGGCAGGAGTATAGGCACGCTCGAAAGCTGCAACAAACTCTGCCCAAGTGATCTGCCGAAGGGGCCTAGAATGAAATGCAATCTGCCACTCGGCTTTCCACCACGTAATGGCTGTACCTTGGAGTTGAAATGTGGCAAGCATAACCTTCTCATCTTCCGCACACTCCATAGATAGGAACACGCGCTCAATCGCATCCAGCCACTGCCTCGCTACCTCTGGATCTAACTGTCCGTCGAAAGCAGGCGGATTGAACATAAGAAATTCCTTCAAAACCTTGCCTCGACTACCAGGCACTTCAACTTGAGGAGCAACAACTGGCGCTGGAGGAGGAACTACAGTAATAGCAGGAACAACGGGAACTGCAGGGGTTGAGCAGAACCACTCTCCTCTCTAGGCGGATGCCTAGGGGCTCGAGGAGGTCTTCCTCAACGAGGTGGCATCTTGCACTGCCAAAAAAGTAAAAGGCAACAACAATTCCATCAATCACACGGAAAACAACCTAAGCCAGCAATAGACAACACGAAGGACTAGCTCTGGACAAGTGCAAATTCCAATTCCTTATACAAATCCTCAACTCCGCTCTGATACCAACTATGACGACCCAGAGCGTCGGATACCGATATACCGATAACATCGATACACCGATACCAGGAACTGGGGAAGCCACCCAAGAGGCTGATGAGGCCCCTGAAGAGTTAGTGAAGTTTGTCGAGGGGATGCATAACGAATTGCAATCACAAGCGCGCATATTAGGTTCAACATTAAAAAAAAATTAGTAGAAGAGCGGAAGCAATTTAAAATAAGCAAGTGCTAAATATATATACTAGTCCAGGGGCACAAGAGTGCAGTCCAAAAGTACAACTACACGGAACATACCCCAGCAAAAGTACATAAGAGAGCCCAACAAGGCAGCTCGTCTACTACTGGCAGCTAGGCACGGTCTCCGGGCACACGGGAAACACCGGGAGACGACGGACGCGGCTCACCTGAAAGAAGAAGGGTGAGTCACAGCCAGACTCAGTAGGGGTCACGCGGATCCCTACCTCGCACTAAACAAGCATACATGTAAAAATAAAGGCAATTAGAGCATGCATTTAATCAAATTAACAGGCAATGGCATGGATAACTAATCACAATAAGGCTGTAAAATCTATCTAAATAGATATAACAGCTAATACATGCCAATAACGAGTAAGTCTAAACGACTGAAACTAAATCTACCAGTAGAATATGCCTCAACTAATCCAAGCAGCAGGGAGTAGGACAACCACCGGGAACAGAAACCAGATGCGTCCACTGACGACTTATACTGCGTCTCAACCACTCGCAGTCGGCAACACGATAAGCTGAGCGTGTAAACAGTACCAAACCAAGTGACCAGTTAGAGTGACATTCGTCAATGTCAGTAAACAGCCTCTGACCATGTGTGCACACACTGACTCTCGCCTGAGCCAGGCCCTCTAGCTAGATTTCTCCCTTGGTAGGACGCTACCATTGGCGAGGAGCCCACGGTACTAGCTTAAAAACCGTGTGATGGGAAACACCCCTCCGCTATCCCCAAGCGGGTCGGTACTCAAAGACCTCAGGGCTACAACAGTGGTTCCATTGCAAGGAAAGAAAAGCTACTCTATTGGTATTTAAAAACATGCCATTATATTATAAAATAACTCAACATGGCATATAAACATTTCGGGAAGCATTAAAGAATAGGCCGGCAGCTTTTTGAAACTAACAGGAGTGTGGCGGTCTGTTGCCACCGCGTTACAGGTGTGTGACGGTCGGGGAAGGACGCGTTACATCGGATGTGACGCGTCCACCCCTGGCCGTTACAGCCACCGAATTTCCAGCTCAAACTGATCAAACGGGATGTTACGCGCTCGCGGTGGCGCGTTACATCACCCTGATGGCCGGCTGACAGGCCGTCAGTCCCACCCGAGACCAAAACTAACGCTAACAGTTTTTAAACGCTCAGAAAATGGTGTAACGCGCTTGCCCAGGCGCGTTACAGCCTCCTGACGGCCGCCCGACAGGCCGTCAGGCCAACCGCCTCAAAGGGTCAACGGAATTCAAAGGAAATGTAACGGTCGGGAGCCTGACCGTTACACTCACTGTGATGCGCCTCCAAAGGGCCGTTACAGTGACGTAACACATCCCCTATGGACCGTTACGGATGTGACGGTTCTTGGAAGGACTGTCACACCGTCTGGGTTACGGACGGGTTATGTTTGAAAACGGGTTCCCTCCCGGGCGACCGGAATCGCCGGGTAACGACGAAAACCTGTAAAACCTATCAAACCACACGTCCTAAACAACATAATACCAACAAAATAACAACATGCAACGCCTACAATGGCTTAAACATGAAGAACAAGCTTAAACCCCCAAAAATGGAAAATAACCAATATGCATGCCACATGGGTTTAAACAAGAAACCAAGCTATAGGAAATGATCCTAGCGAGTTCAGGATTCCATCATCCTACCTCGTGCGAGCCGAAACGGCCGATTAGGCCACATGCAAGAGGAGGGCACCGCTGAGCCTCCACGCTCCGTCTTGTCTCTACGGGCCACGAACCGCGTCAAGGTGGGTGTCCACGCGCTCCACTCGACGCAAGGATTCCAATGGCGCGCTCCACGCCTCAATCCGTCGACGTTCCGCCTGAATTCCCAAGGAGAGGGGAGTGGCGATCGGACGAGAGAGAGAGAGAGAGAGCGTGAGAGTGAGATGAGATCGACGAGGGAAGAGAGAGGGGGGGTGAGGGATTAAAGGAAAAAAAATAAAGTTAATATATATAATATATTTATTATATATAAAAACCTCATTATTTCTCATAAAAACCTCAATCAAATCTAATTAAATCCGGAAAAATACTAGAAAAATTTCTAAAAATCCAGGAAAATAGCCGAAAATTCCAGAATGAGTTCTAGGTCCGAACCACTAAGGATCCATTAAGACACGGGCCTCACATCCTTGGTGGCCTAGGCTATACTGTTGCGGAGATTGGAGGGGATTTGAAGGGAAGATTTGGAGATCAAATGGCTTTCTTATTATTGGGGCTATATTTCTATCTCTCCTTAGATATGCTCAAAGATAGGTGTCCCTCAAGCTAAACCTCAATTAAAGCATGATATCTTGTGTATTTTTCAGTGCTCTTTCCATTGATACTCATTTCCCTAACTTTCATTAAGAAATGAGCAAGTTATGGTCATTTTATTGGAGGGATATTCCCATTTTTCGTCAGAACCAGAACGTGCTACACCTCAGGAGCGCGTTCTGAACGCGCTGCCCCGACATAGCGCGTTCATACAGAGTATTTTCCTGCTCTCAGGGGTCAAACACATAAATTTAAAATATGTATATATTTCCCAGAACGCGCTACCCTCGGGTAGCGTGATCTTCAGATCGATCGCGCTAGCAGAAGCTAACGCGTTCATAAAATTTTTACCCGGAATACCGGGAGTCAAAATTAAATATTTTGAAAATATATATCTATAGCTATAGAGCAAAAAAACCAACCAACCTCAGCTCGGCACGGCATAAACAAACAAATAAATATATTAATAGTTTCGTATCAACACACAACTCGAGCCCACATCTTATGCCCCTTGGGTCCTGACTCAAGGGTGAACTCTCCAACATATAAAGTCAAGGAAGGTTTTTCTAACTTCTAATGTGGGACTAAAGTTTAGTCACTATACAATAGGAATTATAGCATTTGGAATCTACATTAATTGTAAGCATTCAGTCACCAAAAATAAGGAAAAAGCAATATTAGCATGTTTGAATTTTTACAGCATGTTAAAAATTATTTTCGTAGAATAAAAATAATTTTATTTTTAGCACGTAAAAATCTATTTTTACCATATTATTAGTAAACTAATACATGAAAAATATTGCCAACATGTTAAAAATTACTTCCAGCATGATAAAATTATTTTATCTATACTGAGATATGAAAACTATTTTTCAGCATGTTAAATCCATATAAAACTTTTTTTTTTACATGCTAAACCTAATTTCCTATTAAATAATTAGTAAATTGATGCATGAAAATTACTTTCAGCATGTTGAAATTACTTCCAGCATGATAAAATTATTTCTAGCATGGTAGAAATATTTTTAGCATGTTAGAACTATTGTCAACATATTAAAGCTATTTAAAAACTATTTTTCAGCATGATAAATCTATTTTCCCATCAAATAATTAGTAAATAAATGTAAAAAAATTATTTCAGCATGATAAAATTTATTTTGTTATTATAGAAATTCTGTAATCAGCATGGTAAACTTCTTTTTACCATCTCATCAGTAAGTTAATGTATGAGAATTATTTTAGCATGTTAAATATTAATTTTCAACATGATGAAACTATTTTTAGCATAATAAATCTATTTTCTTAAGCATAAAAATCTATATTTATCATAATATCAGTAAATAAATATATGAAAATTACCTACAGCATGTAAAAATCTCTTTTATCATGTTATCAGCAAATTAGTGTATAAAAATTACTTTTTAGCATGTTAAATTATTTTTTGCATGATAAATCTATTATTCTATCTTATTATCATTTATCATATCTTATTATCATTAAAAATATCAATAATATGTGAAATCATGATTTTAATTCAAAAGTATGTACATCTTATCTAAAACTTAATATTTCTAAATTTTAACAGAATTAAGAATGAATTCTCAAATGATTTCGTGAACATGGTGCTTACCTACACCACGTTCATAACAGAAATCCGATTGGCTATAAAATCCACGCTTTGGCTAAACTAAAATACCTCCAGGATATAAAAAACTTCCTGAAAACATTCCTAAACACTTGTTAAATTAATTGAACACAAGATTAAATAATAGAATTAAAATAATTCTATTAGTTCTATTTACTTGAATTTTCTTCCTAGTTACCGTTCGTTCTTGAATTCCACGACTTAATGTCGTTAAATATGATGTCTTAAAATTATTATTCACTTATCTTGTAACTTCTGAGATTTTTTCCAGATCTGTACTTTTTACAAATGAGCTTATTCTTAAAATTCATTGGCCATAGTGTTAAGTGGATGTCTAAACGTACTTGGGATCTTATGATCCACCGACCCAATGTCTGGCATTAATGGGGCCCGATCTGGTCCTGGGAGGAGCGCCCAAAAGTACTTGTGCCCATGGGAGTTGATTGATCACGGTGTGGCATTGCACCGAAGTGCATGACTTATTAGATTGTTACGGCATTCCACTATTCGTACTTGTTACTTGTTTACATGATTACTTGAAAATTACATGAATTACTTGACTTGCGTGAAATGGCCAATTAAATGAAATTCTTTACTTGTTCAAAGTTATTACTTGAAAATTTCTCTTGATATCTTGTTATCTCAATTACTTGGAAATTTCACTCATGTTATACACTTTTCGATGCAACTTGGAAAGATTACTTAAATTGTTAAACACTTAAAGATTACCTAGTTTTTAGATATATAAAATCCTACTGAGCTTTTTGCTCACCCTACGTTTTGATTAAATTATTGTAGGAAATGACATTGAACAAGGGAATGGACAAGAGTGAAAGAGTGATTTTCTTTTCCCTAAGATTTATGTAGATCATTAGTGTTTTACAAGAATCATGTACTTTGAGTTTGGAAGTTTGTAATTTGTCTTTATGGCTTATGAATTAGCAATGTAAACCTCTATTTTGATGGAATAAAAGTATCATTTTCTCATCAATCTTTGTCTTAGAATTAAATTTATACATGCTCTGATCGACACGCTTGATTACGACTCGCTCACGCCCTCGATATTCCGCATCGGGACGTGACAATCTTTGTGGTATCAGAGCCTAGGTTACATAAAACTTAGGATTCTTAAACTTAGGTTAGATTTTAGATCAATATCTAGAAATTGGATAGGTCTTAAAACCTTCTCGGTAAGATTGGGTAGAAACACGGGTTAAGTTTTAAGAAAAAGGGAATTATCATAAAATAAATACCAAAACAAAAATAATAAACCTTGGAATTATGGTTTCAGGCTAATTCTCGCAAATGGCTGTCGAGAGAGCTCAATGGCGTGAGCTACAGTGCACCGTTCATGGATTAACCCAAGCCCTCCAACAAGTTGCTCAGGGAGGAGCAAACCGAGGAGCTGGTGATTTGCATAGGAATTTCCGAAGCATGAACCCTCCCAAGTTCGCTAGATCTACGGATCCAGATGAAGCCGAACATTGGATTAATGAGATCGAGACAATCTTCCGAGTTATGCAATGTGCTGATGAGGAAAAGGTCATACTAGATACTTTCCAACTGGAAAGAGATGCCCGTGCCTGGTGGGAATCGGTCGAAGCTACTTTACCGCACGACCAAATTCGATGGGAAGAGTTCGTGGAACACTTCAATAGTAAATATTTTTCTGACTGAGTGTAAGAAAGGAAGGCCGCCGAATTTGCCGCTTTGAAGCAAAGGGGTTTATCGGTAGCCCAATATGAAGCTCAATTCTTAAGATTATCTCGGTACGCTCCACATCTCGTGGGTACCGACAAAATGAAGGCAAGGAGGTTCTTAAATGGCTTAAGGCCTCAATATATTACTCAACTCGCCCCGATGGATATCCAAATTTATTCTGATGCGGTACGGAGAGCACAACTCCTAGAAGATGCAACGGAGTTATCGGATCGCATCCGAGGAAGGGAAACCAAGAGAGAGCAAGTTACTGGGTCCGGAAGTTTCAAACCTTCCTTCGGGAAGAAAAGGCCCAATGACGGGCGTAACTTCAACAAGGATGGGTGAAATTTTAACAAGGGTGGACGTAACTTTTAAGGGGACAAGAAGCCAAGAACCTTTGACAAGCAAATTGTTCCTTTCTCTACGTCATCAAAGGAATTATGCAAATTCTATGAGAAACCCAGACACAAAGCCGAGGAATGTTGGAAAAAGCTCGGCGCATGTCTTCGATGCGGGAGTCGGGAGCATAGGATCCCGCATTGTCCTCTTCTCAACGAGCAAGCTCCACCGGAGAAGCTTCCACCTATTGTTAAAAAGCAAGGAAGACTTCAAGTTCTTATGGATGCGAAACCTACCGAGGAAGGAGGCGTCGTGGAAGGTACTCTTTCTGTGTACTCAAGGCATGCCTCTGTATTATTTGACACCGGAGCTACGCATTCATTTATATCTAGAAGATTTAATGGTCTTTTACCTATGAAGGTTGTTCCATTAGATTCTACACTCACTATTACTACCCCTATTGGAACGGGAGCGGAGATTAAACATTTCTATCCTGCTAGTGAAGTTCTTCTTAGCGGTTATAACTTACCCGCTGATTTGGTATGCATGGAGATGGATGGATATGATGTTATATTGGGTGCCGATTGGCTATCTGCACATGGTGCTAGTGTCAACTGCAAGTTCGGTACGACACCTTTTATGGGTTATCCCAACCTCTTATTTTCTGGTATCAGACATTCTAGACACATATCTCTCATTTTGGTCCTCAAAGCTGAGAAATTATTAAGGAAAGGTTGTACCGATTTCTTAGTTTCTATCACTATGACCGAGCACACGGAACCCGTTCTAAAGGACATTCCTATCGTTCGGGATTATTCTGATATATTTTCAGACGAGTTGCCCGGTATTCCTCCAGAGAGAGAAGTTATCTTCTCTATTGATTTAATTCCGAGAGCTGCACCAGTTTCTAAAGCTCCATATCGGATGTCTACCGTTGAAATGAAGGAGTTAAAGGAACAACTATTGGAGTTATTGGAAAATGGGTTTATCCGACCAAGTACTTCACCTTGGGGAGCGTCGGTCCTCTTTGTTAAAAAGAAGGATGGTTCGATGAGACTATGTGTTGATTATCGGCAATTGAATCAACTCACCATCAAGAATAAATATCCGTTGCCGAGGATTGATGAATTATTCGACCGGATTTCTGGAGCTCGATATTTCTCAAAGATCGATCTTCGATCCGATTGTCATCAATTAAAGATCAAGGAAGGGGATATTCACAAGATTGCTTTTCAGAGTAGGTATGGGCATTACGAGTTCACCGTTATGCCTTTTGGCCTAACAAACGCGCCTGCCGCATTTATGTAATTAATGAACAGCGTATTCAGGCCATACCTCGATCAATTTGTGGTTATTTTCAGTGACGACATTTTGATCTACTCCAAGTCAAAGGGAGAACATGAAGAACATCTCAAGAAGGCCCTTCAATTATTAAGAGATCACAACCTTTATGCCAAATTAAGCAAGTGTCATTTCTGGTTGGAGGAAGTTTCTTTTCTCGGTCACATAATTTCTCGGAACGGTATCGCTGTCGATCCTTCAAAGGTCGAGGCCGTAAAGAACTGGGAAAGACCTACAAGTGTGACGAAAATCTAAAGCTTCTTAGGATTGGCTGGATATTATCGAAGATTTATCAAGGACTTCTCCAAGATTGCGGTATCTTTGACAAGATTGACAAGAAAGGAGAATCCTTTTATATGGTCTGGGGAATGCGAGAAGAGCTTTCAAACTTTAAAGGATTGTCTGACGACTGCCCCTATTCTCACATTACCTACGGAAGGAGGAGGATTCGAAGTGTATGCTGATGCATCCGAAATTGGCCTAGGTTGCGTATTAATGCAACATGGTAAGGTTATACCCTATTCTTAAAGGCAATTAAAGAAACACGAGGAAAATTACCCCATGCATGACCTAGAGTTGGCAGCTGTGGTCTTTGCTTTGAAGATCTGGCGACATTATCTCTATGGCGAAGCCTTTAATGTGTATTCCGATCACAAGAGTCTCAAATGCTTATTCTCTCAAAAGGAGCCCAACATGAGACAAAGACGGTGGTTGGAATACTTAAAAGATTTCGATTTCTGTATACAATACCACCCTGGGAAAGGCAATGCCGTAGCTGATGCTCTTAGCCAGAAGCCAATGGCCTTATTATCAAGTTTGATGGTTAAATAATGGCATCTACTTGAAGAAATGGCAAATTTAAACCTCAATGTGGAGGAGAAGAAAGACGAAGTGTTTATTGCAAATATTCGACTCCAACCTGAGTTACTCTCGGAAATCAAGGAACGGCAAGATGATGATCTGATGATCGTTGAAATTAAAGAGAAACTAGATCAACGACTGGATTTCCTTCTGGCTAATGATGGAAGGTTATTATTCAAAGGAAGAACCTGTATACCCGATTGTTCTACCATCAAGGGTAAAATCTTGGAGTAAGCACATCGGTCAAGGTACACTATTCACCCCGGTGCTACAAAAATGTATCAAGACCTCAAGAGAACTTTCTGGTGGCCTAACATGAAAAGAGAGGTAGCCGAGTTCGTAAGTCGATGCTTGGTATGTCAACAAGTTAAAGCCGAGCACCTCAAACCGGCTGGTAAACTCAAGCCTCTTGAAATATCGGAATGGAAATGGGATAGTATCGGTATGGACTTCATAGTTGGATTGTCGAAGACCCGAAGTGGTTTTGATGCTATATGGGTAATTGTGGACCGGTTAACCAAGTCCGCTCACTTTTTACCTATCAAGACTAAATGGACTGTGGATGTTCTAGCCGTCTTATATATCAAAGAGATCGTAAGGCTGCTTGGTATTCCAAGTTCTATTATTTCATATCGAGATCCAAGATTCACCTCTCACTTCTAGAAAGGTTTACAATCATCTATGGGTACTAGGCTAAGATTTAGCACTACTTTTCACCCTCAGACTGATGGACAAACCGAGAGGACGAATCAGATTATTGAAGATATGTTGAGAGCATGCATGATAGACGTCGGCGGAAGTTGGCATGAACATTTACCATTGACTGAGTTCGCTTATAACAATAGCTATCAGTATACAAATGGCACCATTCGAAGCTCTTTATGGCCGAAGCTGTAGATCGCCTCTATACTGGAGCGAGGTTGGAGAGAAGGATTGCTTGGTCCCGATATTGTCCAAGATACAACTGACAAAATCCAGTTGATTCAAGAAAGATTGAACGTAGCTCAATCACGGCAAAAGAGTTATGCCGACAATCGGAGGAGAGACCTTGAGTTCCAAGTGGGGGAGCACGTCTTCTTAAAGATCTCACCCACTCGTGGAATTAAAAGATTCGGCATCAAAGGAAAGTTGAGTCCAAGATTTATCAGCCCTTTCGAGATTCTGGAGAGAATCGGCGAGGTGGCATACAAGCTGGGTTTGTCTCCTCAACTGGCCGGTGTACATGATGTCTTCCATGTATCAATGCTGAGGAAGTACGTGTTCGATCCTTCGCATGTGATATAGTTTGAAGATTTGAAGCTGCAAAGGACTTATCATATGAAGAAAGATCGATCAAGATACTGGATCGAAAATTACACCAACTGAGGAATCGGGCCATTCCGATGGTAAAAGTTCAATGGAGCAAGCGTGGATTTGAGGAAGCCACCTAGCAATTGGAAGAGTCCATCAAGAAGAAGTTTCCGGACTTAATCTCAGGTTAGAAATTCGACTTCTCTATTCGAAATTTTGAATTTTAGTTATATAATGTGAATTTGGAGGACGAAATTCTTTTAAGTGGGGGAGGATGTAGAAACCCGATAAATTAAAATGACAAATAATTTTTTAATGAATTATATAATTAAAATCTTCACGAAATAATTAAATTATATTTTTACTATATGAAATAAACTAGGTAAATGCATTTACTTGAATTTACTTAAGGTAAATAGAAATTAAATACTCTAACCCTTAGAAAAATCATAGTAAGCCCAATAAAACTCCATATAATAGATTAGGATTACAATTGGCTCATTAGATAATCCATAATGGGTTGAATTAATGGTTAAAGGATTCAATAAAGGTTAAATTAACCTTAAATTCGTAACATGCGTTTAATATGACATTTAAAGGATTAAAATAACTCCATTTCTAGAAGATTGACTCAAGAATCAACCCTTACCTACCAGCCAACTTAGACCAGCCGTTTTTACATTGGTTTCACACAAAATTAAGGCTAGATTAAGAGGAGAAGTTAGAATTTTCTTCTAATTTGGAGTTAATGGGTTTGGTAAAATTAGGTAAGGAATCTTGACAAATTTGGCCAAGTTTTGGCTATAAATAGAACCCCATTCGACCCTTAAATCATCCTTGGTGGCCTAGGCTATGCTGCTTCGGAGATTGGAGGGGATTTGAAGGGAAGATTTAGAGATCAAAGGGCTTTCTTATTATTGGGGCTATATTTCTATCTCTCCTTAGATCTGCTCAAAGGTAGGTGTCTCTTAGGCTAAACCTCAATTAAAACATGCTATCTTGTGTATTTTTCAGTGCTCTTTCCATTGATACTTGTTTCCCTAAATTTCATTAAGAAATGAGCAAATTATGGTCATTTTATTGGAGGGGTATTCCCATTTTTCGTCAGAACCAGAACGTGCTACACCTCAGGAGCGCGTTCTGAACGCGCTGCCCCGACATAGCGCATTCATACAGAGTATTTTCCTGCCCTCAGGGGTCAAACACATAAATTTAAAATATGTATATATTTCTCAGAACGCGCTACCCGAGGGTAGCGCGATCTTCAGATCGCGCTAGCAGAAGCTAGCGCGTTCATAAAATTTTTACTCGGAATACCGAGGGTCAAAATAAAATATTTTGAAAATATATATCTATAGCTATAGAGTAAAAAAACCAACCAACCTCGGCTCAGCACGGCACAAACAAACAAATAAATATATTAATAGTTTCGTATCCACACATAACTCGAGCCCACATCTTATGCCCCTTGGGTCTTGACCCAAGGATGAACTCTCCAACATATAAAACCAAGGAAGTTTTTTCTAACTTCCAATGTTGGACTAAAGTTTAGTCACTATACAATATGAATTATAGCATTTGGAATCCACATTAATTGTAAGCATTCAGTCACCAAAAATAAGGAAAAAGTAATATTAGCATGTTTGAAGTTTTACAGCATGTTAAAAATTATTTTTGTAGAATAAAAATTATTTTTAGCATGTAAAAATCTATTTTTACCATATTATTAGTAAACTAATATTTGAAAAATATTTCCAACATGTTAAAAATTACTTCCAGCATGATAAAATTATTTTATCCATACTGAGATACGAAAACTATTTTTCAGAATGTTAAATCCATTTAAAACTATTTTTTTGCATGCTAAACTTAATTTCCTATTAAATAATTAGTAATTGATGCATGAAAATTACTTTCAGCACGTTAAAATTACTTCCAGCATGATAAAATTATTTCCAGCATGGTAGAATTATTTTTAACATGTTAGAACTATTGTCAGCATATTAAAGCTATTTAAAAACTATTTTTCAGCATGATAAATCTATTTTCCCATCAAATAATTAGTAAATAAATGTAAAAAATTATTTCAGCATGATAAAACTTATTTTGTTATCAGAGAATTTCTGTAATCAACATGGTAAACTTCTTTTTACCATCTCATCTGTAAGTTAATGTATGAGAATTATGTTCGCATGTTAAGTATTAATTTTAGCATGTTAAATATTAATTTTCAGCATGATAAAATTACTCTTAGTATGATAAAATTATTTCTAACATGTTAAAATTACTTTAACATGTTAGAATTATTTTTAGCATGATGAAAATATTTTTAGCATAATAAATCTATTTTCTTAAGCATAAAAATCTATATTTATCATAATATCAGTAAATAAATATATGAAAATTACCTACAACATGTAAAAATATGTTTTATCATGTTATCATCAAATTGGTGTATAAAAATTACTTTTTAGCATGTTAAATTATTTTCTGCATGATAAATCTATTATTCTATCTTATTATCATTTAGCATATCTTATTATCATTAAAAATATCAATAATATGTGAAATCACGATTTTAATTCAAAAGTATATACATATTATCTAAAACTTAATATTTCTGAATTTTAACAGAATTAAGAATGAATTCTCAAATGATTTCGTGAACATGGTGCTTACCTACACCACGTTCATAACAGAAATCGGATTGGCTATAAAATCCGCGTTTTGGCTAAACTAAAATACCTCCATGATATAAAAACTTCCTTAAAATATGCCTAAACACTTGTTAAATCAATTGAACACAAGATTAAATAATGGAATTAAAATAATTCTATTAGTTCTATTTACTTGAATTTTCTTTCTAGTTACCGTTCGTTCTTGAATTCCACGACTTAATGTCGTTAAATATGATGTCTTAAAATTATTATTCACTTATCTTGTAACTTCTTAGATTTTTGCCAGATCTGTACATTTTACAAATGAGCTTATTCTTGAAATTCATTGGCCATAGTGTTAAGTAGATGTCTAAACGTACTTGGGATCTTATGATCCACCGACCCAATGCCTGGCATTAATGGGGCCCGGTCTAGTCCTGGGAGGAGCGCCCGAATGTACTTGTGCCCATGGGAGTTGATTGACCACGATGTGGCATTACACCGAAGTGCATGACTTGTTAGATTGTTACAGCATTCCACTATTCGTACTTGTTACTTGTTACTTGTTTACATGATTACTTAAAAATTACATGAATTGCTTGACTTGCGTGAAACGGCCAATTACATGAAATTCTTTACTTGTTCAACGTTATTACTTGAAAATTTCTCTTGATATCTTGTTATCTCAATTACTTGGAACTTCCACTCATGTTGTACACTTTTCGATGCAACTTGAAAATATTACTTAAATTGTTAAACACTTAAAGATTGCTTGGTTTTTAGAGATATAAAATCCCAATGAACTTTTTGCTCACCCTACGTTTTGGTTAAATTGTTGCAGGAAATGACATTGAACAAGGAAATGGACAAGAGTGAAAGAGTGATTTTCTTTTCCCTAGGATTTATGTAGATCATTAGTGTTTTACAAGAATCATATACTTTGGGTTTGGAAGTTTGTAATTTGCCTTTATGGCTTATGAATTAGCAATGTAAACATATATCTTGATGGAATAAAAGTATCATTTTCTCATCAATCTTTATCTTAGAATTAAATTTGTACATGCTCTGATCGACACGCTTGATTACGACTCGCTCACACCCTCGATATTCCGCGTCGGGGCGTGATAATCGGGGTTCCTCCTGTGGATTCAGGAGAAGGGAGACGATGTCTCCGGTTGCTAGTGACGGGGTGTCACTAGTGGTTCCCATCCGATTTAGAGGAAGGGAGGATTGGTCCTCCGGTTTTTGAGTAATTGGGTGTTACTCAAGTTTCCTTCTGATTTCATCAAAAGAAGAGAGGAGAGTGTTCCTCTGGGTCAAGCTGTTAGGCAGTATTTGTAGCAGACTGAGTCTGCGTCTACTTTGGTAGGGAAGCCTCACTCAGGTTTGGAGTGAGAGGTGGATGTAGGCAGACTGGTGTCTGGCCGAACCCCCTAAAAAATTCTGTGTGCAGTGGTTTGATAGTGCGTTTGTCCATTTCTTCTACCTCCTTCATAGGGTCGATCTGTATGTTTGGTTGAATGTGTCTTGCTCGATATATGGTTGTTTAATCCTTCGATATTGTGAATTGTCTGTTTGTGAGAGTGAATGATCACTATCATTCACTCGCTTATCAGTTGAGGTTTCTGCTCTTTGAGGATCTTTTTCTGTGTTATCTTCTTAATATATACAGTTGTGAAGTGTTGGCACGTGAGCTTAGCAAAACATTAGGTTGCGTCTGCTTGCTAAGTGTTCGATTGTGAGTTGCAATTGAACTTCTGTTCGGTTTGAATCAGCTAGCTTTATTTTCGCACGTATCTGATTTTGAAAGCTTTAATTAAACGAAATTTCTAAAAAGATCCATTCACCCCCCCTCTGGATCTATTTTTCGTGTTCCACCCATTCTAACACACGTTCCCAACTTAATTCTGCTGCATATCTCGGGGCGTGACAGTTAAGTTGGTATCAGAGCCTAGGCTTAAGTAAGTCCAAGGAGAATGTCAAGTCATAAGTTAAGTCCAAGGTTTAAGGACCCACACCTATGAACTAGAAAGAAAATTTCGAACCCATGTGAGACTGGGTAGAGCCCGGGATGAGCTAATTCTTAGATTAAATTAACCTTTAGGTTAATCCCCATAAAAAAATTCCAAAAAAATTATTTTCTCAAGCACCTCATAATGGCCGCTAGCCGTGCAAACTGGGAATCTATGCAACAAACTGTTATGGGTCTCACCCAGGTGCTCCAAACAGTGGCTCAAGCTGGCGCGCGAGCGGGCACGGGTGATTTACGTAGGAATTTCCAGAGCATGAACCCTCCGCGGTTCTCTGGATCATCAAATCCAGATGAAGCAGAAAATTGGATCAATGAAATGGATCGTATCTTCAATGTTATGCAATGCTCGGACCAGGAGAAGGTCCTGCTTGCTACCTTTCAATTAAACAAGGACGCCCAAACATGGTAGAAGCCCACCTCTGCTCATCTACAGAATGCACAACTCACTTGGGAGGAGTTTCTTGATCTCTTCCGAGAGAAGTATTTCTCGGAGCATGTCTAGGAAAGGAAGGCAGCGGAATTTGCCTCTCTGAGGCATGGCATGATGTCAGTGGCGGAGTATGAGCTTCAATGCTCAAGGCTAGCACCGTATGCTCCACATCTTATCAGCACGGAGCTCTTGAAGGCCAATCACTTTATGGACGGTTTAAGGCCCATCTTTGTTCAACAACTTGGGCCTCAAAATATCTGCACATATGCGGAGATGGTCCATCGAGCTCACATATGTGAAAGGACCCTTGAGACGGTCGAGAAATTCAAGGGTAAGGGAGTAGAAGCTAGCTGGAAACATGACAAGCGAGGAAGGAAAGAGGAGAGATGTAGCATCACTGGGTCCTACAAATCCAATGACAATAAGAAGCGGTCTCATAATGGCAACGGGAACGAAAAAAATAAGAAAGTTAAAGAGAAAGAGAAGCAAGTCATGGTGGCTTGCACGTTTTGTGAGAAATTCGATCATTCGGACGAGGAATGCTGGAAGCACCTTCGCGCTTGTCTATGATGTGGAAGCCTGGAGCACCGCATGCTCGATTGCCCCCTCATGAAAGATCAACCTTCTAATGGCGGACGTAGGCGGTACGCTCGTTTAAATGCCGTGCTAGATGAGGAAGTAACCAAGGATGATGGGTTAATGGAAGGTACTATTCAAATTTACTCACATCTTGCCTTTGTGTTATTTGATACTGGTGCTTCTCATTCTTTTATCTCTACCGCTTTTGCTAAAACTTTACTAGTTTCACATGTTTTTCTACCTTCGGACCTAGCTATTACCACACCTTTAGGTCCTGGACCATAGAAGGCCATAATCTCCCAGCGAACCTCGTATGCCTTGACATGGAAGGCTACGATGCCATCCTCGGCATAGATTGGTTATGCGATCATTATGTCGACATCAACTGTCGCAATAGGAGAATTTTCTTTCACAAACCGGATCTCCCATAATTTTCATTCATTGGCATAAAATATTGGAAGCATCCTATTCTCATATCTTCTCTTCACGCCTGCAAACTTATCTCGCAAGGTTGTGAAGCTTTCCTTACTTTCGTAATCATTACCAAGTCTAAGGAAATCATTCTAGAAGAAATCCATGTTGTAAGAGAGTTCCAAGATGTCTTCCCTTCCAAATTACTCAGTTTACCACCAGTAAGTGAAGTGAACTTTTCTATCGAACTTATCCCTAGAGCAGCACCTATTTCAAAAGATCCTTACAAGATGTCCCCCATAGAACTTAAGGAGTTGAAGAAGCAACTTCAAGAGTTATTAGAGAAGGGCTTTATTTGACCAAGCACATCCCCTTGGGGTGCACCAGTCCTATTTGTCAGGAAGAAGGATGTATCTCTCAGGCTGTGTATCGAATACCGGCAGTTAAATCAACTCACCATCAAGAACAAATATCCACTGCCACGTATTGATGAGTTGATCGACCAAATTTTTGGTGCGGAATATTTCTCAAAGATAGACCTCAGGTCTGGTTATCATCAGCTACGGATTGAAGATGAAGATATATCTAAGACTACTTTTCGTAGCAGATATGGCCACTACGAGTTCATGGTTATACCATTTGGGTTAACCAATGTCCCTACAGCTTTCATGCAACTTATAAACAATGTCTTTAGGCCCTATCTTAACCGATTTGTGGTCGTCTTCATTGATGACATTCTTATATATTCCAAGACTCGAGAAGAGCATGAAGAGCATTTAAGAATAGCTTTACAAACACTAATGGAACACCAACTCTATGCAAAGCTCAATAAATGTGAATTTTGGCTAAAAGAAGTCTCATTCCTTGGTCATATCATATCAAAAGATGGTATCGTGGTGGATCCTTCTAAGGTCGAAGCTATCAAGAGTTGGAGCCGACCGACAACTATATCTGAAATCAGGTGCCTTCTTGGTTTGGCTGGCTATTACCGGCGATTCATCAAGGATTTCTCTAAGATCGCCGTACCTCTGACCAAGCTTATAAGAAAGGAAAACCCCTTTATATGGTCAAAGCATTGTGAAGAGAGTTTCTTGACTCTCAAGGAACATCTGACTACTGCGCCTGTATTAGCACTGCCCGTGGAAGGTGGTTGTCATGGCCCGACGCGGAATATCGGGTCGTACAGTTAGAAACTAGCTAGAAATCATATAAATATTCTAAACTAAATAATTACACAGGTGCTAAGAAAAGAGATAACTTATTGATCATGAAATATTCCAAATCTAGTACAATATCCTTAAACCAACTTAATACAAACTGAGACAATAACAACTCAATCAATAATATCATAACTTAAACTAAACACACACTAAGGCACAACTACAAGTAGGATAACTATGCCAACTCCAACTCTAGAACTGGTGCACTCAAAGATATCACTCATGCCCCTCCCCATCGGTATGCGCATCATCACCTGAACAGCCTGGAAAGGGGGGAAACAACAACTATGAGCTGACGCTCAGTATGAAATAACAGGCAAGTTTACGTGATTAACAATTTAATTACATTTTCATATGCCATGCTAATAAAAGAAATAAATGACGATACAATGAAACAACGTAATAAAAGATCTTGCAAGGTCAAGAAATATATGATGACAAGCATTAACAAGATAACAAGTACAAGAATTTACAACAGGATATAGTAATAGAGAATTGGCCAACAAGTAAGTAATTTAAACATCATTTCAAGCACGATCAAGTAACAAGAGTAACACGAGATTTTCATGTCATAGACGTCACACTAGTCATGCACTCGGTGCAATGCCTCACCATGTCATTATAACATCCCATGGGCTCAATAATTTTTTGGGCGCTCTCCCCAGGACCAGACCGGGCCCTTATGATGCGTTGGCATTGATTTATTGGATCCAAGATCTCACGTTGTCTAGACATTCAGTCAAGTTAAATGGCCAATTTAATCAGAAGAATTTCTGTCAGAAGTTCAAGATTTAAAGGACTAACCTGTCCTCGGATTCATTAACTTAAAAACTCGGTATACGGTCACTTCTGGGCCGTTTGACAGGACATACGGCTACTACTGGCCGTATTACAAGAACTGGATCAAATCTCAGTCCACGAGGTCAAGAATGAACGGTTGACAGTGCCGTTCAGGTAAGTAAGCAGTACGTGACCTTAAGACACAATTACGATACTTATACGGACTACACTAGACCGTTCATGGAGACAAGCGGTCAACTATGAGCTACTCATGTGCTGATTAGCCCAAGTCGATCCGTACTTATAACTCAGCGATTTGGTCACAATTTTCAGGTCGTAGCCGGGTCATACGGGTCCCAAAATGGCGGATTCTAACTTGCTGAATAGAGTGTCCGGATAGAATCGCACTAAGGGACAGCAATTTAGGTTTAATGGCCGTAATGCCATATAGATTGTTAGTGTGCTATTAGTCTATTCTACCGGGGTATAAGGACTTTTAATTGATTTCCTAACAGCCATTTAAAAATACCTTGATTCGTGAATTATTATAAATCTCAATTCAAGAGATAAGTTAATTACAAGATGGTAACTCAAGATACTAGAACAAGTCAATAATAACAATAGACAGTAATACAAGACAGTAATTTACTTTCAAAATTACCATTTTGATATATGGGTTTTTAATTAACCATTTGTGTGCGTTGAAGTGGAGATAGTAATCGGGATGGTTTATACACTTTGTTCTTCAATTTTGGATTGAGGAACGCCGGGCTTAATTTGGGATCAATGGGTTGCATGTATGGGTCATTGGTTCCTCAAAATATGGTTTTCAATTGGACTAGCCTTGAATGGGTCGATCCCCTCACGGTCCGGATCGATCCTCGGGTCGAAAACAAGCCCACCGGGGCTGTCAGCAAATGGGTCGACCCATTGGGTCGACCCCTGGAAATCCAGGGTGTATGGGTCGACCCATTGGGTCGACCCCTGGAAAACCAGGGGTCTGCCAACATGTGGGTCGACCCTCGCACGGACAGACTCCTGTCTGTGTATGGGTCGACCCCCGGGGTGTATGGGTCGACCCAATGGGTCGACCCCTGCGTTCGCAGACGCGAACGTGACTTCTGTAAAATGAAAAAATCTCACCCAATTGGGGTCTAATTGGACTGAGATCTTAACCCCATGCCCATAGGTTCTTGATGGACATATTAGGGTTATAATACAAGGGTTTGGAACCCGAAATTCACCAGAAAACTAATCGAAATCATAACATATCTAGGAAGAACACTTAAAAACCTAGTCTTAACATGCTTCTAATCAAACATGAAATTCTCTAAGCATGGTCTATAAAAATTGGGGCTTTCTATATCAAAAGAAAGCTTACTCAACGCTGATTCCAACCATATATGACATGCTATATTGGGATTAAGATTAATAACTCGAAATCATGATTTAACTCAAAAGAATACATCATAAACCACGTCTAGACATGCTCTTACTCAAATCAGAAATTCTCTAAACATGATGCATAAAATTTAGGGCTTTCTACGCCAAATGAAAGCTAACATGCTGCTGATTACAACCATATATGTTAATTAGAGTTTGGTCTGTTATAACCTACCTCAATCGAAGAGAGATTTAGAAGTTAGAACGAAGAATGCCCGTTTGACAGCCCTTCCCTATTTCCATGAGATCTCCCTCCACACCTAATAGAATTTGGGGCTTTTACTGCCAATGGAAAGAGCTCTCCGAGAGGATCAAAATGGTATACTCATGCGCAGATTTTGGTCGAGGGTACCTACCTTAATCGAAGTAACAAAGAGGGCCAAAGAAAAACCCACGAACTCGGACACACCTCCAATAAACGCGAGAGATCTCTCTAGATCGGAATCCTCTGCGAACACCACTGCTACCAAATGAAAATAGACACATGGGGCTTTCTTTTAATAGGTCATACTCATTCTGGATCCTTCCAGGAAGGGAGAAATCGTCCCTTGAAGTGGCGTGTTCAAACCGCAGCCGCCAAAGTTGACCTAGCCCATGCGCGACCAAATGCTCCCCATAAGCTCAAAATTTCGTGACATTATGAGAGGGGAAATGATCCTCTCTTTAATACCTTTCATTTGCCCCTGGAATCACCTCATTTGATTGAGAAATGAGCTCGAATTTGATGTTTTAAGGTGGTGGTTACTATTGAGCACGAATTTGGTTAGATAAGTGTGAAAATTTGACTAATCCCACTGATTCGGCCTAGTTAATGATTTTATTAGGCTTAGTCATAGAAGACAAAATTATTAAACGCAATTGATTCTACAAGAATATGATTTTTATGGATTTTTATAAAATAGTCGAAATGTGACTTATTCTATTTATTAAAGAATTAATCTAATTAATTTTGAATTAATTCCCATAAGTTCAAATAAATTCAAATAATTTCTAATTAAATTCAAATAAATTTATAATTAAATATCTAGAAGAATTTGGGATATTACACCCTCCCCCACTTAAAGAATTTGGTCCTCCAAATTCACTGCACGTTAATACAGAGATAGGGAAAGACTAGCTCACCTAGAATAAGTCAGGATACCGCTTCCGCATAGTATCTTCAGACTCCCAAGTAGCTTCCTCAGCTCCACGCCGACTCCACTGAATTTTTACCATAGGTATGGAACGATTCTGGAGTTGCTGTTGCCTCCGATCCAGAATCTTGATAGGCCTTTCTTCATAGGTCAAATCTTCCTTCAATTCAAAATCCACATGTTGAATGATGTGAGTGGGGTCGTGGTTGAGCTCGACAGTCATTGTTAAATATGCCGTGCCACACAAATTTCAAATATTTATAACCGCACTCACTCACTTATGGATTTTGAAATACGAGTACAGTGGTGAATACGGGTCGATCCCACGGGGAGAGAATATTTGATTTTAGTTCAAGTTGGAGATACCCTTATGTTTGGAAAAGTAAATTTTATGTTTTGAGTGCGATTATCACTAAGTGGAATTGAAATTGTAACTTTAAATGATAAGAGATAAGTAAAGGAATAATTAGCCAATTGAATGAAGAATGCCGTCGTTTCCACGCCGAGCCTTTGATGAAGATCGCTCCGCCTAGGAAGTCGACGCCGTGAGAGGATTTGAAGAAGAATTACAGCTTCGGGTATGTTTGAAGAAACACTTAAGAAGACAAGGGTTGCATATAACAAGTTTGAAAACTTAAGTTTGAAAATATAACAGAATTCAAGTGAAAATAGGGATTGGAAGAAAAAAACATAACTTCAAATCTAGACGGAATTAGAAGAAGTGTAAAACATGAACGTTGTAGAGAATGGAAAGAGGAAGAACTTTGATGAAGAACACAGACACAGAAAATAAGAGGAAGGCAATGAAAAATCAAGATCTATCACTGCTGGTGAATAGTGACTGACAGAAAAACAGCACCTTAAAAAATTAATTCTAACTCTAAAAATACACAGAATTAGACAAAGTGGTAGAAGAATGAAATGGAGATCGATAAGAGAGGAACAAAGTTGATGAAGAACTCAGGTTGAAAATAGGTCTAGAAAGGCTTCAAAACATAAGAAAACTAGAATGTCTCAGCACGGATGAACAGTTGACACCTAAAACAGCACTTAAGAAAACGGACCAGAACTCTATGAAGTAAGAAGAATTTGAAGAAATGATCAACAGAGAAGTTGAAGAGCACTTGAAAACAAACAACTTTTATGAAGAACACAAATTGAAATGAAGATCACAATCATGAGAAATAAGGCTAGGAAAAGGCTAAATTCAAAAATGAAACTTTTATTGAAAGAACTTCAACTTACAACTTTGACTTCAAAAGCATGTAAAATACAACTCTAACAATCAACAACTTCAGAAAAATAAAGAACAAACTTACATTAAACATGATCCATAGCTAGCTCGCTCTCCCTACTCAACCCTCACTCACCACTCACCCCATTCCATTTGTAAGACCCCAAATTCTTTAGAAATTTATTTATAAAGTTATTTGTAATTACTTGGAATTTATTTGAAGTTATTCGAAATTAATGAGAATTATCCAAATTAATTGGATTAATTAATTAATTAATAGAATAAGTTATTTTTCTACTATTTTCTAAAAATCCCCAAAAATCACATCTTGTAGAATTAATTTTGTTTATCAACTTTGTCTTCTACAATTAAGCCTAATACAATCGTTTATTAAGCCGAATTAGCGAACTAATTCTTCCGAACTTAATATTTAATTAATTACGGAATAGTAGAAATGGAATTTTATTTACCATATAAAAATTCATAAAAATAGTAATTAAATAATAGATGCTTCGACTAACACTTTTGTCTTCTTGGAGTAAGCCTAATTAAATCATTATCTAGGCCTAATCAGTGGATTAAGTCTGACTTATAACCCACCTAACCCAAATTCGAATTTACTATTCACCCAAACTTTGAACATCAAATTCGAGCTTGATTCTCAACCAAATGGGGTGATTCCAGAGGCAAATGAAAGGTATTACATAAAGGAACATTTACCCTCAATCAATTTGAGGTAAACTTAGCCCCAAAACATGTTGCCGACATAGTTTGGTCAAGTCAAGGATTTCGGCGCCGTTTCTAAACACGTAGCTTGCAGCAGCAAATACTCCTAATTCAGAAGGCTCCAGAAGCTCTATGAGCTATCAAAATGAAGCCCTACGAGTTTTCTTTCATTTGGCTGCTGTGGGGTTCGCTGAAATTTCGGATCTGGAGAGATCTAGTTCGATTTGTGGAGGTCGGTCAGTAGGCCGTTGGCTTCCCTTCATCCTTCTTTGATCAATCGATTAAGGTAGGAATTCTCAACCAAATCTTGATTATGAGTATAGCAAATTGTACCTCTCATCGAGCTCTTTCCATTGGTGGCAAAAGCCCCAATTTTCATTAGGTATCCGTGGAGATATCGAAGTTTTAGTGAGGTGCTGTCAAGTTGTTCTTTATTCTAGGTTTCGAGTTCCTTCTTCAATTTGAGGTAGGTGATAACAGCCCAATTTCTAATTAACATACATGAATGTAATCAATAGCATGTTAGCTTTCTTTTGACATCAAAATCCCCAATTTTTATAGATCATGCCTAGAGTATTTCGTGTGTTATTAGAAGCATGCTAGCAAGCTAGACTTCACTTGTGTTCTTCATAGAATAAGATTTATTTCATTAGATTCCTATCGAAATTCGTGATTTAAAATTGTGTTTTATGACCCCAAGATGCATATTAATGACCCTAGAGTCTATGGCTATAATCCCAATACATTTAGACCCCAATTCATGGAGTTTTCATGTTTTTTTTTTTAGGCCTTTTTGGGTCTGGAAATCAAGGGGTCGACCCACGGGTCGACCCATTTCAAACCCTGCAAGCAGCAATGCTGCCTTGCATGGGTCGACCCAATGGGTCGACCCACAGCCTGCAGGGGTCGACCCATGGGTCGACCCATGCAGCCAGGATTGCAGGGGTCGACCCATCCCTGGAATTTTTCCAGGGGTCGACCCATCCCTGGAATTTTTCCAGGGGTCGACCCAAAGGGTCGACCCATGCATTGTAAACCCGTTTTTTTTGATGATTTGACCCGGGGATCAATCCGGATCATCGGGGAATCAAACCATTCAACCTAAACACTTTGAAAACTACATTTTTGAGGAACTAATGACCTATTCATGTACCCTTTTTAGTTTCAATTAACATTGGTCCATACATGCAAACTTAGTGTAAAAACACACCGTTTATCATCTTCATTTCAATGCATACAAGATTAAATAGAAACCCACATAATTAGTGGTTAATGGTGTAACTAAATCTCTGTTAATGCATTCTATTTCACTCCTGTGGGAGTTGTTCTTTGCCTTATCATCTTGAATCAGCTTCTTGGCAATTGTCTTAATGCAAATGATAATGGTTAAATCATGATATCTTAACTTGATGATTAGGATTAATATGTTGATTAGCTTGTTTGATTGCTGCTGTTGTACAGTAGCGCAGCATGATTAACTCTTGTTGTGACTTGATTTCAATCTCCTTGATAATTATACTTACCTTGAAATTCTGGAAATGAATCTCTTTCCTACTTGATATTGTTATTGCTACTTAGCTTAAACCTTGGAATTCTGGCCATAAACTGTGGAAGTCTAGATTCGTGGGATCTTTGATCCAAAGAAATCAATGCCTGGCAAATAATTAAGGGCTCGGTCTGGTCCTGGGAAGAGCGCCCGAACACTACGTGTACCCCTGGGAGGTGAATGACTAGGTGTGGCATTTGGCACCAGTACTTGACATGTGTTAAATCTAGGACTGTCCACTACTCTCTCCACTACTCTCTCCACTACTCTCTACATTACTTTCTACTACTTTTCACTTTCCACTCGTCACTGTTCTATACTCTACTTGTGGTTACTGTACTTGCTCATTACTTGGACGTGGAAATGAAATTACATACGTGCTTGACATGACTTGAATTGACTTGATATGGCCAACTTTTTATCGTTATCTCCTGTAATAAATTCTTGTCTTACTATTCTATTCATTATATTTCTTGACCTTGCAAGATCTTTGAATTTCGTTTCGTGATATCATCGTTATCTTTTTATTGTTTTTATCATTTGTAGCATGACATTTTGAAAATGTAATTAAACTGTTAATCACTTATACATGTCTGTTACTTCCTACTGAGCGTTAGCTCACACCCCGTTGTTTCCCCCTTTTTCCAGGCTTTTCAGGTGACGCGCTTACCGATGGGGAAGGGCAGGAGTGATGTCTTGAGTGTATCAGTTCTAGTGTGTTAGCAGTGTGTTATTGTTAGTTGTGTTTGGAGATCATTTAGTTTCAGTTTGTTATTGAGTTTTAGTGGTTGATTATTCCAGTTGTATTAAGTTGAACTTGAGGATTATTGTATTAGTCGTGGTTTATTATTAATCATTAGCATTTCCATCTTGTAGCACTTGTGTATTGTTTTAGATTTAGTTCCCTCTCTTGCTAGCGTGTCCCTAACTGTACGTCCCGATACTTCAGCCTTGTTCGGGGCGTGACAGTTTAGTTGGTATCAGAGCCCTAGGTTTCACATTCCTAGGTTTCCTAAGTTTAAGTTTTCTTGCATTGCATCCCAATAATCGGTATATCAAAAGGTGTTGTCCGAACGTTAGGCTACGCCTATCGGAAAGGTCGCACACTTGCGCGAGTGGTCTTCGGACCGATTACCTCCGCCCGGTACCGAGTTTTGGTCGTGTCTAGGTGCACTAGATCCCTAACCTTGTAAAAGTCTAAGACCTGACCTGTGAGATTGGGTAGAACTTGGGTTAAGTTCGTTTCTTAATCGTGTAATTATCTATCTTATTTGAACCTAAGTAACCTATTTCTCGTGTAGATGGCAGCTGATCGTGCTGAATGGAGGAATCTGCAACGTACGGTTCAAGGCCTTACTCAGGCCCTTCAGCAAGTAGCTCAGGCAGGAGCGGCACCACATGGCACCGGTGATCTATACCGGAACTTCCGCGGAATGAATCCGCCTAGATTCGCTGGTTCGACTGACCCTGACCAAGCCGAGCACTGGCTAGACGAGATGGGGAGAATCTTTGAAGTTATGCAATGCACCAACCAGGAGCGTGTCCTTTTGTCCACATTTCAACTGGAACATGATGCACGTACTTGGTGGGATTCTATCAAGGCAACTCTCGGAGATCGGCAAGTTATGTGGGAAGAGTTCGAGGAATTCTTCAACAGCAAGTATTTTTCCGATAGAGTGCAAGAGAAGAAAGCGGCAGAGTTCGCGGCCTTGAAACAGCGAGGTTTGTCCGTGGCAGAGTATGAGGCTAAATTCGCACGGCTTTCTCGATATGCTACACATCTCATTTCCACCGAGAAGATGAAGGCGAAGCGCTTTCTCAATGGTTTGAAGCTTCATTATATCAACCAATTGGCACCGATGAAGATTTCCACTTATTTCGAGATGGTAAGGAAAGCACAAGTTCTAGAGGATACTCTTGAAATGACGGAGAGAATCCGTGGGAAAGGCACCAAGAAAGAATTACCTACGGGTTCCGGGAGTGTCAAACCCGGGTATACCAAGAAGAGACCTGTTAGTGGACCTGGTTCGTGGAGCGGGTCCGGATCATGGAAGGGCAAGATGCCGAGGCATGAAGACAAGAAGCCTGGCCCTATTGTTCCATTTAAGGGCGTGTGCAACTATTGTGATCGTCCGGGTCACAAGATAGAGGAGTGCTGGCGCAAGCAAGGCGCATGTTTGCGGTGTGGAAGCAAGGAGCACCGTATCCCCAATTGCCCTCTCATATCGGAACAAGCTACACCGGCAAAACCTCTAGTCTTCAAGAAACCACAAGGCAAGCTTCAAGCTTTACATGAAGATGAAACTGGGATTTCTGATGATGGCGGACTCGTCGAAGGTACCCTTATTATAATCGATAAGCCCGCGTTTGCTCTCTTTGATACTGGTGCAACACATTCTTTTATTTCACGGAGATTTGCTAAGTCATTAGCTGTGGAACCTGTTTTGATGAATACTCCGTTAGAGATTTCAACCCCTATTGGCACTAGATCAACAATCCAGTATATCTATCCTTCTAGTAAGGTTATGATTGGTGAACAAAACTTTCCAGCAGATTTGGTCTGCATGGATATGAAGGATTATGATGTAATCCTAAGAGCAGATTGGTTGGCCAAGTATGAGGCCAATGTTCACTGTAGTTCTAGCTCAGTGACTTTTACTGGACATTCTGGTTTATCTTTTACGGGAGTCAAACACCATAACTCCGTACCACTCATTTCGGCTCTTCGAGCTGATAAGCTTTTAAGGCATGGGTGTGAGGCTTTTCTAGCCTTTGTTTGTGCAACTCCTGAGCAGCAGATGGAGATTAAGGACATTCCTGTTGTCCGAGATTTTTCTGATGTCTTTCCAGAGGAACTACCAGGACTTCCGCCTGAACGGGAAGTTATCTTTTCTATTGATCTTATTCCTGGCACAGCTCCTATTTCTAAGGCTCCTTATCGTATGTCTCCTGCGGAACTGAGGGAACTGAAGCAGCAACTGATGGAATTACTCGAGAAGGGTTTTATTCGTCCTAGTACTTCTCCGTGGGGAGCCCCTGTGTTGTTCGTCAGGAAGAAAGATGGTTCGATGAGGTTGTGCATTGATTATCGGCAAATAAACCAGCAGACTGTCAAGAACAAATATCCCTTGCCGAGGATTGACGAGTTATTTGACCAGATAGCGGGAGCTCAATATTTCTCTAAGATCGATCTTCGATCTGGATATCACCAGTTGCGGATTAAGGAAGAGGATATTTATAAAACAGCTTTCGCAGCAGGTATGGTCATTTTGAATTTGTCGTTATGCCTTTTGGTCTAACGAATGCTCCAGCAGCTTTCATGCAGTTGATGAACGATGTATTTCGGCCCTATCTTGATCAATGGGTCGTAGTCTTTATTGATGACATCCTGATTTATTCTAAGAATGAGGAGGAGCATGCTGAGCATCTGAGAATGGCATTGCAACTATTGAAAGATCATCAGCTATATGCTAAGTTCAGTAAGTGTGAGTTCTGGCTACAAGAAGTGTCCTTTCTCGGACATATTATCACCAAGGAAGGTATTTCTGTTGATCCTTCGAAGATTGAGGCAGTGAAGAATTGGGAGCAGCCTACTAGTGCAACTGAAGTTAGAAGTTTCCTAGGCCTGGCAGGCTATTACCGAAGATTTATTCAAGATTTCTCCAAGATTGCAGTACCTATGACAAGATTAACCCGCAAGGAGAACAAGTTTGATTGGTCAGATGATTGTCAGCGAAGCTTTCAGACTCTGAAGGAGTGTTTGACTACTGCACCTGTTTTGGCTTTACCTTCTAGTGAAGGAGGATTCGTTGTTTATACTGATGCTTCAGGTATTGGCTTAGGCTGTGTACTCATGCAGCATGGGAAGGTGATTGCCTATTCCTCTAGGCAGTTGAGGAAGCACGAAGATAATTATCCTGTTCATGATTTGGAACTTGCTGCAGTCGTGTTTGCTTTGAAGATATGGAGGCATTACTTGTATGGAGAAACCTTTACAGTGTTTTCAGATCATAAAGTTTGAAGTATTTATTCTCTCAAAAGGAACTCAACATGAGGCAGCGGAGATGGTTGGAGTACTTGAAAGACTTCGACTTCTCGATTGAGTATCATCCTGGCAAAGGTAATGTTGTGGCAGATGCATTAAGCCGGAAGCCGGTAGCTAGATTGTCAAGTCTCATGTTACAAGAATGGAGATTGTTGGAACAATTATCTAGTCTGGATCTCAATATTGACAATGATCGGATCTTGATTGCTCAGATTCAACTTAAACCTGAAATATTGATAGAGATCAAGTCCTTGCAAGATAATGACCCGAGTTGGTAGAGATCAAGGGAAGCTGAGCAGCAGACCTGACTTCATGTTGGCCGATGATGGTAGATTATTATTTAAAGGCAGAACTTGTGTTCCGGATGAGGTTACAATAAAGAACAAAATTCTTGAGGAAGCCATAGATCCAGATATACCATTCATCCTGGAGGCACTAAGATGTACCGAGATTTGAAAAGGTCCTTTTGGTGGCCGAATATGAAAAGAGAAGTTGCAGATTTTGTGAGCAGATGTTTGGTATGTCAGCAAGTTAAGGCCGAACATTTCAGACCAGCAGGGAAATTGAAACCACTCGACATACCCCAATGGAAGTGGGAAAGTATTGGCATGGATTTCATTATGGGTCTACCTAGGACTCGTGGTGGATTTGATGCGATATGGGTGATTGTCGATCGATTGACAAAGTCGGCTCATTTCTTACCAATTAAGTCCAAGTGGACGATTGATGTATTGGCTGCTTTGTATATAAAGGAAGTGGTGAGATTGCATGGTATTCCAGTGAATATAGTATCTGATCGAGACCCCAGATTTACTTCACATTTCTGGAAGGGACTGCAAGAGTCTTTGGGTACTCGTCTGAATTTCAGTACTGCTTTTCATCCACAGACAGATGGACAGACTGAAAGAACCAATCAGATAGTGGAAGATATGTTGCGAGCTTGCATGATTGATTTCGGTGGTAATTGGAGTGAGCATTTGGCATTAATTGAATTCGCTACAATAACAGCTATCAGTCTAGCATTCAGATGGCTCCTTTTGAAGCACTATATGGTAGAAGTTGTCGTTCCCCGTTGTGTTGGGACGAGGTAGGTGAGAAACAGTGGCTTGGACCAGATCTTGTTTCGGAATCATCACAGAACATCCGTGTTATCCGAGACCGGTTACAAGTAGCCCAGTCAAGACAGAAGAGTTATGCCGACAACAGGAGAAGGGATTTGGAATTTCAGGTTGGCGAGCATGTGTTCTTAAAGGTCTCTCCGACGAGAGGGATCCGAAGATTTGGCATTCATGGCAAGCTGAGTCCGAGGTACATTGGTCCATTCGAGATTCTAGATAGAGTGGGAGAGGTGGCATACAGACTGGCTTTACCACCGCATTTGTCTGGCGTACATAATGTTTTCCATGTGTCTATGTTACGGAAATATGTGTACGATCCCACTCATATCATTCAACAAGTGGATTTTGAACTGAAGGAAGATTTGACCTATGAGGAAAGACCTGTCAAGATTCTGGACCGGAAGCATCAGCAACTCCGGAATCGTTCGATACCGATGGTCAAGATTCAGTGGAGTCGGCGTGGGACCGAAGAAGCTACATGGGAGTCTGAAGAGACTATGCGAAAGCGGTATCCCGATCTATTCTAGGTGAGCGATCTTTTTCTACTCTCAGTTTTAGTGCAGTGAATTTGGAGGACCAAATTCCTTTAAGTAGGGGAGGGTGTAAGACCCCAAATTCTTTAGAAATTTATTTAGAAAGTTATTTGTAATTACTTGGAATTTATTTGAAGTTATTCGAAATTAATGAGAATTATCCAAATTAATTGGATTAATTAATTAATTAATAGAATAAGTCATTTTTCTACTATTTTCTAAAAATCCCCAAAAATCACATCTTGTAGAATTAATTTTGTTTATCAACTTTGTCTTCTACAATTAAGCCTAATACAATCGTTTATTAAGCCGAATTAGCGAACTAATTCTTCCGAACTTAATATTTAATTAATTACGGAATAGTAGAAATGGAATTTTATTTACCATATAAAAATTCATAAAAATAGTAATTAAATAATAGATGCTTCGACTAACACTTTTGTCTTCTTGGAGTAAGCCTAATTAAATCATTATCTAGGCCTAATCAGTGGATTAAGCCTGACTTATAACCCACCTAACCCAAATTCGAATTTACTATTCACCCAAACTTTGAACATCAAATTCGAGCTTGATTCTCAACCAAATGGGGTAATTCCAGAGGCAAATGAAAGGTATTACATAAAGGAACATTTACCCTTAATCAATTTGAGGTAAACTTAGCCCCAAAACGTGCTGCCGACATAGTTTGATCAAGTCAAGGATTTCGGCACCGTTTCTAAACACGTAGCTTGCAGCAGCAAATACTCCCAATTCAGAAGGCTCCAGAAGCTCTATGAGCTATCAAAATGAAGCCCTACGAGTCTTCTTTCATTTGGCTACTGTGGGGTTCGCTGAAATTTCGGATCTGGAGAGATCTAGTTCGATTTGTGGAGGTCGATCTGTAGGCCGTTGGCTTCCCTTCATCCTTTTTTGATCAATCGATTAAGGTAGGAATTCTCAACCAAATCTTGATCATGAGTATAGCAAATTGTACCTCTCATCGAGCTCTTTCCATTGGTGGCAAAAGCCCCAATTTTCATTAGGTATCCGTGGAGATATCGAAGTTTTAGTGAGGTGCTGTCAAGTTGTTCTTTATTCTAGGTTTTGAGTTCCTTCTTCAATTTGAGGTAGGTGATAACAGCCCAATTTCTAATTAACATACATGAATGTAATCAATAGCATATTAGATTTCTTTTGACATCAAAATCCCCAATTTTTATAGATCAT
Organism: Amorphophallus konjac; assembly: GCA_022559845.1. Lineage (NCBI taxonomy): Eukaryota > Viridiplantae > Streptophyta > Magnoliopsida > Alismatales > Araceae > Amorphophallus > Amorphophallus konjac. The sequence goes on along the minus strand of CM040121.1, from coordinate 228,561,417 downwards.
GCCTAGAGTATTTCGTGTGTTATTAGAAGCATGCTAGCAAGCTAGACTTCACTTGTGTTCTTCATAGAATAGGATTTATTTCATTGGATTCCTATCGAAATTCGTGATTTAAAATTGTGTTTTATGACCCCAAGATGCATATTAATGACCCTAGAGTCTATGGTTATAATCCCAATACATTTAGACCCCAATTCATGGAGTTTTCATGTTTTTTTTTAGGCCTTTTTGGGTCTGGAAATCAAGGGGTCGACCCACGGGTCGACCCATTTCAAACCCTGCAAGCAGCAATGCTGCCTTGCATGGGTCGACCCAATGGGTCGACCCACAGCCTGCAGGGGTCGACCCATGGGTCGACCCATGCAGCCAGGATTGCAGGGGTCGACCCATCCCTGGAATTTTTCCAGGGGTCGACCCAAAGGGTCGACCCATGCATTGTAAACCCGTTTTTTTTGATGATTTGACCCGGGGATCAATCCGGATCATCGGGGAATCAAACCATTCAACCTAAACACTTTGAAAACTACATTTTTGAGGAACTAATGACCTATTCATGTACCCTTTTAGTTTCAATTAACATTGGTCCATACATGCAAACTTAGTGTAAAAACACACCGTTTATCATCTTCATTTCAATGCATACAAGATTAAATAGAAACCCACATAATTAGTGGTTAATGGTGTAACTAAATCTCTGTTAATGCATTCTATTTCACTCCTGTGGGAGTTGTTCTTTGCCTTATCATCTTGAATCAGCTTCTTGGCAATTGTCTTAATGCAAATGATAATGGTTAAATCATGATATCTTAACTTGATGATTAGGATTAATATGTTGATTAGCTTGTTTGATTGCTGCTGTTGTACAGTAGCGCAGCACGATTAACTCTTGTTGTGACTTGATTTCAATCTCCTTGATGATTATACTTACCTTGAAATTCTGGAAATGAATCTCCTTCCTACTTGAAGTTGTTATTGCTACTTAGTTTAAACCTTGGAATTCTGGCCATAAACTGTGGAAGTCTAGATTCGTGGGATCTTTGATCCAAAGAAATCAATGCCTGGCAAACAATTAAGGGCTCGGTCTGGTCCTGGGAAGAGCGCCCGAACACTACGTGTACCCCTGGGAGGTGAATGACTAGGTGTGGCATTTGGCACCAGTACTTGACATGTGTTAAATCTAGGACTGTCCACTACTCTCTCCACTACTCTCTCCACTACTCTCTACATTACTTTCTACTACTTTTCACTTTCCACTCGTCACTGTTCTATACTCTACTTGTGGTTACTGTACTTGCTCATTACTTGGACGTGGAAATGAAATTACATACGTGCTTGACATGACTTGAATTGACTTGATATGGCCAACTTTTTATCGTTATCTCCTGTAATAAATTCTTGTCTTACTATTCTATTCATTATATTTCTTGACCTTGCAAGATCTTTGAATTTCGTTTCGTGATATCATCGTTATCTTTTTATTGTTTTTATCATTTGTAGCATGACATTTTGAAAATGTAATTAAACTGTTAATCACTTATACATGTCTGTTACTTCCTACTGAGCGTTAGCTCACACCCCGTTGTTTCCCCCTTTTTCCAGACTTTTCAGGTGACGCGCTTACCGATGGGGAAGGGCAGGAGTGATGTCTTGAGTGTATCAGTTCTAGTGTGTTAGCAGTGTGTTATTGTTAGTTGTGTTTGGAGATCATTTAGTTTCAGTTTGTTATTGAGTTTTAGTGGTTGATTATTCCAGTTGTATTAAGTTGAACTTGAGGATTATTGTATTAGTCGTGGTTTATTATTAATCATTAGCATTTCCATCTTGTAGCACTTGTGTATTGTTTTAGATTTAGTTCCCTCTCTTGCTAGCGTGTCCCTAACTGTACGTCCCGATACTTTCGCCTTGTTCGGGGCGTGACACCATTACACATGAAGCCCTTATATAGGGTTACAAACTCTTCTTGCCCATGTGAAACAATCAAGTGCACCTAATTTTGACCCAACTTGGTAGGCTGGAATGTGCTGCACCTTTGTCATTTTTTTCTGATTTTTTCCAAAAAAATTTTGAAATTTTTATGGCCCTTTTTCTCCTTCTTTCTCTCTTATTCTCTCTCTGCCGGCGCAACGTGCCGACCGCCGTCCGGTAGGTGGCCTACCGCCGTGGGCCCCTGGTGCGCCCGCCGCGTCCTGCCCCGCCACGCCGCCCGCGTGTCGCACGCGGGCGCGTGCGCCCGCGCCTCCGGTGACGCGCCTGTGGGCGCCGCTCCGCCTGCCACGACCCCCGCGCCGGCCACGAGCCCTGCCTCCACGAACCCCCCCGCCATTCGCCCTTCTCGCCTCTTCGCCCGTGCGGGCGGCGAAGGCGGGAAGGGGGGGCGGGGGTTTTAAACTTTTTTTTTGTTTTTTTAATATATATATATATATATATAGCTATATATATATCTATAAATAGTTAGAAAATTCTAAAAAATAGTAAATAAATTTATTTTTTGTTCTAAAATTTTTTTATTTTCTTTTTGAACAATTTCCTGAGCTTTGGCCCATTCAAAATATAATTTTTTTTCTTTTTCTTTTTCTTGGAGCTTTTCTCGTACTACGTGCCTGCATAAATACACAAAAATCGTTATTAAAATTAGTTAATTTCATAAAATTAAACATTTGATTCAAACTCAATAATAAGTGTGAGAAGTGTATATTTATGATTATTTAAGCTCATAAAAATGTGTATAATTATGAATTAAGATGTAAAAATACACATTTATCAGGTCGTACACATATTTTCGCAACATAGACACGTGGAAAATATTGTGTACGCCAGACAACTGAGGTGGTAAAGCCAGCCTGTAACCAACCTCTCCCACTCTATCGAGGATCTCGAACGGACCAATATATCTCGGACTCAGCTTGCCATGAATGCCAAATCTTCGAATCCCTCTTGTAGGAGAGACTTTCAGAAATACATGCTCGCCAACTTGAAATTCCAATGCCTTCTTCTATTATCGACATAACTCTTCTGTCTTGATTGAGCCACTTTTAACCGGTCTCGGATAATACGGATGTTCTGTGATGATTCTGAAATAAGATCCGGTCCAAGCCATTACTTTTCACCTACCTCGTCCCAACACAATGGGGAACGATAACTTCATCCATACAATGCTTCAAAAGGAGCCATTTGAATGCTGGATTGATAACTGTTGTTGTAGGCGAATTCAATCAAAGCCAAATGGTCACTCTAACTGCCTCCAAAATCAATCATGCATGCTCTAAGAATATCTTCCACTATCTGGTTGGTTCTTTCAGTCTGTCCATCTGTCTGTGGATGAAAGGCAGTACTGAAATTCAGACGAGTACCCAAAGACTCTTGCAGTCCCTTCCAGAAATGTGAAGTAAATCTGGGATCTCTATCAGACACAATGCTGACTGGTATGCCATGGAGCCTTACCACTTCCTTCAAATACAAAGCAGCCAATACATCAACTGTCCATTTGGACTCAATGGGTAAGAAATGAGCTGACTTTGTCAATCGATCGACAATTGATAAGTGTCCATTTCTTATGACAATTCATTGCATGTACACCATTTTATGTGCATATAATTAGGCAATTATGCATATTTTATAGTTAACCTCAACTCAGCATTTAAATTGGAGCTTTCACGTAAATTGATTAATTTTATTATCTTATTTAATAATAAATTAAAGTTGAGGGCCATGAGCATTAATTCTCCATTGCATAATCATGAGCATTTGAAATTTATGTGCACATTGTGGTAATTTTTATGGACTAAAGTGCAATTATGTGTGTGTAGGACACCGAAGGCAATTACAAAAGAAGCCGGGGGCAAAATTGTCACCACTACTTTGACCAAATCAAAAAGCACATATTTTGGTTGGAGGGAAAAGAAAGTTCAAAATTTTGAATTCAAAATTTGAAAAGAAGGAATTCAAAGTTCAAAGTTTGAAAAGGAGGAAAAGGACATTCAAAGTTTGAAATAAAGGAGAGACATGATGAGCCTTGGGAAATGAGGTGCCTAAAGTCCAAGAAAGGGGGTGCCCACCTACTTTTACTCTTCCCCATGTATCATATTCCACTTGAATCTCAGCCATCCATCTCCTTTTTATATAATCTCCACCCTCTATCTACCCAACTTTCCCTATAAATAGCCCATGGTAAGGAGGAGAAGGGAGTTCTTCTTTTGGCAATTTTTCACTCTTTCTCTCCCTCTCACATCTTTTAGTTAGCCGAGTTCGCCCTCTTCCGTCCCTCTTCTCCTCTTGTGGTCTTCATGAAAGTTCTTTATTTTTAAGTCCTCTACAATTTCTTCTTCTGGATCATCTTCTAATTCCATCTAGTTTTCACGCTATTTTATATTTTTCACTGTGCTATCCTATTCATCTGTGAAACAGTGTTTGTCTCTGTTATTCCCCTTATGTCGCCCCCGTCTAGTCATTTTCTGCTCCTACTGTCTTCATGAAAGTTCTTTGTTTTTAAGTGTTCTACAACTTCTTCTTCTACACCATCTTCTAATTCTTTCTGGTTTTTAAGATATTTCTCGTTTTTCAACTTGATGTCCTGTGATTTCACTATTCATCTGAGATGTTAGTTTATGTTATTTCTCTATTTTGAAGCTCTTCTGCCTTTCTTTTCTATCTGAGTTCTTCATCAAAGTTCTTCCTCTCTCCCTCCTCTTCAACTTCTTCTTCTTGGGCATCCCCTAATTCATCTTGTTTTCAAAGTTATTTACCCTCTAAAGGTGACTTCAACGACGAAGGTGACTTCCTCCCGGCGTAGACGACATCTTCCGTGAGGTGGTTCGTGATCCAAGGCTAAGAGAGGACGGTGCCGTCATCACCATTGCTGCTGCCATCTCCAAACTCCAGGCTCCTCTTGTTGTTATTATTTTTGTGTTATTTTACTTTATTGTAACTTGTCACCTCTTTGTTGTAAGCTTGTCTTGTACTTCATGTACTCTTTCTTTTAAGTTAATGAAGAGAGTTGTTCTTTTGACCTAGTTCTTGATATTATTCCCTCTCTACCTTCTTCTTCTATCTCTTCTTTTCACTTCATACAATTAATTTCTATAGCATAGGCGCATAATCATAGGTGTTTTTAATTAAGTGTTTGATTTGTTCTTCATTTCACTATTTTCTTTAAGCAAAACAAATCAACAAGTGTTTTTTAAAGGACTCTAAAGTTTTTAACTCTAAAAATCTCTTCTTCCCTGTGGATTCGACTCTTCTCGCCACCATATTACGTCTCTCTTTCATCTAGTGCGAGTTGGAATTTTTAAGATTGATACGCGTGTTTTAAACGACGAACTTTCGCGTTATCAATTTTTGGCGCCGTTGCCGGGGAAGAATGATGATTTTTGATTTAAGAACTTTATTTTCCTTGTGTATATAGTGTACTAATAAAGCTCTCTTTTCTTTTTTTTACAGGTTAAAAAAAATTCAAAAAAAAGAGGTAAGTTTGTATTTCTTTCTTTCATCTTTTGATTTTGTCATTTCATTTCAAAAAAAAAAAAGAAGAGAGAAGAACGAGGGATTGCGCATCAAGTAAGTCTCCAAACTTATTCCTCTCATTTTGTGTCGTTTCCTTAATGTTCTTGCATATTATGGTTAGATATGTTTACTAAATTAAAAAAAAACTCTTCACTTGAACTTAATAAAAATTCTCATTCTAAGAGTAGAAATCACACTTTCATGTTCTAAATCATGCATCATTTAGGATAGAAGCTCTTTTTCTTTATTATCTAATTGTTATTAATTACATTATTGAAGATTGCGGGAGGCAAGGTGAGTACTCTAACTTTTTCAAAAACATGCTCATGCATTTTTATGCTTGCATAGAACCCCTTGTTTGAACTTGCTTTGTTGCATATCATTTCAAAATATCTTAAGGGCAACACCCATAAGCAAGATAAGGTGGGGATTTCATCACCCTTCCTTAGCCCACAAATCATAATTCTCTTGCATCTTTGCATCACCTAGACCTCAAATAAAATTCAGTAGACATTGGCCCTAAGTTTACACTGTGGTTCTTGTGTTATTTGAGCTTACCCTCTTATGAAAATCGGTGCCTAAGGTAAGACGGTCGGACGGCAAACGCCTTAAGCGGGCTAGTGGTTTGGCATAATTAGGTCCCTACGAAAGTAGGGGGAACCTCCCACTGCCCCACCCCTTACCTGGCCGGTGGAAATATTGAGGGTGAACTTAAGTTTCACTTTAGTCATTTTGTGAAACCCAATTTGTAGGTCTAGGTCACATCTAGGGCAGTAAGTAATTTGTGTGATAACTTGTTTGTGTTTACATCAAAAAAATAAACAAAAATAAAAAAATAAAAATAAAAAAAACTCATCTTCTCTCTCTTCGTCCTAGTTTGTATCAAAATCAAAAAAAAAGAGAAAAAAATTAAAATAAAAAAAATTAAAATCATCTCTCTCTTCGTCCTAGTTCATGCAAGGTAGACGATCTCAACATCCAAACCTACTAGGACCCATTCAAGAAATTGAGAGAGTCTTGTATCTAGGGAACGATCTCCAACAAGATCTCATGGCCGAAAATTAAGGACCTCACCACCAAAATCTAATGGCCGAAAATCCTGATCCTCCAAAGCAAATGAAGGACTATTTCTTGCCCAATCAATACCAACCGTCTTTCTATGTCCAAGCACCTCAGAACCAGGCAGTTCGTTATGAAATCAAGTCTAGTACCATCCAAATGTTGTCATCTTTCTATGGAAATCCCAATGAAGACCCTTACAAACATCTTGATGAGTTCCTTCAGATCTGCTCAACTGTTAAAATCCAGAATTTCTCTGATGATGCTCTTAGGCTAACTCTCTTCCCATTCTCTCTCAAAGATAAAGCCAAATATTGGTTAGGAGCCTTGGGTAGGATCATTGATACATGGGCAGAAATGCAAAAAGAATTTTTGAAGAAGTTCTATCCCATAGGGCGAACCAATACGATGAGAAGAGTAATTACTGGATTCACACAAAACCCAGGGGAACATATCCATGAAGCATGGGATAGACTAAAAGATTTATTGAGGAAATGCCCCCACCATGGGTTATCAAGATGGCAAATTGTACAGGCATTCTATGAGGGTTTGGCGGAGAATTATAGACAGATGGTGGATGCATCATGTGGGGGAGGATTCATGAGTAAGAGCGAGGATGAGGCTTATGATTTATTCGAAATGCTTAGTGAAAATTCCATAAGCCATACCTCGCTTTCATCATATGAAAGAATGATTGGGCCTTCTAAGAGGGGTGGACTTTATGAAGTTAAGAGCCAAGGTGAGTGTGAGAACAAGATGGATATTAATGTCATAAACCAAAAGTTGAATAAAATAGATTTGTTGGCGCAAAAGATAGAGAAGGTCGATATGGTTGCCCAAAAGCTAGACCAGTTGTTATCCATGTCTAGACAGGAACCCTCTTTCCCTTCTGCCCCTCAACCTCAACAATTCTCAACCCCAAGTCAAGAAGAAATATGTGCTTTGTGTTCGAGCACTAGCCATTCCGTGATTGGGTGTCCCACAGCAGCCCAACTCCCCCCATTTATCCAAGAACAAGTCTTTGCTGCTCAAGGTGTCTCCAAACTCACATATGATCCTTATTCAAACACTTACAATCCGGGCTGGAGAAATCATCCAAATTTTTCTTGGAAGTCTAACCAAGGCCCATCCACCCAATCTCATCCCTCACACCATCCAAATTCAAAACAATCATTTTCCATGCCAAGTCAGTTAAACCAAAATCTCTCTTATCAGCCTCCTTTCCATCAACAATCACCTTTCCATCAAGCTCAGGCCCCATATCCTCAAGCTCAATTTGCTCAGGGCCAATTTCAGCAATTTCCTGCACATCAACCACCTCCTACTCAGCCCACTTTTGATGACAAGTTTGAACAACTCCAACAACTCATCCTTACCCAAGCACAATCCATTTCCAAGTTGGAGAACCAGATAGGGCAACTTGCTGCCAATAACATGAGAAGAGAGGTAGGTCAGCTCCCTAGCCAACCGGTGGCCAACCCCCGCAATCAACAACCTCCAGGCTTCCCTCTAAGAGCTCCTATTCTTCCTCAACCCAATCAGCCAAACCAACCTCAGCTGCCCCCTCCTATAGGTCCTCAGTTCGAGAATGCCAAAGCCATCTCTAGCCTTAGGAGCGGGAAAATTCTTAATGACCCTTATCAGGCTAGGGATGTGGGTAGTAGTTTGGGCCAAGATGCCCACGAGGAGAGTGATAGTGAAGATGAGGAGCCAATAATTTTGCAAGAAAAGAAGAGGCAAGAGGGGGGAGAAAATAAGCTGGACAAAGGGAAAGCAAAGGTTGATGAAGGACCCCAAGAGTATGTTCCTAAGGTCCCATTCCCTGATGCATTGAAGCCTAAAGCTCAAAAGAGAAAGCCGGTCCAACAAGAAGAACTAGTGGAATTGTTTAAACAGGTGAACATCAATATTCCACTATTGGATGCGATCAAACATGTACCGGCATATGCAAAATTTTTAAAAGAGCTATGTACACCAAAAAGGGAACCAAAGGTAATAACACAAAAGGTCCGCTTGTCTGAAGATGTCAGCGCAGTTGTTATGAATCATTTACCTAAAAAATTGAAGGACCCCGGAGCTCCACTGATTTCTTGTGATATAGGTGGAATTACATTTGATAGAGCATTGCTGGACCTTGGAGCCAGTGTGAACTTGTTACCCACCTTTATATATGAGCAGTTTGATCTAGGGGAGTTGAAACCCACATCTATAATCCTTCAACTAGCAGATCGATCTGTAAAGACTCCGAGGGGACTATTGGAAGATGTGATTGTGAAGGTGCATGAATGTTATTTTCCGATGGACTTTCTTATTCTGGATATGGCCTCGTCCCAGGAATTAAAGCACACACCTATCATTTTGGGACGTCTGTTTCTTGCTACGGCCAAGGCCAATATAAATTGTGCCACGGGGATGATTGATATTTCCTTTGGAGGAGAGAAGGTTTCTCTGAATGTGTTCAAAGCATCTCAATATCCAGACCATGAGGAGGAATGTAATGTCATTGATGTTTTTGAAGAACTAATTGAAGAAAGTCTGGAAGTTAATGAGGAATGTCTAGAAGAGGGTAGCATGCTCCAAGATTCCCCACTTTCTAGTGCACCCCACTCTAGAGTAGAACCACTCCCTCCACTTCAAGTTGAACCTATTCTTCCATCTTTGGATCAGCCGCCCAGTCTAGAATTGAAGGCTCTGCCGGATCCTTTGAAGTATGCTTATCTAGGTCCTAACCAAACTCTGCCCGTAATCATTGCTTCCAACCTCACTACTACTCAGGAATCCCAACTCCTAGATATCCTTCAGGAGCACAAGAGGGCGATAGGTTGGTCAGTGGCCGATTTGAAGGGTATCAGTCCGGATGTGTGTATGCATTACATTTACTTGAAGGATAATGCCAAGCCGAGCAGAGAGATGCAGCGTCGGCTGAATCCAAGTATGAATGAGGTAGTGAAGAAAGAAGTTGTCAAATGGTTGGATGCCGGGATCATATATCCCATTTCTGATAGTAAGTGGGTCAGCCCAACTCAAGTTGTTCCCAAAAAGTCAGGGCTGACAGTTGTAACAAATGAGAAAGGAGAAGAAGTTCCCACACGATTACCAACTGGATGGAGAATCTGCATTGATTACAGAAAACTAAATTCAGTCACGAAAAAAGATCATTTCCCACTCCCATTCATTGATCAGATCTTGGAGAAACTGGCAGGGCAGAAGTATTATTACTTTCTGGATGGCTATTCTGGGTATAACCAAGTTGCAATTTTCCCAGAAGATCAAGAGAAAACAACCTTCACATGCCCCTATGGCACGTTTGCTTTCAGAAGAATGCCTTTTGGGCTCTGCAATGCCCCTGCCACATTCCAGCGATGTATGATCTCCATTTTCTCTGAAATGGTGGGGGAATGCTTGGAAGTTTTTATGGATGACTTTTCAGTGTTTGGTGATTCATTTGATGATTGTTTGGGAAATTTGACTCGGGTATTGAAAAGATGCATTGAGTCGAATCTAGTGTTGAGCTGGGAGAAGAGCCATTTCATGGTAAGAGAAGGGATCGTTTTAGGCCATGTAGTTTCAGAGAAGGGAATAGAGGTTGACAAGGCCAAGGTTGATGTGATTTCTAATCTTCCTCCCCCTTCTTCGGTCAAACAGATTCATTCCTTTCTTGGCCATGCAGGATTCTACCGCAGATTCATTCAAAACTTCTCCACCATTGCTCGACCACTTACACAATTGCTCGCCAAGGACACTCCCTTTCATCTTGATGAGTCATGTCTAGAGGCGTTCAATTCTTTGAAAGCGGCTCTCACACAAGCTCCCATTCTCCAATCTCCTGATTGGTCGCTCCCTTTTGAGATCATGTGTGATGTCTCAGACTATGCTGTAGGAGCTGTCCTAGGTCAAAGAGTTGAAAAGAAACCCGTGGTGATCTACTACGCGAGCCGCACCCTCGCTAATGCCCAAGTGAACTACACCACCACGGAAAAGGAATTATTAGCTGTTGTGTTTGCCCTTGAAAAGTTTCGATCATATCTGTTAGGGGTGAAAGTCATTGTTTATTCCGATCACTCAGCATTAAAATTTTTGATGTCTAAGAAGGAAGCCAAACCCCGTCTCATACGGTGGATTTTATTACTACAAGAGTTTGATTTGGAAATAAGAGACAAGAAGGGGTTGGAAAATGTTGTAGCTGATCACTTGTCTAGGATTGTAATTCCTGAAAGTGCCCCTATGTCTGATTCCTTCCCTGATGAACAAATTCTTTCCATCTCTCACACAACAACCCCTTGGTTCGCTCATATAGTCAACTACCTGGCAGTAGGGCAGATTCCCGAAGGGTGGTCTAGACAGGAGAAGGATCGATTCTTTTCTAAGGTAAGACACTATTTTTGGGATGACCCGGAGCTATTTCATATGGGTCCAGATCAAATAATAAGAAGATGTGTCCCCGAGGAGGAGCAACAATCTGTTTTGAACTTCTGTCATAATCTCGCTTGTGGGGGACATTTTTCAGGAAAGAAAACATCGGCGAAAGTGTTGCAGAGCGGATTCTATTGGCCCACATTATTCAAAGATGCTTATGAATTTTCCAAAACATGTTTAAGGTGTCAAGCCGTGGGAAACAATTCAAAAAGAGATATGATGCCGCTCAGTCCCATTCTGGTAGTAGAAATTTTTGATGTTTGGGGAATAGACTTTATGGGACCATTTCCACCTTCATTTGGCAATGAATACATTTTGGTGGCAGTGGACTATGTTTCAAAATGGATTGAAGCTGTTGCTACTAGGACAAATGATCACAAGGTTGTGATGAAGTTTGTGAAGAAACACATCTTTTCTAGATTTGGTTGTCCTAGAGCTATCATTAGTGATGGGGGCTCTCACTTTATTCATTTTCAATTCCGAACTCTACTTCGCAAATATGGTATCACTCACAAGCTCGCTACCCCCTACCATCCCCAAACCAGTGGCCAGGTGGAAGTGTCAAACAGGGAGATAAAAACCATTCTGCATAAGACAGTTCGGCCAGATAGAAAAGACTGGTCCGAGAGACTAGATGATGCACTCTGGGCCTACAGAACTGCATTTAAGACTCCTATTGGCATGTCACCTTACCGTCTCATTTTTGGAAAAGCCTGCCACTTGCCTGTAGAGCTTGAACATAGAGCATATTGGGCCATCAAACAAGTCAACTTTGATCTCATTCAAGCCGGGGCCCAAAGAGCTCTACAACTCAATGAATTGGAGGAACTAAGAAATGAAGCCTATGAAAATTCAAAAATCTATAAAGCCAAAATGAAAGTCTTCCATGATAAGCATATTCAAAGGAAAACTTTTCAACCAAATCAGAAAGTATGGCTTTTTAACTCTAGGCTGCGCTTGTTCCCTGGAAAGCTCAAGTCCAGATGGGATGGACCGTTTGTAGTTGTCAAAGCTTTTGACCACGGTGCCGTCAAAATTTTGAATCCTAAAAATGGTCAAATTTTCACTATCAATGGTCAAAGATTGAAATCTTATTTGGAAAATGATCAGTTGCAAAAAGAATCCATTGTCCTAAGTGGTCTGGAATAAAATCTTCGTGAGCTCTCATGCGTCTGGCTGAAGACGGAAAACTTAGCGCTTCTGGAAGGCAACCCACAGTTTTTGTTGTTTTGACGTTTTTTGTTTGAGTGTGTTTTAGTAGTCAGGTTAAGGCCAAGGAGAGGAAGTCATCGTCGCCTATGACATTGATGGAGGTTTCGTCCTGCATATCCGGTTGTCTCTTTCCCACTCAGAAGTATTTATTGATACATTATTCTTTTGCTTTCAATTCTACATGCCATTGAGGATAATGTCATTCAAGTTGGGGGGGAGAGAAATTTTCATAATGCATATAGTACAACCTGATAGGAGTTCTATCTTGCATAAAGATGTAAACCCCATTTTGAGTTTCATGATTCATGCTTAAATTAAAAGTAATTCTGGAATAGAAAAGGCTAGGGAGAAGGATGATGGAAAATTTAGTCAATCTAGCCATAGAAAATTGATATAAGAATCCCTTTAAAGTTCATGTACACTAAAAAAAAAAAATTACATTACACACTAATGAAACAAGCAAGACAAGCCCTCTGCTATTTTAGGTATATTGCCTCATATTCTGTACTTCTTAAGAAAAGAGATATTTATACAAAGCTTTCTGCCAAATTATCTATCAAATAAGTGCAATGTCACTATGAAAAAAAAAAGAAGAAAAAAAGAAGAAGAAAAAAAAACACCATGAAAAATGCCCCTAATCTTAGTAACCGGGCCTACTTCACCTAAGACGTGTTGAGGTTCGCGTAAAACAGAAAAGGGAACCTGGATCTGCGAAACTGGGCCTGCTTCTCCTAAGGCAAGAGTCGAGGTTCACGTTGAGCAGTGAAGGGTAGTGCAGCATCATGTGTGGTATAAAAGATCCCAAAGGGATAAAATAATAAGGCAGACAAAAAGCTAATATACTTAATGCTCTGATCTAAGAGGTGCAGGGTTGAAAGACATTTGCTTGGAATAGCGAATGGGGGATGCAATTGTCTAAGCTGTGGATTTGGTAGTTACACATGCACAAGTGCTATTGAGCTTTAATTTGAATTCTTAATCATGTACTATTAAGTTCCTACATAATGCTAGTGTGCATTAATGATTCTAGATTCCTAATCTTTGGTTGATTCTATGAAGGGATAACTAGATATGAGAGCATGAATTTTACAAACTCTTGTTAGTCCTAAAATTTAATTTATTGGCATTGCTAAGGGACTAGCAATGAGTAAGTTGGGGGTGTGATAAGTGCCCATTTCTTATGACAATTCATTGCATGTACACCATTTTATGTGCATATAATTAGGCAATTATGCATATTTCATAGTTAACCTCAACTCCGCATTTAAATTGGAGCTTTCACGTAAATTGATTAATTTGATTGTCTTATTTAATAATAAATTAAAGTTGAGGGCCATGAGCATTAATTCTCCATTGCATAATCATGAGCATTTGAGATTTATGTGCACATTGTGGTAATTTTTATGGACTAAAGTGCAATTATGTGTGTGTAGGACACCGAAGGTAATTACAAAAGAAGCCGGGGGTAAAATTGTCACCACTACTTTGACCAAATCAAAAAGCACATATTTTGGTTGGAGGGAAAAGAAAGTTCAAAAGTTCGAATTCAAAGTTTGAAAAGAAGAAATTCAAAGTTCAAAGTTTGAAAAGGAGGAAAAGGACATTCAAAGTTTGAAATAAAGGAGAGACATGATGAGCCTTGGGAAATGGGGTGCTTAAAGTCCAAGAAAGGGGGTGCCCACCTATTTTTACTCTTCCCCATGCATCATATTCCACTTGAATCTCAGCCATCCATCTCCTTTTGATATAATCTCCACCCTCTATCTACCCAACTTTCCCTATAAATAGCCCATGGTAAGGAGGAGAAGGGAGTTCTTCTTTTGACAATTTTTCACTCTTTCTCTCCCTCTCACATCTTTTAGTTCGCCGAGTTCGCCCTCTTCCGTCCCTCTTCTCCTCTTGTGATCTTCATGAAAGTTCTTTTTTTTTAAGTCCTCTACAATTTCTTCTTCTGGATCATCTTCTAATTCCGTCTAGTTTTCAAGCTATTTTGTATTTTTCACGGTGCTATCCTGTTCATCTGTGAAACAGTGTTTGTCTCTGTTATTCCCCATATATCGCCCCTGTCTAGTCATTTTCTGCTCTTACTATCTTCATGAAAGTTCTTTATTTTTAATTGTTCTACAACTTCTTCTTCTACACCATCTTCTAATTCTTTCTGGTTTTTAAGATATTTCTCATTTTTCAACTTGTTGTCCTGTGATTTCACTGTTCATCCGAGGTGCTAGTTTATGTTATTTCTCTATTTTGAAGCTCTTCTGCCCTTCTTTTCTATCTGAGTTCTTCATCAAAGTTCTTCCTCTCTCCCTCCTCTTCAACTTCTTCTTCTTGGGCATCCCCTACTTCATCTTGGTTTCAAAGTTATTCACCCTCTAAAGGCGGCTTCAACGACGAAGGTGACTTCCTCCCGGCGTAGACGACATCTTCCGTGAGGTGGTTCGTGATCCAAGACTAAGAGAGGACGGTGCCGTCATCACCATTGCTGCTGCCATCTCCAAACTCCAGGATCCTCTTGTTGTTATTGTTTTTGTGTTATTTTACTTTATTGTAACTTGTCACCTCTTTGTTGTAAGCTTGTCTTGTACTTCATGTACTCTTTCTTTTAAGTTAATGAAGAGAGTTGTTCTTTTGATCTAGTTCTTGATATTCTTCCCTCTCTACCTTCTTCTTCTATCTCTTCTTTTCACTTCATACAATTAATTTCTATAGCATAGGCGCATAATCATAGGTGTTTTTAATTAAGTGTTTGGTTTGTTCTTCATTTCACTATTTTCTTTAAGCAAAACAAATCAACAAGTGTTTTTTAAAGGACTCTAAAGTTTTTAACTCTAAAAATCTCTTCTTCCCTGTGGATTCAACTCTCTCGCCACCATATTACGTCTCTCTTTCATCTAGTGCGAGTTGGAATTTTTAAGATTGATACGCGTGTTTTAAACGACGAACTTTCGCGTTATCAACAATCACCCACATTGCATCCAATCCACCACAAGTCCTAGGTAGACCCATAATGAAGTCCATGCCAATACTTTCCCACTTCCATTGGGGTATGTCAAGTGGTTTTAATTTTCTTGCCGGTCTAAAATGTTCAGCCTTGACTTGCTGACAAACCAAGCATCTACTCACGAAGTCTGTAACTTCCCTTTTCATATTCGGCCACCAAAAGGATCTCTTCAAATCCTTGAACATTTTAGTGTCTCCAGGATGAATGGTGTATTTGGATCTATGTGCTTCCTCAAGAATCTTGTTCTTTAACTCAGCTTCATCAGGTACACACGTTCTACCCTGGAATAATAATCTTCCATCGTCAGCCATCGTGAAGTCAGGTCTGCTGCTCAAGCTTCCCTTGATCTCTACTAGCTCGGGGTCATTATCTTACAAAGATTTGATTTCCATCAACAATTCGGGCTTAAGTTGAATCTGTGCAATCATAACCCGATCATTATCAATATTCAGATCCAGACTAGCTAATTGTTCCAGTAGCTTCCACTCTTCTAACATGAGACTTGACAATCTAGCTACAGGCTTCCGACTTAATGCATCTGCCACAACATTACCTTTTCCAGGATGATACTCAATCGAGAAGTCGAAGTCCTTCAAGTACTCCAACCATCTTCTCTGCCTCATATTGAGTTCCTTCTGAGAAAATAAATATTTCAGACTCTTATGATCTGAAAACACTGTGAATGTTTCTCCATACAAGTAATGCCTCCATATCTTCAAAGCAAACACGACTACTGCAAGTTTCAAATCATGGACAGGATAATTCTCTTCATGCTTCCTCAACTGCCTAGAAGAATAGGCAATCACTTTCCCATGCTGCATGAGTACACAGTCTAAACCGATACCTGAAGCATCCGTGTATACCATAAAACCTCCTTCACCAGAAGGTAAAGCCAATATAGGTGCAATAGTTAAACATTTCTTCAAAGTCTGAAAGCTTCGCTGGCAATCTTCTGACCAATCAAATTTGTTCTCCTTGCTGGTTAATCTTGTCATAGGTACCACAATCTTAGAGAAATCTTGGATAAATCTCCGGTAGTAGCCGGCCAGGCCTAGGAAACTTCTAACTTCAGTCACACTAGTAGGCTGGTCCCAATTCTTCACTGTCTCTACATTCGAAGGATCAACAGAAATACCTTCTCTTGTGATAATATGTCCTAGAAAGGACACCTCTTGCAGCCAGAAATCACATTTACTGAACTTGGCATATAGCTGATGATCTCTCAACAGTTGCAATGCCATCCTCAGATGTTCAGCATGCTCCTCTTCATTCTTAGAATAAATCAGGATGTCATCAATGAACACCACGACCCATTGATCGAGATAGGGCCGAAATACATTGTTCATCAACTGCATGAAAGCTGCTGGTGCATTCGTTAGACCAAAAGGCATAACGACAAATTCAAAATGACCATACCTGCTGCGAAAAGCTGTTTTATAGATATCTTCTTCCTTAATCCGCAACTGATGATATCCAGATCGAAGATCGATCTTAGAAAAATACTGAGCTCCCGCTATCTGGTCAAATAATTCGTCAATCCTCGGCAATGGATATTTGTTCTTGACAGTCTGCTGGTTCAATTGCCGATAATCGATGCATAATCTCATCGAACAATCTTTCTTCCTGACGAATAATACAGGGGCTCCCCAAGGAGAGGTACTTGGACGAATGAAACCCTTCTCGAGCAATTCCATCAACTGTTGCTTTAATTCTCTCAATTCCGCAGGAGACATACGATAAGGAGCTTTGAAAATAGGAGATGTACCAGGAATGAGATCAATAGAGAAGATAACTTCCCGCTCAGGCGGAAGTCCTGGTAGTTCCTCTGGAAAGGCATCAGGAAAATCTCGGACAACAGAAATGTCCTTAATCTCAATCTGCTGCTCAGGGGTTGCACAGACAAAGGCTAGAAAAGCCTCGCATCCTCGTCTCATCAGCTTACCAGCTCAAAGAGCCGAGATAAGTGGTACGGAGTTATTGTGCTTAACTCCCACAAAAGAAAGTCGAGGGTGTCTAGTAAAAGACACAGAGCTAGAACTGCAGTGAACATTAGCCTCATATCTAGCTAACCAATCTGCTCCTAGGATTACATCATAATCCTTCATGTCCATGCAGACTAAATCGGCTGGAAAATTCTGTTCATCAATCATAACCTTGCTAGAAGGATAGAAATACTGAATTACCGATCTAGAACCAATAGGTGTTGATATTTCTAACGGAGAATTCATCAGAACAGGTTCCACAGCTAAAGACTTAGCAAATCTTCGAGAAATAAATGAATGTGTGGCACCAGTATCAAAAAGAACAAATGCTGGCTTGTCGAGTATAATAAGAGTACCTTCGACGAGTCCACCATCCTCGGTGGTTCCTGCTTCATCTGCGTGCAAAGCTCGGAGCTTGCCTTGCGGCCTTTTGATGCCTTGTGATTTTACCGGGGTGGCTTGCTCCGATAAAAGAGGACAATTAGGGATACGGTGCTCCTTACTTCCACATCGCAAATAGGCGCCCAGCTTGCGCCAGCACTCCTCCATCTTGTGACCAGGACGATCACAAAACTTGCATACGCCCTTGAAGGGAACAATAGGGCCATGCTTCTTGTCTTCATGCTTCGGCATCTTGCCCTTCCACGATCCAGAACCACTCCACGAACCAGGTCCATTAATAGGCCTCTTCTTGCTATACCCGGGTTTGATATTCCCGGAACCCGTAGGTTGTTCCTTCTTTGCGCCTTTTCCATGGATTTTCTCCGTCATTTCTAGAGTGTCTTCTAGGACTTGAGCTTTCCTCACCATCTCGGAATAAGTCAAAATTTCCATCGGTGCCAGTTGATTGATATAGTGCAGCCTCAGTCCATTTAGAAAATGCTTAGCCTTCATTTTCTCGGTGGATATTAAGTAAGTAGCATAACGAGAAAGCCGAGAAAACTGAGCTTCATATTCTGCCACGGATAGACTTCGCTGCTTCAAAGCCGCGAACTCCGCTGCCTTCTTCTCTTGCACTCTATTAGAAAAATATTTGCCATTGAAGAATTCCTCGAACTCCTCCGATGTGACTTGCTGCTCACCGAGGGTCGCCTTTACCG
This sequence comes from Amorphophallus konjac, assembly GCA_022559845.1. Taxonomy (NCBI): domain Eukaryota; kingdom Viridiplantae; phylum Streptophyta; class Magnoliopsida; order Alismatales; family Araceae; genus Amorphophallus; species Amorphophallus konjac. The sequence goes on along the minus strand of CM040121.1, from coordinate 228,543,151 downwards.
ATTCCCACCATGACCTTGCATCACGTTCCAGTTGAAAGGTCGAGAGAAGGACACGTTCTTGATTGCTACATTGCATTACTTTAAATATCCTTCCCATCTCATCCAGCCAATGCTCGGCTTCATCAGGGTCAGTCGAGCCCGCAAATCTCGGCGGATTCATTCCCCGAAAGTTCCGATATAAATCGCCAGTGCCATGGTTTGCAGCTCCTGCTTGAGCTACTTGTTGCAAAGCCTGAGTAAGGCCTTGAACCGTGCGATGCAAGTTCCTCCATTCCGCACGATCTGATGCCATTGCCAAAGCCTACACGTGGAATAGATCACTTAGGTTCATTAAGAATAGATAATATCGCAATTAAGGTATGGACTTAACCCAAGTTTCTATCCAAATCTCACAAGGTCAGGTCCTTAGACTTATACCAAAGTTATGGGTCCTATGATAACACTTAGAACCCTAGAACTTAGAAAACCTAGAACTATGGAACACCTAGGAATATTAAACCTAGGGCTCTGATACCAACTAAACTATCACGCCCCGACGCGGAATATAGGGTCATACAATTAGAAACTAGCTAGAAATCATATAAATATTCTAAACTAAACAATTACACAGGTGCTAAGAAAAGAGATAACTTATTGATCATGAAATATTCCAAATCTAGTACAATATCCTTAAACCAACTTAATACAAACTGAGACAATAATAACTCAATCAATAATATCATAACTGAAACTAAACACACTCTAAGGCACAACTACAAGTAGGATAACTATGCCAAATCCAACTCTAGAACTGGTGCACTCAAAGATATCACTCCTGCCCCTGCCCATCGGTATGCGCATCATCACCTGAACAGCCTGGAAAGGGGGGAAACAACAACTATGAGCTGATGCTCAGTAGGAAATAACAGGCAAGTTTACGTGATTAACAATTTAATTACATTTTCATATGCCATACTAATAAAAGAAATAAATGACGATACAATGAAACAACGTAATAAAAGATCTTGCAAGGTCAAGAAATATATGATGACAAGCATTAACAAGATAACAAGTACAAGAATTTACAACAGGAGATAGTAATAGAGAATTGGCCAACAAGCAAGTAATTTAAACATTATTTCAAGCACAATCAAGTAACAAGAGTAACAAGAGATTTTCATTGCATAGACGTCACACTAGTCATGCACTCGGTGCAATGCCTCACCATGTCATTATAACATCCCATGGGCTCAATAATTTTTTGGGTGCTCTCCCCAGGACCAGACCGGGCCCTTATGATGCGTTGGCATTGATTTATTGGATCCAAGATCCCACGTTGTCTAGACATTCAGTCAAGTTAAATGGCCAATTTAATCAGAGGAATTTCTATCAGAAGTTCAAGATTTAAAGGACTAACCTGTCCTTGGATTCATTAACTTAAAAACTCGGTATACGGTCACTTTTGGGCCGTTTGACAGGACATACGGCTACTATTGGCCGTATTACAAGAACTGGACCAAATCTCAGTCCACGAGGTCAAGAATGAACGATTGACAGTGCCGTTCAGGTAAGTAAGCAGTACGTGACCTTAAGACATAATTACGATACTTATACGGACTACACTAGACTGTTCATGGAGACAAGCGGTCAACTATGAGCTACTCATGTGCTGATTAGCCCAAGTCGATCCGTGACTTATAACTCAGCGATTTGGTCACAATTTCCAGGTCGTAGCCGGGTCATACGGGTCTCAAAATGGCGGATTCTAACTTGCCGGATAGAGTGTCCGGGTAGAATCGCACTAAGGGACAACAATTTAGGTTTAATGGCCGTAATGCCATATAGATTGTTAGTGTGCTATTAGTCTATTCTACCGGGGTATAAGGACTTTTAATTGATTTCCTAACAGCCATTTAAAAATACCTTGATTCGTGAATTATTATAAATCTCAATTCATGAGATAAGTTAATTACAAGATGGTAACTCAAGATACTAGAACAAGCCAATAATGACAATAGACAGTAATACAAGACAGTAATTTACTTTCAAAATTACCATTTTATTATATGTGTTTCTAATTAACCATTTGTGTGCGTTGAAGTGGAGATAGTAATCGGGATAGTTTATACACTTTGTTCTTCAATTTTGGATTGAGGAACGCCTGGCTTAATTTGAGATCAATGGGTTGCATGTATGGGTCATTGGATTGAGGAACGCCGGGCTCAAAATATGGTTTTCAATTGGACTAGGCTTGAATGGGTCGATCCCCTCACGGTCCGGATCGATCCTCGGGTCGAAAACAAGCCCACCGGGGTTGTCAGCAAATGGGTCGACCCATTGGGTCGACCCCTGGAAAACCAGAGGTCTGCCAGCGTGTGGGTCGACCCATTGGGTCGACCCTCACACGGAAAGACTCCTGTCTGTGTATGGGTCGACCCAATGGGTCGACCCCCGGGGTGTATGGGTCGACCCAATGGGTCGACCCCTGCGTTCGCAGACGCGAACGTGACTTCCGTAAAATGGAAAAATCTCACCCAATTGGGGTCTAATTGGACTGAGATCTTAACCCCATACCCCTAGGTTCTTGATGGACATATTAGGGTCATAATACAAGGGTTTGAAACCCTAAATTCACCGGAAAACCAATCGAAATCATAACCTATCTAGGAAGAACACTTAAAAACCTAGTCTTAACATGCTTCTAATCAAACACGAAATTCTCTAAGCATGGTCTATAAAAATTGGGGCTTTCTATATCAAAAGAAAGCTTACTCGACGCTGATTCCAACCATATATGACATGCTATATGGGGATCAAGATTAATAACTCGAAATCATGATTTAAATCAAAAGAATACATCATAAACCACGTCTATACATGCTCTTACTCAAATCAGAAATTCTCTAAACATGATGCATAAAATTTAGGGCTTTCTACGCCAAATGAAAGCTAACATGCTGCTGATTACAATCATATATGTTAATTAGAGTTTGGTCCGTTATAACCTACCTCAATCGAAGAGAGATTTAGAAGTTAGAACGAAGAACGCCCGTTTGACAGCCCTTCACTATTTCCACGAGATCTCCCTCCACACCTAATAGAATTTTGGGCTTTTACTACCAATGGAAAGAGCTCTTCGAGAGAATCAAAATGGTATACTCATGTGCTGATTTTGGTTGAGGGTACCAACCTTAATCGAAGGAACAAAGAGGGCCAAAGAAAAACCCATGAACTCGGACACTCCTCCAATAAACGCGAGAGATCTCTCTAGATCAGAATCCTCTGCGAACACCACTGCTACCAAATGAAAATAGACACATGGGGCTTTCTTTTAATAGGTCATACTCATTCTGGATCCTTCCAGGAAGGGAGAAATCATCCCTTGAAGTGGCGTGTTCAAACCACCGCCGTCAAAGTTGACCTAGCCCATGCGCGACCAAATGCTCCCCATAAGCTCAAAATTTTGTGGCATTATGAGAGAAGAAATGATTCTCTCTTTAATACCTTTCATTTGCCCCTGGAATCACCTCATTTGGTTGAGAAATGAGCTCGAATTTGATGTTTTAAGGTGGTGGTTACTATTGAGCACGAATTTGGTTAGGCAAGTGTGAAAATTTGACTAATCCCACTGATTCGGCCTAGTTAATGATTTTATTAGGCTTAGTCATAGAAGAAAAAATTGTTAAACGCAATTGATTCTAAAAGAATATGATTTTTATGGATTTTTATAAAATAGTCGAAATGTGACTTATTCTATTATTAAAGAATTAATCTAATTAATTTTGAATTAATTCTCATAAGTTCAAATAAATTCAAATAATTTCTAATTAAATTCAAATAAATTTCTAATTAAATATCTAGAAGAATTTGGGGTATTACAGTGGTGGCTTTGAAGTTTATACGGATGCATCAGGCATTGGCCTGGGTTGTGTCCTTATGTAGCATGGTAAGGTGATTTGTTATGCTTCGAGGCAATTGAAGCGTCATGAGGAGAACTATCCCATGCACGATGTAATGCCTGAGAATTTTCTAGGAATTTCTCGGGATTAACATATAATTATTAGGCATTTTAAGGCTTAATGGACAATTAAGGAGAATTAAGCATTTATTTAATCCATTTAAAGGCCCTATGTTTACCAAATGGCTAAGCCCAACTTAAATAGGCCCAAAGACCCAATTCCAAAATTTTAGACCCAAGCCCATTAATAGAAACGTAATTTAGGTAAATTATGGATTTAAACTAGGATATATACATCAATTAAGGGATAAATGAAAGATAATACAAAAATTTAAAATTTTCAGATCTTCTGAAGCCTGGCAGTCTATGCGCGACCGCCAGACCCACCCTAGCGGTCCTGCTATGACCGCTAAGCAACCCCAGTTCTGTGAATGGAAGAAAATGTGAAAAGCTTGGATCTTTGACGACCAAATCACCTTAGATCGAAGATACTTGGCATAGAAGACTCTCTAGAACTCTCTAGGGATTAACTCTACTCTAATTTAGGACTCTAGGTTCGATCTAATCCCTTAAAACTATGTGAATCCTATAGATAGACCCTAACTTTGACTCATGCGAACCCTAATGTTGGCTTACGTATTTTGAAGGTAAAGAGACGTCCACTCAGGTTGGTTCTTTAGAAGAAATTGTTCTTCTTAGTTTTATCTAACTACCCTTAAATTTTCGTGCTAGAAGACCCAGCCGTTGGAGAGTTAGAGTTTCTGCAAGTCACTGATTCGCAACGGACTGCACAAGAATCAGTGCGACGGCCCAATGAAGATCAGGAAAATAGAAGCCCTAATCGAGGTGTTTAGGAGTTGATTCTTTAGAACTTTATGTTCCCCTTCGTATCTTCTATCTACCCTCCAATTTTCATGAATCTAGGTCAAGAGGTTCGTGAGATAGAGGGACGGAAATTTGCTGGTTTGGCACAGAACGTGCAGAACTAGGGCTTCCTTCCAGTCATAAATTCGAAGTCTAGGAGCACTACCAGAGGTAGGTTATCTCATGGATGGCTAGAACAATGAGTTAGGAGTAAAAGCCCTCTTGTTTCATGAGTTTTCATGCATTGTACAAGTTGAATTTAATGTTTTATTATCACTGTGCAATTAGATTACTCAGCATGCATAATCTCTAACCTTAAGTACAAAGACAATAATTCTAGCTTAATCTATGGAACCCATGCATCTTTATGACTTTATTCCCTAGCAGCATGTTTTATATTCTTTTCTAGCATGTTTCCATGCATATATTTCTTTAAAATTGGCCTCACATGACCTATTTTGTTCTGCCTATTACGGGAAGCAAACGGTCTCTGTAAGACCGCCAGAGTTCTCTAGCGGCCCTGCGATAGACCGCTAGGCCCGGTCAAACGGTCCTTAGGTGACCGCTAGATTTTCCTGAGTTCTGTATTTATGTTAAATCGAAACATAATGCAGAACAACCCCATTTATCATATGATAAGCCTAGTTAATTAGGTCTTACCCCTGTTTTTAGTATTGTAATCATACACTTGGTTATATTAATTATTCATTCTAGCAGATTTCATGTTCTTTATGCACTTTGGACTTATTTTAAACTTATGCTAAATTTAGGCCAAAATCATATACTCTTGTATTAATGATTATAATTTCATAAGATTCAAGGTCTTTGTAGTATTATTTTGATCGATGTTTTATCACGATCTCACTCTCATCTTGAGTCTTTTCTTAAGTGCATGACACGTATTCCGGTACGATGTCATTAGATACACTTTACACATTAAGCACATAATCTTGGACTTGTGATCCTCTCCGTTGGATATTCCTTCCACCGGACTAGGTGATCTTGTTTCAAGGCCTCCATAAGACTCCCCGAGCCTGGGATTCCCACTAGAACGCCGAGCTAGTTGTACCCTCAAAACCCAATTGTCTAGAAAGTACTTTACCGATGTTTTGTGTGTTCTGGACCTTAGCGGCCTTCTGGTGACTACGAGATGAAACCTAGCGGCCATTTACCTGACCGCAAAGGACGTCTAGCGGCGCTGCCTAGACCGCATGGTTCCAGTTCTTTTGTTTCATTGACTCGGTTATTAAATGGTCCAGTAAATGACCATTATTTCCAGAAAACGGCCCTGATATGACCATCTTATGTCTAGGTATGGATTAACCCAAAGTTTGTCCCAAGGGTTATTTTTCCTATGATCTTAGATGGTCTATGCTTATCTAGAACCTCGCACTTTGTTTCCAAAGCTACCTAATGAATTGTGGAAATTAAAGAATATGTCGTTATGCTGTCGATTTTCTTCATGGCATAACCTTGTTCTAAATCAATCTTTGAATTCTCGTATTCTTAATTGAAGCATTCTTACCTTGATAATTGTTATCATAGAACCATAGTTTGAACTTGTTACATTATTGGCCATATTTATATTTCTCGTGGAAGTAGTTTGATTTATAACTTGAAGATGCAAGAGCGGGCACGGAGAGTGTCCAAGGGCTCAACTCTAGTCCCCTCGACAGATAGCAGGAAACATACTATAAACCATGGGGTATGATGAACACTGGCGTTGCATTGTGCTGGGAGTACTTTTTTTATAAACGAGTGAAGATCCATGAGACAATCTTGTGAAATTACATGATTGCTAGTACATTCTCGTTACATGACTTTCTAGTGCATAGCCTTTATGGTTATGAAAAAGTACATTCTTGTTCATGAAAGGCCAAACTACATTCTTATTATATTCTTATTTAATCATATTTCCAGTCTATATGCATTCTCAGGTCTCATCTTGATCTTATCATGTTACTTGTGTTACTTTGGTTTTACACTGCATGTTTTACCATATTACATTTATCTTTACTCTAGAGCTAAAATGCTAATTACTTAAACATTACCTTTATGTTGATACGAAGATACCTACTGGACATGTGTGCTCATTCCCTACTTTTCCAATCTTTTTTTAGAAAATTCTAGCGAGTCGGATTCAGGCTATTCAAGTGATGGATCCGAGAGTGATTAAGAAGGAGCGAAGCCTTAGATTGTCATTAGTTGATAGTCAAGAGTCGCTATGTAATTTTCTACTTTATTGAGTCTAGTTAGTCAAAGAGTCAAGAGTCATCTTATGTACTTACAATTATTATTCAAATAAAGTAAAGATTTTGTCAAAATATTGTGCATTCATTTCTTATGTGTGAATGTGTTAGCGATCTGATTATATTGCTCGCTTGAGACATACTAGTCAACTGTTCGCGTTCCCGATTGTTTCCACTGCATAATCTCGGGGCGTGATAGTTAAAGTGGTATCAGAGCATAGGTCTTAGGACTTACTTACTCCCAGGAAAATGTCATGTCATAGGCTTAGTCCAAGGCTTAAGGACCCACACCTATGAACTAAGGAAAGAATTTCCCACCTACGTGAGAGTTGGGTAGAGCCGGGATGAGATAGTTAATTAGAACTTATCTCTAAGTTAACTCCCTTTAATTCCATTGGAGTTAAAAAATCATTCCTTTTTCACAGGTACCCTATTCTTACAATGGATCACCATGTTGATTGGGGTGGAATGCAACAAACTGTTGTGGGTCTTACCCAGGCCTTGCAAAATATGGCCCAAGCCGTCGCGAGGGCTGGTGTTGGTGATCTGCACCGCAACTTCCGGAGTCTGAACCCTCCGCGATTTTCTTGTTCTTCAAACCCAAATGAAGCTGAGAACTTGATAAATGAAATGAACCATATATTCGAGGTCATGCAATGTGCCGACAAAGAGAAGGTTCGTCTCGCCATGTTCCAACTCAACAAGGATGTGCGTACTTGGTGGAAGTCTATTCGAGCACAGCTTGAAAATGCACCACACACTTAGGAGGGATTCCTCACCCTCTTCCGAGCAAAGTACTTCTCCGAACATGTCAAGGAGAGGAAGATAGTGCAGTTTGCTTCTTTACGTCAAGGCATGATGATGGTGGCGGAGTATGAGTTACAATTCTCTCGCCTAGCACCCTATGCTCAACATTTAGTGAGCACGGATCTTCTCAAAGCAAATCATTTCAAGGACAGGCTATGGCCTATCTTCATCCAGCAACTTGGCCCATAAAATATTCAGACCTATGCAGAGATGGTCCAACGGGCACACTTATGTGAATGGACCCTGGAGAAGGTCGATAAACTCAAAGGCAAAGGGGAGGATCCGAGCCGAAAGTCTGATCGGCGAGGAAGAAGAGAGGAAAATTTAGCATCACTTACAACTCTTGGGATAACAAGAAGAGATCCTGGAAGGGAACGACAAGGATGATCGTAGGAACAAGAAGGCTAAAGAAGAAGATAAGCAAGTCATGGCGGCTTGCTCTTTTTGCGAGAAGTTCGGCCACCCAGCCGAAGAATGCTGGAAACACATAGGAGTTTGCGATGTGGTAGCCGGGAGCACCGTATGCTAGATTGCCCCCTCATAAAGGATCAATCCTCCAACGGTGGATGCAAGCGACATGCTCGTCTTAACACTATTATGGATGATGATGAAGCGCCCAAGGATGATGGGCTTGTTGAGTCTCCTTGAATGATTTTGATGATAACAAAACTCAGAGTTAATGTTTTATCTCGGTCCGTGTCAATGGATTCAAAACATGAGTCAAGGGGGTTTAAGTTTGAGTTTAAATATCCTGTGGAAAGCTCATAAGCTCTATTTGAATCAATATTTTCAAACTAAGTTAATTATGTCAAAACAAACCCCAAAATGCATGAAACAATCATTCGCTTAAAGCCATTGTCATTTTGATATATTTCATTGGGTTAATAATTCAATTTTACAGGACTGGGCCATTTCGGTCAACCAACTCCCTAGGGCCGGTTGACCAAAATTCCCAGAAACGAAAAATTCCTAACTTTGCAGGTTTCGGTCGACCAATAGGCAGTGGCCGGTCGACCAGATTTTTCAGAAATGAAAAACTCCCATTTTTGCAAGTTCCGGTCGACCGATCCAGTGTCGCCGGTTGACCGACCCTTTCGAAGCCCCTTTTGTTGACCTTCCAATCCAATCACGAGGAGAGATTCTCTCCCCCATTTGTTTAAGCCTTTTTCCTTCAATCAAAGAGTGATTTGTGGATCTGGTCTGGGGCTTGTCTTCTGACCTTCCAAGATCTATAAAAGATCTCATTAGGGTCATAAACCCTAAGGCTTTTTCAAGGAAGAACAAGGGGAGGCTATCAAGGAAGAAGGAGCTGGTACTGTAGCCGTGAACAGTGATTCGTGAGGAACTCTTCATCCAAGAGCTAAAGTTTTCAAGGGCAAATCTACATCCAGATCAAGTGGAGATCGAGCTGGGAGCAAGCTTCATCCCATACCACCTTCATCCATTAAGGGGGAGCTTATTTTGTGTTTTCACGTTCTGTTCTTCTTCTTCCATTCTTGTTTGAGTTGAGTTGTGTCTACTTGTAACCTTCAATCACTTGTGTGTGTGTGTGAGTTCTTCGTTGTTCTTCACCGTTCTTGTGTGTGTCGGTGCTCTTGCACCTTCATGGGAGTTCTATACTCTTCATGCGTGTGTGTGTGTGTGTGTTGTTGATCTTGTAACTTCCTACAAGATAGTGTGTGAATCCTCACCGCGTGTGAGGGGTGGACGTAGGTTGCAATTGTTGCATTCGAACCACCTAAAAATCGTGGTGTTCTGTGTGGTTTGCTCCTTATCTTCTACCTCCATTCTGATCTAGCTCATTTGCATATTGTGTTGTCACATAGTTCCTTTGTTTAGATCTAGCTTTACTAACCTTCTACAGGAGATCTCTGGTATATCAAAAGGTAACTTCTGATCGACACGGTTAGTCCTATCGGGAGGAAGATATCTTGTGTGAGAGATTCTTTGGATTCCCAGACTCCGCCTGGTACCAAAGAACTGCTATAGGGGTTATTTTAGTCAGATCCATTTTGTATTTCATTAGATCTACTCTTGTTTGTTGTTTGTTCTTCATATATATTTTAAATTTGTTATAAGTTGATAAAATCTGTTATCACCCAATTCACCCCCCCCCCTCTTGGGTGTCTTTGATCGTGGGACTTCAATTGGTATCAGAGTTAAGGCTCTATCTTTTACAGATCTAACGATCTAGAGTGAGATCTGGATCAACGGAAAACAAGGGTATGATGCCCGAGGGTCACTCCATTAACCGTCCTCCCTTCTTTGACGGTTCAAACTACTCGTACTGAAAAAACAGAATGCATGTCTTTCTGAGGGCTCAAGAGTACGAAGTTTGGAGAGTTGTGGACAAGGGTCCTTACAAACTCGGGGATGCTGAAGAAAAATGGACACCCGAAGAAATTAAAAAATGCACTGTTAATTTCAATGCTATGAATATTATGCAATGTGCGATACACCCTAACGAATTTTCTCATGTTTCCATATGCAACTCGGCTAAAGAAATGTGGGACATACTGTGGCTCATATATGAGGGGACGTCCGAGGTCAAGGAGACCAAGGCCAACCTTCTGGTCTGAGATTATGAGCTCTTCAAGATGAAGCCTGAAGAGACAATTTCAGAAATGTTCGCAAGGCTAACTGAGATCACGAATGGTCTCAAAAGTCTTGGGAAAGATTACACTAATTCTGAGCTCGTGAGAAAAGTGCTAAGATCCCTCCCTCCTGCCTGGCACACAAAGGCTACCATCATTGAAGACTCCAAGAATCTGTCCACACTTACTCTCGATGAACTCATAGGGTCACTCATGACCTATGAGATAAATATGAAGAGGACAGCCGAGGAAGATATCAAGAAGAAGAAGGTGATTGGATTGAGAGCTCATCAATCCGATGACGACTCCCAAGAAGAAGAATCCAGTGACGGGAGTAACGAAGAAGAAGAATTGGCTATGATCACTCGCCAAGTGAAAAGATTTCTGAGGAAGAAGAGAAACTTCCAAGGCAACTTCAGAAAGGGGCAAAGGAAGCCCATTCAAACCAAGGGTGAGTCGAGCAAGCCGAGTAGCATCATATGCTACGAATGCAAGAAGCCCGGGCACATGAGAGGAGAGTGCCCAGATCTAAAGAGAAAATTCAAGAAGGACAAGAAGCCCAAAGCTATGGTCGCCACATGGAGCGACGAAGAGGACGAACCGTCCGATGAGGAGATTCATGAACTGGTGGAGAGCTTGTGTCTCATGGCACATGAAGATGAGACTCCGAAGGTAAACTCTGACCTTGATTTCATTTCGAATGAACAATGGGAATCTGAATATGAGAAACTATACTTGAAATATAAGAAAATCAAGTCTGAAAATAAAGATCTCAAAAAAAAGATTGATGAGATATATTTGTTAAATTTGAGAAACTGGAACAAGAGTGGTTTGAATTAACTGAAGAAAAATAAAGCTTGTTACAAACAATTTTAGATATTGAAAGAACCAAAGAAGAGATTTCATGTAAAACGTCTGAAATGGAAAAAGCGTGTGAAAGACTGAAAAAGGAAGAAGAAGTTCTGAAATCCACAAATTCAGAACTTGAAAAGAGAAATGAGATTTTGGGTGAAGAAGTGGCTGAACTTCATTCCACTTTGTCTAGGTTTGTTAAAGGGAAATAAAACCTAGATAACTTGTTGGGGGTTAAGGTTAACTTCCAAAAGGAAGGTTTGGGGTATAGTCCTCAAAACAAAAAATCCTTTGAGCGTAAGATCACCACATCCCATGTGCAAGAAAAAGAAAATGATTGTGCGTCATATTCATACTCTAAGCCAATACATGTTCAATCAAAACCACGCCAATTTCCAAGAAGGTCTTCAAATGTAAATTACTTTCATTGTGGAAGTTTTGGACATGTTATTGCTCATTGTTGGTTTAGACAAAACTCACACTGAAATCATGCATTTTGGACCAAGAAAAGATATGCACAGAATTGGACTAACTCTCATGGACCCAAACTAGTTTGGGTACAAAAACAATTGCATGAGAATTTTTCTTTCTTGCAGATATGTCTTGAAGCCAGGGGGAGCAAATGGTACTTGGATAGCGGCTGTTCAAGGTATATGACAGGGGACAAGAAGGTGTTATCTACACTGTAAGATAAGGATGGAGGTTCAGTTGTCTTCGGAGGTAAAGACAAAGGTAAAATCATTGGAATTGACAATATAGGTAAGAATTCTGAAATTCTTATTGAAGATGTGCTATTGGTGAAAGGTCTAAATCACAATCTGTTGAGTATAAGTCAATTGTGCAATAAGGGTTTTAAAATTGTTTTTGATGAAACCCACTGCATTGTCATGAACAAGAACTCAAATGAGATCAAATTTATTGGAAAAAGGAATAACAATGTGTATACTGTTGATATTGATAATGTCTCGTGTGATGATTTTTGTCTGATAGCAAACAATCATGAAAATACATGGTTATGGCACCGAAGATTAGGTCATGCTAATTTTGGAGTAATCTCCAAGTTGTCTAGACATGACTTAGTGAATGGATTGCCAAAACTAAAGTTTGAAAGTGATAAAATCTGTGAAGCTTGCACAAAAGACAAGCAAACATGAATCTCTTTCAAAAATAAAGACATTGTTTCTACCGCTAGGCCCTTGGAATTGCTGCACCTTGATCTCTTTGGTCCAACTAGGACTTCCAGCCTAGGAGTAAAATCTTATGGTTTTGCGATTATTGATGACTTTTCCAGATTTACATGGGTGCTCTTTTTAGCCAATAAAAATGATGCCGTGACGGAATTTCAAGTTTTTTACAGGAAAGTTCAGAATGATAGAGGTTATCTTATCACTATCATTCAAAGTGATCACGGTGGAGAGTTTGAGAATCATGATTTCAGCAAGTTTTGTGAAGAGTAGGGATACACGCACAATTTTTCATCACCAAGGACGTCTCAACAGAATGGAGTGGTGGAAAGGAAAAACAGAACCCTGATAGACATGGCACGGACCATGTTAAGTGAGAATTCTCTACCCAAATACTTTTGGGCTGAAGTGGTGAGTACAACATGTTATATCATCAACAGGGCAATGGTAAGGCCCATCTTAAAGAAAACTCCTTATGAGCTGTACAAGGGTAAGAAACCAAACATTTCTCATCTTAAACCCTTTGGATGCCCATGTTTCATCTTGAACAATGGTAAGACTAATCTAGGAAAGTTTGATGAGAAAAGTGACAAAGGAATTTTCCTAGGTTATGCACTTAACTCTAGAGCCTATCGACTGTTCAATAAGAGGACTTTGGTTGTTGAAGAAAGTCCTCATGTGATTTTTGATGAATCCGAGTTAAAACTAACAAACCAATCTATTCAAATTGTGGATGCAGATGAAGATTCCAAAAGTCCGAATGATGTCAAGGCCAAGGATGAGCCAACTGAAGGGGGATCTAGCAAAAGTGAAGAAGACGAGGACCCCTCAATTGAAACACTTCAAGAACAGCAAGTGCAACACCCGGATTTGCCAAGATCATCCACTCTTCTAAAAGATCACCCTGCTGAAAACATCATAGGTAATCCTGAAGATGGGGTAAGAACTACATCCTCTCTAAGGCAAGTAGAAGAGGAGGGTTTGATTGTCTTAATTTCACAAGAGAAGCCTAAAGACTTTCATGATGCCATGCAAAATGAATCCTGGATCTAAGCTATGCATGAAGAGTTGCATCAGTTTGAAAGAAACGAGGTGTGGACTCTTGTACCACGTCCTAGAAATCAACCCGTAATAGGAACCCGATGTGTTTTTAGAAACAAGCTGAATGATACGGGTGTGGTTGTTAGGAATAAGGCCCGACTTGTAGCCAAGGGGTATAGCCAGGAGTTGGGGATTGATTTTGATGAGTCCTTTGCCCCGGTTGCTAGGCTAGAAGCAGTCCGGATTTTATTGTTGTTTGCTTGCTCATTGAACTTCAAATTATTTCAAATGGATGTTAAATCTGCCTTTCTTAACGGGTATATCAAAGAGGATGTTTTTGTAGAACAACCTCCAGGCTTTGAAGATTCCAAGCACCCACGACATGTGTACAAGCTCCAGAAGGTGTTGTACGGGCTCAAGCAAGCACCAAGGGCATGGTATGAAAGGCTTACTTCATTTCTGACTGGAAATGGGTTCAAAAGAGGTAAGGTTGATCAAACACTCTTCACAAGAAAATCAGGTAAAAATATATTGGTAGTTCAAGTGTATGTTGTAGACACGCCATTCCTGACGTCTCCTGAGAAAGTCTCATATTACTATACAACGCCCCGCGACGGCTTACGCGTTTTGAATCACTTGAGTACTTCCTTTTCTTGAGTCTTCTTCCGCCCTTTTCGGCATCCGGAATCGTCTCGTCACGGCATTCGGACGGCATCAACACCAGTCAGACGCATCAGGAGGTTCCGGAACCAGGCAGGGTGTCTGCCGGGCGGCCGTCAACGCCTGAAATGAGGACCCGGGTGGGTCTTTATGGGGGCGTCCAGGCCCCTGGACGCCCCCATTCTTTTAATTTATTTTCAAAAAACACAAAACCAAATAAAAATAATAATAATATATTAATGGAGGCGTCCAGGCCCCTGGACGCCTCCATAAAAACAAATATAAAAAATATATATATGCCAGTTGGCATAAAAAAATAAAATAAAAAATAATAAAAATAATATATTTATGGAGGCGTCCAGGCCCCTGGACGCCTACATCAACTCCCTCACGGGCGCCGCCCACCGAACGATGGTTTGTCGCGTGTGAAAAAATCGAAATTATGGAGACGTCCAGCCAGCTGGACGCGCCCATTTCTGAATCACGGGTCGCCGCTCACAAAACCACGCGTTGTGCCAAACCGCGTGCGGCCGTCGGCAGGGTTCGGTGGACCTGTTGGAGGCGTCCGGAGCCCTGGACGTCTCCACAAAAATATTCTAAAAAAATGAATAAAAATAGAATAAAATATTAGTTCGGCCCTGATGGAGGTGTCCAGGGTCCTGGACGCCTCCACCCTCCGGAGCCCTATAAATAGAGGCCCACCCCCTCAGTTCTGGAAGAGCTTCTAAGAGATCCGATAGCCTGCCGGAGCCCAGAGGCTACCGGAGCTATTTCTAACCCGTGGGTTCTTTTGTAGGAGGAGGTTCTGTCGGCTTCTCGGGTGTCCAGGCTCGCGAGAGGAAGGCTATCTTCGTCCACCGCGCTTCCACATTGTCCCTACGCTGCCGGAGCTCCGCCGGATCTCACCCTCGGCTCCTCCAATAAGCCTTTTCTTCCCCTTTTTCTCCATAGTTCTTTACATTCATCATATTGCATCCTCTATCTCCCTACATAAGGGCGCCGTCTCTTGCATATTTCTTGCATTCATCATCGCATTTTCCTCCTACTCGAGTCCGAGAGGGGTTTAAAACCACACCAACCAGGTGTGTGTCAGGTCACGATCTCGTTACTTTTATTGTAAGGAATTGTTACTACACTGCCATTTTCTAATTCCGTTCGTTTATTGTCTACTGTTTTGCAAGGGTAACCAAGGAAAGCCCTCTCCGTCGGCCGGCCGGAAGGAGAGGAGGAAGCAACCCGCCATCTCCCGCTCTTGAGGTAGGCGCGATCACCTTCTTTATTTTGGGGTCTTTTGGCCTCTGGCGATCACATCTTGTTCTCGAGGCCGCGGCGAGTCACTTCCCCAATGGCCGTTTAAATTCCTGTTCTTATATTGTCTTTATATTCTGTTATATTCTGCTCATATTCTCGAGGCCGCGGCGAGTCACTTCCCCAATGGCCGTTTAAATTCCCGTTCTTATATGTTATATTCTTATCTATTCATATTCTCGAGGCCGCGGCGAGTCACTTCCCCAATGGCTGTTTAAATTCCCGTTCTTATATGTTATATTCTCATCTATCCATAGTCTCGAGGCCGCGGCGAGTCACTTCCCCAATGGCCGTTTAAATTCCCGCTCTTTATATTCTTCTTATATTCTGTTATATTTTTATCTGCTCATATTCTCGAGGCCGCGGCGAGTCACTTCCCCAATGGCCGTTTCAATTCTTGTTATTTAATTTCTGCACCATTCCCGTCCCCCCGAGGCCGTGGCGAGTCACTTCCCGCTATGGCCGTTTAACCCCCATATCTTGCTATATTACATTTGTCCCGCTCACCCCGCCGGAGCAATCTCCCGTGGTGGCCCCTTCTCTTTTCTCTTATTTCTATGTTGCAGCAAACAAAAGAGGAGCCCGCGCGCTCCGCGTCTTCTCCGCTCCCCGAACCGCGTGACGTCGCTCACAGATTGGCGATCACGGTGGGACGTCTACTGCTTCCTTTTGGCTACCCTTGAAAGTTCGACACCATCCGTGCCTCTCCACCTTGGCGCCCTCGCGCGCCCCCGTTGTGCTCACAGCAGCACCGTCAGTTGTGATTGGTTGGGTGTTTATTATATGTTTATTATTTTTGTTATTTTCCTACTCTATATCTCTGTCAGCATTCCATTGCATACATCCATCCCTCTTTTATATCCTTTTTTTTCATTTTTTCTAAGGATCACCCTTTCTCGGTGAAGGAAGGACTCTCCGTTTGAGAATTCCTCTCAACGGACTAGAATCTCCTCCACTGGGACCTCCGTAAGTCCCCGACATCGAAGAATCTCCTCTTCGTTCACTGGGCTGGTTGTACCATTGAAGTTCCCCGGAGTTATTCATTCTATTCGTGGTGAGACGAGAGACCCTAGCTGACACGGCGGTGAAACAAAAATAAACTAGGGTCCCTATTTTGTGTGAACTTCGGATCTCGCTAAAAACACAAAAAAATCATCAAAATCAAAACACAAAAAAGGCGTAAAGGCATCCACTTGTTTGATAATCTCTGCTACCTACTTGCTAGTGTATGTTTTTACGTTCTGGGAAAACTGTGAGCATGGCTCATGAGTCTTTTGAGGAGAACCACCCTAGTCGTGGTTTGTCAGCCGACCCGCGAGTCTATGCTATGGACTCGGGTCCTTCTCATGAGCCCTCGCATGAGGTGCAAGTTATTACCGGGGACACGTCCCCACCACAGGATATCTCTTCCTTACTGGGCATCCTCGCCAACACGGAGCTTACCTCTGAACAGCTCCGGGCCTTCCAGGCCATTCTAAAGGGGAAATCTGTTTCCCCCACGACCCAGGAATCAACTCCGGCCATCGCACCTCTCCAAGAGTCCGTGCAGGCCATTCCATCTCCTTCATTAGCGCAAGCCATCCAGTCTCCCTCGCTTCAAGGACAAGCGAGCCAACAACCACCCTCATTCCAGTTCCCGTCACAATCTCAAACTCCCGTTGTTCCCCAGATACCGCTTCAACCGGGGCCAACTATCGACGGTCCGACAGCTCCCTCTCATTCGAGGTTTCCCCCCCAAGTCTTTGGGAGACAGTTTCTCCCCCAATGGCAAGTGCCACCTTCACCTCCAGAGGAGCTCGCCCAATCACTCCTCAATAGGTTCAATCGCATGGACGAGCAGTTTCAAAATCTGAGAAGAATGGTGGACGTGAAAGCCACCCCGGAGGTTGCTTTGCCAATCCTTCCCGTCATTCATCTTCCTCCCTCCGAAATGCCCACGTACCGCAGATACAATGGTACCGGCAACCCCTTCATTCACCTCAAGGATTTCATGTATGAGTCCTCCTATTGGCAAAACGATCAGAGGTCCCTGGCATACCTCTTTCGGAGATCATTGGATGGTCCCGCGCTTGAGTGGTTCTATTCCTTGGAGCCCCGCGAGGCCGAGAATTTTGAAATAGTCCAGAGAAGGTTCTTGCAGAAATATAGGGATAGGGTCGGTCCCTCACTCTCCATTACCGACCTAGTGGCTGAAAAGATGAAGCCCGACGAGGATTTTGTCCGCTATGCTGATAGATGGAGGTCTCTGGCGGAAAGAATAAGGGATACCCTCTCCGAGCCTGAACAAGTGAAGATGATTGTGTCTAATGCAACCCCACAGTTCAGACACATCCTGGCCATGAATAAACTTACTACAATGGAGGAACTCTATGAAAGGGCCCGGTACATCCAAACCCAGTTAAAAGACTCCCCCATTATGAACATGTTTGAGTCGTCGAAGCCCAAAGTAGTCAGAAAGACAGGCGCTGGTGTCCTGGGCGGAGCCACGGAAGGGGTCGTGACAAATGAGCAAGTGGGTGCGGTCAACAATGCCAACTATGCAGTTAACCCAAGGCCTCCACAAATGCCCCGACTTCCCCTCCAACCAGGTCCTTTCCCTCTTCGTCCTCCACCCCAAAATAATCCACCCCAGGATAATATGCCTCCATTACGTCAACCCCAGCAACAACAACCACAACCTCAGCAACAACAACCACCGCTTCAGTACAACCAAGTTCCACCCTCGAGGAACTATGGTCCCCAACAGCAACAAAGGAGGCCGGTCGGTCTCAAGAGAGCCTACTATCCACCATTGCCAGAAACCTTAGCAGATATTTTTAATGCCCTCATGGCATCAAACCAACTCGCCCTACCCAGAGAAAGGCCCGTGTGGCCCCCGAATGTTGATACCTCCAAATACTGCGTCTACCACAGGCAGCCAGGACACATAGTAGATTACTGCTTCTATTTCAAAGATTACATCCACGATATGAATGATGAACATCAAATAGATTGGGATGAAATGAGACGATACGTCGCCGCTCTCAAGGCTAGGAGACCTCCTCAAAGGCCACAGCAGCAGTTACAACAGCAGCAGCAACCACAACAACAACAACAGCCTCAGCAGGCCCCACAACAACAGCCCAATATGGGAATAATCCAGAATCTATTACCAGAGCACCAATAGCCCAATCATCAGGTTAACCCCATCTCCTCCTTCCCGGATGTCGAGAGAGAGCAGGTGTGGCACCAGGAAAGTACCTCCATTCTTTCTACCGCCAATCCTATCATCACACAACCCCCTCACCTTGCCCGGGTAGCACCTCTCTCTCATCAACCCGCGTCAGTATCACCTTCACCATTTCCACTACCATTACGCCCTCTCATCCGCACCCCGATCTCCTATCAACCGACACTCTCCACTATGCCTTCACACCCTCTCATCTTCTCTCACTCCCCCACTTTACCATCCACCTCTACCACATTTACCCCTACGCCTTCTAAACCCCTTATCATCCGTCAACCATACATAACCCCATCTTTCTCCACCATATCACCACTAATGCCTTCAAAACCACTCATTACCCATCACCCACCTCAAAATCTTTGCCCGCTTCAAGCCCTACCCACTTCTACTTCGTCTCCACCTCCACCTACCAGACCACCCCTTATCCTTCATAATCTGTGCGATATCCCCTCTACCTCCACCATGCCCCCACCTAACAAACCCCTCATCAGAATCCCTGCTCCCGTCATCACCCCTGCTCCATCAACCATTCCTCCACCACTACCCCTCAAATCCCTGTTAAAACCCACTGCTACCCCCACAGAGGTACAAAAGCCACAGGCAATGGTGCTCCGGAGTGGAAGGATTTTCCACAGGGTTTTCCCCCACAACAGTCAGAATCATGAGCAATCTCAGCCAGAGAAGGATGATGGAGAACAACCAGAAAGAGCAATCCCTGGAACACAGTATGATATATTGAAACACTTGGACAAGACGCCTGCTCGGATCTCCATCCTGGAGCTACTTCAAAAATCCACATCCCACCAGGCGGCCTTGATGGAATATCTTCAAAAAGTCATGGTTAATGAAGACCTCCCCGTGGAGAAGATCTCGACTGTCCTGACCCCAACAGACACACAACCGGCCATCATGTTCCACAACTACGAGCTCGCTCCCAAGGAAGCTCGGAAATATGCATTGTGCATTTCCATAAAAATTAATGGGGTATCCATAAATCCGTGTCTTGCGGACACGGGTGCGTCCATAAATGTGATCTCCATGAGCACTCTTCAGTTGTGTGGAGTCGACGAGGAACAAATAAGACCTTCCTCGATCACGGTCACGGCTTATGACAATAGCAAAAGGCCGCCGCAAGGGATGATTATTCTGAAGGCAGAACTAGGCCCCATGTCAATTCCCACAGAATTCCATGTCCTCGACATGGACCCCACATTCAAGGCTATACTGGGTCGCCCTTACATCGAAGCCATGGACGCTGTGCCTTCCACCAACCATCAGTGCCTGAAGTTTCCTTACAATGGGAGGATTATTAAAGTGGTCAGTACACCTGTCCTTCACACAGTGGATGCTATCAAAACCTCTCTGCCCTCTGTTTGGCCGTCTCATCGGCCCATATTGTCACTACTGAACGTGCGTGATCCATCTCACGTTCCACTAGCACCAAAGGAGCCGGTCAGGGCATCCGCAACATCATGTCTCCCTTTTCACTCTAAAGGTTGGGAGATTATGAGGAACATCGGCAATCAACAGGGAAAAGGTCTGGGCGCACAGTTACAGGGTATGCTCAAACCGCCAAAGGAAATTAGGCCGAACTGTAGGTTTGGCCTAAGCTTCAAAGGACCGTTCAAGGCGGATTGGAAGCCCCTCACATGGACTCTATCAAACCACTTCAACAGAGGGCCCGTTGTTCAGATGGGAGATTACCCACGAGAAGCATATGGGGGATCACATGTTGTATATTTGGCTGAAAAATGTCCGAGGATCACCAAAAGAGGCAAGGTCAAAGATCCGGAATGCGAGTGGGACAAATGGTTCGACATACGGGACATTTCTGTTGCACTGGAAAGGATGTTCTCATCTCCGCAGCTTGAAGGACCGCCATTGATCTCCGGAATACCAGAGAATATTACCACTCTTGCCAAGGTTCCAAACTATCCTCGTCCTCGCCAGAAGGACCCTGTCATCGACGAATCTTCATCCGTCCTCAACATTGCCGTCGACGGCTCATTAGCCGCCATCTTCTCCATCCACTCGTCTCAGCCTTTGCTGATATCTTCTTCCTGGGCCAGACAATTATCTGATGATCTTCCCAGATCCCCTTCTCTGCTTACATATCTACGCGGGCTTTTCAACCCGCGCCAGGTCTTCAACCATGATCTGCTCTATGAGCCTCACAATCCTCTAGTCATAACCACTTTTCTCTCTCCTCCAATCTCTTTTCACTGCTTTGTCATCAAAAATAAAAACGAAAAAAAAAACGTCAATTTTTAAACTCTCCAACAACACATCTTCGTTGAGGAAACCTCTTACATCTCCCACGGGTGCGTCCCGCCCTACGGACCACCCGTCCAAGGTCCGATGAGTGACCTTTTATACCGCTCCTCTGAGGGGTCTTCTCCTGTACATTCTACACCAACCTCTTCGTCTTCCTCTTCTTCTGTAAATATTATCAGTCAATCTAGGAATGATAGGCCAAGGGTAGTACCTAGGAAGAAATCCAAGGGTAGGCAGATCCCTCGTCGATTCCTTCTGGATTTAGCCGCCAGGTGTCAGGCCCTTCTTGCCATCCCCCAGTTGTTAGAAAATCCCATCCGGCTACCAGAAATAGAATGTGAGGGCGACTGTGCATTTGATGAAGGGTATGGAGTTTACAAGATCACGGATGAAGAATGCCCCACTAAAGATGAGGGTGAAGAATATGAGGATGCGGTGGGCGCATATGCTAGTGGAATGAGGAAATTCGACGAGCCGTCAACCGCCGTAGAAGAATCCACCAAAGAAGTTAACTTGGGAACTGAGGAAGACCCTAGGATCATCCTCATAAGTGACAACCTACCACCCCCTGAAGAAGAGGCACTAATTGAGGTTCTCAAGGAATATAAGGACACGTTTGTATGGAGCTACGAGGATATGCCGGGTCTAGATTCAACCTTGGTCGAACACCGTTTAACCCTAAAACCAGGGTCCGTCTCGATAAAACAAAGGTTAAGGCGTTTCCACCCTCAGATGGCTTTGAAAATGAAAGAAGAGGTCGATAAGCGCCACAAAGCCAGGTTCATTAGAGTCGTCCTTTATCCTTAATGGGTGGCGAACATTGTCCCGGTCATGAAGAAAGATGGGAAAGTCAGGATTTGCATCGACTTCCGGGACCTTAACCGCGCGTGTCCAAAGGATGATTTTCCCTTGCCTCACATTGATGTATTGATCGATAACACGGCAGGTTATGAGACCCTCTCATTCATGGATGGATTTTCAGGATACAATCAAATTCGTTTGGCAGAAGAGGACCAGGTGAAGACGTCATTCACTACCCCTTGGGGAACATATTGTTACGTGGTCATGCCGTTCGGATTAAAGAATGCTGAGCAACTTACCAAAGAGCTATGATGGCCATATTTCATGACATGATGCACATATATCTGGAAGTGTATGTAGATGACTTATTGATGAAATCAAGGACCTGGATGGAACATCCAGAAGTTTTGGCTAAGGTCTTGCAGAGGTCAAGGGAGTTCCAATTGAAAATGAACCCGAAGAAGTGTGTGTTTGGTGTGTCGTCGGGTAAATTGCTGGGTTTCATTGTGAGCAAAAGAGGGATCGAGATAGATCCCGACAAAGCCAAGGCTATCAGGGATATGCCGCCTCCCAAGAATTTGAGGGAAGTCCGAGGTTTAATCGGGAGATTGCAGTTTATTCGTCGGTTTGTGTCCCAACATTCACAAAGGTGTAGACCTCTCTACGAGTTTACCAAGCCAGGAGTAGAATTCCACTGGAATTCTAAATGTCAGAAAGCTTTTGAAGGGTTGAAGGAATATCTGGCTAGTCCACCCGTTCTCATTCCACCCAAACCAGAAAAACCTCTGATCCTTTACGTCTCAGTCTTGGATGACTCCGTGGGAGCCGTCCTCGCACAAGCTGATGAAGAAGGCAAGGAACGGGCAACCTATTACTTGTCCAAACTTCTCAATCCCTGTGAGCAGAAATACACCGTCATGGAGAAAACATGTGCTGCCCTCGTTTGGGTAGTGCAGAAATTGAAGCACTACTTCTTGGCTCATGAGGTCCACTTGATTGCTCGAATGAATCCTATCAAATTCCTTCAGGAGAAATCCGTCCTTACGAATAGGCTAGCACGCTGGCAAAGTTTTCTCTCTCAGTTCGACATCACCTACATCCAGCAAAAGGCGATTAAAGGCTATGCCATAGCCGAGCATCTCGCTCACCATCCTCTTCCCAAGTTTGATCCCATCCAATCAGAGTTTCCAGATGAGGAACTAATGTCCGTCAACCAATCAGATGAGCCAATGTGGACGCTATATTTTGATAGAGCTCTGAATTCTCAAGGGAGAGGAATCGGCGTCGCCCTCCTGTCGCCTGAAGGCCTCACATTCCCATTGGCATACCAGCTCAAATTCCCCGTTACCAACAATATAGCTGAATATAAAGCTCTTCTAGCTGGCCTAGAACTCGCTCATTCCTTTCGTATCACCGAATTATGAGTCGTAGGTGATAGTCAACTCATTCTTCACCAGGTGCTCACCAAATATCGCACTCGCGATCCCAAACTCAAGCCATACCAAGAACTCACTGCTGCCTTTGCCAAACTGTTCACCAAACTGATCTTTGTTCATGTCCCTCGTCATCAGAATATTCTCGCCGATGCCCTCGCCTCATTGGCATCATCCATAAGGTTCCCTCTAGGAAGATGGTTTGAGTCCATTTCCATCTACAAACTTCACGCCCCTGCAATCGATGATGCTTCCTACGTAAACATCAAAGACAGGATAGCAAGAAAGATCCTGCAGGAAGATATCCTTGAGAAGAGGGAGATCATATTGGCAGAGGTTGAAGAAGAACTGGCTGATGAAGAGAAACCATGGTTCTATGAAATCGTCAAATACTGCCAAGATCAGTCTTATCCTGAAGGGGCCACCACAGAGGACAAGAAAGCCATAAGAAGGGTGGCTCAGAAATATACATTGGTTGGAGGTCTACTCTATAGGAGAAGCCTTACTGGTATTCTGTTAAGATGTCTTGGTGACGATGAGGTTTGAAAATGTGTAGAGGAGACGCACTCGGGTGTGTGCGGTGGCCACGTGAATAGTCAGATGCTCGCCAAAAAGATCATTCGACAAGACTTTTACTGGCCCACTATGGAAGAGGATTGTGCTGTCTATGTCCGTAGGTGCGTCAAGTGTCAACTTCACGCCGATAAAATCCATTCACCATCTTCCTCACTTCATCCAATATCCTCCCCGTGGCCTTTCTCCATGTGGGCATTCGACATCATTGGTCCCCTAGGTGATCCCAATTCCCTCACCAAGCAGAAATCTTTCATCCTTACTGTAATGGAATACTTCACCAAATGGGCCGAAGCAGAAGCTTACGCGGAAATCAAGGCATCAACAGTTCGCAAGTTCATCATGAAGAACATCCTCGCCAGATTCGGCGTCCCAAGCACAATCGTCACCGACAATGGGCCATAGTTCATTTCTCAGGACCTACAGGACCTCTGCAAAAGATACGCAATTGCATTGCATCATTCATCGCCTTATTACCCACAAGATAACGGCCAAGCGGAGGCCACCAATAAAACATTGCTCAAAATCATCAAAAAAATCTGCGAGTGTAGTAAGTTTTCAGACTGGCCAGAAAAACTTATCGAAGCCCTATGGGCCTATCGCACTTCAATCCGCACCCCCACCGGGCAGACTCCATTTGCCCTTACTTATGGTATGGAAGCGGTAGTCCCGTACGAGACTCTGATCCCTTCTCTCAGGGTACAATTGGACGAGGAATTTCCCCTCGACGATTGTCGTAATTCACTCCTCGCCCAGTTGGAACTCTTGGATGAGAAGCGGCTGGCCGCTGCCGAACACGCGCGTGTGTATCAAAATAGACTCGCTCGCTTTTACCAAAAGAAAGTCGTTGAGAGAAAATTCAAAGTCGGTGAGATGGTCGTAAAAAGAATTTTTGTCAAACCTGGAGGTCCGCGTTCTAAGCTCCAACCCAATTGGGAAGGACCATTTGTAATTCAAGCCGTGTACCCTGGCAACGCCTACAAGCTAGTCAACGCCGAAGGGACCGAGTTATCCCACCCTTGGAATGGGCTTTATCTTAAGAAATACTACCCTAAGCACAAAACACAAAAAAAGATGAAAAGATAAAAAACATCAAAAATAAGGAAATATTGAAAACTACTAAAAATATGGAAAATTCAAAATGCCGACACCTGGTGGTCACCATGTAGTCAAGTCACTGCATCTAATCTTCATGTTAGGATAGGGCCCATTAAGGCTTGGTAGGCACCGGGTCTTGGTTTGCCAGAACCGTGGAAGATCCCTGTCCGGCCACGTCGGCCTATGCTCGCTCGAAGGAAGCTAACATGTGCTCACTTATGTATTTTTTTCAAAAAAGTCGGTAGCATCACCTACGGTGGGGAATCCACCCAAAAGATCTCCAGAAGCTGTAATCTTTATTCTTTTCTCTTCGACCAAATGAGACAGTCGGCGCCCTTAAAACGCTGAGCATGAGAAATCGAAACTCAAACCCCAAAGGCAAGAGTAGGATCCATTTTCTCGAGCATCGATCAGAGCACGAGAAGAGGGCAGTGTCCCCGCAGGCATACGAAAAGGGAGCCCATAAACGTCAAACGACTATATCTCCCTGATGCGGGACGGACACAGGAGACGACACTATTAGGTGCCACCCTCGGACTCTAGATGAAGACGCGACCAGCAATACACACCAGGGAGACACTAAGCCCGACACTACGAGCTCCTAGTGGCAAAACGTCGCTAACAGAAGTAGAAGCTCAGTCGTCGTCCCAAGCGAGGGAAAGCGCGGACCGTGCGCGGTTAAGAAACCGGCGGAGGTCAAGGGTAGTCCGACTCAACTTCCGGACTCGGATCGAGTCACGGGACGGGTCACTCTCACTCTCACAGCGGTGACATGGACACACGGGCTAGTACCTACACTCTCGGCAGCGGCAAAAGACCATATACTAAACTAGCAAGCGAATGCCGAGAAGTTGAGACCTTTACCTCCACGCACCCGGCGTGGCGAAGACAACCCCGGCCGAATTACGGACTCCCGGTTAACAATGATTACAGCAATACACTAAGTCGACCCACTCCACGCAGGGAGGTAAAAGGTCACATGTGGGGTCCGGGAATCACGCAACTCGGGTTGGCGGGCAGCATCTTGATGTCGCCCGGCGGTGCCGAACTCCGCGTTTTCGTGCTTTCCGAACGGCGGGTTCTGCGGGCCCGCGGGGCCCACCGACGGCGCTGTCCTCCGGATCTGCGGGGGTGGGACCCACTGTGATGGGGACCCCTGGTGGCGCGCCTCCACGGACGGCGGTCGGCCGGGAACACCGACCGGTGGCCGAACAACTCCGATCTCCAAGCTTTTGGAATGCTGCCCACGGATTTTGCTTGCTGTTTTCAGGCGCGCGCTCCGGCGAAAACGCCCACTGCGGTCGATCCCGACGTCGGATCGGGACGCATGAGCTATCGTTGGAAAGATCCCTTCAAATGCTTCAATCTAGACTCAGAGTGATCTGATGGATCTAGCCGGATCTAGACTTTAATGAATTTACAAATCCCTGTTGTACAGTAACCGAAACATCAGATTTATAGGGTACTTGTCTGAGAACCACCATGGACCGCCTAGTAAACCTCTGATTCAGCTCTTGAGTTCTTCTTCACAATTGTAGGAGATCAAACCACGGAACTGGGGATATTTTTGGAATTAGATTTGGATGTGGTGGCGATTTGATATGATTTTTGGAGTGGCTGGTGGTCGGATCTGGGAACTGGGGAATAGAACTGTAACTAGGACTGAGAACGAATTTTATAAAATATGAAATGGACGGACCAAAAATTAAAAAAATGGTGGATGAAGGGATTGATGCAAGGAACACCCAGTTAAATTGGGCGAACCAAAGAAAATCAAAAAGGGGACCTAAGACTTGAAACTTAGGGTGGATGGGAACCTAGACAGAATTTTGGCAGAACCAAAGTGGAAGGGTGGACGAAAATCAAAAATTGTGAAACGGGATCTGAATGACAAACCAAATTTTATGGGGTATCCTTGACACCTCTGGGACCTCCAATAAAATTCCTAGGTCGATCTGAGCTCGTGGTTGATGGCTGAATTTCGTGGAGGCTGCTGTGGTACTGCACGGGCAGAACTCCGATGAAGACGATGGCGGTGCGGTGGCGGCTCGTGGCGGCGGCGAGGATGACCGGAACTGATAGGGGAGGAGTCACACCTCCAGAGGCAACCTTCACAGATGCAAGGGGGGAGAGAGGGGCGCACCAAGCTGGAGCTCCAACAATTTCTTTGATTCAAATGGCATTAATTCAAGCAAAATGGAAAATACAAGTTTAAATAGCTTACATCTCACATCCATCCACAACCGTAGGATCTAGGGGTAAGAGATGAAGGGCTGAGATGGCATGTGACACTCACACAAAAAAGAAATAAAAAATTAAGGGGAGGGGGGCGGCCCTTGGACTTTGAATGGGAGGGGTGTGGAAGGTTGAAATGTAGGTGGGAGGTAGGTAGCCTCCTTGGACTTTTTAAGCCCATTGTCCCCCATGTGTCCAATTACAAGTCAAGCTTCTAGATGCTCCCATGTGGCATGTTGACTGGCCCCACGTGGGACCCTAGGCTGAGGTGGCCCAATGTGGTGGGGCCCGGGGGGCCCGTGGGGCCCACGGGGTCCGAAATGCTCATAAGCCCCTATTACACTCAAAATGGCAAACCGAATGCAACGAAATAAATACAAATTACACACACATAAAGTCTAGCTAAATATAATAAATAGGGAGGCTCAAGGCGGAGTCTCCAGGCTGTCTCCGAGCCAGATGGACGCTGAGGTGGCTCGTGTCGTGCTCCGTGTGCGGTACCGGTGGCTCGACGTGTCGTGCCGATCAACTGCTCGGGTGTCCGCACCAATTCTCCCCGGGTGGGAGAAACTCGACCCTGTCGAGTAAGGGTCTGCATCGCTCCTGTGTCGCTCCAAAAGGTCCGGATCGATCCGCTGCAACTCGCCATGTGTGATCCAAGTGTCCTCAGTAGCGGGCCATCCTCTCCATCGCACTAGGTAGCGCGGGTAAGATCCACTCCTGGTAACTGTCACCTGCTCATCCAGTATATGATCTATATGCTCATGCTGCCGTAACAACGGGGCTGGAGGTGGAAGTGGACACTCAGGTGTGGGATCACTCTCAAGGGGAGGAGATGGCGCAAAAGGCTCACTAGGAATCACCGTTGGGTCCCTATATGAAACTAGATCCGAAACATTAAAAGTAGAGCTTATACCATATTCCTCGGGCAAGTTCACAACGTACGCATTGGATCCAACGCGTTTCAACACTCTGAATGGACCGGCTCCACGAGCTTGCAACTTCTTAACGGTTCCAGAGGGAAACCGTTCAGGTCTTACCCTGATCATGACGTATTCGCCCTCGTGGAACTCTCGGTGGTGTCGGTGGGCATCGGCTAACTCCTTGTACCGTGCATTGCTGGCCTCAATGTGACGACGGATGTCGTCATGCAAACTCCTAACATGCCTAGCAAATGACTCGGCCGACTCCGACACTCTAGCATGGATAGGCATGGGGACAAGGTCAACGGGTTTCCTAGGCCTACGACCTGTGACAATTTCAAATGGACTCATGCCGGTAGACCTATTCACCGAATCATTGTATGCAAACTCAGCCATGGGTAAAATGAGATCCCAATCTCCAATGCGGTCCCTGACTAGACATCTCAAAAGATCTCCCATACTCCTATTGACCACCTCGGTCTGACCATCTGTCTGGGGGTGATATGCAGTGGAAAACTTGAGGTGAGTACCCATCATATGCCATAGTGTCTTCCAAAAGTAGGAAGTGAATCTAACATCACGGTCAGACACTATAGTGCGAGGCAACCCGAACTTGCACACCACATGAGTAAGGAATAGGCGGGCTACCCTAGAAGGATCCGAAGTCTTCGAGCAAGGGATAAAGAGGGCCATCTTCGAGAAACGGTCAACCACCACATAGACCGAATCATGCTTCCTGGAGGTACGTGGCAGTCCCAAAACAAAGTCCATGCTAACATCCTGCCACAGGGCATCAGGCATGGGAAGAGGCGTACAAAGGCCCGAGCTTTGCTTCTTCATCTTAGCTGTAGCACATGTACGGCACTGAGCCACGATGTTAGCAACATCGCGCTTCAAGCTAGGCCAATAAAATCGATGCTCTACTGCCTCGATAGTCTTGTTCCGACCAAAGTGGCCGGCTAGACCTCCCGCATGTAATTCCCACACTAAGAAATCTCGAACCGAAGTTCGGGGAACACATAGCCTGCTACCTTGAAAGAGGTAACCTTCCTGAAGCATATACTCATCAAGGTCTCTCGAAGGTCCGGCCTGAAGGGTGGTAAAAATTTGACCGAAGTCAGGACAATCGGCATAGGCCTCCTTCATCTTCTCTAACCCTATGACCTCGGCACTCATGGTGGTAAGCAAACATGCTCGCCGACTCAAGGCATCAGCCACCTTGTTCTCCACTCCAGCTTTATGTTTAAGCACAAAGGTGAACTGCTGGAGATACTCGACCCAACGACTATGACGCGAGTTAAGCTTCTTCTGCGAATGGAGGTACCTCAATGCCTCGTGGTCGGAGTATAGGACAAACTCCTGATGTAAAAGGTAGTGCCTCCAATGCCTAAGAGCCTGAACAACTGCGTAGAATTCTTTATCATACGTGGAATATCGCAGTTTCGCGTCATTCAGCTTCTCGCTGAAATATGCGATCGGGTGGGACTCCTGACTCAAAACTCCTCCAATCCCAACACCCGACGCATCACAACAGACCTCAAACACCTTCGAGAAGTCAGGCAGTCGAAGGATAGGTGTCTGGGTCATGCGCTCCTTGATGTCCTTGAAGGCGGCAGATGCGGCCTTCGTCCATACAAATGTGCCCTTACGGATGCAATCCGTGATCGGGGCGGTGACGGAACTAAATCCGCGGATGAAGCAACGGTAGAACGTCGCTAGACCATGAAAGCTGCGGACATCATGAACGGTACGGGGTTCCGGCCACTCAACAATGGCCCGGACCTTCTCCGGATCGGCGGAGACCCCAGTACTAGACACAATGAAACCCAAGAAGGTAAGCTGAGATGTCATGAAAGCACACTTCTGTGGGTTCGCAAATAACTGCTCTCGCCGAAGAAGTAGACAAACCTGCCGAAGGTGGTCCAAGTGGTCCCCTGTGGTGCGGCTATAGATAAGGATATCATCAAAATACACCACTACAAAGACTCCAATGAAAGGTCGAAGGACCTGGGTCATGAGCCGCATGAAAGTGCTAGGGGCATTGGTCAACCCAAAAGGCATGACCAACCACTCATATAGACCGTCCTTGGTCTTAAATGCGGTCTTCCACACATCACCTGGCCTAATCCTCACCTGATGGTAGCCACTCTTAAGATCGATCTTCGAAAAGATAGTGGCACCTGTCATCATGTCCAGCATGTCATCAAGGCGGGGAATAGGGAACCTGTACTTCACAGTGATTTTGTTGATGGCACGACTATCAATGCACATTCTCCACGTGCCATCCTTCTTCGGGGCGAGTAATGCGGGTACAGCACATGGACTCATGCTGTCCCGGATAGATCCTCTCTGCACAAGCTCATCGACCTGCCGTTTAAGCTCGGCATGCTCCGTGGGGCTCATTCGATAATGAGGAAGGTTGGGCAAAGAAGAGCCCGGAACAAGATCGATGGCATGATGAATATCCCACATGGGTGGGAGTCCCTCAGGAAGCTCATCGAGAAAAATATCAGCAAACTCCTGCAGAATAGGAACAACCTCGGGTGGGAGCTCACCCTCGGAGTCCCGCTCCACCTCTCGGACCGTAATGGCAAACACCGGACAGCCCTGACTAAGCTCCTGCTCCATTTCCCGGGAGCTAATCATCATCAATCTCCTCGTCGAGGGCTCTCCTGGGCCAGAGGTAACGGTCATAGTCCGAGCTGGGGATGGAGTACTGGGCCCGGGTACGGGAGGCTTTGGAGTACTAGGGCCAGTAGGACCCCTGACTGATGGGCTCCTGGGCCGAACGGGTTGGAGGGTGACCTGCTAGTCATCGTGGTCGAAGGTACAGGTGTTCGACCGACCATGGAGTGTGGCATCTCGGTCGAATAACCACGGCCTACCAAGAATGATACTTCCCACTTCCATGGGAAGAACATCACACCAGATCTCGTCACAGTAGGAGTGGAGCTGCAGCGGGACCAAGCACCGCAGCCTGACCGAAATGGAAGTGGTATCCACCCATGATACCTGGTAGGGGCAAGGGTGGTCTACGGGTGTGAGACCAAGACGAGTGACAGCGTTCGTGGAGATTGCATTGATACAACTCCCGCTATCGATGACCACCTTGCAAATTTGATTTCCCAGCCTACAGAATACATGAAGGATCGTGGTCCGACGCCAATCATCACTGACCTGCGGCTGGGTGAGGATACATCTGACGACCCCCACGCGGGTATCGTCCGACTGCTGGACATCCTGGGCCTCACCTCCCATCTCATAGTACTCGTCAGCTAACTCTTCATCTGCCTCATAGTTGACTAACTCGAGGCCCGTAGGGGTGGTATCCTCGGCCTGTGTATCCCCAATGTGAAGAGATGGGCGGGTGGGACACTGGTTGGCGAAATGGCCAAACCCATTGCAGCGATAACACTACTGCCGTGATCCACTAGGCTCCCCAATCATAGGTCCTTTACCTTTATCCTCCCGACGGATAGGAGGCGCAGGCAACAAAGGACGTGCAGGAGGCGCGGGTGCCGGTGGACGGACTGTGGGTGGGGCCGTAAGATGCTGGGGACGAGGAAGGTCCCTCGGGGGTGGAGGACGAGGCCTAGGAGCAAAGGGCTCGGGGCGAGCAGGCTCCTGAGGTCGAGCCATGGGGGCCCTCGGATATGTGCCAGATGAGCCACGGGGCTCGACACTACGAAGGGGAAAAGAGCCCAACCGATGGGGTGACTCGAACTCGGCCTCGAACTGTACCAATTCGAGAGCAATCTGATATGCCTGCTCCAAAGTGGTGGCATTGCGGCGAAAGAGTTCATATTGATAATTGGGCCGCAAACCTCTCCGAAAGTGGGATATCGTCATGGTGCTCTCTTCCGTGACCCCGCACCACAAATAATACTCATCGAACTCGGCGGTGTACTCGGTCACGGATCGGTTCCCTTGGGAGATGCTTTGCCACTTGTCTATGAGACGTTGGCGATATGAGGCGGGAAGGTACTTCTCCCTCAACTTGGTTTTTATATCATCCCAAGTACCGATCTGGGGTTGACGTCGCTGGTTGAGCAGGCTCTCCACATTGATCCAATAAGTTTGGGCCTGCCCTTACAGCTTCATCTTTGCGTATCAGACTCTTCGGTGGTCCGTCATCTCAAACCACTCGAAGTACCGGTCCATGCCGGCCTCCCAATCTAAATACACCCTAGGGTCCAAGGACCCGCTAAAAGTGGGAGGGTCCGCACGCACACCCCTAAGAATGCGGTCGTCATCCTCGTCATCACGATTTCGTCGTTGATGACGATGACCGTTACCCCCGTGATCATTGTCGGAGGCATAATCATCCACTATAGGCGCCTGTTGCCTCCCGACATCCTCCACCTGAGCCCTTGGCACAGCGGGTTGCTGCACCGGCTCTTGTTGGCCGTTTGTCGGCGCGGGTTGCGCCGCTACTGGGCCCCTCTCTAGGACGGCAATCCTCCCAACAAGACCTTGAATGGACTGCTCCGAAACCCCGACCCGATCCTCGAGGACCTTCATCTGCTCTTCTAGACGCGTCCCTATGCCATCCATACGCATACTAAGACCATCCATACGCGTGTCTAAACGATCCATGATGGCCCGGAACATCTCGGCCGTGGAAGACTCATCGGAACTACGGGCTCGAGAGTCCGCCATAGGTGGTGGTGGCGAGTATTGGGTGCCTCGACGGGTGGGCATGCAAAGACGTACGCACTAGGTGACAACAACCGACTAATGCAAACACACTAAATGATACACTTAGACCTAATTGCAATTTGAAAACACTCTTTTTTTTTGTATTTGTTTTGAAAAGAATGAGACTCGACTACACCCTAGACACGGCCAAGACTCGGTACGCGGCGGAGGTAATCGACCCGAAGGTCACTCGCGCAAGTGTGCGGTCTTCCCGGTAGGCGAAACCTAACGGTCGGACAACACCTTTGGATATACCGAGTGAAGGTGTGTGTGGGGTAACCTTAGACTATGCAAGACTTATGCAACGACTACCCTAGACTCGACTTGCTCTGATACCAAACTGATGCGGGACGGACACGGGAGACGACACTATTAGGTGCCACCCTCAGACTCTAGATGAAGACGCGACCAGCAATACACACCAGGGAGACACTAATCCCGACACTACGAGCTCCTAGTGGCAAAACGTCGCTAACAGAAGTAGAAGCTCAGTCGTCGTCCCAAGCGAGGGAAAGCGCGGACCGTGCGCGGTTAAGAAACCGGCGGAGGTCAAGGGTAGTCCGACTCAACTTCCGGACTCGGATCGAGTCGCGGGACGGGTCACTCTCACTCTCACAGCGGTGACATGGACACACGGGCTAGTACCTACACTCTCGGCAGCGGCAAAAGACCATATACTAAACTAGCAAGCGAATGCCGAGAAGTTGAGACCTTTAACTCCACGCACCTGGCGTGGCGAAGACAACCCCGGCCGAATTACGGACTCCCGGTTAACAATGATTACAGCAATACACTAAGTCGACCCACTCCACGCAGGGAGGTAAAAGGTCACATGTGGGGTCCGGGAATCACGCAACTCGGGTTGGCGGGCAGCATCTTGATGTCGCCCGGCGGTGCCGAACTCCGCGTTTTCGTGCTTTCCGAACGGCGGGTTCTGCGGGCCCGCGGGGCCCACCGACGGCACTGTCCTCCGGATCTGTGGGGTGGGACCCACTGTGATGGGGA
Source organism: Amorphophallus konjac (assembly GCA_022559845.1). Taxonomy (NCBI): domain Eukaryota; kingdom Viridiplantae; phylum Streptophyta; class Magnoliopsida; order Alismatales; family Araceae; genus Amorphophallus; species Amorphophallus konjac. Next base: position 228,509,389 of record CM040121.1, on the reverse strand, counting down.
CCCCTGGTGGCGCGCCTCCACGGACGGCGGTCAGCCGGGAACACCGACCGGTGGCCGAACAACTCCGATCTCCAAGCTTTTGGAATGCTGCCCACGGATTTTGCTTGCTGTTTTCAGGCGCGCGCTCCGGCGAAAACGCCCACTGCGGTCGATCCCGACGTCGGATCGGGACGCATGAGCTATCGTTGGAAATCTCTCTTCAAATGCTTCAATCTAGACTCAGAGTGATCTGATGGATCTAGCCGGATCTAGACTTTAATGAATTTACAAATCCCTATTGTACAGTAACCGAAACATCATATTTATAGGGTACTTGTCTGAGAACCACCGTTGACCGCCTAGTAAACCTCCAATTCAGCTCTTGAGTTCTTCTTCACAATTGTAGGAGATCAAACCACGGAACTGGGGCTATTTTTAGAATTGGATTTGGATGTGGTGGCGATTGGATATGATTTTTGGAGTGGCTGGTGGTCGGATCTGGGAACTGGGGAATAGAACTGTAGCTACTACTGAGAACGAATTTTATAAAATATGAAATGGACGGACCAAAAATTAAAAAAATGGTGGATGAAGGGATTGATGCAAGGAACACCCAGTTAAATTCGGCGAACCAAATAAAATCAAAAAGGGGACCTAAGACTTGAAACGTAGGGCGGATGGGAACCTAGACAGAATTTTGGCAGAACCAAAGTGGAAGGGTGGACGAAAATCAAAAATTGTGAAACGGGATCTGAATGACAAACCAAATTTTATGGGGTATCCTTGACACCTCTGGGACCTCCAATAAAATTCCTAGGTCGATCTGAGCTCGTGGTTGATGGCTGAATTTCGTGGAGTCTGCTGTGGTACTGCACGGGCAGAACTCCGATGAAGACGATGGCGGTGCGGTGGCGGCTCGTGGCGGCGGCGAGGATGACCGGAACTGATAGGGGAGGAGTCACACCTCCAGAGGCAACCTTCACAGCTGCAAGGGGGGAGAGAGGGGCGCACCAAGCTGGAGCTCCAACAATTTCTTTGATTCAAATGGCATTAATTCAAGCAAAATGGAAAATACAAGTTTAAATAGCTTACATCTCACATCCATCCACAACCGTAGGATCTAGGGGTAAGAGATGAAGGGCTGGGATGGCATGTGACACTCACACAAAAAAGAAATAAAAAATTAAGGGGAGGGGGGCGGCCCTTGGACTTTGAATGGGAGGGGTGTGGAAGGTTGAAATGTAGGTGGGAGGTAGGTAGCCTCCTTGGACTTTTTAAGCCCATTGTCCCCCATGTGTCCAATTACAAGTCAAGCTTCTAGATGCTCCCATGTGGCATGTTGACTGGCCCCACGTGGGACCCTAGGCTGAGGTGGCCCAATGTGGTGGGGCCCGGGAGGCCCGTGGGGCCCACGGGGTCCGAAATGCTCATAAGCCCCTATTACACTCAAAATGGCAAACCGAATGCAACGAAATAAATACAAATTACACACACATAAAGTCTAGCTAAATATAATAAATAGGGAGGCTCAAGGCGGAGTCTCCAGGCTGTCTCCGAGCCAGATGGACGCTGAGGTGGCTCGTGTCGTGCTCCGTGTGCGGTACCGGTGGCTCGGCGTGTCGTGCCGATCAACTGCTCGGGTGTCCGCACCACTCCCTCACAAAAAGAAATACAAAATCAAAATCGAGAGAAAAGCCTGGTCGTGACCGTGCCTGTTGCGATAAACGGAACCCCTCAAAGTAAAAGTCTGAATCCACAAAGGGGGCCGTGGAATGTAAATGCTCGAGATTTGGTCCGAAGTTGTCCGAAAGGAAAGAGTTAATAGGCCCTTATTCGCTCGCCGGGTTAACGGTTTTGCCGATCCTCTCAGGAGGTTTATCCCCCACGCTCTTCCTTCTTCCTCTAAAGATGAAGGTTCGATGGAGTTTCTGAAGGGTGAAAACTGTCCAGGGTCTGCGACCTTATTTTAATATACACATATGGTTACCTACTTTGTAAAGCAAAAGCTATCGCTGCGAAGGAGTCTCTGTGTTTCTGGCTGGTCAAGACCCCTGTTTACCACCTTGATGTCTTCTTGTTTAACCTCGGGCTTAGGCCAATGTAAGCGCGTCACCGATGGGTGCGACGGCGTCTGATTCTGGGTCAGCGTCGCGCGGTTGGTCATTGGGGTTCCAGGGTGTTCCATCATATACCATCTAGAGTTGTGAGGAAACAGACCCGGGTCGGGCAAATCATTTACCTCAAACATCTTTTGGGTGAATCCCTGTGGTCGGAATCGACTGGGAGCCTAAGCATGGCATGACGGTATTGTCATCAGGGTAAGTCTTAGCCGGCGGGATCATCATTCGAGGGGTCTAGAGGCCCAAATCAACCTAGATGTACACGTAGGATACCTAGGAGGTTAGTAAGAAACCCATGTTCTCACGTAGGTTAGGTGCCATGTGGGTGCTTGCCGGGCGTTAGCAACAAAAAAAAAAATTATAATAAAAGCAACAAAAAAAATGGAAAAGAGAAAATGTACATATTTGCAAACAAAAAAAATTTTTTTTATAAAATAAAAAAAAGAAAACAAATCAATTTTGCATGATTACATTTGCGTACAGCATCTCACTTTTAATACCGCTTGCATTCGTGTGCTTGCCTATCGCATTTATCATCACCGCATCTTTCCCTTGCCTTCATTAAATAAAGACTTGCCCCCTTGAGCAGTTATCAAGGACAGTCACAGTGACCATTTACTTATTGAGCAAGAGGCCAAGTCAGAACAGAAATTCTGATTTGTTTGTTTCAGTGATGTGTGCAGGGATTCAGGCAACAGAAGCAAAGGTGAAAACCAAACAAACCGAACCTTGTATTTTATTCCAAAAACTAAAAAAATTACATCAAGTTCCGCCCTCTCTCTCTGCATTACTCGTCCCACTACTCTCCGGACAAAACGCTCTCAAAGGTACTACCCAACTACGAAAAGCGGTACTCCTACCGCTTTGTACCCCCCTTCCTATTCCCACACCCCGGCATTGATCCACGGAAGCAGCAGAGAAGCTACCAACACGAAAGCCACGCTCTCGTGCTCTTCGGTAGCGCTCCTCACCATCTCTCAGCCACTGTTCAGCAAGACCAAGGCTGATTCGGAGTTCGAATAGTTGGGCCTCCATGGCCCTTCGTTCCTCCCTTTCAGTCAATCTGTTGGCTCTTTCTCTCTCTGCGTCTCTTTCTCTCTCTGCACGTTCTCTCTCGCGGTCTTCCCTCTCCAACTGGAGAGTGATCCTCAGTTCCACGGCATCCCTAGAGGAGTCGTCATCAGGATGACGCCGCAGTTCCCTCTCCAGTTCTGCTATCCTAGCCTCCTTCTGTGCAGCTTGGGCAAGCGCTTCTTCCGTCTCCTTTTCCTGCCGAGTGTACCATCTCAGATACGCGATAAGGCGTAAACAAAGAGAACTCTACATTGAAACTTTTACCTGTATACAGAGCATCCCTTCTGCCTCCGCAGCACGCTGCGTGGCGTGAGCAAGTTGCTCATGAAGCAAGTCAAGTTCTGAGGTGAGAATCCACAAGCTGGAAGAGGCACCACCTACTCCCATCGCTAGGGAAGCCGCGCCAATCTGAGCATGCTACGACCGCGTGAATTAGCAGCCAACATCTGGAACCTGCGGTTCTAATTAGAAACGCACTATACACCTACCAAGGCGCTCGTAACTCCGCGAGCATCGCCCAACCGTTGCTCCATCTCTGCCAAGCGAGTTCGTAAATTCGCTATCATCGTATCACGGGCATCCTGCAGCCATACGAGTCAGCATTTCCACCAAAAAACTAAAAAGGGAGAAAGAAGAAAAGAGAAAAAGGGGAAATCTACCTCCACAAGCCCCCGGGGTTGGAGCCGCTCTGCGTACTTTGTCCTATATAGACGCGAGTAGTCCTCGCTATCCCGCGCATGTGATTCTACAATCGTGCCACCCCGCTGCCAGTCTTCATACTGTTCAGGGAACCGCACACGCCAGTCAATACAGGTCGCCGGTCCTCGCGTCTTTCTCCCGGCACGAGGTGGCGCAGCTGTATCCACCCATTCCTGAGCCAGTCCCAAGGACCTCATAACCAATCGTAGCCGAAGCGGCTCGATTTCATTCAGGCAGTGCATCCACAATTCCCGTCCGAATCAGGCATGACTTACTAGAACCCACGGCTGGTCGGCATCGACCATGTCTGAGTAGGGTCTCCAGTTTACCATCGTTGCAGGGAACTCCTGTAGCTCCCGCCTTAGCACCATTAGTTGGTAGGTTAGGGGTGCCGCACTCATGATGGGTTCCCACCGCCTGGCTAGCGGCACCATCGCGGGTCGCCAATGTCGAGCTCTCCCCATGGGGAGGTAATAATAGCTCCACAGCTGCTCGGTGCAGGTCATCAGTACCTTGCAAAAACACAAAAAAATACAAAACAAGCAAAACCAAAAATACCTGGATGAATGGTGTAAAACCACTCACAGCCATCTCGCGATCCGCTTCTTGGAACATGCCTGCAAACAAGTGTGCCAGCATGGCAGCTCCCCAGACATAGTACCCTACTCTTTCAAGGTCTGATAGCAGCTCCAGGAAGTGACATTGGATACCTTCCCCTTTCGAGCTCAGTACCAATCTCCCCAAAAGGAAGAGGAGAAATCTCCTCAAATCTATGTTGCATCTTTCCCAGTTGCCGAAATCTGTGCAGTACACGGCACGGCATCCTATTTCCATCCTTTCCATGAACTCTTCTGAGGATTCATCGTCCCGCCGACGAGTGTCGGTAAGCCCTAATGCATCCATGAGGGACGCCCTAGCTACCGACCTATTTTTCCGACCATCTAGGTCCAAACCCAGTAGCTTCTGAGCACCTTCTTGGTAATCCGCATAAGTGACTCCGGTCACTGCCTCGCCCTCCACCTTCAGGCTTGTGATCCGGACCACATCCTCCAAGCTGGGCACCATGTGCCCCTAGGGCATCAGGAATGCCCGACTCACTGGGTCCCATCTCTCACACAAGACTTGGATCAGGACCAGGTCGAGCTGGATCAGCTCGATCCGAAGAAAGGTGCCAAAACCCATCACGTCTAGCCTGGCCTTCTGAAAATCTGGGAGACCTCGGTATGCTGCCACTACCAACTCTCATGAGATCTGTGATTTCATCACACTCTACGCATGCAGGGAATGGAAAGGAGGTTTGGTCAGAAAGAAAGGAAAAAAAAAGAATGGAAAAAAGGGCAGGAAAACTTAGCTTACGAGTTGTGATTGGGCCCTTTCGCTGAAGTGCCCTTCGAGGTCCGAAAGCCTCCTGGAACTACTACCACTGGATCTGCTTCTCTTCGAGGAGTGGGAAGATTCGCCCTCCATCCAACTCTCAGAATTTTGAACTCCTCCTCTCCCGTGAGAACTTGTGCTCCTCGAGTTAGCTCGATATACCTGGGAGGATAAAAGGGACACGAATTTATAGAAATGGAAGGAGTGCAGGCCAAGATTGCCTCCATCACCTGTTAATGATAGCTCTCACGATGAGGCACCTGCCATGCGATCCTGTGTATCACTTCACCGCTCGCACAAGGTGATTGATTGGACGAAGAATATGACGACTAGCACCCTATGTTGTCTAGGGATACCCTATCATGTTTTGGAGGACGTCCGCAAAATTTGACACAACATCCGGGAAAAGGGACTAGGGCCATCATTATTGACTTCGACGGCAGATTCCTGTGGAAAATGGTCACAACAAGACGCGATTCTCCACTCGGGGTGGAGTCTCGACAGACCCATCACATGGGAACAGTGCAAAGGAGAAGAAGTGTAGGGAAGAAGGAACGCACAAGAGAACAAATAACCGACAGCAAATCAAATCACTCCCTTCATAATTCTACATGAGCTGTCAAAAACATCATAAACATAAGGAGGAGGCGAGTCCACCAGCTCACCGATCCTCACCATCACTCATCTCTCTGGGCGCTCCCCTCCTCTCCCCTGAGGTGCGGGTCCCTCAGAAGCCACTGGGATCCTCGTGCAGCAGCACCTGCCTCGCCTCTTGGCGCCTGCTCCGCAGCAGTGACTCGCTGCTCCTCCCCTGGCGTGGCAAAGAAGCCACTAGCGGCAAAGCGACCGGACTGGCGGAGTCGCTCCCCGAACTCTCGCGCTCTCTCGTAGCGCGTCTCCATCCCTCCTAGCCTCTGCACGATGGCCTGAAGGCCCAGCTGGAGCTCCCTCACTTGGGCCTCCAAGGCCCTCCTCTCGGTCTGATCCCGCTGTCGCTCGGACCTTCTCTCAGCTTTCTCTCCCTCTGCCTCTCTCCTCATCATCTACAGAAGATCCCTTAACTCCAGGATGTCTAGAGAAGGTCTCTCCTTACCACGATGCCGCAGCTCCGCTACAGTCGCCACCCAGGCATCACGCTCCTCTTCCGCCCGGGTCGCGCGGGCCACCGCACCGGTAAGTTGCTCCCGGAGGGAGGCAATCTCGAGAAAAGGGGCCGAGGAACTGGAAGATGCGCCACCGATCATCCCCGCCGTCGCTGTCTGCTGGGCACGCTGGAACAAAATAAACAACGGCCGTCAGTGAAACTCCAAAATCTGAAGATAAAAGTGCGGTACGTGACTTACCAGGAGCGACAGCTCATGTTGAGCGACGGCCAGCTGCCGCCTAGCCTCTGATAGTTGGGCGCGCGAGCCGCCAATGCCACGCGTGTCCCCAGCTTGGGGAAGCCCCGCATAACTCTCTCTCTGTCGCCGCAGGAAGTCGGCGATGTCCTGCACCAATACACTCCCTTGCTGTCCAGGGAGACGTACGTGCCAGTCCTCGAGCCTCGCCTTGCCGCGACTCTCCTTCCTGACGCGGCTCGGCTCGTCCGCACTCGCCCACTCATCGGCCAGGCCCAGGGTCCTCACCATGTCCTGCACCAAGAAAGAAGGACCTCGCATCATAACAAAGAACGCGTCCCCTGTCTAGGACACGTCCATCACTTGAGTGCAACACTCGCCGAACCCTTTCCCCCTCGCACGCCTTGCTTCAAAACTCAAAATGGATCAAAGAGGAAGAAATTGAAGGACCTACCAGACCGTGTTCACCTCCCTCCGCGACATCGGGCCCCTCGGGTCCCTCGGGGGCCCGAAGCGGCCCTTCCTCCTCCATGGAGGCCGTTCCGTGCTCTGGCGCGTCCCTCCTCAGGCGAGGGGTCCCGCGTCCCTCTCCACCTTCGCCGTGGTCCAGACCGCCGAACTCCATCCATCGAGGGGAAGAAGACAAAGACGGGCGAGCGAGTTTCGGCGGAAGGCGGGCTCGTTTACGGGTAAGGCACGGGAGAAGAAAGGCCACCCGTCGCTTTAAATTTGAATTCGAGGATTAAGACGCGTGCTCGCGCCTGGACGCGCCCAAAAAAAGGGGAGAAAGGAAACAGAATCCCTCCGTGCAAAGCGCAGTTCCCCGTTGTTCAGGGCAAGGTATCGTGGAGCGTGCCTCGAAGGACAACTCAGTGCAAAGAAGAAAGTGTGGGAGAGAGAAAAGTACACACAACATAAGAAAGCCATTTTCATTTCATATAATAGCCGAAAGTACATCATGCAGTAAGGAGGGTGGAGTGTACAAGTAACTCTCTAACTCTCACCATCACCCTCCTGGTCATTTCTCTCCTCCCTCCTCTGACGGGGATCTCTAGGGGGCCTCTATGACCTCTGCGAACCCTGAGAAGCCGTGCTCGCCTCTCCAGGGGGCACCATGCCGGCCTCCAAGGTGCGGCGACGCTCCTCGGCTGAAGAAACTAGAAAGCTGTCCACAGAAAAGGAACCGGATTGACGAAGTCACGCCCCGCGCTCCTTCGCCCACTGATACCGCTCCTCACTCTCCCAAAGTCTCCCCTCCGCCGTGCCAAGACTCAGCCGAAGCTCCGACACCAGGGCCACCAGAGCTCTCCTCTCGTCCCAATCTCGATATCGCTCTGCCATCCTGTACTCCCTTTCTTTCTCTATGGTCTCTCTATCCCTCTCCCTCTCTCTCTCTAGAGTCTCCCTATCCCTCTCTCTCTCTAGGGTCTCCCTATCCCTCTCTCTCTCTCTCCACGCTCTCCCTATCCCTCTCTCTCTCCTCTCTCTCCCTCATCGCCTCTTTCCTCGACAGCTCGAGGGCGATCCGCAGATCCACTACGTCGCGAGGGAGCTCCTCAGCCTCCCGTCGCCGCTCCTCCTCTAGCTCCGCAATTCGGGCGTCACGCTCTGCCACCCAGGCATCGCGCTCCTGCTCAGCACGAACAGCTCGGGCCAGGGCCTCCCGAATCTCGGCCACCTGTCAAAGCACGCATGCACCGTAAGAGGACAGGGATAGAAGGAGAGCAGCCAGAAGGAGAGTCGAGGTCAGGCAAACACTCACTCGAGCCTCGCGGTCACGCTCGGCCTCCTCAGCCCGAGCCACCGCATACGCCAGCTGCTCCTGGAGGGCAGAAACCTCCGGAGGAGGGCCCCGCGAACTGGAACCCGCTCCACCAGCCATCCCGGCTGCCGCTGTCTGGTGGGCCCGCTGAAACACAGAGTAAACGACAGTTAGAGGCCAAGTATCAAAAATCCAGGTCACAAAAAAAATGCATCGCATAAACTCACCAGGATCTCCAACTCCTGTCGGATGGCCACCAACTGCCGCCTGGCGTCCGCCAACTGGGCCCGCAGGTCGGTGATCATGTTGTCACGAGCATCCTGCATTGCACATAAGTTAGTACCACATGCATATACATATAGAAGGTGAAGCATTCTCATTTCACTTACCCCTGTCATACCACCAAGGAAGAGGCGGTCCCCGTACGTGGCCCGGTACCGTCTCAGGTAATCAGTACTGTCCTGTACATGGGACACCACTGGGACCTCGCCCTGCTGCCAGTCCTGGTACTGTGCTGGGAAGCGCGTACGCCAGTCCACAATCTTTGCCTTCCCCTTGGTCTTCCGCCCGATGCGGGCCGGCTCGTCTACATCGACCCACTCTTGGGCCAGCCCCAACGTCCTCATAACCAGCCTCAGCCGAAGCGGCTCGATCTCGTTCAGGCAATGGACCCACACGTCCCGCCCGAAACGAGGAAGACCCGCTACAACCCAAGGCTGGCCAGCGTCGCCCATGCCCAGGTAGGGTCTCCACACCACCTGCACCACCATACATGCATTATATTAGTTGCCATTCAGTCACATAAGAAAACACAAAAAAATCATACACATCATACCATGGCCTCAGGATACTCGCTCAGCTCCCGACGAAGCGACGCCAGCTGGTAGCCGTGGGGTGCTGCAACCACGACCGGCCTCCACCGCCGCGCCAGAGGCACGGCCCTCCTGTTCCCATGCCTAGCCCTCCCCATCGGGAAATAGACAATAATTGCATATTTAACTGTGGGAATGCACAAATAAAATGTTTAACTGGAGAAAAGGTGCGAAGCCACTGACTGTCGTCTCCTTCTCCGAAGTCTGGGAGAGATCGGCAATCAAATGGGCAAGCAGAGCCGCCCCCCACGCGTAGTGCCCCACTCTGTCAAGGTCCGCCAGGATCCCGAGGAAGCGGCAGTGGATGCCATCCCCCTTCGTCCCCAGCAGAAGGCGGCCCAGGAAGAAGAAAAGAAACCTCCGGAGGTCTAGATCCACCAGCTCCCGCTCGCTCGGGTCCTGGGTGAAAGCTGCATGGGCATCTCCCTCCAGTCGTGCCAGAAACTCCGCTCCAGTCTCGCTAACCCGCTGACGCGGGTCGACGAATCTGAGCGCCTCCATAATCTCCACTCGGCCGACTACCCTGCTGTCTCTGTCGGTCACGCTCGTCTCTAACCACAGCAGGTCTAGGGCACTTTCTCGGTAGTCGGGGTAGGTGACCCCTCTGACCGCCTCTCCGTCAACTCGTAGCCCGGTGATACGAGCTACGTCTTCAAGCGTCGGCACCATGTGCCCCCAGGGCATCAGAAACGCCCGACTCGGCGCATGCCACCGCTCCCTCAATGCCTGGATAAGAGGAAGGTCGAGCCGGAAAGGCTCGATCCTGAGAAAAGCTCCGAAGCCCATGGCGTCCACACGCGCCCTCTGAAAGTCTGGCAGCCCGCGGTATGCCGCCACCACTAGGGACCAGCTGATCCGGCCCTTCATCACGCCCTGCTCACCACAAAACCAACAAAGAACACATCAGCATCATGAATAGTAATAAACAATAACACTGTATATACTACTTATTTATTTTATTTTTTTTATTTTAAATAAATATTTATGTTTTTTTTAGGCGTCCAAACCGTTGGACGCCTCCTTTTCATTTTCTTTATTTTATTTTTAGAAAAAAACCAAAATCAAAACAAAAATAAATAAACAAATATATATTTTATCATGGAGGCGTCCTAGGTCCTGGACGCCTCCTTATTTTTAATCCTATTTTATTATTTACATAAATAAATAAATAAATAAGAAGAAAAAAAAAGAAAAAGTGGAGGCATCCAGGCCCCTGGACGCCTCCTTCCCTCACTCACCGCCTCGGCCTCTCGTCCGCCTATCCAGCCTATTAAACCAACAGATTTAAGTTCCGAGGGGCTTACCGGGTCATGATCGTCCTCTCCCGCATCGCCAGCGTCTACTGCAGCCTCTACGGCCAAAGGAGGAGCCTCCTCCTCCACGGCAATCTCCTCCGCCGCAGCGGCCTCCTCGGCATCATCCCTCAGCCTCCTCGAACGATGAGCCCGTCGTTTCCGCTTCTCTCCACCCTGGCTCGAGCCTCCTTGCTCCATTGGGACTAAGAATGGGTCGTCTGGTTTGACTGGGTCGTCTGAATGAACAGTAAATGAGAAAAGGGGGGGAGACCCCCCATATATATAGATTCCACTTTCTTTGGGGCGTCCAGGCGCCTGGACGCCCCCACTTTTTTTTTATTTTTTTCAAAATTCAAGAAAATTAGGGGCGTCCAGGCACCTGGACGCCCCCAAAACAAAAACTAAAAAAATAAAAAAAATAAAAAATTAGGGGCGTCGAGGACCCAGGACGCCCCCAAAAAAAAATTATTAAAAATTTTAAAAAATAAAAATAAAAACTTAGGGGCGTCCAGGCCCCTGGACGCCCCCATAATAAAAATTTTAAAAAAACAAAAAAAATAATAAGACAAGAGTATGTAAATAATCCAAACAAAAGCACAAAATAAAAACACAAAGAAAGAAAAAAATCACCAAAAAAAATAATAATTAAGGGGGCAAGGGTCCAAAACATCCAAATGCCACATTTTATTCCATCAGAAAGCAGAACGAGTTACATCAGGGGCTTAGGCGCCTTAGGCCTTAACTTCCTCAGTTCGGTTACATAAGCTCTCCACAGCTCGCATTCTTCCCCCACATGCGCTAAGGCCTTTCCCGCAACACTTGTCTTCCAGGGTGCTTTGACGGCCTTCGCTTCCTTCGCATCCGCTTCAGTGCCCAACTCTCTCTTCTTCAAAGGAACGAGGCCAGTCGGTAGTGGGAACGAATGACGTGGAATGCCGATCTGGAGGCAGCACCGATGCGCGTTGTAAAGGATAAACTCGGTCGCACCAATCAGTTGGAGATCGACTTCACAAGAAGACCTCATGAGGAGCTCGAGCGAAAGTAGACATGCCGGTGCGCAAGTGAAGAAACTTTGTGTCACAATGCGAAAGTGAGACCGCCAGTCTTCACGTTTCTTCAGCCACGGAACACGGTTCGCTACAGTGCCACCAAAGCCTAACACGTCGGCTATGTGGTGAAGCGGACTTTGTTGGAAAAGCTTCGAAGCTGTTGGCATTCCCTCGCGGTGGTCGAATTTGAAATGCAAATCAAGCCAGCAATTCAAGACAAGTGCGCAACCAAATGGAGGCTTACCCATGCTCGAGGCAGTAAGACCGCTGTAAAGATAGGCAAGGACGGCGGGTCCTACCCTCTTTCCACTCCAGATCCCACGAATGGCACTTAGTTGGTCTTCCTCCACCATGTTGTCGGTATAAGGAAACAAGAGAGCACCCGCCAGACAAATGGTGAACCCCTTCATGATTCCCTCCAAATAGTCATCGTCTGGTGACCCTCTCAGGGCGTCCATGACCCACTCCGCGAGCTTTTGGAGATCGATCCCCTTTTGAGTACGGACCTTTCGGGCTGCGTCGGGCGGCATGAAGCTTCCAAGGACGCTTTCAGAAGTCCCCCGTGTCAGCATCCGCATAGCCTTCACTTTCCCGTCACTCTTGAATTTCTTCAATCCGAGCAGAAGTTCCACCTCCTCGAGGAGGATGGTCACCTCGAAGGTCGGAAAGATAAAAGTGTGGGTCTGGGGATGCAAGATCTCCACTAGTGCACCCATAGCTGTCCAGTCCATGCGAATCTTCTCATAGTGTTTGGCGTGAATAAGGACCCCCTGCAGATGCCACTTCGAGAGTATGGCCCTCATGCCGATGGAGATGTTGGAAGTTAGCTTTGAAAGCCATGGCAGTTTGGAAAACTTCCTCGGGCTTGGGAAGAGTGGATATGGCTGGAAGAGAAAAGAAAGAAGAAGAAATGAAGGAAGTAAGAAGAAGGTTCACGCGGAGAAATTTGAAAAGAATCAGCTTACCATATGCGACATGATCGTCCCACTCAAATGACCCTTGAGGTCGGAGAGTCGCCTGATCTCGCTGCTAGGCCTGCTCCTCTTTATAACGCGGGAAGACTCTCGTTCCATCCTGAAATCTCTAGATTCTCCTCTCTTTCCTCTCCTGAGCTTCCAAAACCCACCTTGGTGCATTTGAATGAACTAGCCTAAGGGGAGTTCTTATAGGAAGGGAAGATCGCTACAGGACAGAACATGTCGCATCAGCAGTCAATGTCAGGATTTTGGCTAGATCTCCTTTCCATTGTGGTGCGATTCTGTTACGATTCTGTTACTTTCTGGTGTTATTAATCCATGCTGGCCTGTGCAGGTTTTACTAACGGACGTCTTTGTCTTATCTCCTGTCCCGCCTTTCATTGGTTGGTCCCACCTTGTTATGCATCATAGTATATGTTACCTACGCTACTAGAACATGTCAAGGACCTTGCGGCCCGAACGAATCTGGGATTTGAGTTCCCCTTCAACAAAAACGGTGATGATCCCGGGAGAATTTGGGTTGTACGGATAGGCCGTCAACTTGTGATAGCATGGGGACGACGATTCCATCCAGTGAGTTGGTGCGCGGATAAACGGGCCCCAGCCCAGTGTCGGCTCACCGGATCGGTATCCTGACCCGTTCTTAACAAGTTGACAATATTATCCTTGGCTATTTTCTATTTTAGTTTGTTTTAAATTTTTATTTTAACCCATCATGCATTCATATAGGACTTTGATTTATTGCGGAAGATCATTCAAGTGATTCGATTGCGAAAGCCGCTGTGCTACAATTCTTACAAATAGGAGATGTTCCACTCCGAATGAAATACTGAGTTTCCTTGAAACGGCCCTACGCTGCTCTTCTAAAGGAGACCCTTGTTTGGACAGACCCTCAGATATTCCTTTACTATTTACCTTGTTTGACCCACCTTGGCCGCAGCACTTCCACATTGGCTGGTAACCGCTCACCAAAGGTGAAACCTCAGGTTTATGACCCAGGTACTTCCACACCGAGAAGTTGGTCTCTTTTTGTTTTGTGCCTGAGCGCACATCTCACCCTCCCTTATTTGATCTCCGTCCAAGCAATCGTCAATATTTGAAAGACCTTCTTCCTTCAAGGCCACCTCATTGAAACTTCAGAAAGATTCCAAACAGTAACGTCAAAAGCGTGTCTCATCACACCTTGGCATCAACTTATCAGTCCGCTCCCACTTCATTTCACTCCACTTCGATACCATTCCACTACGTGTCGCTCCCTTACAAAGCAGACGCCAAGGCGGGACAGCTGTAGACACGACATTCCTGACGTCTCCTGAGAAAGTCTCATATTACTATACAACGCCCCGCGACGGCTTACGCGTTTTGAATCACTTGAGTACTTCCTTTTCTTGAGTCTTCTTCCGCCCTTTTCGGCATCCGGAATCATCTCGTCACGGCATTCGGACGGCATCAACACCAGTCAGACGCATCAGGAGGTTCCGGAACCAAGCAGGGTGTCTGCCGGGCGGCCGTCAACACCTGAAATGAGGACCCGGGTGGGTCTTTATGGGGGTGTCCAGGCCCCTGGACGCCCCCATTCTTTTAATTTATTTTCAAAAAACACAAAACCAAATAAATAATAATAATAATATATTAATGGAGGCGTCCAGGCCCCTGGACGCCTCCATAAAAACAAATATAAAAAATATATATATGCCAGTTGGCATAAAAAAACAAAAAAATAATAATAATAAAAATATATTTATGGAGGCGTCCAGGCCCCTGGACGCCTACATCAACTCCCTCACGGGCGCCGCCCACCGAACGACGGTTTGTCGCGTGTGAAAAAATCTAAATTATGGAGACGTCCAGCCAGCTGGACGCGCCCATTTCTGAATCACGGGTCGCCGCTCACAAAACCACGCGTTGTGCCAAACCGCGTGCGGCCGTCGGCAGGGTTCGGTGGACCTGTTGGAGGCGTCCGGAGCCCTGGACGCCTCCATAAAAATATTCCAAAAAAATGAATAAAAATAGAATAAAATATTAGTTCGGCCCTGATGGAGGTGTCCAGGGTCCTGGACGCCTCCACCCTCCGGAGCCCTATAAATAGAGGCCCACCCCCTCAGTTCTGGAAGAGCTTCTAAGAGATCCGATAGGCTGCCGGAGCCCAGAGGCACCGGAGCTATTTCTAACCCGTGGGTTCTTTTGTAGGAGGAGGTTCTGCCGGCTTCTCGGGTGTCCAGGCTCACGAGAGGAAGGCTATCTTCGTCCACCGCGCTTCCACGTCGTCCCTACGCTGCCGGAGCTCCGCCGGATCTCACCCTCGGCTCCTCCAATAAGCCTTTTCTTCCCCTTTTTCTCCATAGTTCTTTACATTCATCATACTGCATCCCCTATCTCCCTACATAAGGGCATCGTCTCTTGCATATTTCTTGCATTCATCATCGCATTTTCCTCCTACTCGAGTCCGAGAGGGGTTTAAAATCACACCAACCAGGTGTGTGTCAGGTCACGATCTCGTTACTTTTATTGTAAGGAATTGTTACTACACTGCCATTTTCTAATTCCGTTCGTTTATTGTCTACTGTTTTGCAAGGGTAACCAAGGAAAGCCCTCTCTGTCGGCCGGCCGGAAGGAGAGGAGGAAGCAACCCGCCATCTCCCGCTCTTGAGGTAGGCGCGATCACCTTCTTTATTTTGGGGTCTTTTGGCCTCTGGCGATCACATCTTGTTCTCGAGGCCGCGGCGAGTCACTTCCCCAATGGCCGTTTAAATTCCTGTTCTTATATTGTCTTTATATTCTGTTATATTCTGCTCATATTCTCGAGGCCGCGGCGAGTCACTTCCCCAATGGCCGTTTAAATTCCCGTTCTTATATGTTATATTCTTATCTATTCATATTCTCGAGGCCGCGGCGAGTCACTTCCCCAATGGCCGTTTAAATTCCCGTTCTTATATGTTATATTCTCATCTATCCATAGTCTCGAGGCCGCGGCGAGTCACTTCCCCAATGGCCGTTTAAATTCCCGCTCTTTATATTCTTCTTATATTCTGTTATATTTTTATCTGCTCATATTCTCGAGGCCGCGGCGAGTCACTTCCCCAATGGCCGTTTCAATTCTTGTTATTTAATTTCTGCACCATTCCCGTCCCCCCGAGGCTGTGGCGAGTCACTTCCCGCTATGGCCGTTTAACCCCCATATCTTGCTATATTACATTTGTCCCGCTCACCCCGCCGGAGCAATCTCCCGTGGTGGCCCCTTCTCTTTTCTCTTATTTCTATGTTGCAGCAAACAAAAGAGGAGCCCGCGCGCTCCGCATCTTCTCCGCTCCCCGAACCACGTGACGTCGCTCACATATGTTGATGACATAATTTTTGGAGCTACTAATAATATTTTATGTGAAGAATTTGCTGGAAGTATACAAGGAGAATTTGAGATGAGTTTAATGGGAGAACTAAATTTTTTCCTTGGATTGCAGGTGAACCAAACACCCGAAGGAATCTTCATAAATCAAGCCAAGTACACACTGGAACTATTAAAGAAGTTCGGGATGGCTGAAGCAAAACCCTTGTCAACTCCAATGGCCACAACCACAAAGTTAGACAAAGACGAAAATGGTAAAACAGTAGATCCTACATTGTTTCGAGGTATGATCGGATCACTACTGTATCTCACAGCATGCCGCCCTGATATTCAATTCAGTGTATGTCTATGTGCTCGTTTTCAGTCATGTCCTAAAAAGTCTCATTTAATGGCTACTAAACGCATTTTTAGATACTTAATTGGCACAATAGACTTTGACTTATGGTTTCTGATCGGCAATTCGTTTGATTTGATTGCATATACCGATGCCGATTATGCTGGTTGCATTGTTGATCGCAAAAGTACTAGTGGGTACTGTCAGTTTCTTGGTGGTTGCCTAGTTTCATGGGCCTCCAAGAAACAACATTCAGTAGCTCTCTCAATGGCCGAGGCTGAATATGTAGCCGCCGGAAGTTGTGGAGCCCAAGTACTTTGGATCAAAAATCAATTGCTTAATTTGGATGTTGAAATAGAATGTGTTTCAATTTTGTGTGACAATACAAGTGCAATCAGTTTATCAAAAAACCATGTTCAACACTCTAGAACCAAGCATATAGACATTTGGCATCATTTCTTGAGAGATCATGTAGGCAAAGGGGTTTTTGAGCTGAATTTTATTGATACTCATAATCAATTGGCCGATATCTTTACAAAACCCCTAAACCAGGAGCAATTCAACAAGATTAGAAGGGAACTTGGCATATGCAAGGGTGAGGGCATACACACTTAGGTCTGCATTAAGATGAGTGATGCATATCAGAAGCATAAAGGGTAGATAGTGTGACATGCATCATCATATTGTGTGTTTTTACTCTTTTCTGTATGATATCATTCTGCATGCGTGATTGTATATATATATATATATACCCCTCCTTGAAAAATTATAAAACCCAATACTCCTTAACAAATAAATGTGGACAAATGACCTAGGGACACTAGGCAGTAACTGAGGGGGAGCTTTAAGAAAAACCTCGTTCGTTGATTCATCAGAAGTCATTTACTAAAATTATCCCCAAAGAAGCAAAAAAAAAGAATAAAAAAAGGGAAAAAGAAACAAAAAAAAAGAAAGAAAGAAAAAAGGGGGATGAATACCAACTACTGAAGGGAGCTCGAATAAGACAGAAGATATGGAGAGATCTTCAATCAAAATTTTTTGGCTAATCGACCGAAACCGGCGACTGGTCCGACCGGGACCTCGCCGACCCCCTACTTAAGGGGTTTTCTCCCCTTTCTTCTCTCATTCTAACCCATCCATTCTCTCTCCCATACTTTTCCCTAACCCTAAACCACAAAACCCCCTCGCCTCAAGCCCTAAAACCCCACCGTTCTTTCATCAGCACAACCTCCGTCGGATTCGTCACCATCCCGGGACGCGTTCTCCACGGTTGCTTGTGCCGTTGTACAGCTTCTTCCTATATTCCAGAGCGTGGAGAAAGTCTGTCCAAGCCTCCAGAAGTGTTCCTTAGTCCACCTCCATCCCACGGGTTGAGTCTACTCTGTTCGGAAGGGATTCATAGCGGGTTTCTAAGTCTAAGATGCCGCCTAGATGGAGCTCTCGGTGTTCCACTCAAGGGGAAGTCAGTAGTCAGAGACGGGAGGCCCCGGCTCGTCCACAACGGGCACCGGCACATCGTCTACCTCCACGGCCCATCATTAACCCTCACCTGGTTGATTTTCAAGAGGTGAATGAGATTTTGCCAGATTTGTTTGCACTTTTTTCGATTTAAGACGGATGGACTGATTTTGTCTCCAGATATACAAGGTATTATCCACACCTAGTCCAGCAATTTTATGGGAATCTAGTTGAGAGAAATGGAGCATTATTCATAGTTGTTCAGGATATTGAGATACATATTGCACCCGACCTTTTTTGGCGCGCCTTAGGAGTCTCAGCATGGGTGCAGATATTCCTTTTGGACATGGTGAAGTGGAGGATACTTTCCTTGCTATGATAGGTTGTGATTATGTCCGGGGTGTGAGTGATCTCATCAGGCTAAATGCCAATCACTTTCCCCCACTACAGCGTGTTCTACACCACAGGTTTACTACTCTGATTTATCCAAAAGGTGGAAATAGAAATGAAGTGACAGAGATTCATATGTTCCTCTTTTACCATGTCATGAATGGGAACTCCGTGAATATGGGTCGACTCATGACTGATAGGATTAACTCATGCCGAACCAACTTGGGGCGATCTTTACCTTATGCATCCCGGTTGACAGGAGTCTTCATCTATGTAGGGGTAGATTTGGCAAATGATATGTCACTTCCAGTTCGCCAAGATGATATCTACAATGAACACAAGATCTTTTTCAATCTTGGATATTACTGGAATGAAGATGGTGAGGTTACTAGGGATATTCCCACCAATGTTGAATAGTTTGTAAATAAAGAAGAACCACCACAGCCGCAGGATCATGGGGATGCACCCCCTCCCGTTCAGGTGGAGGATCAGCCTCCCCCACCTTCCCCTCATCATATGGATCAGGAGATGACACCTCTTCCACGGGTTGTTCACGGGGAATCCTCTACCCAGGGCGCTAGTCATCCTACTTGGGGGGATTATGAGGCTCTTGATAGACGTGTCTTAGGCATGGAAACCCGAATTTACTCATCCCTTGGGCGGCTGGACACCTTCATGGACACTATGACTGGATGAATGGACTCTTTCACCCATGCTCCGGATGACCTTTCTACCCACATGGCCACTCTATATGCTAGCCACGAGGATAACCGCGAAGTCTTCCGGATCAACAATCGTGCCCTTCTTAGCATCCGTAGACAGCTTTATCATCACGATGATCTTCTACATAGAATTGAGGACCGTCTTCCTCCTCCTCCACCTCCTTCTCCTGCTCCTCCTGCTGCAGGCTCCGGCGACGATCACGGTGCTTCGGATGATGATGCTCGCGAGAGGACTCTGGATCACCCTGCTCCTTAGCTGTCCTTGTGTCTCCGACATGTCACTTATGTCCACAAGTCCTGTAACCCACTCCCCATTTTGATGATGCCAAAGGGGGAGAAGTAGTTATGTCAGGTCTTATATATGTTATGCATGTTGTTTGTTTGTTTGAATGCTTGAGTCATTGTGAGTTGCATCTTTGGGAGTCCTTTGCATCTTGTTAGCTTGCATTTCGTGCCTTCCATTGCATTTTGTGAGTCTTGTTGAAAGTCCTTGTAGTGTGTCAATCCTTGTATTAGATCTTTGCACTGAAATGAAATGATGAAATGCACCTGGTATTGGCCACCCATTGGCTCCACTTGTTCTATTTTATATCAACATCTGGGCATATATGAATGATTCAAATGAATTGTTTCTTGGTTGACACGTCTTTGCTCTTTTCTACTCGTGTTTTGTCATCATCAAAAAGGGGGAGATTGTTGAGTCTCCTTGAATGATTTTGATGATAACAAAAATCAGAGTTAAGGTTTTATCTCGCCGTGTCAATGGATTCAAAACACGAGTCAAGGGGGTTTAAGTTTGAGTTTAAATATCATGTGGAAAGCTCATAAGTTCTATTTGAACCAATGTTTTCAAACTGAGTTAATTATGTCAAAACAAACCCCAAAATGCATGAAACAATCATTCGCTTAAAGCCATTGTCATTTTGATATATTTCATTGGGCTAATAATTCAATTTTGTAGGACTGGGCCATTTCGGTCGACCAACTCCCTAGGGCCGGTCGACCAGAATTCCCAGAAATGAAAAATTCCCAACTTTGTAGGTTTCGGTCGACCAATAGGCAGTGGCCGGTCGACCAGATTTTCCAGAAACGAAAAACTCCCATTTTTGCAGGTTCCGGTCGACCGCTCCAGTGCCACTAGTCGACCGACCCTTTTGAAGCCCCTTTTGTTGACCTTCCAATCCAAGCACGAGGAGAGATTCTCTCCCCCATTTGTTTAAGCCTTTTGCTTTCAATCAAAGAGTGATTTGTGGATCTGGTCTGGGGCTTGTCTTCTGACCTTTCAAGATCTATAAAAGATCTCATTAGGGTCATAAACCCTAAGGCTTTTTCAAGGAAGAACAAGGGGAGGCTATCAAGGAAGAAGGAGCTGGTACTGTAGCCGTGAACAGTGATTCGTAGGGAACTCTTCATCCAGGAGCTGAAGTTTTCAAGGGCAAATCTGCATCCAAATCAAATGGAGATCAAGCTGGAAGCAAGCTTCATCCCATACCACCTTCATCCATTAAGGGGGAGCTTGTTTTGTGTTTTCACGTTCTGTTCTTCTTCTTCCATTCTTGTTTGAGCTGAGTTGTGTCTACTTGTAACCTTCAATCACTTGTGTGTGTGTGGATCTAGACAGATCCGTGTGTGTGTGAGTTCTTCGTTGTTCTTCACCGTTCTTGTGTGTGTCGGTGCTCTTGCACCTTCGTGGGAGTTCTATACTTTTCACGCGCGTGTGTGTGTGTGTTGTTGATCTTGTAACTTCCTACAAGATAGTGTGTGAATCCTCACCGCATGTGAGGGGTGGACGTAGGTTGTAGTTGTTGCATCCGAACCACCTAAAAATCGTGGTGTTCTGTGTGGTTTGCTCCTTCTCTTCTACCTCCATTCTGATCTAGCTCATTTGCATATTGCGTTATCACATAGTTCCTTTGTTTAGATCTAGATTTACTAACCTTCTATGGGAGATCTCTGGTATATCAAAAGGTAACTTCTGATCGACACGGTTAGTCCTATCGGGAGGAAGATATCTTGTGTGAGATAATCTTCGGATTCTCGGACTCCGCCTGGTACCAAAGAACTGCTATAGGGGTTGTTTTAGTCAGATCCATTTTGTATTTCATCAGATCTACTCTTGTTTGTTGTTTGTTCTTCATATATATTTTAAATTTGTTATAAGTTGATAAAATCTGTTATCACCCAATTCACCCCCCCCCCCTCTTGGGTGTCTTTGATCGCGGGACTTCAGGGCTAATGGAAGGTACCGTTCAAATCTATTCCCATTCTACATTCGTGTTATTTGATACTGGTGCTTCTCACTCCTTTATATCTACTGCTTTTGCAAAACCCTTGTCAGTTTCGTCAGTTCCTCTACCTTCGGACCTAGCTATCACTGCACCCTTAGGTCTCAGAACTAAACTTACAACCCGCTACCCCGATAGTGAGGTAATGGTAGAAGGGCATAATCTTCCTGCAAATCTCGTATGCCTTGACATGGAAGGCTACGATGCTATCCTAGGTGTAGATTGGCTTGTAGACCACGACGCCTATATAAATTGTCACAATAGGAGAATCTCTTTTCAGAAACCAGGTCTCCCGCGATTCTCCTTCCTTGGTATCAAATACCGAAAGCATCCTACCATTATTTCATCCCTTCACGCTTGCAAACTCATTTCGCAAGGATGTGAAACTTTTCCTGCCTCCATAATCATTACCGAGTCCAATGAAATCATCTTAGAAGATATTGCCATTGTGAATGAGTTTCCCGATGTGTTCCCATCAGATTTACTCGATTTACCACCCAAAAGGGAAGTAAATTTCTCCATTGAACTCATTCCTAGAGCACTATCTGTTTCAATAGCTCCCTATAGGATGTCCCCTATAGAACTCAAAGAATGGAAGAAACAACTTCAGGAGTTATTAGACAAGGGCTTCATACGACCTAGCACATCCCCTTGGGGTGCGCCAATTTTATTTGTCAAGAATAAGGATGGATCCCTCAGGCTATGCATCGACTACCGGGGACTAAACCAACTTACTATCAAGAACAAATACATGTTTCCGCGTATCGATGAGCTCTTTGATCAAATTTCGGGAGCAGAATATTTCTCCAAGAAAGACCTCAGGTCGGGTTATCATCAGCTCAAGATCAAAGATGAAGACATATACAAGACTGCTTTCCAGAGTAGATATGAGCACTATGAATTCATGGTAATGCCGTTCGGGTTAACCAATGCCCCGGCAGTATTTATGCAACTTATGAATAATGTCTTCAAGCCTTACCTCGACCGATTTGTGGTCGTCTTCATTGATGATATTCTTATATACTCCAAGACTAACGAGAAACATGAAGAACACTTAAGAATAACCTTGTAAACCCTAAGAGAACATCAACTCTATGCAAAGCTTAGCAAGTGTGAGTTCTGGCTAAAGGAGGTCTCTTTCCTTGGCCATATTATTTCAAAGGAAGGTATCATTGTCGATCCTTCTAAGGTTGAAGCTGTTAAGAATTGGAGCCGGCCCACGACCGTGTCTGAAGTTAGAAGTTTTCTGGGTCTGGCTGGTTATTATAGGCGATTCATTAAGGATTTTTCTAAAATCGTCGTCTCTTTAACTAGACTTACAAGAAAGGAGAACCCTTTTATATGGTCAAAGGATTGCGAAGAAAGTTTCCAACTCTTAAAGATCATCTCATTACGGCCCCTATCTTAGCATTGCCTGTTGAGGGTGGTGACTTTGAAGTCTATACCGATGCATCTGGCATTGTCCTGGGATGCGTTCTTATGCAAAATGGAAAGGTAATTTGCTATTCATCAAGGCAGTTAAAACGTCATGAAGAAAACTACCCTGTGCATGTTCTGGAACTAGCTGCGGTTATATTTGCTTTGAAAATTTGGTGACACTACCTCTATGGGGAGAAGTTCACGATATTTTCAGATCACAAAAGTCTGAAATACCTCTTCACCCAAAAGGAATTGAACATGAGGCAATGCAGATGGTAGGAGTATCTCAAAGACTTCAACTTTACTATCCAATATCATCTAGGAAAGGCAAATGTTGTAGCTGACGCTCTTAGTAGAAGACCAATGGCAACTCTATCAAGCCTCAGGAAAGGTACGACTTATCTTATTGAGGATTTTGCTCGTTTAAATCTGGATGTTGATAAAGAAGAGGAAGGATGTATGATTGCTAATATAAGGTCCCAACCTACATTGAATGAAGATCTAGTCCAATTATAAGAAAATGAACACACATTGTTGGAGATCAAGGCTAATATTGATCAAAGGCCGGAATTCTCTATTTCAACTGATGGAAGACTATTGTTCAAAGATCGAATCTGTGTGCCGGATCATACCGACACTAAGAAATTGATCATGGAAGAAGCTCATAAATAAAGGTATGCTATTCACCCTGGTGCTATCAAGATGTACCAAGACTTAAAGAGAAACTTCTGGTGGACCAATATAAAAAGAGAAATAGCAGACTTCGTATCTCGTTGCCTCACTTGTCAGCAAGTAAAGGTGGAACATTTAAAGCTTGCCGGGAAACTACATCCCTTGGATATTCTTGAGTGAAAATGGAAAAGTATAGGGATGGATTTCATCATGGGTTTGCCAAAGACAAGAGGTAGACACGATGGAATATGGGTGATTATAGACTGATTGACTAAATCTTCACATTTTCTACCAATCAAAAGTCGATGGTCTGTGGATGTATTAGTAGCACTATAGATGAGGGAAATTGTCAAACTACATGGTGTCCCTGTCACCATTATATCTGACCAAGACCCTTGGTTCACATCACAATTCTGGAAGGGTCTACAACATTCATTAGGGACCCGACTCAACTTTAGCACTGCGTTCCATCCACAAACTGATGGTCAGACTGAAAGGACAAATCAGATGGTAGAGGATATGCTCAGGGCATGTGCTATTGATTTTGGAGGGAGTTGGCATGACCACTTGCCTCTAGTTGAATTCGCCTACAATAATAGCTACCGAGCTAGTATACAAATGGCACCGTTCGAGGCACTATATGGATGAAGCTGTCGCTCGTCGATATGTTGGAATGAAGTAGGAGAAAGGCAATTTCTCGGCCCCGACATCATCAGGGATACTATCGAAAAGATAAAGCTTATTCGGGAGAGACTCCAGATGGATCAAGACAGGCAGAAATCATATGCTGATAACAGAAGGCGCAACTTGGAATTCCAAGTATATGACACCACGTATTCCTTAAGATTTCTTCGGGTCGAGGTATTCGAAGATTCGGCATCAAAGGCAAGCTCATTCCAAGATTCATTGGCCCCTTTGAAATCTTGAAAGGGTTGGTGAAGTTGCATATCGAATAGCTTTACCCCCTCAATTAGTTGGAGTCCATGACGTGTTTCACGTCTCAATGCTCAAAAGGTACGTCCCCGATCCATTTCATGTCATAACTTATGACAACCTGGAGGTTAAAAAGGATTTGACGTATGAGCAAAAGCCAATCAAAATAGTTGAACGAGAAGTATGTCAACTTCATAATAAAATTATTCCCATGGTCAAAGTCAAATGGAGCAAATCGTGGCCACATGAAGCAAAATGAGAAACCGAAGAAGCCATGCGCAAAAGATTTCCAGAGATTTTTGAATGTAAGTACACTCTCCTTAGCAAATCTTATTACGATGAATTTGGGGACCAAATTCTTTTTAAGTGGGGGAGGGTGTAACACCCGATAATTTTCTAGGAATTTCTCGAGATTAAAATATAATTATTAGGCATTTTTAAGGCTTAATAGACAATTAAAGAGAATTAAGCCTTTATTTAATCCATTTAAAGGCCCTATATTTACCAAAGGGCTAAGCCCAACTTAATTAGGCCCAAAGACCGAATTCCAAGACTTTTAGACCCAAGCCCATTAATAGAAACGTAATTTAGGTAAATTATGGATTTAAAATGAGATATATACATCAATTAAGGGATAAATGGGAGATAATACGAAAATTCAAAAATTTCGGATCTTCTGAAGCCTGGTGGTCTATCACGCGATCGCCAGACCCACCGTAGCTATCCTGCTATGACCGCTAAGCAACCCCAGTTCTGTGAATGGAAGAAAACATGAAAAGTTTGGATCATTGATGACCAAATCACCTTAGATCGAAGATGCCTGGCATAGAAGACTATCTAGAACTCTCTAGGGATTAACTCTACTCCAATTTAGGACTCTAGGTTCGATCTAATCCCTTAAACCTAGGTGAATCCTATACATAGACCCTAACTTCGACTCATGTGAACCCTAATATTGCCTCACATATTTTGAAGGTAAGTGTTGTCTCTGTGGTTCTGAAATTTTGATGATGACAAATATTATGAATCATTATATAACTTTGATGGGTATTACTACTAATCTCATCATCTTCATATATCAGTATGATCAGAATAGGTTTTAAAATGACTCAAAGCAATGACTGTTCAAAAAGGTGATAGATTGTCAACGCTGGTAACAAGAAGGTCAACGCCAGGTAGTCAGTGCATAATTCATCTGCCAGAAAAAGGCCAATGGATTTTTCAGTCTGTGCTACATATATGAGGTCAGTGCACATCGGCCTTCCTCACATACAAGGTCGCTGCACGTTTATAAGGTTGGTGCACATGTTGCTATATGCCATACATAGTCTGTGCACAGTTTGCTACATGCACATTAAGGTCGATGCACATTCTGCGATTGTGCATATTGAGGTCGAAGCACATTTTGCTTTTAGCACACCAAGCTTGATGCATGTTTTCCAGAAATGCATCCGGTTGGTGCATGTTCACATTAGTAGCAACCTAAGGTCGGTGCACATCTTATGTGACTGAATATAAGGTCGGTGCACGTTTTGGTTTCTACACTACTAAGTCGGTGCATGTTTTTACTGCAATGCACAAGGTCTGTGCACGTTTCTATGCTAGCTGTTATAGTCAGTGCACATTCTGTTGGTCTGCATTTGAAGTCGGTGCACGTTTTACATTTCGCATATTAAGGTCGGTGCAGGTTTCTAAAATTACATATGCAGGTCGGTGCACACTCTAGCTTCATCATATTAACGTCTGTGCACAACATTGCTTTCATGCGACACAAGGTCCGTGCACATTTGCCCTTGTGCGATACAAGGTCGGGGTACACTTTGCTACAGGCATATCAAGGTCGATGCACGTTTCTGTAGAACTGCATATAAGATCGATGCATACTTTGTTAGTATGCATATCAAGTCGGTGCACATTTTTGTCACCTGCATATAAGGTCGGTGCATACTTTGTTAGTATGCATATCAAGTTGGTACACCTTCTGATAGTATGCATATCAAGTCGGTACACCTTCTGATGGTCTGCATATAAGGTCGGGGCATACTTTGCTAGTCTACATGCAAGGTCAGTGCATATTTCTTATCGTGCATATAGAAGGTCGGTGCATCCTTTGTTTTATCCTACCTAAGGTATGTGCATCTTTTCTAATTTGGCATGCAAGGGTCGGTGCATATTTACACTCTGAATAAGTTAAGTTTGTGCACCCTTTATGACTCATGTTCTCAAGGTGTTTGATGAAACGTCCTTCTTCCAACTAACAGGAATAAAGCAGCACGTGAGGTCGAACTAAGAACAGGCACATGTTCCCAGAAATGGCGGGATGCTGGCGCATGAACCCAGGGAGTGAATGATGGGCACGTGATCCAAGGCACTATGGTAGAGGAACTTTCTCGTCCCTGCCACGTGGGCCAATGGGGCTTCAATAGGTCTTTTCTGCCTCATCCATACAGAGGCCCGGTTCTATATAAAGACCGCCTCATCCTTCGATGAGGTGTGACGAAGGCTGCAAAAAGTTGCAAAAGTCCCTGCTGAGTGAAGATCCCGTTCAAGAGAGAGCAGTTCAGAGAGAGCCAGTGTTCGAGCATAAGAAAGAGAAGAGAAGAAAAAGATGGAGGTAGCGAGAGTTCAGAGAAGAAGGCCATGAGAAGAATGAAGAGTGTGTAGCCAGTGTGTTATTTGAAGATATGTTTCAAGATTGGTCTCGTGGATCAAATCCAGAGCCATCCTACTCATTGGAGCTACATTCTGATTGTTTTCCTTTTTTGTCTTTTTGTTTGCTCTTTTCCATTTGCTTTAGTGTTCTTCCAATCCCCTGGATAGAGGTTGGGTTCCACTTGTGGATTCAGGAGAAGGTAGACATAGTCTCCAGTTGCGAGTAATGGGAAGTTGCTCGTGGGTTCCCTCCAGTTTGGAGGAAGGGAGGATTGCTCCTCCGATTCTGATCTTGTGGGCTGCAAGGTCAGGGTTCAGATTCTGTGGGTTGCAGGATCGGTGTGAGGGATTTGTTTCCCTTACGGCAAGCTGTTAGGCAGCGTCTGTTGCAGACTGAGTCTGCTTTGGTTTCTAGCTTGTGCTAGTGGAATCCTTACTCAGGATTGAGTGAGGGGTGGATGTAGATCTGGGGTCTCAGATTGAACCACCTAAAAATCTTATGAGCAGTGGTTTAATTCGTGTGATTGTTCCCTATCTTTTGTCTCCTTCAAAAGTCTCGTTGATTGTCCCCTTGAGCGCTACATGCTCTGCTGAGTGAGATAGTTTAGCGTTGTTTTCATCTGTTGTGATAGCATGCTATTTGGTGCTTGAAGGTTTGGTAGAATGTTCAACGATACATCAGTCTGTGTCCACGATTAGTTTTTGATATTGTGTCTGACAGAATTACAGTTTAGTGTGAGTTTGTCATTCTGCATGTGCTTTTATTTGTCAACTGGAGAGTGCTTAATTTGACTAAGCCATCTGAGATTTTAATTCCGTAATAGTTTTGAATGGGGATTCATTGACCCCCCCTCTGAATCCGTGCCTTGCACTCCAACAAGTGGTATCAGAGCGGGTCTCTGATTCATCAGATCCAACGATCTGCAGAGGATCCTGCTATCCTATTTTTAGGTGCATTTCTATTTATGCTTAGTCTATTGCTTGAATTACTCTTGAACTGATTTCCATGGCTCATCCATCGGTTTTCAATGGCTCTAATTTTAATTCGTGGTTTAGTATTCTGCATAGCTATGTTAAACTGATTGATCCTGATCTGTGGAAGTTAATCTTACAAGGTCCTCACAGGTTACCAAAGAAAAAGTCCAAATGGACTAACAGTCATAGATTGAAGTATGGAGAAAATCAGAAAATTTTGGATTTAATGAAAGCAACTACTGACAAGGCCTTCCATTCTTGCTTTCATGATTGCAGGTCAGCTAAGGACATCCTGAACGAACTGAAGACTACTTGGCGTGGAAATGAAGACCGATGCATGATGGCTAATGGCAGCAATCATAGCAGCAACCAAAATGAAGAGGAGGACAATGATCAGGTAAACCCCTTTGAAAATTTCTCTCTAGATGACTAGGAGGATGCATATGCTGATTTATTAGAGTCACATGAGAGGTTAAGAAAATAATATAAAAAAATGAAAAAGACAACTGGGTTGAATAGTTCAAATTCTTCTTGTGAAAAGTGTCTGGAGTTGAAACAATCCTATGATGCATGTTTGTCTGATGTCCAAATGCTTAAGAAACAAATTGGATTATGTAAAAATGAAAATCAAGAACTTGTAAGTGAGATTTCTGAACTCAAAGAAAAACTTAGCTCAACGAATGATGATCAGGCTCATAACACTAATCTAGTTCAGAATGAAAAATTATTGAAAGATGTTGATTGTGTTAACTCTGAACTGAATGTACTAAAATTTGAGAATGATTGTCTTAGGAAAAAATGTGAAAAACACAAAGCTGAAACAACCTCCTCTGATAAATCAGTTTGTAATAAATGTCAATTTCTGAAGGAAATAAATGAAAGCCTTCACCATGATTTGGAATGGCATCAAAACTTAATTGTTTCCCTAAGAGAAGAAAACAAAAACTTGTTGGACAAGAACTTGGAAATGGAACAAAGAGAGGAAAGGCTGAGTGAAGAGTTGAATTCCAAATCTGATAACAATAGTGAACAGATTGAACAATTAAAATTAGAAAATGAGAGACTCAAACATCTCAAGTCTACTATTTCTGAAAAACTCTTAACTATAGAAAAAGGAAAATCTGTTTGTTAAACTGAATCTGAAAAATTGATAATGTTGCAAAAGGAAAGTGAAGATTTCAAGTCTATTAATGAGGCTTTGAAAATTAAAGTTGCTGAGTGTGAAGAAGAGCTGGTCAATTATGAGTTTAGTGTTTTAGCTCTTCAACAAGAAAATAATGATCTTAATGAATCTTTGTCTAGATTTGTTGAAGGAAGCAACATTTTAGATAAGCTTCTTGGAAGCAAGGTTAATTTTTAGAAGGAAGGGTTGGGCTATAACCCTGTAAATAAAAAGAGTTTTAGAAATAAAATTCAAACATCTTTTGTTTCCAGTTCTAACTCTCACAGTTCTCCGAACCAACATGTTTTTCAGTTTACTGCTCAGAAAAATTTGAAAACAACTGAAAAATAAAAAGAAAAGAACAAAAGTGTTCCTGCTACCTCTTTGCATGTTGTTCATAAATCATCCACATACACACATTCACACAAGAAAATCATGGCATGTCATTACTATGGTAGGCATGGACATTTCATGAATGAGTGTCTTATAATGAAACAAGATGATGAAATGCATGCTAGGAAATTTATTTCTGCTCGAAAAAAGGACACTAGTTGTTATTGCTGTGGGAAAGCAGGCCACATTGCTGGTCTGGCCAGGGAAGAAATGTTCACACAAAATATGGTAACTTCTCTGTCAATAAAAAGCTTGTTGATAGAAATGGTTTTGGACCTAGAGGTAAGCACACTGTATGCTCTCACTGTGGAAAGTATGACCATACAGTCAAGGACTGTTGGCATGCTCAGATAAAGAAATTTGATTTTAAATCTGATAAATTCCCTGCAAATCAAAAGGTTGTCTATAAAAATAAATCTATTTTTAAAAGAAAACGTATGCATGCTTTGAATGTGAAAAACCTGGCCACCGAGCTTCTGAATGTTGGTTGGCAGGTTATAGAAAACAAAATGGTCATGTAAATAACAGAACTCTTCATGATAATGCACATAGATTCCATGTTTATGCTAATGTGCATAATAAGAACAAAAAATATGTTGTTCCATGTCATTACTGTGGACAATATGGGCGTTCTATGTATAATTATTCTGTTATGAAATCTGATGATCTTATTGCCTAGAAAAAGTGGAGAGCACCATTCAAAGGTGTCGCTGTCATTTTAGGACCCAAGACTGCTTGGGTACCTGCCTGTGCAAAATGAGAATCTATTTTGCAGGTGTGCCTTGGAGCTGAGAAATAAGAGGGGTAAATAAACCAAGGCACCTGAATATGGTAAACCCCATTCCTGCACTTCTCAGCATAGTTAACTGGATTTTCTCTAATTCTGTTTAGATAATTACATGTCTTGATAAATCTATTAGTTATAATTTTAAGCACACATGTTTGCATCTTCATGCAATATTTGCATTGTTGGAATCTGCTTCGTTAGCAATTGCATATGTTGAGCTTATTACTGATCAAATTGTACGGGCTGAAAATAAATTGAATGTCATGTGTCAATTGCATTTTTTGGACAACTGTATTTGTCATGTTGCATATAGTCATTAAAAATCTGATGCATATAGGACTACTCTGCCACTGCATTGTCATGCATGACAATTATGATATATCAAATGGTAAGATACTAAAAGGCAGATGCAATCTGTCCGAAAGTTCTTACCATGTGAGAGGTGGTCTTTAGACCAAGTCCTCCGCCTAGTACCATGGGTCAATTTGTACATAAGGCAGTCTAAGACATAATTCATTAAACTTTCTTGCATAATGTATCTTGCATATGTTGCAATTAAAATTCAGTTTTGAGTACATGTAGTTCATAAAGTTAGGGGGAGTTTGTCAAAGAAAACATCGCATTTCATGTAATTTTGGTTAGATCAATCCCCTGCATGGTCTTCATGTCATAGATGATAGTCTAATGCATTTAGTCAGGGAGAGTCAATGCATATGCATGCATGTGTTAATTGCATATCATTCATTAAAAATACCAAAAAGAGTAATTGTCATGCATACTCTTAGGGGGAGCTCTTGTCTTAATCTGAATCGCTTACTCACATCCTTGGATTGAGCTGTTCCTTCTTCAGTCTGAATCTCTCTTGATTGAACCTTAATGTTTCTTGATGCAAGTGAAGTAAAATTCACTTTATTCTTGATTGATTCTTTATTCAAGCTTCATCTGATTCTCAGTGTCGACACCATGAGTCGACATTATTTTTCAAGCATTCTATCTAGTGGAGTTTGTGAATATATGTCGACACAAAGAGTCGACACCTTCATTAATGTACTTCTGATCATGTTTCTGCCTTGATTGGTCAATCGAAGTCTTCACTATTTCATATCTTCAATCATGTGACTATCTCTCTGAAATTGTCTGCTCTTGCTCTCTTGACTATCATTGTCATACCTCTGAGGTTGTAAGTTTCTAATCAATGATGGTCATGTGCTTGAAATTCTTGTCATATCCTTAAACATGGCTGAAAACACTGCTTATCTGCTAAACCTTGAATGTTTGCAAGATCCTATCTTATGTTTGATCTTCAAGTCTCTTGCACATAGTGCATATTCCTGCTACCGCTGAATCTTTGGTCTAGTTGCTACCTGAATAATCTGCAATCTATGTACTCCTTGAATTTCTATTTGACTAAACCACTCTTGGCCATCTCTGGTGCTTATCTAGCAACTTCACTCACTCCTGTGATTATTTCTGTTGCTGACTTCCTTGATAAATCTGGGTGTTTCTGAAAACTCTCTTATGATTTATCCGTAAGTTGATAAGATTTCAATCTATATACCTTGCTCATAAATCTGAAAAACTAATTCAATGAGGAATCTTCTATTATACAGATTTATGAATGTCTAAAAGATCAGATTGGTTTAAGTTTAATGTATTCATTAATGTTGATTATAAATACTTTGAAAATATCTGAATCAACTTTAATAAACCTTAACCAACTGCTTCATGTTAAATCTTGTCAAATCTCTGAAATCTGAAAATGTTGAAATCATGACTTTGTTTAGTTGATATACATGAAATCTATATTGTTTTTAAACATCTAACTTTTCTGAAAATGTCTAAGAGTCAAAGCTTGTAAGAGCAATGACTTTGGTCACTGAGAAACACATGTCCAAAGGGTTGTGTCATGAGATACCATAGTTAACTCTACCTAAAAATTGATTGAAAAACAGGCAGAGCAATGGCTTACACACTGAGAAACACATCTCACTCATCAAAGAAATGAGTTGAGGTATGTCATGAGGTGAAAAAGTTAACTCTATTTATTACAAAGCATGATTGTTAGTCACACTAAGGGCTTAGGGATATTGGCGTCTAAACAACGTATATCCTTCAGTTACAAGGTGTGTACTGAACTAGATTGCTCGTAAGATTTGATATCAAAGATTAATTGCTTGAACAAATGAAATATCTAAACATGAATGCAAAAGGAAAAATTGATATATCCCTGGACAAAATCAAATGGTTTCATGACTGTTTAACCTCAATACTTATGATTGTAATTCTTAAAGAAGTCATTGAAATTAATTGAGTAAGATGAAGGGTGGTTAATCAAGATGTTAATATGAGGATTTGGTTCATTTTTATTAAATCTTGATTTCAGATATGAGTACATACCTTTACTGTCAAATCAGATATACATCATATTTAAACCATGCATCTCTATAAAGTTCATTCATAAACCCTTATAATGGGAGATTCTAAAAAATTCCTACATTTGGATTTATGAAACTGGCATATTCTTTGAAAACCTTGTTGAATTTCTAATGTGCTTGAAGCTTATCTGATCATCCTGTGCTCAGTTTGCAATTTCTGATTGAAATTCAAAATCTCAGATTATGCACATTGTTCTTCATACATTCCTTATGATCTGAACTTATTCTTGGCTGACTCAATTTGAATGTCCTTGTGGTTCACTGATCATTTATTTCATTCCACTCCATCTGTCAAGAGCATCTATTGATGAAGCATCGATTCAGGGGGAGTTCAGTTGTCAATGAATCATATTGCATATAGTACATAAAGGGGGAGATCTTATCAACATTCTAAATGTTTCATCCTTTTTGATGTTGTCAAAGGGGGAGAATTTTTGTGAGTCATTAGTGTAATCATTCTGTCTGTTGGCTGTTGGTTGCTCTGTCTGTTGACAGGTTGGTCATCAGTTTGTTGCTGCACTCTGACAGAAGTATTCATTGTTTATTATTTATACTGACTTGATTATCATGTTGAATTATTGAAATGACTCATAATATTGTCATCATCAAAAAGGGGGAGATTGTTGTCTCTATGGTTCTGAAACTTTGATGATGACAAATATTATGAATCATTATATAACTTTGATGGATTTTACTACTAATCTCATCATCTTCATATATCAGTATGATCAGAATAGGTTTTAAAATGACTCAAGCAATGACTATTCAAAAAGGTGATGGATTGTCAACGCTAGTAATAAGAAGGTCAACGCAAGGTAGTCAGTGCATAATTCATCTGTCAGAACAAGTAAGGTCAATGGATTTTTCAGTCTGTGCTACATACATGAGGTCAGTGCACATCGGTCTTCCTCACATACAAGGTCGGTGCACGTTTATAAGGTCGGTGCACATGTTGCTATATGCCATACATAGTCTGTGCATAGTTTGCTACATGCACATTAAGGTCGATGCACATTCTACGATTGTGCATATTGAGGTCAAAGCACATTTTGCTTCTAGCACACCAAGGTTGATGCATGTTTTCCAAAAATGCATCAGGTTGGTGCATGTTCACATTAGTAGCAACCTAAGGTCGGTGCACATCTTATGTGACTGAATATAAGGTCGGTGCACGTTTTGGTTTTTACACTACTAAGTCGGTGCATATTTTTACTACAATGCACAAGGTCTGTGCACGTTTCTATGCTAGCTGTTATAAGGTCGGTGCACATTCTGTTGGTCTGCATTTGAAGTCGGTGCACGTTTTGCATTTTACATATAAAGGTCGGTGCAGGTTTCTAAAATTGCATATGTAGGTCGGTGCACACTCTCGCTTCATCATATTAAGGTCTGTGCACAACATTGCTTTCATGCGACACAAGGTCCGTGCACATTTTCCCTTGTGCGATACAAGGTCAGTGTACACTTTACTGCATGCATATCAAGGTCGGTGCACGTTTCTGTAGAACCGCATATAAGGTCAGTGCATACTTTGTTAGTATGCATATCAAGTCGATACACCTTTTGATAGTATGCATATCAAGTCGGTACACCTTCTGCTAGTCCGCATATAAGGTCGGTGCATACTTTGCTAGTCTACATGCAAGGTCATTGCATATTTCTTATCGTGCATATAGAAGGTCGGTGCATCCTTTGTTTTATCCTACCTAAGGTCTGTGCATCTTTCCTAATTTGGCATGTAAGGGTCGGTGCATATTTACATTCTGAATAAGTTAAGTCTGTGCACCCTTTATGACTCATGTTCTCAAGGTGTTTGATGAAACGTCCTTCTTCCAACTAACAGGAATAAAGCAGCACGTGAGGTCGAACTAAGAACAGGCACATGTTCCCAGAAATGGCGGGATGCTGGCGCATGAACCCAGGGAGCGAATGATGGGCACGTGATCCACGGCACTATGGTAGAGGAACTTTCTCATCCCTGCCATGTGGGCCAATGGGGCTTCAATAGGTCTTTTCTGCCTCATCCATACAGAGGCCCGGTTCTATATAAAGACCGCCTCATCCTTCGATGAGGTGTGACGAAGGCTGCAGAAAGCTACAAAAGTCCCTGCTGAGTGAAGATCCCGTTCAAGAGAGAGCCAGTGTGCGAGCATAAGAAAGAGAAGAGAAGAAAAAGATGGAGGTAGCGAGAGTTCAAAGAAGAAGGCCATGAGAAGAACGAAGAGTGTGTAGCCAGTGCGTTATTTGAAGATATGTTTCAAGATTGGTCTCGTGGATCAAATCCAGAGCCATCCTGCTCATTGGAGCTGCATTCTGATTGTTTTCCTTTTTTGTCTTTTTGTTTGCTCTTTTCCATTTGCTTTAGTGTTCTTCTGATCCCATGGATAGAGGTCGGGTTCCTCCTGTGGATTCAGGAGAAGGGAGACATAGTCTCCAGTTGCGAGCAACGGGAAGTTGCTCGTGGGTTCCCTCCGGTTTGGAGGAAGGGAGAATTGGTCCTCCAGTTCTGATCTTGTGAGCTACAATGTCAGGGTTCAGATCCTGTGGGTTGTAGGATCAGTGTGAGGGATTTGTTTCCCTCAGGGCAAGCTGTTAGGCATCGTCTATTGCAGACTGAGTTTGCTTTGGTTTCTAGCTTGTGCTAGTGGAATCCTCACTCGGGATTGAGTGAGGGGTGGATGTAGATCTGGGGTCTCAGATCGAACCACCTAAAAATCCTGTGAGCAGTGGTTTAATTCATGTGATTGTTCCCTATCTTTTGTCTCCTTCATAGGTCTCGTTGACTGTCCCCTTGAGCGCTACATGCTCTGTTGAGTGAGATAGTTTAGCGCTATTTTCATCTATTGTGATAGCATGCTATTTGGTGCTTGAAGGTTTGGTAGAGTGTTCAACGATACATCAGTCTGTGTCCACAATAAATATTTGATATTGTGTTTGACAGAATTATGGTTTAGTGTAAGTTTGTCATTCTGCATGTGCTTTTATTTGTCAACTGGAGAGTGCTTAATTTGACTAAGCCATCTGAGATTTTAATTCCGTAATAATTTTTAATGGGGATTCATTCACCCCCCCTCTGAATCCGTGCCTTGCACTCCAATAGTAAGGAGATATCCACTCAGGTTGGCTCTTTAGAAGAAATTGTTCTTCTTAGTTTTATCTTACTACCCTTAAATTTTCATCCTAGAAGACCCAGCCGTTGGAGAGTTAGAGTCTCTACAAGTCACTGATTCGCAACGGACTGCACAAGAATCAATGCGAGGGCCCAATGAAGATCAGCAAAATATAAGCCCTAATGGAGGTATTTAGAAGTTGATTCTTTAGAAGTTTCTGTTCCCCTTCGTATTGTTGTGCCCCTTGCACCTTGATGATGTTGTGTAGTTTCGATGATAGCAAAAATTATGAGTCATCATGTTAAGTCATCATATTCGATTCAATGTCTGATGAAGGATTTGATTGAATGATGTCCGAATGAATGTCATGCTACATGTACTCTTAAGTCTGTGCATTTTAAACTTTGCACGCTACCTAAGCTGATGCTAGTCTGTTCAGGTTCATGCATCATCTGTATAGTCGGTGCATTCCTAGTCATTGTGCATCTCAAGGTCAGTGCAAGGTCAATTGTCTAAGGCTAAGGTTCGTGCATATCTTAGTCTGGCTGTTCAACAAACTTAGCGCATGGTAATGTTTATGTGGATAGTGGTCTGAGGGTCTTGTTTCTGCACGATGCCTTACAATTGATAGTCGGTGTAATGTCGTGTTTCAGCACGGTCAGTGCAATCTTTGATCCCAGTATTGAAATGAGTCGGTGCAATACTTGCATATGCATACGTGAGTCTGTGCACTTCATTTTCCATGCACGTAGCCTTGAAGTGTGTTAGGTCGGTGCAAACACCCTCGTGTGTTAGGTGCATTGGTGCAACCCTTGGTACTGCACGCTGATTAAGTCATGCATCTGTGTATATCTTCTATGTGCTTTCTTTGCATTAGGTCAGTGCACTGCTCTTCTCACACGTTAGTCGGTGCATCTACCTTTGAAGAGATGATTGAGTCTGAGCATGTGTATGTGACCACCACAATTGAGTCCGTGCATCAAAATCTTTCCTCTGTGCAATCTCCTCTCTTTATATCGTATAATTGTCTGAATATGATCCATATTCGTTGCCCTGACAGGTACCTTTTTGTAAAGACTAAGAAGGGCATGAGATCCAAGATTGAAGAAAGTGCCAGGATCGTGACACGTAGAAAGCAACGATGCCGTGATGCTGACACGTGACCTAGATATTTGGGCAGGAATTGTGATGACCACACGCCCTATCCTTTGACTGCTCTATAAATAAGAAGTTTCTTCCTCAAGAGCAGGGTGATTGTAATTGCGAACATACTTCGAAAGAGCAGAAGCAGAGAGAGCTTGCACGATCCAGAGAAAAGAGAAGAGACGGAAAGAGTCAAGAGAGAAGTGTTTGAAAGAATACTAAAAGTGTTTGTTCTTCAGTCTCATGGTTCAGAACCGAAGCTGAAATTGCTCAGTGTTGAGCTACATTCTTCTTGTGGGTTCTTTCGTTTCTTTGCTTTGTTTTTTCGTCTTCGTTTTAGAAACTCGTTTCCAAGCTGTGTGTCAGCGGAGCAAGCTGTGAAGCTCATCTGTTTGTAGAGGTGGATTCCTCTGGTTGGGTAAAGTTGTAAGTCCCCAGCGGTTTGCAGAGGAGGATTCCTCTGGACGGCATAAGCTGTAATGCCCAGCTATCTGTAGGGTTTTGACCCCAAAGCTGTGGATCAGCGAAGCTGTGTATCAGCAGTGGAAGCCACATTCCAGTTTGGAGTGTGGGGTGGACGTAGATCTCGGGTTTGAGATCGAACCACCTTAAAAATCTCTGACTTCTGTGTGATTGCTTTGCAGACTATGTGCATCCAGGTCATTTCTTCGATCAGTAGTAGATGAATGTTAAGGACCGTCTTGAGTTAGATCTGTTGGGTCGGCGTTCATCGATAGTATTGTTCATCTGGCTGTCGTCTAACAGCAGCTTGTTTTAATTCCGCACTTGGAGCTATTGTTGTTGGTTTTAATTGGGTGGCTGATCTATTCACCCCCCTCTAGATCGTATACCGCATCCTATCACTTGGTATCAGAGCCTAACTCTTCTGCAGGGATCAACGTCTTGAAGAGAAATGGCCATGGATGCAAGAGGGATGATGGCTGAAGGACATTCCACCACGAAGCCCCCATACTTTGATGGGACGAACTACGTATACTGGAAGAACCGCATGCAAGTTTTTCTGAGGGCGAAAGACTATGAAATTTGGAAGGTGGTCAGTAAAGGACCATTTGAGCTGCATCCTAATGAGGATATATGGACAAGAAAGGAGATCAGGAAATCTACTCTCAACTGGAGCGCCATCAATGCCATACAATGTGCTCTACATCCCACTGAATTTGCAAGAGTCTCTTCGTGTGCCAGAGCAAAAGAGATGTGGGATAAGCTGGAGGTCATCTATGAGGGAACCTCTCAGGTGAGGGAGACCAAGGCTAATTTACTAATTTCAGAGTATGAAGCCTTCAGGATGAAGCCCAGCGAGACCATCACCGAGATGTATGCTCGTCTTACCCTCATAACCAATGGTCTCAGAAATCTGGGGAAAAACTACTCTGACTATGAAATCATGAGGAAGATACTGCGATCCCTGACTCCAGTATGGCATACAAAAGTGACAGTTATTGACGAGTCGAGGGATCTTTCGAATACCAAAGTGGACGAGCTAATAGGCTCATTGATGACCTATGAAATGAATTTGCCAAAGACAAAGGAGCTTGAGAAAAAGAGGCAGCCTATTGCTCTGAAGGCAAGCACGAGTCGTTCCAGTCCATCCAGCCACAATGGATCATCCAGTGATCAGAGCCTCTCTGGATCAGAAATTGAAGGAGATCAAATAGCGATGCTGACCAGAGAGTTCAGAAGGTTTCTTAGAAAAGAAGGAAGAAGTTTCAGCCGAAGATAATATGACGGGAGAAGATACAACATGTACAAATCTAACTCTGCCAAGAAGATAGACACTAATGTTTGTTACCACTGCAGGAAGGCCGGTCATATGAAAGCTGATTGTCCAGAGCTCTAGAAGCCGAAAGAAAAGGCCAAGAAAAGGGCTCCCAAAGGAAAAGCAATGGTGAGCACATGGAGCGACGAGGATGAGGGCACTTTGAGCAGCACATCAGAAAGTGAAGACGAAGAAAAGCCCATCTGTCTGATGGCCAGAAATGATGAAAAAGAAGTGGAAGAATCGGACGAGGTATCATCTCCTTTTGAGCATTATACTATTTCAGATTGGGAAGATGCTTACGAAGAATTGCTAGATAAGGTAGATGATATCAGAAAAGAGAACAGACAATTGAAGAAAAAAGTAAATTCTCTTATGAATGACAAAACTATGTCTGATAAACTTGCCTGCTTGTAATCTGAAAATGACATGTTAAAAAATTCATGTGCTGAAGTTGATAATGTTAAGCATGCATTAATAGACTCTAGAAGAGATAATGATAATCTGAAAAATGTGATTGACGAATTAAAATTGAAATTACAGAATTATGAAAATGAAATGAAAGTTGTGAATGAGATATATGAAGCTGTTCTAGGTGTTAACCAGGAACTAAAAAATTCAATTGATCACCTAGAAAAAGAGAATGAAGATAAAAAAAAATTAGCGAAAACATGACCCAAGGATCTGATAATTTGAATGCACTCTTAGGGTCAAAAGTAAATTTCAGAAGAGAAGGCCTCGGGTATAACTCCGCAGCTAAAGGGAGCTTTGCTTTGAAAATAATTTCATTCGTTGCTGAGAAGGAAAAGGGGTCCCTCATCAAAATGAGCAATGTGAAATCTACTGTTAAAGTTGTTGAGTCCAAATTGCCCAGTGCTAAGGACAAGGGCAAGCAAAAAATGGGTGAGTCTAGCCATGATAGTACACACTTCCTTTCCTCCCAGGGTAGAGTTCAGATGAAGGGTCAACCTTCGCACACACCAAAACCCCAGGCTAGGGTTAACAAGTCACCACCAACAATTTAGAGCAAGACTCAACCCACACCCATGAAGAAGTCAAGTGAGTCTAGGGTGCAAGGTAGAAACACTTATGCCAGAAGTCAATCGAGCCACTACCACCAGCCCAGAGCCCAGACACACCAACATGTGGAGCCTCAACAATTCTATAGGTTTGAATGGAGTAGAGCTCAAGGGAGGTCTAGATATCAGTCATGTACCACACAGACATACAGACCTCAGGCTAAAAACTGGGTTGGGCCGTCTAGAATATGGGCTTCTAGGAAACAAACCGTTTACAGTCAGCCAAGGACTAACGTTGGCCACTATTTCCCGAATGCTCATTGGCCTACGCACTGGCACAAAAACAATCAGAATGCAAGGAAAAATGGTGGCAGGACAAATAACAAGTCAAGACAAATTCAGCTTGCTAATGCTGAGAAGAAGAGAAACAATAGAAGAAATGTCAAAAAAACCCACCAATCAACCAGCTCTCAAACAAGCATGGATCCCAAAAATTTTGTTGTCATGTATGAATTGTTCTATTTCTGCTTCGGAGCCCAAACAGTTTTGGGTTCCAAAATTTTCTCCGTGACTATGATTGCAGGTATACCTGGCAGCCAAGCACAACATGTGGTATCTGGATAGTGGCTGCTCCAGACATATGACGGGGGACAAGGATAAATTTTGCTTGCTGAAAGAGAAGAATGGAGGCCTTGTCACCTTCGGAGGAAACACTAAGGGTAAAATCATCGGATCAGGTAAAGTAGGTAAGTGCACTACATGTTGCATTGATGAAGTCTTGCTGGTGGATGGATTAGCATATAATCTTCTAAGTATCAGCCAGCTATGTGATAAAGGGCACAAGGTAGTATTTGATGCACTTAGCTGTAAAATTTTTGAACCTGACTCTGATGTGGTTAAATTCTCTGGAAAAAGAATGAATAATATTTACATGGTAAATCTAGAAGATATTGCACACTCTAACCTATGTCTCACTGCTAAAAAAGAAGACTTAGCCTTTCTTTGGCATCGTAGGTTAGGCCATGCTAGTTACACTGTTCTGCACAAATTGAATAAACACAGCATGGTTAGAGGACTCCCTGAAATTTCTTTCAAAAAGGATAATAAGGTGTGTGGTGCTTGTACACAGTCCAAGCAGACTAGAAAGTCATTTAAATCAAGAACTGAAAACATGTCCCTTAAACCTTATGAGCTGATACATATGGATTTATTTGGACCCACACGATCAGTCAGCTTGTCAGGGAGGAGATATGGATATGTCCTAGTTGATGACTTCTCTAGGTATACTTGGGTCTTCTTCATCACTCACAAGAATGATGCTCTTACTGAATTTCAGTAGTTCTATTTAAATATCAAACAGAAAAATGAACACTTGATCAAAAATATTCTGTCTGATCATGGAGGTGAGTTTGAAAACTCACAATTTGAAAACTTCTGCAGGGAAAATAGAATTACCCATCGGTTCTCCTCCCCAAGAACACCTGAGCAAAATGGAATAGTAGAGAGGAGGAACCGGACACTTGTGGAGATGGCCCGTACACTGCTTGTTGAAGGTGGCTTACCAAGAAAATTTTAGGCAGAGACAGGTAATACTGCATGCCATGTAATCAACAGAGCCATGGTAAGGTCTTTCACTCAGAAAACTCCTTATGAGATTCTGAAATGTAAGAAGCCTTCAATTACTTATTTCAAGGTCTTTGGCTGTAAATGTTTCATTCATGTTAATGATAAAAGAGACCTTGATAAATTTGAACCTAAAAGTGATCCAGGAATCTTTCTTGGGTATTCTGAATACACTAGAGCATATAGAGTGTACAACCTTAATTCTAAAACTGTTGAGGAATCTCCACATGTTGTCTTTGATGAGTCCCTAAGTAACTTTGAAGTTGGTCAATGCAGAAAAGAAGATGACGGAGAAATTCTTAAGAAAAAAAAACTTGAAGACCAATCAGACCAAGCAGAAGAAGCTGAAGAAGTCAATGCGAAGGAGCCTGCTGTTCAGGGGGAGGTAAATGAAGGTCAAGGTAACCAAGTTATCAATGTCAGATTCTTAAGAGACCATCCTATTGAAAACATCATTGGTGACTTGCATGAACCTCCTAGGACTAGAGGCTTCCTTAGAGCTCAAAATGAATTAAATACATATGCATTGGTTTCTAATGTTGAACCCAAAACCATTGATAGTGCTCTCAAAGATGCGCATTAGATCAATGCCATGCACGAAGAGCTTAATCAGTTTGACAGGAACAATGTGTGGCACCTATTTCCACCTCCTGTTCATGGAAATGTCATTGGGACAAAATGGGTCTTTAGAAATAAAACTGATGAGCAAGGTAATGTTGTCAAAAATAAGGCCAGACTTGTTGCTCAGGGGTACAACCAGGAATTTGGAATTGACTTTGAAGAATCATTTTGTCACGCCCCGAGCGCGGAAGATACCCGGAGATGCGCGACGTGTCTATATTAATCATGTCAATCAGAGTGGTCATGTATTCGACACAAAGACAGAGATGCGCAAAATAGCAAGATAACCCAATCCTTTATTTCATAATGGATAGACTATTACAAATCCAATACTCTGTTTAATAAAAAGGAAAAGAATACATATTTGACTCAAGAAACTATAGGAAAGACTAGATGACACTTGGAGAATCTCTATCTCTTCACTCTTGACAATTCCCATCCGATTGACTTCCATCGTCGTCGGACTTACCTGAAAAGTAAAAAGGGACAAACGGAATGAGCGAACGCTCAGTAGGAAATTATATCTCAAGTACTAGCAAGTGGTTTAAGTAATTACATTTTCATGGATGCAATAAAGCTATGCATGCTCGCATGAAACGACAAGATAGAGAGAATGTAATATCAAAGAAATAAGATGAACTTTCATGAACAAGATACAAGTTATTCAAGATATTCAAGCAAGTACCATTATCGAGTCATGTCAAGAACTTTGGCTATCATGTATCAAGCAAGTAAATTACCCTTTTTCGGGCCACGCATTTCATTTCATGTCAAGTACAAGTCAAGTACAAGATGTGTGTGGAATGTCCAATCAAGCAAGTCAAGTACTCGGTATAATGCCAGATACCTTATCATTTTAACTCCCATGGGCACAAGTACTTTCGGGTGCTCCTCCCAGGACCAGATCGGGCCCTATATGCGCAGGCATTTATCATGTGTTTTGACATCCACTCTTGTTTATATAGCCAATATAGAATTTCAATAATCAAGCTTGTAGACACGTATGACAACTTTGATAGAATAGAGTTCAAAATATGACAAAGGACATAGAATGGCGATAATAACGGTATAATCACGATGTCGGTAAAACTAGGTAGATTATGGTTCCTTTAACTTAGGTACCATGACAAATCAATATGGACATTCTTTATATAGAATTGAGGTCCACATGAATATTAGATCAAGCAAGATACCCTCATGCTTATCATAGAATTGGGGTTTACAAGAATGACACGATATGGCATGATATCATCATCCCATCAAGAATTTCTTATGATATACTCTTTGTATAATCATAAGGGCCGGTATACCATGTTTTCTTTAGATTGACATGGCAAAAACTGTGTAATGGGTTTTTAGGGTACAACCAGCTCAGTCGGCCTTGAGGGAATCCAAGGCTACGAGGAGTCTTACGGAGGTCTCTAGGACTAACTCGCTAGTCCAAAGGAACGGAATGTCCAATGGAGAGCTTGTATGTCAATGAGAGTTGAGTGTGGTCGGTAAATCAACATGAAAACATGGGACTATACTCACGGAGTGGAGAATAGTGCCGATATATATATATGTATAATATATAAACCATCGGTTAGCAAATCAGAGGAAAAATCAGTTTACAGTAAAATAACGACTTAGGTCAAGTCGTGTATTGAATAATTAACGCCTAACAGAAGGGCGTTTACATGTATTGCCAATTTGCAGAATTTCCATTTATTTCATTAATTTATCAAAAACACGCCTTTCCTAGGGGCGTTTCTTCAAAGTTGACGACTGCAGGGGCAGGCGTCTCATCATTTACATATTCGACAGGATATAATTATTCTCAGAAATTTATCAAAAACGCGCCCTTGGAAGGGGCGTTACTTCTAATTCCATTATACAGATAATGTAAATTTCAGGGTTTTAACAATTACACGCCCAACGAAGGGGCGTTACTTTTAAATTTACGCCTTATATACAGACGTTAGTCCAGTGAGAGACGACCTTGTCTAGGTCGTGAATTCAAGAAATACCATGATTTTTC
This sequence comes from Amorphophallus konjac, assembly GCA_022559845.1. Taxonomy (NCBI): domain Eukaryota; kingdom Viridiplantae; phylum Streptophyta; class Magnoliopsida; order Alismatales; family Araceae; genus Amorphophallus; species Amorphophallus konjac. The sequence continues at coordinate 228,465,575 of CM040121.1, read as the reverse complement.
ATGGGCAGTACTAATTTCAGGTTACAGGATAATAGAACTCATGGGAAAACGAATATATGGTCATGACAATAATATCAACATGTTCGAAGACATAGGATCATGCATTATTAGTGTAGAATCAGGTTTTCATATGTAATCAGTTCTTAGCATGGGTGAGTAACGATTAATGAAATTAACGCCTGAGTGCAGGGCGTCAATCCAAAATTGACGACCTTGGCAGGGTCGTGATTTGTAAAGTAGCGCCCTAATCTGGGGCGTGTATTTCATAATCACGCCCTTGCTAAGGACGTGTTTTTCAAGAAATTAACAGAAAGTCGTTGAAAAACTATAGTAAACCAAACCATGTATATGCATGATAATTATTGTACTGTATCAATTTAGTTTGGGCTACAGTGACTTGAGAAAACCTACCTTTAATGATAGATTTGGAGATGACCGGTCAATAACTTGAGAAGAACACCTTGGGCAGGAAGAAGGAAAATTCAGTTGATGAAGATGATGGCGACGATGATCTTCAATCAACCTGTAGGGGAAGAAAGGAGGGAGTATGAAGATATAACCGAAGTTTAGGAAAACGGTTTGAAGAACATTACCTTGTTCTTCACGTACGTAACCTTCTGGACCTATAACAGAAGAAGATGAAGAACATTAGTTCTTCACAAAATACGTTCATAACAGAAGAAGAAGAATAGAAGAACATATGTTCCTCTCACGTACCTCTGCAGACGAATAAAGCAAATAGGTTTAGGTTTGGATCGAACGTATTATTTATAGGATTTTGAAGTCCTAACAAGAGTAGGGTTTGATTAAGGGTAACATATCCCTAATAGAGTCCTTACTCTAATAGATACTTACTAGATTAGGTTAATCTTTCCCTGGATAAGCTCTGGGTTCGAACGAGTCACGAACTGAATTAACGCCTTTGGTCAGGGCGTGTATTCTTGAATTAACGCCTTGCATAAGGGCGTTTCTTAAAAAGCGCCTTGAAAAAGGGCGTTTCTTTTTTTTAAAACACGCCCAAGATAGAGGCGTTTCTTTTACTTGCCTATTTGGTCGTGAGAATTGACGACCGCACGTGTGGGCGTCCTTTCTTGAGTCACGCCTTTGATAGAGGCGTTTCTTTTTGAATTAACGCCCTAATAAGAGGCGTTATTTTTAATTTGTTTTATTTCGTCCAATTAACCCTATTCCTTTTATATATATTACTTCTGTAATATATATGTTTTAATTCATTTCAATTATTCATTTATTAGGGTTGCTACACCCTCCCCCACTTAAAAAGAATTTGGTCCCCAAATTCAATATATATATAATTATACATGCGGAGAGTGTAGGACATATACCTCTTAGAATAACTCGGGAAATCGTTTCTTCATAGATTCCTCGGTCTCCCATGTCGCTTCGCGTTCAGGATTCTTATTCCATTGCACCTTGATCATGGGAATAACCTTATTCCTTAGAGCTCGTATTTCTCGATCCAATATCTTCAAGGGCCTTTGTTCATATGTGAGATCTTTCTGGATCACCAGATCTCCATGCTCAATAATATGTGACGGATCGTGTACATACTTCTTCAACATAGATATGTGAAATACATTGTGTACCTCGGACAACTGAGGAGGCAACGCGATGCGATAAGCAACCTCGCCAACTCTTTCGAGTACCTCAAATGGTCCGATAAATCTTGGCGTAAGCTTGCCTTTAACACCAAATCTTCGTATGCCACGTCCAGGGGATATTTTAAGAAATACATGATCTCCAACCTGGAATTCAAGATCTCTTCTCCTGGTATCAGCATAAGCCTTTTGCCTTGTCTGAGCAACTTGTAATCTTTCTCTGATTACTTGTATCTTCTCGGTTGTATCCCTTACCATGTCTGGACCTAATAGTTGTTTTTCTCCAACTTCGTTCCAACATATGGGAGATCGGCAACTCCTTCCGTATAAGGCTTCGAAAGGTGCCATTTGGATACTAGCTTGGTAGCTATTATTATATGCAAATTCAACTAAAGGTAAGTGGTCATGCCAGCTTCCTCCAAAGTCAATAATGCATGCTCTCAGCATATCTTCAACAACTTGATTAGTTCGCTCGGTCTGACCATCCGTTTGTGGGTGAAAAGCAGTACTAAAGTTGAGCCTTGTCCCCAACGAATGTTGTAATCCCTTCCAAAAATGAGAAGTAAAACGGGGATCCCTATCAGACACGATTGAGACAGGAATTCCATGTATCCTGACTATTTCTTTAATGTATAGTGCAGCTAGTACATCAATCGACCATCGGCTTTTGATTGGCAAGAAATGTGCCGATTTAGTCAATCGGTCAATGATAACCCAGATTCCATCATGTCCTCCTTTAGATTTAGACAAACCCATGATGAAGTCCATACCAATATCCTCCCATTTCCACTTAGGAATATCTAGAGGATGTAGTTTTCCCGCAGGCTTTTGGTGTTCCGCCTTGACCTGTTGGCATGTGAGACAACGTGATACATAGTCCGCTATTTCTCTTTTCATATTGGGCCACCAAAAGTTCCTCTTTACATCTTGGTACATTTTTGTTGATCCAGGATGAATAGTGTATCTTGATCTGTGAGCTTCATCTAAGATCTTCTTCTTTAATTCCGGACAATCGGGTATACAAGTTCTATCTTTGAATAATAATCTTCCCTCGGAAGTTAGTTGAAAGTCAGATTGTCCTTCTAATCTGCCTTTGATTTCCACTAATATAGGATCATCATCCTGAAGTGCTCGTATCTCAGATAATAAATCTGACTGTACGCTTACATGAGATAATGTGATAAATTTGGCTTCCGTGTCCAAGCTTATATTGAGCTCGGAGAATTGTTCAAGCAACCTCCATTCTTGCATCATACAATTTGCTATCATTGCTCTCGGCTTTCGACTAAGGGCGTCAGCAACATAATTACCCTTTCCGGGATGGTATTGTATACTGAAGTCGAAGTCCTTGAGATATTCTAGCCAACGTCTTTGTCTCATGTTCAGCTCCTTTTGTGAAAATAGATATTTGAGACTTTTGTGATCGGAGTATACAGTAAACTGTACCCCATAGAGATAGTGTCTCCATATCTTTAGGGCAAATACTACCGCGGCCAATTCCAAGTCATGGACGGGGTAATTCTCCTCATGCTTCTTCAGTTGACGAGAAGAGTATGCTATGACCTTCCCATGTTGCATTAGAACACATCCGAGGCCAATGCCAGAAGCATCAGTGTAGACCTCGAATTTCTCTCCTTCAATTGGTAGGGCTAAGACCGGAGCTGTGGTGAGATGATCCTTGAGAGTTTGGAAACTGCTTTCACATTCCTCACTCCATTCATATCGGATCTCCTTACGAGTTAATCTTGTAAGTGGTACGGCGATCTTAGAGAAATCTTTGATAAATCGCCGATAATAGCCTGCAAGACCCAAGAAACTTCTGATCTCGCTTGCATTAGTGGGTCTCTCCCAGTTTCTTACAGCTTCAACTTTTGACGGATCCACAGATAAACCGTCCTTGGATATGACATGTCCGAGAAAAGCCACTTCTTCAAGCCAGAACTCGCATTTGCTGAGTTTAGCATATAATTGATTTGTCCTCAAGACTTGCAATGCAATCCTCAAATGCTCTTCATGTTCTTCCTTAGTCTTAGAATATATCAATATATCATCGATGAAGACTACTATGAATTGATCCAAGTAAGGCCTGAATATGCTATTCATTAACTGCATAAAGGCAGCAGGGGCATTTGTTAGTCCAAAAGGCATAACAACAAATTCGTAATGGCCATACCTGCTTCTGAATGCGGTCTTGTGAATGTCATCATCCTTGATCCTTAGTTGATGATATCCCGACCGGAGATCAATCTTGGAGAAATATTTGGATCCTGAAATCTGATCAAACAATTCATCGATTCTCGGCAGTGGATACTTGTTCTTGATAGTAAGATGATTCAACTGTCGATAGTCAATACACAATCTCATGGATCCATCCTTCTTCTTTACAAATAAGACTGGTGCTCCCCACGGGGAAGTACTTGGTCTAATAAACCCTTTTCGGATTAGTTCCATCAACTGCTCCTTCAACTCCTTGAGTTCAGCAGGGGACATTCTATATGGTGCCTTTGAAACCGGACCAGCACCAGGGACTAAGTCGATGGTAAAGGCCACATCTCTTTGCGGGGGTAATCCCGGCAATTCTTCCGGAAATACGTCTGGGAATTCTCGTACTACTTGAACGTCTTCTATCTTGGTTTCCTTAGCTTCTTTATTAGTGACAAAAGCAAGGAAGGATACACATCCTTTCCTGACGAGCTTGCTTGCTCGAAGAGCCGAAATAAGAGGGGATTTGCTTCGACTCTTAGGACTAGTATAAGTCAGTTCCGGAAATTCCTTGAAAACAATCTTGCTATTACGGCAATCAACCGTTGCCTGGTACTTAGATAACCAATCTGCTCCTAGTATAACATCATATTCTTTTAGATCTAAGCAGATAAGATCAATAGGAAAATTCTTTCCTCGAACCAACACCTCACAGTTTTGGTAATGATGCGTGATATCCGTCTCGTTTCCGAGAGGAGTAGACAACACTATTTTCATCCATTCTGGTTCTAGAGGTAATGGGTCAGCAAACTTCTTGGAAATAATAGAATGCGATGCACCCGTATCAAATAAGACATGTGCATATTTGGAACAAATTTTTAATGTACCTTCCACCAATCCGCCTTCTTCTTCTGGTTCGGTCTCTTGGATTGCATGAAGACGCGCGTTCCTTGTCACTGGGCGTTTACCCTCACCGTCTTGGTCATTCATTAATGGACAATCGGGAATCCGATGTTCACGACTCCCACAACGGAGACATGCTCCTAGTTTCCTCCAGCATTCTTCTGTTTTGTGACCAGCCTTGTCACAATGCTTGCATACTATGTTTGAAGGTGTAGTGGTGATAGAGAAAGGCTTGGATTTCTTGTTCTTCTGATCTTGAGAGGAAAAACCTCCATTATTGGGCCTCTTCTTAAAGTTGGGTTTAAAAGAACCCGAACTTGTGACTTGCTCCTTTTTGTCTTTCCCACGGATCCTATCAGATAGTTCCGTGGCATCTTCAAGCAACTGAGCTCGGCGCACTATTTCAGTATAAACTTGAATATCCATAGGCGCCAGTTGAGTAATGTAGTGGGGCCTAAGCCCATTAAGAAATCTACGGGCTTTCATCTTTTCCGTGCCAATTAAATGCTTAGCATATCTAGACAGTCTAGAGAACTGTGCTTCATAATCAGCCACCGATAAAGATCTTTGCTTTAATGAGGCAAATTCGGCGGCCTTCTTTTCCTGGACCCTATCAGAGAAATATTTGGCGTTGAAATATTCAACGAATTCACCCCATGTAACTTGAGTTGGGTCAATAGTAGCTTCAATCGACTCCCACCAGCATCTAGCATCCTTTTCTAACTGGAAGGTAGCTAATAAGACTTTGTCCTGATCCGTGCATTGCATGACACGGAATATACGTTCAATCTCCCGAACCCAATGCTCGGCATCGTCTGGATCGGTCGATCCCATGAACTTCGGGGGATTCATATTCTTGAATGCTTGGTGTAAGCTTCCAGCTCGTGGAGCACCACCTTGTGCTACCTGTTGTAGCACTTGGGTCATCCCTTGAAGGGTACGCTGCATGTTGCGCCATTGAGCACGTTCGGCAGCCATTATCCTACAATTACAATAGCTATGTTAGTATCATATCACTATGATCTTATAAAGGACTCATTGATCATTTAACCCTTGGTTCTACCCACTCTCACTTGGTTAAAGGTTTTGAAACCTATCCTTGGACTTGGGTTTCCTAGGAATTGAATACCTTAGGCTCTGATACCACAAAGACTGTCACGCCCCGAGCGCGGAAGATACCCGGAGATGCGCGACGTGTCTATATCAATCATGTCAATCAGAGTGGTCATGTATTCGACACAAAGACAGAGATGCGCAAAATAGCAAGATAACCCAATCCTTTATTTCATAATGGATAGACTATTACAAATCCAATACTCTGTTTAATAAAAAGGAAAAGAATACATATTTGACTCAAGAAACTATAGGAAAGACTAGATGACACTTGGAGAATCTCTATCTCTTCACTCTTGACAATTCCCATCCGATTGACTTCCATCGTCGTCGGACTTACCTGAAAAGTAAAAAGGGACAAACGGAATGAGCGAACGCTCAGTAGGAAATTATATCTCAAGTACTAGCAAGTGGTTTAAGTAATTACATTTTCATGGATGCAATAAAGCTATGCATGCTCGCATGAAACGACAAGATAGAGAGAATGTAATATCAAAGAAATAAGATGAACTTTCATGAACAAGATACAAGTTATTCAAGATATTCAAGCAAGTACCATTATCGAGTCATGTCAAGAACTTTGGCTATCATGTATCAAGCAAGTAAATTACCCTTTTTCGGGCCACGCATTTCATTTCATGTCAAGTACGAGTCAAGTACAAGATGTGTGTGGAATGTCCAATCAAGCAAGTCAAGTACTCGGTATAATGCCAGATACCTTATCATTTTAACTCCCATGGGCACAAGTACTTTCGGGTGCTCCTCCCAGGACCAGATCGGGCCCTATATGCGCAGGCATTTATCATGTGTTTTGACATCCACTCTTGTTTATATAGCCAATATAGAATTTCAATAATCAAGCTTGTAGACACGTATGACAACTTTGATAGAATAGAGTTCAAAATATGACAAAGGACATAGAATGGCGATAATAACGGTATAATCACGATGTCGGTAAAACTAGGTAGATTATGGTTCCTTAACTTAGGTACCATGACAAATCAATATGGACATTCTTTATATAGAATTGAGGTCCACATGAATATTAGATCAAGCAAGATACCCTCATTCTTATCATAGAATTGGGGTTTACAAGAATGACACGATATGGCATGATATCATCATCCCATCAAGAATTTCTTATGATATACTCTTTGTATAATCATAAGGGCCGGTATACCATGTTTTCTTTAGATTGACATGGCAAAAACTGTGTAATGGGTTTTTAGGGTACAACCAGCTCAGTCGGCCTTGAGGGAATCCAAGGCTACGAGGAGTCTTACGGAGGTCTCTATGACTAACTCGCTAGTCCAAAGGAACGGAATGTCCAATGGAGAGCTTGTATGTCAATGAGAGTTGAGTGTGGTCGGTAAATCAACATGAAAACATGGGACTATACTCACGGAGTGGAGAATAGTGCCGATATATATATATGTATAATATATAAACCATCGGTTAGCAAATCAGAGGAAAAATCAGTTTACAGTAAAATAACGACTTAGGTCAAGTCGTGTATTGAATAATTAACGCCTAACAGAAGGGCGTTTACATGTATTGCCAATTTGCAGAATTTCCATTTATTTCATTAATTTATCAAAAACACGCCTTTCCTAGGGGCGTTTCTTCAAAGTTGACGACTGCAGGGGCAGGCGTCTCATCATTTACATATTCGACAGGATATAATTATTCTCAGAAATTTATCAAAAACGCGCCCTTGGAAGGGGCGTTACTTCTAATTCCATTATACAGATAATGTAAATTTCAGGGTTTTAACAATTACACGCCCAATGAAGGGGCGTTACTTTTAAATTTACGCCTTATATACAGACGTTAGTCCAGTGAGAGACGACCTTGTCTAGGTCGTGAATTCAAGAAATACCATGATTTTTCATGGGCAGTACTAATTTCAGGTTACAGGATAATAGAACTCATGGGAAAACGAATATATGGTCATGACAATAATATCAACATGTTCGAAGACATAGGATCATGCATTATTAGTGTAGAATCAGGTTTTCATATGTAATCAGTTCTTAGCATGGGTGAGTAACGATTAATGAAGTTAACGCCTGAGTGCAGGGCGTCAATCCAAAATTGACGACCTTGGCAGGGTCGTGATTTGTAAAGTAGCGCCCTAGTCTGGGGCGTGTATTTCATAATCACGCCCTTGCTAAGGACGTGTTTTTCAAGAAATTAACAGAAAGTCGTTGAAAAACTATAGTAAACCAAACCATGTATATGCATGATAATTATTGTACTGTATCAATTTAGTTTGGGCTACAGTGACTTGAGAAAACCTACCTTTAATGATAGATTTGGAGATGACCGGTCAATAACTTGAGAAGAACACCTTGGGCAGGAAGAAGGAAAATTCAGTTGATGAAGATGATGGCGACGATGATCTTCAATCAACCTGTAGGGGAAGAAAGGAGGGAGTATGAAGATATAACCGAAGTTTAGGAAAACGGTTTGAAGAACATTACCTTGTTCTTCACGTACGTAACCTTCTGGACCTATAACAGAAGAAGATGAAGAACATTAGTTCTTCACAAAATACGTTCATAACAGAAGAAGAAGAATAGAAGAACATATGTTCCTCTCACGTACCTCTGCAGACGAATAAAGCAAATAGGTTTAGGTTTGGATCGAACGTATTATTTATAGGATTTTGAAGTCCTAACAAGAGTAGGGTTTGATTAAGGGTAACATATCCCTAATAGAGTCCTTACTCTAATAGATACTTACTAGATTAGGTTAATCTTTCCCTGGATAAGCTCTGGGTTCGAACGAGTCACGAACTGAATTAACGCCTTTGGTCAGGGCGTGTATTCTTGAATTAACGCCTTGCATAAGGGCGTTTCTTAAAAAGCGCCTTGAAAAAGGGCGTTTCTTTTTTTTAAAACACGCCCAAGATAGAGGCGTTTCTTTTACTTGCCTATTTGGTCGTGAGAATTGACGACCGCACGTGTGGGCGTCCTTTCTTGAGTCACGCCTTTGATAGAGGCGTTTCTTTTTGAATTAACGCCCTAATAAGAGGCGTTATTTTTAATTTGTTTTATTTCGTCCAATTAACCCTATTCCTTTTATATATATTACTTCTGTAATATATATGTTTTAATTCATTTCAATTATTCATTTATTAGGGTTGCTACACATTTGCCCCTGTAGGCAGGTTAGAAGCTATTAGAATTTTGTTAGCTTATGCATGCTCCTTTGGAATAACTCTCCAGCAGATGGATGTAAAATCTACTTTTCTTAATGGGGAAATTAAGGAGGATGTCTATGTCCATCAACCTCCTGGCTTTGAATGCTCAGATTTCTCTTCTTATGTATATAAGTTGAATAAAGCTCTCTATGGTTTGAAGCAAGCTCCTAGAGCTTGGTATGACAGACTAAGCAGATTCCTTCTTGAAAAGAAGTTCACAAGAGGTGAAGTTGATCAAATGTTGTTTACCAAGGTACGTCATCCTGATATCATCATTGTCCAAATTTATGTGGATGACATTGTGTTTTGTTCAACCAACCCTGAATTATGTAAGAAATTTTCTAAACTTATGACACAAGAATTTGAGATGAGCTCAATGGGTGAACTGAAATTATTTCTTGGACTGCTGGTGACTCAAACTAAAGAAGGAACCTTTATCACGCAGTCCAAATATATAAGGAACCTCCTGAATAAATACAAATTCGACAACCTCAAGGACATTGCAGCTCCAATGAGTACTTCAACAAGCCTTGATGAAGATACCAAAGGTAACTCTGTGGATCAAAAGTTGTACAGAGGTATGATCGGATCTCTCTTGTATCTCACTGCATCTAGGCCTGACATTCAATTTGCAGTGTGTTTATGTGCTAGATTTCAAACTAGTCCTAAGGAATCACACTTTAGTGCAGTGAAAAGGATCTTTAGGTATCTAACAGGCACCCAAGAACTTGGCCTATGGTATCCTGCTAGATGTGAGCTAGAACTTCTAGCCTACACTGATGCAAACTATGCTGGGTGTCGGGTAGATAGGAAGAGCACTAGTGGTTACTGTCAATTCCTAGGTGGTTGTCTAGTATCTTGGGCTTCTAAAAAGTAACACATTGTGGCACTTTCCACTGCTGAAGCAGAATATGTTGCTGCAGGGAACTGTGCTGCCCAGATACTATGGATTAAACACCAGCTCTCAGATTATCAGATAAATCTGAGATGCATTCCACTTCTATGTGACAACACCAGTGCAATATGTCTCACTAAAAATCCTGTTCACCACTCTAGGACTAAGCATATTGAAATTAAACACCATTTTCTTAGAGATGTAGTGAGCAAGAATGAAATTGAATTGATATTTGTTGAAACTGAAAAACAAATCGCTGATATCTTTACAAAACCCCTTGGAAATGAAAGATTTAAATATTTAAGATGAGAATTAGGGCTGTGTAAATTTCAGCACGAGATTGATGAATAAATTCACTCTTGAGCTGTATGAGGTAATTGTGTCAGCCCATTCCTTAAGCAGTTGAATAAAGAAGATCCTTGTGTAATCGATTATTTGATGTCTTGCACAGATTATTTGATGGTTGTGTATAAATTGCACATAGTCTTGATACAAGTACTGCACCTAGTCTATGCCATGTATGATCTCTCTGGTCATTGCATATTACGCATGAAGCATAAGTCACACGTAGCAACATGTAGGTCGGTGCATATTGCATTCCAGCCACATGTAAGTCGGTGCATCTATTATCCAAACTCCATGATAAGATCGATGCACATTGCATTGCTCATGAAGGATATGGTCGGTGCATAATTTTCCTGTTGCATATCTTAGATAATGCATATTGATGTCAGGGGGAGGATAGCAACATCAGAACTAGTTCAACCCCTTCTCTCTCTCTGCTCCTTAATGTCCACTCCTTTTCTCAGAATGGATAACAGTCTAGTAATTGGTTCATTGTCGTGAGCTGTAATTATTACAACTCTTCCGCTATAAGAATCACATGTGCTCATTGAATGAACCGAAGGTTTAACTTTAATAGGTTGTAAAGTTCAAAAGACTGTCTTTTGAAAATAAGGTGATAGAAAATACTTATAGCTCTTAACCTCTATCTCATGATTATAATAGAACAGGTCTTCACAGTATCTGAACATGACAGATTTAGTGATGGTTAAGGTTTGAAAACTAAAAATTTTGTATTGTTCTTAAACAAGTCACTCCAAAAATTATAAGGGCAGTAAAAATTAAGTTCATCAAAGAAAAAGAAATGAACAAAGTGGCAGAGCAATGAATGAGTTACACTGAGAAACTGAGGTCTCCATCAAAGAAATGGAGAGTACCTTAAGTCATGAAGTGACTCAGGTTAACTCTGTTCATTTGGTCGAATCTATAAGGTAGGTTTCACTGAGCAACTAGGGGTACTGGCCTCTGATCGAGGTATACCCTTAACGTCAAAGGTGCAAACTGTAATGTCCCAGACCCTTCGGATCCTTCATCGTGGGTCTCGGATCTGGTTTCTCGGAGTGCCCGGCTCCGTTGTGTCTGAAATTCCATTTTGGACATTTTTCGTGTTCAGATCGGTGCGATCCGGAGTTGTTTTGGAGGCCCGGAGTGCGTCCGCGGTTTTTTCGTGTGCATTTTCCGATTTCCGTGTACGGGTTTCGGCAGATCCTTCGGAACCTTGTTGCGGGTGAACCGGGCCGTTCACCTAGGCGAGGGTGGTACCGTTGGGATTGGTGCGTCCTGAGGATCGAGAATATGTATTTTTCTATTTTTTGGTATTTTTGGCATTTTCCAGATTTTCTATTTATAGCCCTTTTCTTTTTCCTTTTTCTTCTCCTTTTCTTCTTTCTTCTTTCCTCCTCCCGTGAGCCACGGCCGACCGTTGCAACCCCCTTGCCCGTTGGACTTCGCGGCGCCCCTTCCCCTCCGATGACGGGTGGTGGACCTCGGTGGCGGTGCGGTGACGACGGCGGTGGCGAGAGGATCGTGACGGTGCCCCCATTGGTGCATGGGAGAGGAGTTCGTGTTCGAGCAAGATTCGGCGATCGGCGGCGATCCGGTGGTTTTTGAGCTTCTTTAAGGTAGGGGGACGGATCCTTGACCTCTTTATAGCATTCCTCGTGATTTCTAGGCCGTGGAGAGGCCGAGAGGGGCTTGATTCATGCCGGGAGGGTCATTTTCATGCTTGGGGTTTGAGCGTCGGATCCATCATTTTGTTGGAGTTTTTGATCGATTTGGGGCTCTAGATGTATGCTAGGACGTCTGGGGGTGATTCCCCGTTGTTTTCCCTTCACCGGGGGGGGTGAATGGGCGTGGTTTTACGATTTTTGGACGTATTTCACGAAACGGGCTCGGCCCGTTGTCGCGATATAGTCCAGTGGCGCATTCATGATGAACGCGCCGTGTCATCCGGGCGCGTTCATCGCAAGGGATGACAGTCTGGCGGTTCGGAACGCGCCAGGGTTGGGGGGCACGATCTGATGATCGCGCTAGCCCAGACTAGCGTGTTCAGGTGTGAACACGCTAGCCATTGCTAGCGCGTTCTCCGGAGTCGCGCTAGGGGAGCCTAGCGCGACCATCCCCCTCCCCCGAACCGTGTTCCTTTGGGTAGCTTAGCCTCCAGTTGGGTGAGTTTTGGATCCAGTTGTGGCGTGTGGCCCGAGGGTTTCCGTGGGCACCCAGTGAAAGCCACAGGGGCGCCCGGGGGTCCCCGGAGAATCAGTTACCTCGGTGGGGGTGCCGCGTGACTTGAGGGATGGTCGGACCTCATGCGTGTCCCCAGCATCCGTACCTACCATTTGGTTACCGAGAGTCTGTGTCAGTGTGTTAGTCGGTGGGTTCCGTGAGTCGAGTCCTTACTTCCAGTGACCTGTCCACTAGTCGTAGCTTCCTGTGCACGCGGGTGTGGACCCACCTGGGAGTGGTGGAGAGCGAGACCCAGTGAGAGGCAGTTTTCAGGCTGGTTACTGTAGGGCCCCATGCCTTTTCCACCAGAGTCCGGTGGGGGGAAAACCAGCTGGAGGACCCGACCTAGAGCAGGTGGTCTATGTGTGCACCCGTAGTTGGGGGCTTAGGACACGCGCTGACGAGCGTGACCCCAGCTAGTCCTTGTTGTGGTACTTGTTGTGTGTCTGAGTCTCACGCCTAGGGCGTCGTAGCTAGACACTTGTGACGCGGTGTAAGACGTCAGGGGACGCTTCCGGTCGTTCTTCTAGTGGGTAGTGCTCTCGTTCGCTGGCAGGTGTGGACCCGAGTGTTGTTGGACCATGGTTCCGTAGTACGGTACTGTTAGAGTAGATGGCTTTTTCCGTTTATTTACTTTAGCTTGTTGGTTCTACCGTACTCCTGTTAGGTAGGGTTGCCTTCTGCTTCTCGTTTTCCGTGCGAGGTGGGGGTTCGCGGGATCCCTACTGGGCCAATGAAATGAGGCTCACCCCTGCTTTTCAGGTGAGGCGGGGTCTTTGAGAGGCGCGGCTGAGTTTCAGCGTGGTTCTTCTAGCTAGGGTTAGTCACCAGTCTGCCAGAGCCGGGGGATGCCCCGTGTAGTTGTACTTTCCTTTCTGTTGACTGTACTTTTATTTGGACATGAGACTCTGTGGACCTTGTAGCAGTTTATTTTATTTATATTATTCTGTGCATTTTATTTTTGATCATTGTGCTATATCTGCGATCGTTTCAGCTTCTCTTGTACCCCCACACCACTCCTTTCTACCCTTCCGAGTCTTCGGGCTCGTGGGTTGGCGGGCCGATATTCGAGACGTGCCGGTTCCTTTCCGATACTCGGATCCCGGGTCGTCACAGCTGGTGTCAGAGCGTAGGTTGTGGAGGTACATCGAAATTTGAAACGAATTGCGGTGGTCCAGAAGGTCCATGAATGTCCTGTACAGTCGGCGACTGGCTTAGGGCCGCGCGTGTTTTATTGATTTGTGGTTGTTTTCTTGATGCCAGGTGCGTTATGGCACCACGGAGGAGGGCTCGTCCCCAGCAGGGAGAGTCTAGTGGTGGTCCGGAGGAGCAGAGCAGGGCTTCAATTTCTGAGGGTATAGCTGGAGATGCCAGAGCTCCGGGGATGGACGATTTCTTCCGAGGTATGTTTGAGTATGCGTTTCAGCGGCAGCAGGGCGGCGATGTTGGTGAGGACCGGGCTCGTGGTGGTCATGGTCGTGTGCTGAAGGAGTTCTTGCTGTTCCAGCCTCCTTCTTTCGGTGGGCAACCAGATCCTGAGGTGGCCAGAGAGTGGCCGGATGATGTGCAGCGGATTTTCAGTGCGATGGAGTGTCCTGAGGAGGAGCAGGTGGCGTTGGCTACTCATCATCTTCAGGGAGCGGCCCGTACTTGGTGGACGTCAGAGTGGGGTTCAGTGTTCCGGTCCCGTCCTCTTCGGCAGATTGCATGGCAGGAGTTCGTCACGGCTTTCGAGCGTGCCTTCTGTCCATCCTTTGTCAAGTCGCAGAGGTTGCGTGAGTTTATCGAGCTGACTCAGGGTGACATGACGGTGATGCAGTACCATGCCAGGTTTATCGAGTTGGGCCGTTATGCTCCTCATATCGTGGCAGATGAGGAGGTGAGGACCGACCAGTTTGTGGGTGGCCTGAGGCTAGAGTTGAGGCATCATCTTCTTGCGTCAGGTTTGACCACTTTGGATGCGGCATGTAAGGAAGCAGCGGCGCTAGAGAGAGACTTGCAGAAGGTTTGAGGGTAGGGCAGTGCTAGTCAGGTGCAGGCAAATTTCAGCCAGCCGACAGGGATGCAGCAGCAGAGTACCGTCCAGCTCTCAGCAGGTGGATCAGTGGCAACACAGTATGTGGCTCCTGCGCCAGGGTCATCCTTCAAGTCGAAGCTTAAGAAGCTGCTTAAGGAAGCTGGTTTTGGTAAGAGGCGTCAGGATCGTAAGGAGTCGAAGCAGGAGTCGTTGGGCAGTGTTCAGCAGCCGGTGGCTTTTTAGCGCCAAGGTTCGATGACTGGTTCGCGGGGCGGTTGTCCTAGGTGCGGTGGTTCTCATCCAGGCAGACCGTGTTCAGCGCCCGTGATTTGCTTCAGGTGCGACCAGCCAGGGCACATGGCACGTGACTGTCCACAGAGACCGAGCCAGCCGCACGAGTTTCAGCAGCAGCAGCAGTTTCAGCCCCAACAGTTGTCATCACAGCCGCAGCAGTACCAGCAGCAGGGATAATTTCCTCAGTTGTCTCGGTCAGCTACTGTGGGGAGGCAGAGATCCCGAGGCAGAGTGACTCACATGACTAGGGCAGAGGCTGAGGCGTCGCATTTGGTGGAAGGTACTCTCTCGATTTTGGGTCGTGCGGCTCGTGTTTTAATTGATTCAGGTGCTTCTCATTCGTTCATCTCGGAGGATTTTGCTCAGAGCGTGGAGGACCCAGTGACCGAGGTGTCCTGTGACTTGGCGGTAGAGTTGCCTACCGGTGACTTCATGATCACCCTGTACTGCTTTGAGAAGGTACCTGTGTGGGTGGAAGGGCGGAACTTGCCGACTAGACTCTATGTGTTACCGCTTCAGGACTTTGATGTGATTTTGGGCATGGATTGGCTCGAGGCTCATCATCCCTTGGTGGATTGCGGCTTGAAGAAGGTCTACTTCTGACAGCTTCGTGGACCCACCTTCTATTTTCAAGGTATTCGGTCTTCCTCTTCCCGCTTGCTTATTTCAGCTATCCGTGCGCGTCGCTTGCTTGATGCGGGATGTCAGGACTTTCTCGCATCCGTGGTTTTGGTGGATCGGCAGTGTCCTGAGGTAGAGGATATTCCTGTCGTGTGCAAGTTTCTCGATGTTTTTCCCGAGGAGCTACCAGGGTTGCCACCGCAGCGAGAGATTGATTTCATGATTGAGGTGGTGTCGGGTACGTCGCCTATGTCGAAAGCCCCTTATCGGATGGCGCCTGCTGAGTTACGAGAGCTGAAGGCGCAGTTGCTGGAGTTGCTGGCCAAGGGGTATATTCGTCCTAGTTATTCCCCGTGGGGTGCGCCGGTGCTGTTTGTGAAGAAGAAGGATGGTAGTTTGAGGCTGTGCATCGACTACCGTCAGTTGAACCAGGCGACTGTTAAGAACAAGTATCCATTGCCTCGGATTGATGACTTGTTCGATCAGCTTCAGTCGGCCCGGGTGTTTTCGAGGATCGATTTGAGATCGGGCTACTATCAGCTGCAGATTCGAGAGTCAGATGTGGAGAAGACAGCGTTTCGATCGAGGTATGGGCATTATGAGTTCTTGGTGATGCCGTTCGGGCTCACCAATGCCCCCGCAGCGTTCATGGATTTGATGCATAGGGTGTTTCATCCGTACTTGGACCAGTTCATGGTCGTGTTTGTGTACGACATCCTTATGTATTCGCGGTCTGCTGAGGAGCATGTGCAGCATCTGAGAGCAGTGTTGCAGACCTTGCGCGATCACCAGCTCTATGCCAAGCTCAGAAAGTGCGAGTTCTGGCTTCGTGAGGTGCACTTGTTGGGGCACGTGATTTCTGGTGATGGTGTTTCCGTGGACCCAGCTAAGGTCGAGGCTATGGTACAGTGGCCGAGGCCGAGTTCTGTCACGGAGATTCGGAGTTTCTTGGGGCTCGTAGGCTATTATCGGTGGTTCATTCAGGATTTTTATCATATTGCAGCCCCGATGACCAGGCTTACGCGGAAGGAGGTGCCGTTTGTCTGGACGGAGGAGTGTGAGCGGAGCCTCGTGGAGCTGAAGAGGTTGCTTACCACTGCTCCGATTTTGGTGTTGCCATCGGGCTCGGGTGATTTCGTGGTGTGTACGGATGCTTCCGAGGTATGTCTTGGTGCTGTGTTGATGCAGCATGGGAGAGTTGTGGCGTATGCATCGCGACAGTTGAAGCCACATGAGGCGAACTACCCTACTCATGATCTTGAGTTGGCGGTGGTGATTTTCGCTCTAAAGATCTGGAGGCATTATTTGTACGGCGAGAAGTTTGAGCTTTTCACTGACCATCAGAGTTTGAGGTATGTGTTCACGCAGAAGGACCTTAACCTCAGGCAGAGGAGGTGGATGGAGTATATGAAGGATTATGACTTCACTCTGTCTTATCAGCCTGGCAAGATGAATGTCGTGGCTAATGCTCTGAGTAGGAGGGCAACGGTCAGTCGGATGTTGTTGAGGAAATGGAAGCTTTGGGAGCAGGTTCTGGCCATGACTTTTAGGCTCAAGGTCCCGCAGGACCAGGGTTCGGCTGTCCTTGCGAGTCTGACTGTCACGCCCGCGGTGCGTCGATAGGTGACTGAGGCTCAGCGAGCGGACCCCGAGCTACCTCGTATTCTGTCGATGGCCGAGGTGGAGTTTGGTGAGGATGGAGCTGTGAGGTTCAGAGGTAGATTGTACGTTCCGGTCGAGGAGGAGGTATGGCGTACGGTATTGCGCGAGGCTCACGGGAGTTGGTATGCCGTACACCCCGGATCGGCCAAGATGTACCAGAACCTGAAGAGGCAATTTTGGTGGCCTGGCATGAAGAGAGATGTGGCGGAATTTGTGGCTAGGTGTTTGACCTGTCAGCAGGTGAAGGCTGAGCAGCAGCGACCAGGAGGCACACTTCTGCCCTTGGATGTTCCTGCTTGGAAGTGGGACCACGTGACCACTGATTTTGTGGTTGGGTTACTGAGGACGTCCATCGGGGAGGATAGTATCTGGTTGCTAGTGGATAGACTGACGAAGATGCCGCGATTGCTGCCGGTCAAGGTTAGTTGGAGCGTACAGCGTTTGGCTCGTCTGTATGTGGAGCGGATTGTTCCGTTGCATGGAGTTCCGATCTCCATTGTGTCAGATCGTGATCCCCGTTTCACTTCTGGATTCTGGAGGAGCTTCCAGAAGGCTCTAGGCACTGAGTTGGCATTCAACTCGGCCTATCATCCTTAGTCGGACAGTCAGTCTGAGCAGACCATCCAGATTCTAGAGGATATGTTGCGAGCGTGTTGCTTAGAGTGGCAGGGGAGTTGGACCCACCATCTGCCATTGGTGGAGTTTGCCTATAACAACAGCTATCATTCGAGCATTGGTATGGCTCCCTATAAGGCGTTGTACGGGCGACCTTGTCGGACTCCACTTGATTGGTTCAAGGTGGGCGAGCGTGCCCTGACCGGACCAGATTTGGTGCAACAGTGTGTTGAGGTGGTGCATCTCATTCGGCAGAAGATGTTGACGGCTCAGAGCCGGCAGAAGAGTTATGCCGATCGGAGGAGGCGACCTCTCAGCTTTGCTGTGGGAGACCGAGTTTTTTTTAGAGTTTCTCCCATGAAGGGTGTGATGCGTTTCGGTAGGCGTGGGAAGCTGAGTCCCCGCTACATTGGTCCCTTTCCCATCGTTGAGCGTGTTGGGGAAGTTGCCTATCGGTTGCAGCTACCTCCGGAGCTTTCCGCCGTGCATGATGTGTTCCACGTGTCAATGCTTCGGAAGTATATGCCCGATGATTCTCATGTTCTCGAGGATGCCGTTTGGCTTGAGGTGACCCCAGATCTGTCCCTTCCGGAGTTCCCTGTTCGCATTGAGGATCGGTGAGAGCAGCGCCTGCGGAACAAGGTTATTCCTCTGGTCAAGGTGGTCTGGCAGCGTCATTCTGGCGGCGAGACATCTTGGGAGCGCGAGGATGAGATGCGGGAGCTGTATCCTTATTTGTTTACGTGAGTCTTTCCCCCGTTCTTATGCTTTGTTCTTGAATTTCGAGGATGAAATTCCTTTAAGGGGGGAGGGTTGTAATGTCCCGGACCCTTCGGATCCTTCGTCATGGGTCCCGGATCTGGTTTCTCGGAATGCCCAACTCCGTTGTGTCCGAAATTTCATTTCGAACATTTTTCGTGTTCGGATCGGTGTGATCCGGAGTTGTTTCGGAGGCCCGGAGTGCGTCCGTGGCTTTTCCGTGTGCGTTTTCCGATTTCCGTGTACGGGTTTCGGCAGATCCTTCGGAACCTCGTTGCGGGTGAACCGGGCCGTTCACCTAGGCGAGGGTGGTACCGTTGCGATCGGTGCGTCCTGAGGATCGAGAATATGTATTTTTCTATTTTTTGGTATTTTTGGCATTTTTGGATTTTCTATTTATAGCCCTTTTCTTTTTCCTTTTTCTTCTCCTTTTCTTCTTTCTTCTTTCCTTCTCCCATGAGCCACGGCCGACCGTTGCAACCCCCCTTGCCGGTTGGACTTCGCGGCGCCCCTTCCCCTCCGGCGACGGGTGGTGGACCTCGGTGGCGGCCCGGTGACGACGGCAGTGGCGAGAGGATCGTGACAGTGCCCCCATTGGTGCGTGGGAGAGGAGTTCGTGTTCGAGCAAGATTCGGCGATCGGCGACGATCCGGTGGTTTTTGAGCTTCTTTAAGGTAGGGGGACGGATCCTTGACCTCTTTACAGCATTCCTCGTGATTTCTAGGCCGTGGAGAGGCCGAGGGGGGCTTGATTCATGCCGGGAGGGTCATTTTCATGCTTGGGGTTTGAGCACCGGATCCATCGTTTTGTTGGAGTTTTTGATTGATTTGGGGCTCTAGATGTATGCTAGGACGTCTGGGGGTGATTCCTCGTTGTTTTCCCTTCACTAGGGGGGGTGAATGGGCGTGGTTTTATGATTTTCGGACGTATTTCATGAAATGGGCTCTGCCCGTTGTCGCGCTATAGTCCAGTGGCGTGTTCATGATGAACGCGCCGTGTCGTCCGGGCGCGTTCATCGGAAGGGATGACAGTCTGGCGGTTCAGAACGTGCCAGGGTTGGGGGGCGCGATCTGATGATCGCGCTAGCCCAGACTAGCGCGTTCAGGTGTGAACACGCTAGCCATTGCTAGCGCGTTCTCCGGAGTCGCGCTAGGGGAGCCTAGCGCGACCATCCCCCTCCCCTGAACCATGTTCCTTTGGGTAGCTTAGCCTCTGGTTGGGTGAGTTTTGGATCCAGTTGTGGCGTGTGGCCCGAGGGTTGCCGTAGGCACCCAGTGAAAGCCACAGGGGCGCCCGGGGGTCCCCGGAGAATCAGTTACCTCGGTGGGGGTGCCGCGTGACTTGAGGGACGGTCGGACCTCATGCGTGTCCTCGGCATCCGTACCTACCATTTGGTTACCGAGATTCTGTGTCAGTGTGTTAGTCGGTGGGTTTCGTGAGTCGAGTCCTTACTTCCAGTGACCTGTCCACTAGTCGTAGCTTCCTGCGCACGCGGGTGCGGACCCACCTGGGAGTGGTGGAGAGCGAGACCCAGTGAGAGGCGGTTTTCAGGCTGGTTACCGTAGGGCCCCTTGCCTTTGCCACCAGAGTCCGATGGGGGGGAAAACCAGCTAGAGGACCCGACATAGAGTAGATGGTCTGTGTCTGCACACGTAGTTGGGGGCTTAGGACACGCGCTGACGAGCGTGACCCCAGCTAGTCCTTGTTGTGGTACTAGTTGTGTGTCTGAGTCTCACGCCTGGGGCATCATAGCTAGACACTTGTGACGCATTGTAAGACGTCAGGGGACGCTTCCGGTCGTTCTTCTAGTGGGTAGTGCTCTCGTTCACTGGCAGATGTGGACCCGAGTGTTGTTGGACCGTGGTTCCGTAGTACGGTACTGTTAGAGTAGATGGCTTTTTCCGTTTATTTACTTTAGCTTGTTGGTTCTACCGTACTCCTGTTAGGTAGGGTTACCTTCTGCTTCTCATTTTCCATGCGAGGTGGGGGTTCGCGGGATCCCTACTGGGCCAATGAAATGAGGCTCACCCCTGCTTTTCAGGTGAGGCGGGGTCTTCGAGAGGCGCGACCGAGTTTCAGCGTGGTTCTTCTAGCCAAGGTTAGTCGCCAGTCTGCCAGAGCCGGGGGATGCCCCGTGTAGTTGTACTTTCCTTTTTGTTGACTGTACTTTTATTTGGACATGAGACTCTGTGGACCGTGTAGCAGTTTATTTTATTTATATTATTCTGTGCGTTTTATTTTCGATCATTGTGCTATATCTACGGTCGTTTCAGCTTCTCTTGTACCCCCACACCACTCCTTTCTACCCTTCCGAGTCTTCGGGCTCGTGGGTTGGCGGGCTGAGATTCGAGACGTGCCGGTTCCTTTCCGGTACTCGGATCCCAGGTCGTCACACAAACTATCCCTGTAGCTTTTGATCAGAAATAGATATGGTAGTTTATGCTTAGTAACTGGGGGTATTGTCTCGACCTAGACTTTTATGTTTATGTGACTCAGGTTCATTGCTATAAATGGAGTATATAGCCCTATTTCAGAATGTCAGTGAATTCTCTTTACCTTCTATAACTGTTAAACCTAACTAAAATCAAGCAAGCCCATTGCTCGATTCATATAATTTAAGGGTTATGCTACAATTTGCTCACATTCTGAACTGTTACATAGACCGTTGTTCCTCTCTTTCCTCCTTATTTGCTGGTGTCAAAGGGGGAGAATGTGTGTTTGCATTAAGATTCCTCAGGGGGAGAGTCTGTGCTCAAGGGGTAGGAGTCTCAATCAGTGCATAAGTCTGTGCATACATAACCTCTGTAGTTGCATGCATGACATTTGATTACATCATCTCATGGTATGCATGACATTTGATTATATCATCTCATGGTATTTATTCATTGTGTTGCCATCATCAAAAAGGGGGAGATTGTTGTGCCCCTTGTGCCTTGATGATGTTGTGTAGTTTCGATGATAGCAAACATTATGAGTCATCATGTTAAGTCATCATATTCGATTCAATGTCTGATGAATGATTTGATTGAATGATGTCCGAATGAATGTCATGCTACATGTACTCTTAAGTCTGTGCATTTTAAACCCTGCACGCTACCTAAGCTGATGCTAGTCTGTTCAGGTTCATGCATCATCGGTATAGTCGGTGCATTCTTAGCCATTGTGCATCTCAAGGTCAGTGCAAGGTCAATTGTCTAAGGCTAAGGTTCGTGCATATCTCAGTCCGGCTGTTCATCAAACTTAGTGCATGGTATTGTTTATGTGGATAGTGGTCTGAGGGTCTTGTTTCTGCACGATGCCTTGCAATTGATAGTCGGTGTAATGTCGTGTTTCAGCACGATCGGTGCAATCTTTGATCCCAGTATTGAAATGAGTCAGTGCAATACTTGCATATGCATACGTGAGTCTGTGCACTTCATTTTCCATGCACGTAGCCTTGAAGTATGTTAGGTCGGTGCAAACGCCCTCGTGTGTTAGGTGCATCGGTGCATCCCTTGGTACTGCACGCTGATTAAGTCATGCATCTGTGCATATCTTCTCTATGCTTTCTTTGCATTAGGTCAGTGCACTGCTCTTCTCACACGTTAGTCGGTGCATCTACCTTTGAAGAGATGATTGAGTCTGAGCATGTGTATGTGACCACCACAATTGAGTCCGTGCATCAAAATCTTTCGTCTGTGCAATCTCCTCTCTTTATATCATATAATTGTCTGAATATGATTCATATCCGATGCCCTGACAGGTACCTTTTTGTAAAGACTAAGAAGGGCACGAGATCCAAGATTGAAGAAAGTGCCAGGATCGTGACACGTGGAAAGCAACGATGCTGTGATGCTGACACGTGACCTAGATATTTGGGCGGGAATTGTGATGACCACATGCCCTATCCTTTGACTGCTCTATAAATAAGAAGTTTCCTCCTCAGGAGCAGGGTGATCGTAATTGCGAACATACTTCGAAAGAGCAGAAGCAGAGAGAGCTTGCACGATCCAGAGAAAAGAGAAGAGAAGGAAAGAGTCAAGAGAGAAGTGTTTGAAAGAATACTGAAAGTGTTTGTTCTTCTGTCTCATGGTTCAGAACCGGAGCTGAAATTGCTCAGTGTTGAGCTACATTCCCCTTGTGGGTTCTTTCGTTTCTTCGCTTTGTTTTTTCGTCTTCATTTTCGAAACTCGTTTCCAAGCTGTGTGTCAGCGGAGCAAGCTGTGAAGCTCAGCTGTTTACAGAGGTGGATTCCTCTGGTCGGGTAAAGCTGTAAGTCCCCAGCGATTTGCAGAGGAGGATTCCTCTGGACGGCATAAGCTGTAATGCCCAGCTGTCTGTAGGGTTTTGACCCCAAAGCTATGGATCAGCGAAGCTGTGTATCAGCAGTGGAAGCTACATTCCGGTTTGGAGTGTGGGGTGGACGTAGATCTCGGGTTTGAGATCGAACCACCTTAAAAATCTCTGACTTCTGTGCGATTGCTTTGCAGACTGTGTGCATCCAGGTCATTTCTTCGATCAGTAGTAGATGAATGTTTAGGACCATCTTGAGTTAGATCTGTTGGGTCGGCGTTCATCGATAGTATTGTTCATCTGTCTGTCGTCTGACAGCAGCTTGTTTTAATTCCGCACTTGGAGCTATTGTTGTTGGTTTTAATTGGGTGGCTGATCTATTCACCCCCCTCTAGATCGTATACCGCATCCTATCACGTATCTTCCATCTACCCTCCAATTTTCATGAATCTAGGTCAAGAGGTTCATGAGATAGAGGGACGGGAATTTGCTGGTTTGGCACAGAACGTGTAGAACTAGGGCTTCCTTCCAGTCAGAAATTCGAAGTCTAGGAGCACTACCAGAGGTAGGTTATCTCATGGATGGCTAGAACAATGAGTTAGGAGTAAAAGCCCTCTTGTTTCATGAGTTTTCATGCATTGTACCTGTTGAATTTAATGTTTTATTATCATTGCGCAATTAGATTACTCAGCCTGGATAATCCCTAACCTTAAGTACAAAGACAATAATTCTAGTCTATGGAACCCCTGCATCTTCATGACTTTATTCCCTAGTAGCATGTTTTATATTCTTTTCTAGCATGTTTCCATGCATATATTTCTTTAGAATTGGCCTCACATGACCTATTTTGTTCTGCCTATTACGGGAAGCAAACGGTCTCTGTAAGACCGCCAGAGTTCTCTAGCGGCCCTGCGATAGACCGCTAGGCCGGGTCAAACGGTCCTTAGGTGACCGCTAGGTTTTCTTGAGTTCTGTATTTATGTTAAACCGAAACATAATGCAGAACAGCCCCATTTATCATATGATAAGCCTAGTTAATTAGGTCTTACCCTTGTTTTTAGTACTGTAATCATACACGTGGTTATATTAATTGTTCATTCTGGTATATTTCATGTTCTTTATGCACTTTGGACTTATTTTAAACTTATGCTAAATTTAGGCCAAAACCATATACTCTTGTATTAATGATTATAATTTCATAAGATTCAAGGTATTTGTAGTGTTGTTTTGATCGATGTTTTGTCACGATCTCACTCTCATCTTGAGTCTTTTCTTAAGTGTATGGCACGTATTCCGGTACGATGTCATTAGATACACTTTGCACATTAAGCACACAATCTTAGACTTGTTATCCTCTCCGTTAGATATTCCTTCCACCGGATTAGGTGATCTTGTTTCAAGGCCTCCATAAGACTCCGCAAGCCTGGGATTCCCACTAGGACGCCGAGCTAGTTGTACCCTCAAAACCCAATTGTCTAGAAAGTACTTTACCGATGTTTTGTGTGTTCTGGACCTTAGCGGCCTTCTGGTGACTACCAGATGGAACCTAGCGGCCATTTACCTGACCGCAAAGGACGCCTAGCGGCGCTACCTAGACCACATGGTTCCAGTTCTTTTGTTTCATTGACTCGATTATTAAATGGTCCAGTAAACGACCATTATTTCCAGAAAACGGCCCTGATATGACGACCGTTTTATGTCTAAGTATGGATTAACCCAAGATTTGTCCCAAGGGTTGATTTTCCTATGATCCTAGATGGTCTATGATTATCTAGAACCTCGCACTTTGTTTCCAAAGCTACCTAATGAATTATGGAAATTAAAGAATATGTCGTTATGCTGCCGATTTTTCTTCATGGCATAACCTTGTTCTAAATCAATCTTTGAATTCTTGTATTCTTAATTGAAGCATTCTTACCTTGATAATTGTTATCATGGAACCATAGTTTGAACTTGTTACATTATTGGTCATATTTATATTTCTCATGGAAGTAGCTTGATTTATAACTTGAAGATGCAAGAGCGGGCACGGACAGTGTCCAAGGGCTCAACTCTAGTCCCCTCAGTAGATAGCTAGAAACATACTATAAACCATGGGGTATGATGAACACTAGCGTCGCATTGCGCTGGGAGTACTTTTTTTATAAACGAGTGATGATCCACGAGGCAATCTTGTGAAATTACATGATTGCTAGTACATTCTCGTTACATCACTTTCTAGTGCATAGCCTTTATAGTTATGAAAAAGTACATTCTTGTTCATGAAAGGCCAAACTACATTCTTGTTATATTTTTGTTTAATCATATTTCTAGTCTACATGCATTCTCATGTCTCATCTTGATCATATCATGTTACTTGTGTTACTTTGGTTTTACACCGCATGTTTTACCATATTACATTTATCTTTACTCTAGAGCTAAAATACTAATTACTTAAACATTGCCTTCATGTTGATACGAAGATACCTACTGGGCATGTGTGCTCATTCCCTACTTTTCAAATCTGATCGGAATCAACACCGGACACTAACATTTTATTTTTACATTTGTATCTCTTTTGTTTGCATTTATATCCTTGGCTAATTGGGTTTGCAATTGTAAGGCATTATAAGCTAAAGGGTGAGTCATTAGAAATCTTTGGGTTTCTTTACAAAAAGGCCTTTGGGTTTCTATGTAAAATGCCAGTAGGTCCAGTAGGGCCCCCACCTTATTTCCCTGGTCCACCTAGGATCTAGGGCCCATCTGGGGCTAGTTCAAAGTCCAAGATTGGACTTGGACCATGGGGGCACAAGGAAGGAAGAAAATTCAAATTTGACACCCCTTAGTCAAGGGGGCGCACCCCCTTTAATATAGTTTATTCATGTTGTATTTTATTTAATTTGGTCATTTGACCACATGGGGGATTAATTATCTCATCCCTTATTTGCCCCTCCCTAACCCTAGATCTGAGGGTAGTTTATGTCTTTTTTCCATTTATATATAACCTATGTATTTTGTGAATTCCTTAGCAAATTAATGAAGAAAATCCCATTTTTTGCTCATGAGCCAAGGGCGCAGCCCCCTCCCTCCCCCTTTCAGCTGGATTACTGCGAATTTCAAAGGTGTGAAGCCTCTCAATTCCCCCCTCTATGAGTGAGAAGCTCAGCACCGTCGCCGCCGCCGCCATCGAGCCGCCATCGCACCACCACCGCCGCCTCGTCAGAGTTCTGTCTACACCTGGACAGAATATTGAAGCCGGATTTTTATCTCCCAATCAGGAGATCTGTTCGACCTCAAATTTTGAGGGTTTGTTCTTCCTGTCATTCCCCATCCCCAGTTCAAATTTCGTGTCATTTCACCTTCGTTTAGTATTTTTCCCGTAATTCAGTTTTCCCCCCTAACAGTCTGCCAATCAGCAGATCTGCGGGATAGTGTGTTGTTGTTGTATTTTTCCCGCCCACTTAGTCTTCTCTAAAAATTTCCAAATAAATCATACGTGTTCCTCACATCCCCCTTTTCCACCCATAATTTTCTCAGAGTCTAGATCTACCATCACCTTGTCGGTCAAAATTCATTTTTAGGCAGAACATGTTCTATCCTCACTATCTATAATCCAAGTCAGTAAAAAAACCTTGGGAACATTCATTTTCATTTCTAATCCGTCTATTAAATGGATCTGAAATAATTATATGTTGTAGCCCTTTGAGTACTCTATCCATCGGTACCAATTTTGCCTTGATCCGACATCGGATCTGGGCGCATAAATTCTTTTCGTGGAGGCGCGTAGTTCTGATCTGAGAACAGGCCAGCAAAGTAGTCATCGGATAATTCCAGTAAAAATACGCCGGGATACCTTCAGCGACCGTCGCTCCCGAAGATCTATCGGCAACCCCCCTGCAGCGTCCCAGCCAGCCGCCGCAGCAAGGAGACGCCCGGGCACCGCCATCCCAACAGTCGGACCCGCTTGCTGTCCGCGGGCCCCGCAGAACCGAGCCGGACCAGCAGCCCGTCTCCGCCCCGAGAGCGTTCCAAATTGCTGCCTGTCAACCCATGCTTCGTATTCCCGGGTTGTTGTTGTCGCCCTTTACCTCCCTGCGTGGAGTGGGCCATAAAATCATTGTTGTAATTATTTAATTACTGTGTACCGGGAGTACGAGTCTTGGCCGGGATCGCCTTCCCCACGCCCGGAGCGTAGAGGTATCGTTTCCGCTCCCCTCTTTGGCATTTGCTTTACTCGTATATATTTTTGAATGCCACTTCTAGAGTGATAGGAACGTAGCTCGTTATATTTTTTATCACCGCTGCGAGAGTGAGTGAGTGGAACCCGTCCCGTGACTCGATCCGAGTACGCAGAAAGCCGATACCCAAGACTCATTGCCGATTTCTCAACCGCGCACATCCGCACGTTTCCCTCGCTTAGGGACGTCCGCAAGCTAGAGTCCCAGATTCGCGTCCCGTCCCGCATCAAATTGGTATCAGAGCGTAAGGTTGAGTCTAGGGTAGTTTTGTCTTAGGTTGCATTTCACCCTTTACCCAGTATATCAAAAGGTGTTCCCAGAATGATAGGTTACGCCTATCGGGAAGGTAGCACACTTGCGTGAGTGCGATCTTTGGATCAAACCTCCGCCACCTATCGGATATGGGTTGAGTCTAGGTTTGTATTCGAGTCCGTATTTTACCCCTTTTCACCATTTAGAGTTGTGTCGAGGTGCTTGCATTAGTTTTGTATAAAAAATGAAAAAAAAGAGAAAAAAAGAGTCTCTTGCATGCCCACTTATGTGCAACTATGGCCAACCCATGCCCCCCCCCCCCCGATCAGAGCCGGCCAAGGCAACAAGTCCGTGTCTGCGTATATTCGGGACTATGATAAGTACCGGTTGGGATATGGAGTTGGAGAGGAGAGCACCACGACCGCATTTTAGTTCCGGAGAGGTTTGCGGCTTCACTTCCATTTTGAATTACTTTGCCGCGACGTGACCACTCTGGCGCATTCTTATCTGGTCGCTCTAGAGGTTGAGCCTTTCGAGTCAAGGTTTGATGCTTCCCTTTGGCGAGCATCTACCTCTCCACATGAACCCCCGAGGCAGGACGCTCCTGCCCCGCGACCTCACCCACCACAGTCGGGGAATCCTTCCCCTAGAGCTCAGCCACCTCATTTGGAGCCACCTGTGCTTCTAACGGGAAAGCTAATCATCGCCAAGCCACTACTTAGTTGGCTCAAGATAGGCTTGGTCCCTAGACTGCATTGCTACCCATCCATGGACCTAGCACTCCCAGTAGTCCTCATTAACTCCTTTCACACCACTTTTCGGTCATTTTGCTTCATAGAAAGTGTGAAGGATCTACTAAGGAGTTTAGAATGTCAATGGGAGCTGACATATATGTTGGCCTTAGGGTCTAACCAACCCTATATTCATAGCTTCATGCTCCCGGCTTTGGGGTCGATTACCTCGGTATACACCGTGGGTCATATCACCACTGAGGTCCTGTTGTTCCTCCCCGTTCCCGATGAGCTTAACTTTGTCCCCTCTTACGGTAATGCCGTCTCGAGGGAGGACCCATATCTACTCTATGAGATCACCGTCCCTCTTACCATAATGCATGAAGGTGACCACCTACACCTTCAAGAATTCCAAACATGGGACCGTGTCATGGGGGAACCCATCACGAGGGGCCACACATTCTTTGATCTCTTCTACCCCTTCCCTAGTGAACCCCTGGACCCACCATATCTACGCCCCTTCTTCAGGGAAGTTCACTATCACACCACTACCCCACAGGCCAGTCCGCCTACACTCCGTAAGGAGCCCGTTCATTGGGGTACGGAAGAAGGTGCATTCAACTCTCCTGGCCCACCCAAACCTCCCAAATCCAAAAGGCCGTCAGTGCATGAGTGGTGCACTTTGGGATATCTAGGAGTCCATGATTCTACCGACATTTGGTTGCGTCTTGTGTATGCATGGCACACATTCGGATGTCATGGTCCACCATTGCATATGTGACCACCCTGAGTGTGGAGGTTGTCGGGATGGACAGGATGAAGGTGACTTATGCTGATTGTCCGGACTTTGGTCTGATCTACTCCGCTCTCCAGGTAGGTCCGTTCAGGGAGCACAGTGTCTATACTATGCAGGATGGTTATCTCTTTCGGGGGGATCAATTATGCATTCCACAGACTTCGGTCCGTGACTTTCTTGCCTGGGAAATGCATGCGGGGGGGGTCTAGCCGGCCACTTCGGTCGGAACAAGACCATTGAGGCTGTTGAGCATCGCTTCTATTGGCCTAGTCTAAAGAGAGATGTAGCCCGCATTGTGGCCCAGTGCCGCACTTGCGCCGTGGCCAAGATAAAGAAGTAGATTTCTGGCCCCTACACCCCTCTCCCCGTGCCCGATGGACCATGGCAGGACATCAGCATGGATTTCATTTTGGGCTTACCGTGGACCCTCCACAAACACGACTCCATCTATGTCGTGGTGGATAGATTTTCTAAAATGGCCCTATTCGTTCCTTGCTCCAAGACATCGGACGCCTCCAGGGTCGCCCGTTTATTCTTTTCCCATGTGGTGAGTAGATTTGGGCTACCTAAAACCATTGTGTCAGATCGAGATGTCCGATTCACCAGCTACTTCTGGAAGACCCTATGGCATATGATGGGCACACACCTCAAATTTTCCACAGCTTATCATCCCCAGACCGATGGTCAGACTGAGGTGGTCAATAGGAGTTTGGGGGACCTTCTGAGGTGTTTGGTTCGGGATCGCACTAGGGATTGGGACCTGATTTTGCCATTTGCTGAGTTCGCCTACAATGATTCGGTTAATAGGTCTATGGGCATGAGCCCATTTGAGATAGTCACAGGACGTAGGCCTAGGAAGCCAGTATATTTAGTCCCTCTACCCATGCATGCACGAGTGTCAGAGTCTGCACATACATTTGCTGAGCATATTAGGATTCTGCATGAAGACATTCATCATCGCATTAAGATCAGCAATGAGCACTATAAGGAGTTAGCAGATGCGCATCAACGAGTGCGTGAGTTCCACGTGGGCGACTATATCATGATCAAGGTTAAACCTGAACGGTTTCCTTCGGGAGCCGTGAAGAAGCTACAGGCCCGTGGTGTCGATCCCTTCAGAGTGCTGAAACGTGTTGGGTCTAATGCTTATGTTGTGGACCTACCAGATAACTACGGAATTAGCTCTACATTCAATGTGTCAAATTTGGTAGCCTACCGGGACCCAGCGGTGATACCTAGTGAGCCATTTGGGCCTTCTCCTCCCATTGAGACTGACCCCATCCGAGAGTGTCCACCTCCAACCCCATCACAGAGGCAGCATGCGCAGATAGAAGACATACTGGATGAGCAGGTGACCACCACAAGGAGTGGCACCTACCAACGCTATTTAGTGCAATGGAGGGGACGTCCCACGTCCGACGACACGTGGGTCACGCGGGCAGAGCTAGAGTGGCTCGACCCTGACTTGCTGGAGCGATATCATAGCGACCTTGATTCTCACTCGATAGGGTCGAGTTCCTCCCACCCGGGGAGGATTGGTGAGGACACCAGAGGCCTAGACCGACATGAGGCCTCACAGACGAGCCACCGACGACGGACTCGCAGAGCCACATAGGCTTCGTTATGGCTCGGAGACAGTTAGATTTTACTTTCTCTTTTATTTTAGTTGTGTCTGTTTTGTAGGCCACGTATGGGCCATCTAGATATTATTAGTCTGCTAGAGTTAGGGGTTTCTCTTTGTGCTAGTGGGCTGGGTGCACCCAAGGCCCACTTGGACTAGGGGGTGCCATGGCCCAAAGCCCACCCCAACCCTAAGAGTAAATGCTAGGGGACAACATTTATTTTGGGGTTTTAAATGCTAGGGGACAACATTTATTTGGGGTTTTAAATGCTAGGGGACAGCATTTATTTTGGGGTTTTAAATGGATTTCAAATGGGTTCAAATTCAAATTCCAATGAGGAAAAATGGAACCCATACTTTTGGGGTTTTCCTATATATTGTCATGTATTTCCCCCATGGAGGAACTAATGAAGAATTGAAATCTGAGTTTTTTTTTGTGAGAAGGTGGCTGCTCCCCTCCACTTGTGTGTGTGCCTGCGACGGGCAAGAAGGGTGCGACGCCCTCTATCTCTCCCTCTCCCGAGGTGGGTGCGACGCCCACCACCTCCCCCTCCTCTCTCCTTGGGGTGCGACGCCCCAACCCTAGCTCGGATCCCTCTACTGTTGCCACTGCATCCAGGCATCTTCCTCGGCATCCCCCCAAGCCCGGAGAAACCCCGCTCGAGCTGGTGCTGCAAGCAAAGAGGCCATGGAACCCATCTCCTTGGTGCGCCCCTGGGTGTCTGCCTGCTGGACAGAGCCACAGAGATCGAGTTTTTCCGCCCCTTTTCTTTCCTATGATCACATCCACTTCTTCTGATCTTTTCTTCCTCTATATGTCCCCCACGTCCCCATAAAATTTCATGCCCTAATTCGTCCTGTGGCCGAAGTTCCCTTCATGGCTCTTTTACCCGGGTAGATTGCCTCTATGCAGACCTGCAGGGATAGAAGCCAACCACAGTAGCCTTCTCGCCCCCCAAACCTTCTTCAAACGCCCTAAAATTTTGAGCACTTCTTCCCCACGTCTTAGCCGATCCCCCATAATTTTATTTTAATTTTCTGAGACCATTTACCCCGCGCCCCATCATCCCATTTCTCAGGTTCGTAGTCTGCCTGTGCAGATCTGCAGAATAGAGCCCACCTGCCACCATCTCCCACGCCCAAAACTTATTCTATGCTCAACCACGAAGGCCCACGCCCTTCTTCCTATGTCCCTACTTTAACCTCCAGATCTCAGCCCCAAAGGCCTCCCGGAAGCCCCGGTACCGCCCCCTTCTTCTACCCTCTATCCTGCTGCCAGCGGACAGACTAGAACGCACAGGGGTCAGTTCCAAAATTTGCTCCGGCTTCCACGGTGATTAGTTGCAGCTCATCTTCCACAGGCGTTCCTGGGACGTCCCCGCTAGCGTCCACACCAATTTTCGTGACCAACGGACGACCGAAAAGCCGTGTCCCAGGCCCCTCTCCCTGCTGTTCACCTGAGCTAGTGCAGACTGGCCAGCAGTCTGCCCACATTTTGGCGACTCCGACGAGACTATTAGCCGGCTTCCTCGGCTGCCATCTTCATCCTGAGCGGTCACCGTCCACAACAGCACGTCACCAAGGACCATTGCTTCATCCACGGCGTTCGGGTCGCACCGTCCTACTGCTGGTTGCTGATCGGTCGAAGTGTTGTCCTGCGCGTGCCGGTTCGCAGCGGTTCGTTGACGACGAGCTACACTGACCCGTGGCCCGTCAACCCGCGTCATACATCCCCAGATTCACTGTGTGCCTTTTACCTCCCTGTGAGGAGTGGGCTGTGTTTGATTGTATTCTTTAGTTCATGTACCGGGTGATCGTGTGTCTCGGTCAGGGTGTCTTCCCCACGCACCTAGCATGGAGGTACGCGTTCCGCTCTTCCTTGGCACTTGCTTTACTAGTATATGTTCTACTACCACTACCATGAGTGATAGGATCCTAGCCAACGATATTCCAATGCCGCTGCGAGAGTGAGTGAGACCCCCTTTCCCTTAGCCTACCCTGGCTGCGAGTGTGTGATCGACCTCCTTAGACGACGGTGTTCCTCAACTGTCGGATCCTCACGTTTCCCTCGCAAGGGACAATCAAGTGCCGCGTAGTTTCTGTGTGAGGCGTAGTTGTCCTAGGAGTTCACGCCAGAGTCGTGCCTTCGGGCGGCTCCTTACGCTCGCGTGCTGATCGCGTCTCATGCATGTTAGGATAGCGTCGGGTTCTTGGGTTTAGAGTTTAGGGACCCCGTTCCCATCACCCCGTGTCATCCCGCATCACAGAGGAAAAATAGAAAGGAGATGGAGCGAAAGCAACAGCGACGTGAAATGGAGATGAAGTAGAGATGAAGAGGAAAGAACTGAAAATCGAGCATCAAGGTAAAAGACACCCGTCACAACCAATAAGAGACACGAATTCTCCCAAAAACGCTGAACTAACCACCAGGAACGGCTGATGCGGATGAGACATGTCTGGAGAAACTAACTAACGAAAGAGAAGGAAACACGACCAACCTCATTAGGGGACACAATCTAGAGCCAATGAGGGGATCGGAAGAACACAGCTGAAAAGCTGGAAATGGGAAAGTAAAACTAAGATAAAATCTAGACAATAATCATGTTGGCCAACCAAACCAAGCTGGCAGATCAGAGAAGACGTTCAAATTTAGAGTGGAATGAGGATCTCTTATCCAAGAGAACTGAAGTGCAATTAACCATTGCTGAGGAGAAACCTTGAAAGATCATGAGACGTGAATGCTTAAAAATGACATGATGCATGCTATGCTAAAATAAAGAAATCATCCAAACGAATGCAAAGAAAGAATAAAATAGAAAGTACTCAAGAATAATATTACTAGACTGAGCAAGACATGGTCAAGAGTCTTCTTGCAACCATGGCGTGCGAGACAGAGTCCATCATCCCCCACCCGACTCAAACTAACCGCCTATCCAACGATTAACCGTATGTTCCTAGATCATCATCATTTTTGTTAAAGGGGAACATCAGATCCCAGAACACACGGAGAACTAGCCGGTCCTTGAGAGGCTATAATAATATAGATACCATATAGTAATGCAACAACGAGAAGGGATAAAAAGTCATACCTGACTTACCTGCTAAGCGAAATGACATTTTTTGGATTTTCAGATATTCAGATTTTTATGAGATTTTCATATAAGACAACTAACAACATGAACAAGTATGAACATAACATATCATGACAAATATGAATGAAACATAACATGACATCACAACA
This sequence comes from Amorphophallus konjac, assembly GCA_022559845.1. Taxonomy (NCBI): domain Eukaryota; kingdom Viridiplantae; phylum Streptophyta; class Magnoliopsida; order Alismatales; family Araceae; genus Amorphophallus; species Amorphophallus konjac. The sequence continues at coordinate 228,431,975 of CM040121.1, read as the reverse complement.
TCACAAGAATAAACAATAAGCGTGGGACTGGAAACATGGTGGGACAAGACAACACGACACGGTGGGACAGCACACGTGGTGGGACAAAGACACGTAGGATGACAACCACGGGGGACAAAAGACACATGTGGGATGACACGGAGGGGCAAAGACAGCATGTGGGATGACAACAATATGGGTGACAAAACATATGTGGGATAACGACAATACGGGAGGCAACACCGTGGGGCGAAAAATATGATGCTCTTCAACCAAAGCCCAAGATCAGAATGAAGCAGAACCCCCAGGTTCATAATCGTGAGGCAATGCCCTCTCATGAAGACATGATGAAGCGAGGTAAGCAAAAGCTGGAGAGGGATATAAGCGATCGAGGGAGTAGATTGAAGAAGAAAGGAACAGATCAGAAGATATGGGCAGGAGACAGAGCAAGGAAAGTTTGAACACCTGCAACCTGCACACTTGACAAATAGATCATATCTGTCCTAAAAACAAATGTGCAGAAACAACGAAAAAAACGTGAACAAAGGAACAAAAACTCATATTTTGGGATTTTTGATAATTTTTTGATTTGTTTATTTATGATAATATTTGATTTTTTTAGAATTTGACAATATCTGGGCTCTTTTTGACAATATTTAATTTTTTTAGATTTTTGAAAATAACAATTTGCAGCACCCGCAGACGGGTTCAAACTACTGGTCAAGGGTCGTCGTTCCTCTCCCTCATTAAGGACTTCCCTTGAGCAGGGCATGCATTTGGGGGTGGCTTACCACAACCAACCGCCTCTAAAGAACGGTGCCCCTACTAAGATCATACTCGGAATACAACCCAGCCTAAGAGGAAAAAATAGAAGAAAAATTGGAGATAAGCTTTATACAAGATGGGAGATATCAAGACTTGACTTCCTTCCAGGGCACTACCCCTCAAAGATACAGTCTATTACGCCGGGGCTTTGTGTCTTTGATTTTTGGACCCATATTTATTAGGCACGCATACGACCGGGCTCATGATGTCCCGCGGGGAACTGTACTGCCACTCTTGCGATGCCTTTAATTTATAATTTTGCTATTTATTGATTCACTTTTGAGAGCCCTTATTGGCTAGATTTCTCATGAAAGCTCATTTTTTGAGGGTCAAGACTGCCCCCATTTGAGACCTCTCTCGTATTAGGGAGCACCTAGGTTGGCATCTTATCCATCAATCTCTTGCCCCTGTACTTGGCCGAGTAGAGAAAAGAAAAAAACCTTCGTGCATACCCATGGTATGGCCAAAGCAGCAACGGTGTGCCTCAGAGAAATCGGCTATAGCTTGCCGTGAAGTGTGTGAAAAACCCATGCTAAAAGGTCACCCTCAACGACCGGGGAAAGATACTAGACTCCTAGCGCGGAGCTATCACCAGCCTAAGATGCTGCAAAAGCGAACTGGACATTTTGACTCCTAACTAAGCAAACTTCCTAAAGCCACTCAACCATGTCGAGGAAATAGCATTACCACAACGCATAGGAAATAGAAATGATAGAAACAATAGCATGTTCTTACGCAATAAAAGATACCTTGTAAATCCATAGCGCGAAAACCAGCATCCTGAAGCGATCTTGACCATCGAGCTTTGCATAGCGCGAGCTTTGCGTTCCTCGCTTGATAGGATAAAATGGAGAGGATAACAAGGATCAATGATTCCTCTACACGGAGGAGCGGTGGACACCAAACTGGACGAAGAAGGATCAAAAGGAAGAGAGATGAGAGCTAGAAATCCCTCGTTAAGGCACAGAGACCCTCATAACAAGGAACCATATACAAAATAAACAGAACTCAACCGAGATCAAGGCGGACTAATGCCTCGAAAATAGCATGAAAAAGGGTGACGACCTCGAAAGGGTGAGAAAGAAAGAATAGAAAAATAATGAGAAGATTGTTGTAAAGATAAGGATGAAGGGGAGTAATCATCCGAATCAGGAACAGAATCCAGAAGTTCCGGAGAAAAAGAATTAGGTGAAATTTCAAAACCAGAACGAAAGGGGAGATCCCATGGCTCCAGATGAAAAGAGGAAGAATTGGAAAGAGTCCCGAAGTCGGGATGATAGGATGGCATAGGCCGAGGCCTAGAATTGTGAAAATATGAAAAATTTGGAGGATCCGAATAAGGAGAAGAGAAGTTGGGGTTTATGGACCCAGAAAAAGAAGAGAAGATCATAGAAGCAAGATTAGAAGATGGAAGATATACCACCCAAGGGTGGGAGCCGAGTTAAAGGAATGATGAATGGAAGGAAGGAGAAGGAGAAGTGATCCCCTGAGTGCACAGCTGACGGCTCTTGAACTTGCATCGCCACCTCTTCTTAGCAGAAACTTCTCGAACATGGACCCGCCTGGCGTAGACTCGGACCTTCGGACGCCTTGTCTTCAAATATCTTCTCACATAGCGGGCCCATCCGACAGACAGCTTGGCCCGATTATGAATAAGCAGCTTCATCAGGGCGGTTGCCCCTAGACACCCAATGCCAACCATATACGGACATTGTTGAATAGGCAACTCCTCAGAATGACGATCATCATGAAATCACGGAGTTTGGTCCCTCGGTACAAGGAGCATGAGGTTTGGCAACTCCACTCGGCCATCGGGCTTGAAGCACAACTCCCTTGATAAAAGGGAAGGATAACACTGAGGGAGAGTAATACACGGTGTTGATATGGCCGGCTTACTAACGAACCGAGGGAGATTGCACAGAATGTGCATAATGTCCTTGGAAAATGCTAAAAATACGGCCAATTGCCCCTTAAATATAGAATGCATCAAACCTTTTGCAGCCGTATGAGTGAGCACAATGCGGGTGGAGAACCCTTCCTGGCCAGTCATCTGAATGGCTATAGAGCGAGAAGAAATAACAGCATTAATGGTGAAACCTCCGGTGAGCAAAGAAATAGCCACCGGTATTGCTCGGTAAGAAATTGGCACCAGCGCGAGGGAACCCTTCTTGACAACCGTCATCGGGGGAACAAGCCCATCATCCCCAAAATAGCCAGAGACCAGGACCCAAATCGCCATGTTGCAGATAAAATCTTGAATCTTGAAGTGTGAAATCGGCATCGAATCATCCTAACTTAGCTCATCTTCTCCTCGGGGACCAGACCCGAGGGGCACCAAAGGTAGCGCACACCTGCTCCGTGGGGTGGAAATTGATGGAGAAGAGATGGAGGGAATATGTTTGGATAGCGTGGAGGCTTCAATGGGGATGATGATGTCAAGTGGTGGCAAAGGCGTAGGAATAATGGTAGGCTCGGGTGAAGGCAAAGGTAAAGGGGAAGGTGTCAAAGATAAGGTGGTAATGACAGATTCGTGTGTAGATGGAGGAAAAGGCATAGCTTGCTCAGGCTCAGGCGAAGGTGATGGCGGAGAAGGCGAAGGCGGTGAAGATGGCGGAGATGATGGGGGTAATGGAGACGGCGTTGGGGATGGAGAATGTGAAGAGGGAGGTGACGGTGATGGAGGGTTAGGCAATGGTGAGGGTGGTGGAGATGGTGATGCAGGCGATGAGGGTAGTGGAGGTGGTGTGGGTGATGAAGAAGATGAAGAGGAGGATCACAGCGCCCACCGTCGACGTATCGACACGACGCGTCTGGTGGCGTCGAGAGCAGAAGCGGGGGTGGTAACGGGAGTAGAAGAAGTAGAGGCACTAGCCTGAGCAGAGGCTTGGGTTTGTGGAGGTTGCAAAGATGGGGTAGGATATGGCTAAGGTAACTGTTGGTTTCAATGTGTCCCTTCTTTTGCAAGATGGGATTATGATGCAGACTAAATAGAAATATGAGCCAAGTGATAAAGTCAATCAACCTATGAACATGTGAACCATGAACCTAGGCAATCAGAACCAGCTCTAGCATGGGCATGCTATCTCAATCATCAAAACTAAGCTAAACAAATAAAGAAAGACACACGCCGGGGCGTGGAATAAAGAATAAAGAAAAACACACCGTAGAGGTGGAGCAAGCAAGAGTAAATAAGAGATATGAGAGATGAAGCTAATGCCCAATACCAAGAAAGAATGTGATCGCCACCAAGGTAAACACAAGCCAAAGACTTGAGAAATACCTTAGAATAGGAGGATGATGCACCCGCCCACGGGAGAGAGAGACCAATAGGAAACTGCAGCTCTGTTGAATATAATGGTCTAATGCCCACGCGTCACAGAGAGTGTGACGGTCACCTGATAGACCGTTAGAGGAATCTGACGCGCCTGAGGAAGACCGTCAGAGTGTCTGCAGAACAAGCTGGTGAATCCTTCAAACTCTAAACTTTCCAGCCGGCCAGAAAGCTTGGGCCTCGCCTTATGAACCCTGTAAACCTGCCAAAGAACATAGAACACAAGAAAATAACCCCAAAATAGCCCTTCAAACAAGCGTAGTATCAATAATCAAATGAACTCAATAGCATGCAAAAGGAAAGGGGAATACCGGGGAAGTTTGGTTTTTTAACCCCTCTGGGCGTTTTAAAATATAGGAAGGATGTTTAAATGATTGAAACAAGTGGAAGAACGTGGGAGAAGGAGTGGGACAATGCTATGATGAAAAGGAAGAGGAAGAACACAAGTATGCCAATGATGGGACTAAACACTTGGAAAACTGAATACTCCTTTGACTGAGAAGCAGATGGACGTGAGAGATAACTCTTCTTGGTTGGATGTGACTCCCGAATGCGGCAGCACTTCGACGCAAACTCCAGATTCCTCCTTCAGGCCATGAAGTCAAGGGTTCTATTTATAGACCCTCAAACTCTCCGGTCGAGTAGAGGATAATCCAGCTAAAAAGGAGGATAATACTTAGCAAACTCTTGAAGATAATACTCCCAAGAGTCTATAGAAACAAACAGAAGGTTCTGAGGATCAGATTTGGAAGAGAAATCACAAGATCAAACTCTCAATTCGACCACGGAGTAGCAGAGAAGGAGCAGATTTGGCCAGGACTCTCTGTTTGATGTAACGGCTGCACGACAGACCGTCACAGGCATGTAACACTCCAGGGGTAGACCGTCACACAACCTTATCCTTTAAGAAGATAAGATCAACGGGAGAAGTTCAAAAGTGTTGGACTCTTGAAGAATGTAACGGTCGAGGGATAACTCGTCAGAGGAACATAACGGCTGCACGATGGACCGTTAGAGCCAACGGATAACCAAAAGGATAAGAACTGAAACATGCCTTGAGCTCTAGGACTCTGCAAGATGTAACGGCCAAGGGCTGATGCGTCAGAGGGATGTAACACGCTTGGTATAGACCGTTAGAGACAATAAAGATCAAAAATGAAAAGAAAGCTTGCTAAACTTCGTCCAATGCAAGAAATCAAGGAATCAGACCCAACCAAGGAGCTAAGACCCATGAAATAAACCTTCCAGCTGATCAAGAAGGCTCAATGAAAGAGTGAATAACTCGGAGCATCATATAGAGTGAACAAGGAGATGACCCAACTTATCGGTCATAAAACGGGTGTAACCAGATGCCCCTCCTTAACGTCCTCTTTGCAGGGGAGCGAGCGGAGGTGAAGCGAAAGCGAAATGGAACATGGAGATGAAGCGAAAATGAAGCGGAGTGAACTGAAAAGCGGGCGTTAAGGCAAACGACACCCGTCTCAACCAACAAGCGGCGGGAATTTTCCAAAAAACTTTGAACTAATCACAAGGAAATAGCCAACCAAATGACACATGTCTGGAGGAACTAACAACTAAGGAAAGGAAAACACGGCTAGCCGTCGGAAGCAACGGAAAGGAAAAGACGATTAACCAAACTCCAGACAGGAATCTTCAGCTAACCAAATCAAGCGAGTAGATCAAAGGAAACCTTCTAATTCAGAGTGGAAATGACTCTCCTCATTCGAGATTGAGAACACAGCTATTCACCATCAGTGAGACATCTTGAACAGATGAAGATTCATGAATACTCAAAGAATGTGCATGATGCATGCTGGGCTAAAATAAAAGAAATCATCAAAATAAATGCAAAGAAAGAATAAAATAACAAGATACTCGAGAATAGTATTGCTAGACCGGAGAAATCAGGGTCAGGACACCATCTGCAACCACGGTGTGCAAGACAGAACCATCGTCCCCAAGCTTTTCCAACCTAACGGCCTATCCAACGATTAAACATGTGCACTTAGATCATCATCATTTTTATTTAAGGGGAACATCAGATCCCAGAACACATGAATGACCAGCCGGTTCTCGAGATAATATATCATAGATAACATATAGTATTGCATTAAAGGGGAAAGGAAATCGGGACACAATACCTGACTTACCTGCCCGGCAAACTGGCGAATGACAATTATTTTCATAACTTCATCCATGAGAAAGAGGTTAGCCAATAATAATTCATATGAGCATGAAACGAGGCATAATCATTTGTACGCATGAATTGCATTAATAATATAAGTCATAGAAAAAAAAATGCAATCATTCAGGCATCAAATAGACCATTTTCTTCATCAAGCAACCTGGAAACTTTAACGGTCTACAGAAGGTGCGTCATAGAATTCTGACGGATCAGCCTTGGGCCGTCAGAGCTTTGGCGGTTCACATCCTTCAATGCACGATTCAAACTAACCTAACGGTCTAAGGCATACACGTCAGAGACTGTAACGGTCTGGCGATAGACGGTCACATTTCCTGAGCGTTCAAAAAAAATAATACCGAACGATCACACACATCATTCAAGCCTCATTCGCCTTAACACCCAAAAAACCCCAACCGAGAACACCGAGGATCACCGGTGACCACCCACTGGAGATGGCCGGTGACGAGGCCCCACGGCCACTTAGGAGGGAGAAAGGGATGAAGAGGAAGGCGATACGCCGCCTCCACCGTCGGATAGAGCGCGAGGTGATCCCGCCGACCGACGAAGGAGAAACGGCGACAAGGACATCCACTGTGGAAGAAGAGGCCCCCACGGCTGAGGAGGACCAAGGGGAAGCTCCCCTGGACGAAGGAGAAGCCGTGATAACAGAGAAGAAAAGGAAACGGGGCCAAGACCATGAGGTAGGCCCGTTCGCCCTAATTTTCAATTTTCAATTTTTATAAGTTTTATGAGTTTGCATGGATGAATGGGGGGTAGAAAATGGGTCTATGAACCCATTAGGATCACATTCAGGCCATTTGGCCAAAGTGGGAGGCCAAGGAAACGAAAACGAAGACCACCCCTGTGCAGAGGCTGTGACGGTCCTACCAGTGACCGTCACAACTCTGACGCACCACCCCTGGTGCGTTAGAGCCCTGTGACGCACCACCCCAGGGCCGTCACAGTCACCAGAGACCAGAACTATTTTTAAGGTTTTCAATTATTCAATTTTTTTGTTTGTTTTCATTATATGAATGTTATGCAATGACTCTATGATGCAATTGATTAATTTATGATCTAAATGCATGCAGGGAAAAAGATGAACAAGAATCTCATGGCTCCAGATCCGGGCAGTCTACCAGGCACTACCCGACTACCAGAGAGAGCGACTCGCAGCTATGGGATTCGTCGAGGTGCTGAGCATCGAGGTGATCAGGATGGACACGCCATTGCTCTACGCACTGCATGAGCGATGGGACCCAGTTAGCAGAGCATTCATCTTCCCATGGGGCCACATGATCCCCACACTGGAAGACATGGCGAGAATTTCTGGATTGAGAGTCCACGGAGCAGCGGTGACCGAGTGGACTTACGGGAACTATAGGGAGTTCGCCCAAGAGCTGCTGGGCTTGGATTTGATCAGACCGGGCCATACTTCCTCCCAGCTTTCGAGATCGAGACTGCAGGAGAGTTTGGGATTGAGAGGAACTGCTATTGCAGTGGGAGAGCTACCCGAGGAGCATCTAGGGCGAGTGATTGATCAGGTGTGCCCACATGTGGCAGCAGAGATAGGACCGGAGGGAGATCGCGTGATGAGGCGGTTCCTCATGCTGCTATTCGGGAAGCTGTTGTTCGCGACTCGAGCGGACGTGATTAGTTGTAGACTACTGCCATTGCTTGAGGACTTGGGCAGAGTAGGAAAGTACACATGGGGAGCAGTAGTCCTGGCCTTCCTATTCGAGTCACTCAACACGACGGACCGACAGACGATGCTGGGCGGCTTCTCACCTTTCTTACAGGTATACTTGACTTAAATGCTTCCTATATGATTATGCAAATGATTATGCAATGCAATTGACGGACATGACTCCTAAATGCAGATCTGGAGCTTCGTGTACCTCCCTGGGATTGGGCGAGGCACACTACAACATCCCGGGCAGATCCCGATCGCGAGGAGATGGGTGGTTGCCAGGGACTCAGGGTCGATCACCAGATTGACCCGGGCAATCCAGGATGAGCTGGATTCCTTCCCGCATACGGTGGTAAGCCCAGGACTCTAAATGCTTTTTAAATGCTCATGAATGTTCTAAATGGTTTTATATGCTGACAAACTAGCATGATTTTCAGGTGAGGTGGACCCCGTACCAGGACGAGGGTATCGAGGGACAGCCATGGGTCCAGACATCCCTATCATACCGCGGGTGAGATGTGTGGTTGCACTGCATCAACGTCATCGAGCCGCTGCACTACCGCCTGATCCTGCGGACCCGAGGATTACACCAGCCCGAGGTGACCTTCCCGCGCCGAAGCGACGAACGCCCAGGAAAATCATCAAAGGGCATCAGTGGTGATGTGGATTCGTGCGCCCGCAAGGCGAAATACGTCCATGATTGGAACAAGAGGGGTCGGGCAGTGAAGGAGCGGGCTGATGGCGATGAGGCGTATTTGAAAGCCTTCGCCCGGCGGTACGGGGACCAGGTCTACCGAGGTACCCGGCGACCTGTACGAAACCCTAAACTTAAAATACTTCTATTCCAATATGCAAAAATTCTATATGCACTGACCCATGCTCTCTAAATGCAGCTAGACCCTAAGGGGAGGATAGCCGAGCTCGAAGGGCTACTCCATGCCACCATCCAGTAGCGGGACGAGTACCGGACCGCCCTAGAGCTCCTGGTAAGATCCCCAAAACCAGAGACTTAAATGATTTATGCTTATGATGCAAATGATGCAAATGCGATTGACTAACTATGATTCATAAATGCAGCGGGCTGAGGGAGCCCAAAGAGCCGGACCGGATGCCCCATCGTCGTCGTCACAGCCTGCGGGAGGTAGAGCCGAGCGAGACGCCGAGTTCACCCGAGCGGTTGCTCGGGCCGAGGAGGCAGAGGCTACCCTTGCAGAGCGGGTGAGATGCTAACCTTTGACTTAAAATGCTCATGCAAAATTAAATGCTTATTTGACTAATCATGATGAAATGCAAACTACAAGCGCTGAGGCGAGGCAGGCTCGGATAGAGGCAGAGAGGAATCGGGCTAAGATTGAGCGGGCTCGAGCAGAGACAGAACTGCTGCGGGCGGAGGTGGCCCGATTGAGAGGAGAGCTTGAGCGGACGGCCACGCAGACGGTGGACCTAGAGAGATACCGGTCCGAGGCACGAGCAGCGCGACTCCAGGCACATGATATGAAGCTCGAGGTACGAACCCTGAGAGGACTATACGGATGATGGGCCGAGGACCAGAGCGGAGCGCCTCTCAGAGTGGAGCACCGAGGAGTGCTGCCCGTACCGGATCAGCGGCTGACTATCTCGTCAGGTCCTCCGGCCAGCGGAGGAATGAGAGGGCAGAGCGGGGACAGCAGGAGGAGAGCGCCTCCATAGCACCACCAGCGCAGAGACCCGAGGGTGGAGATGATGACGGCGGCCCGGCAGACAAGCCGGCCGAGTGAGCTTGCATTTATCTTCTTTTATTACACTTGTATATGAAAATGGAATGAGAATGAATGAAATGGAGTGAAAAACTCTTTTTTTACGTTTTTGTGTTGTTTTATGTGAATGATTGTATGTGTGAACGGAATACGAATGAATGGCATGGATGAAGTGAATTGTGCGAATGAAATGCAAGAATATGTGTAAATGTACGAGGGAAATGCATGTGGAAATGGGTGTGGAAATGTGTGGGATGACCGAAATTATGTAAATGGAGTGGGATGTGTAAATGAAGGACCATAGGCATAAAGGAATAGCACAAATCCAGCAGCAGACAATGTGACGGTCTAGGAAGGACGCGTCAGAATTCCGTAACGCACCAACGTAAGTCCGTCAGAGATGTCAAGCCAGACTGCAAACTGATCAGCAGAAAAATGTGACGGTCCATAGGTGGAGCGTCAGAATTATGTAACGGCCAAATGATAGACCGTTAAAGATGGCAGAATAATGCTATATTGAAGTAGGTTGCAGAAAATGTGACGGTCTAGGAAGCATGCGTCACAACCTGTGACGGTCTACTGTTAGATCGTTAGGCTTGACAGAACGAGGTTGGGCCAAAAGAAACCCATAGGAAATGTGACGGCTAAGAGTTGGAGCGTCAGAGCCAAGTAACGGCCTTACGATAGACCGCCAGAGAACGAGGTGTACTCCGAGACGGATTACGCCGTGAGAGTCCAAACCCGAAGGTTAACCATCTAAACCCCACTAGAACTCTTCCAGACTTGAGATAAGGTCTTCTAACCCAAATCTTATCATTCTAGAGCCAAAAGCAAGCCTTTAAAACCTGAGAACTCAGCCAAAAATCGTAGCTTTGCTGAATTTTCCGCTACAAGGGCTGAAAAGCCTCTCCTAAGGGTAGAGACACCATGAAAACAAGTTTGGAAGTGGCGACCATGGAGGAGAAGGTTTACACCGGACCTAAAGCTGCCAGGAAAGAACATGGGGAGTTGCAAAGGCTGACATCGATCCACAAACATCTGAGCTCAAGCGCTCAAAGGGTGGTGAGTTCTATTGATACAAAGTTAATAACTTCTGCACTTCATACCTCTTATGATCTCTTCTTCTTCTTCCTTCTCTTCCTTTCTAGCCTCTTCCTGGTCCAAGATGCTACTCCAACTTGAAGTGGGTGGCTCCCATGATCAAAGAACTCCCTTTAGAAGTCTTAGCAATCCTTAGGGCATGGCACCTCCAACCTCTATTGGTCTTAGCCAAAAACTTTCAGAAATTATCTTCGGATTGGCCAAGCATTTCAGCCCTCATAGAATTGTGGCATCCTCAAACACATACTTTCATCTTCCCTTCCTTTGAAGCTACAGTCTTATTAGAGGAGGTAGAAACCTACCTAACCCTTCCTAAGACTAAGGCGGGGGATGAAGATCTAGTTTGCCATACGGTGGAGCCTATTGACCCGTCCTTGATCTTGAGTGATTTCATTCACAATCCAAAGGACGTGAGGACCATGATCAGCCCACACCACATTCATTTGATACCCATGGCTCAGTGGATAGGCTCTCATTGTAAAAACAAGTGGGAGAGATACGAAGTAATAGCCAAGGCGGTGTCGCTTTGCTTATGCGGAGTCTTCTTTTTCACAACTACCGACCACCTCTTAGATATCCAAAATCTTAGCATTATTAGCGGGTTATGGCAGGGAATGTCCATCTCTCAAGCAATCCTCTCATATCTCTACGAAGGACTAAGCTCCGCTTGCTTAGGAGGACCTTTATTCTGTTCCATGATACTCCTCGAATGCTGGATGGACGTGGGAATAAAATTCCAACCCAAGGAAGATATAACTTCTGCTAGCCTGACCTTCGAGCCACCCTTTATTCTTCATTGGAGGTGCCTTTGGATTCTCTTCACAGGTTGAATGCCAGACGGCGGACAAAAAACATGGGATGAATGGAGCCTCTTCCTCAACACTTTGCCATTAGAGAAGTTCACCATGCGCCCAAAAGTCCTTCGGAGCACTTTGCTTAGAATACCGCGACGTCGAGGCCTTGACCTCCAGCTAGTGGGGAATACTACCATGACAATCTACAACCCGCACAGGTGTCATCTTCAGATCGGACTACCTCAAATTGAAGTTCCTACACTATCACACTATCCTCCCCTTCTGCCTAGGAAGATGGGGACCGAGGAGGATGAAAGAGCAGTTCAGAATGCGCTGACCATGTGGGAGATCAGCAAAGTGCGTCCGTGGCAAGAGGAAGTGGAAGAGAACGACGAAACACGCCGTGACTACGTGAAAGAATTAGGGAAGATCCGCCCTCTTGCGGATAGGAAACTGAATGTAGCTTGATTTTCTTGTTCATGAATGATGTAATTGAAGTTTTATCAAATTTATGTTTCATTAAGTCCAATTGAATGTGATGGGAATGCCTTGATCGCGTGAGCATGAGTTCTTGATTCTTGACTTGACTAGAATGATCTGAAAATAGAGCCTCTGGAGAGTGTAACGGTCCTTCATTGGGCCGTTAGAAGGACTTGACGGTCTTACGACAGGCCGTCAGGGGGAATGAACTGAGAGTTTGTTCTCTGGAGAGTGTAACGGTCTAACGACAGACCGTTAGAATATTTGACGGTCTAAGTTCAGACCGTTAGAGAAAGGCTGCTGAGAGAATGAAAACCAACGTTCTGAAGCAGGTGACGGTCGAAGGATGGACCGTTACAGGACTGTGGCGGTCTGAGGCTGGCGCGTTACAGACCTGAACCTGTTTAGTTGTGAGTTTTCACCCTGGGCTTGAACCTGCGCCCTGCACACACTTAGACAAGAAACAAGTCAAATCTGTTCTTAGACTCAACCCCTTGCCTTAAAGCAAGTTAGAGAACGACCATTTCTTGATATTTGGTCAAGGGGTGGAGCCTTTTTAAATAGGCGGAAGACATAATGGAAATAATGCAATGCATGCAATGGAATTCTTGGGTTTTTTTGGAAAATATCTGAATTTTTGTGAGATTTTGGAAATATCTGACTTTTTTGGGTTTTGAAATATATGATTTTTTTTTTGTTTTTTGATTTGAAATATATGATTTTTTTGGATTTCGGGAATATATGATTTTTTTGATTTTGGAATATATGATTTTTTTGGATTTTGGAAATATATGATTTTTTTGATTTTGGAATATATTGGATTTTGGAAATTTATGACTCTTTTTTGGATTTTGGAAATATACGACTTTTTTTTGGATTTTAGAAATCAGTGCCTCCCCTAGCAACGTGCGCCCTTATTACATCGAGAGTTCCCGAGGTTGGCGTGCAACAAGGTGACAACCCCTGGCCAAGGCCCAACTTGCATGACGGTGTCTCTACCAGGGCCATACCCAGGGTACTAGTCTTAGTCCTAAAAAGGGAAATATAACACGGGGGTAAGCTTAGGCCAGATATAGAAGTTTTTAGGACTTGAGTTCCTTTCCATACAATCCATTAGAGATTTGGTCTGTTGTGCCGGGGCTTTGTGTCCGTCATCGAACCTTGGTCCATTCTTTAGGCATGCATGCGACCGGACTCATGACGTCCCGCGGGGAAACTGTACTGCCACTCTTGCCATGCCTAGTTATATTTCTCCTGCCTTTCTAGATTTTTGGAATATTGGTAGGTAGACTTTTGAGATAATGATTGCTCCTTTGCTTTCTTCTTTTTCTTTTCTTTGTTTTATGGCGTCAGGTCATAATGGACTGCCCCTATTTGAGACCTCCTCTCGTTAGGCTGCCTGGATCAGTCATCGCCTCCTTATTCACCTCTTGCCCCTGGATTCAGCCGAAGAAAGAAACGGACAGGGACTTGGACTTTCCCCCAAAGCATGGCCAAGGAGAAACGGTGTCTACAAAGCGGGAAGCCTGACCAAGGATATCGTGTAGTGTGTGATTGCCATTTTCGGGATCTCTTTCATGGTGAAAGAGGAAGAACACCTCGTTGCCGGGGTGGCACTGATTAGACTCTAAGGAAAGAATCATTTAAGATACAACCCATTCCAAGCGTGAGAGAGCTCCTCACCTTCGGCGTTCACTAAACGATAAGCATTCCCTGGATAAGCCTCTTTTACAACGAACGGCCCTTCCCAGTTAGGTTACAATTTAGACCTTGGACCTGCAGACCGAATGAATTTGCGTTTCAAAACCATATCACCCTTTTGAAATTTACGCTCAATCACCTTCTTTTGAAAATAACGCGAAACTCTCTTTTGATAAACGGATACGTGATCGGTCGTGTTCATCCTCTTCTCGTCTAAGAGTTCCAACTGAACGAGCAACGCCTCTCGACGTTCATCGAGATTAAGTTCCTTATCGAGCTGCACTCTAAGGGAAGGGATCAAGATTTCATATGGGAGCACCGCCTCCATCCCGTAGGTGAGAGCATAAGGAGTCTGCCCCGTAGGCGTACGGACGGAGGTGCGGTAAGCCCACAGAGCTTCCACCAACCTTTCTGGCCAATCAGAAAACTTATGAGATTCGCATGTTTTCTTTATAATTTTAAGAAGGGTTTTATTAGTGGCCTTGGCTTGACCGTTTCCTTGAGGATAATATGGAGATGAATGATGCAATGAAATATTGAACTTCTTACATAGGTCCTTGAGTTCTTGAGAGACGAACTGGGGTCCATTGTCGGTGATGATGCTGCTTGGCACTCCAAACCGTGAGATGATATTCTTCCTGATAAAGCGGCACACCGTTGTAGCTTTGATCTCCGCATACACCTCTGCCTCAGCCCACTTGGTGAAGTACTCCGTGGCGGTAAGGATAAAGGATTTCTGCTTGATCTGAGAGTTGGGATCACCGAGCGGGCTGACAATGTCGAAAGCCCACATAGAGAACGGCCAAGGAGCGGAAAGAGGATGGAGAGATGAAGCCGGAGCATGAATTTTATCAGCATGGAGTTGGCACTTGAGACACCTCCGGACGTAGAGGGAACAATCTTCCTCTAGAGTGGGCCAATAATAGCCCTGCCTAAGGATCTTCTTCGCTAGAGCCTGGCCATTAACATGACCTCCACACTCACTAGAATGTGCTGTTTCAGCCACCTTCCAAGCCTCATTATCATCTAAGCATCTCATGAGCATTCCATTAGTAGCGCGCCTATATAGTTCTCCTGCGACAATAGTATACCTCGAGGCGGCTCTCCTTATTGACTTGCGCTGCTCGGCATTTGCCCCTTCTGGGAACGATCCGTCTTTGCAAAACAGCTCAATCTCATGATACCAGGGCAATTCTTCTTCCTCCAGAATCTCTTCTAGTTCCATCAAAGATACTTCCTTGAGGTCCTCCTTCTCAGCCCTCGCCTCTACAGTTTTCCTAAGGTTGATGTACCAAGGATCCTGAAGAGAGGGTGCATCCAATCTCTGAACGATGATAGTCTCAGTATTCCGACTGAGAGGGAAAGATAGAGAGGAAGCGAGCGATGCTAAAGCGTCGGCTAGAATGTTCTGAGACCTAGGAGTATGGATATAGATTAGCTTACGGAATTGCCAAGCAAGGAGCGTGACCAGATCTTGATATGGCTTGAGCTTAGGGTCACGAGTGCGGTAAGTAGACAGAACTTGCCGCAGGACGAGCTAGGAGTCTCCTATGATATTCAAGTAACGCGCGCCCAGGAGGTAGGCGTGCTTCAATCCAGCTAAGAGAGCCTCATACTCAGCGATATTATTGATAGCATGAAATCGAAGTTGATAAGCAAAAGGAATCGTCACTCCCTCTGGAGTAAGCAGAACAGCGCCGATCCCTCGGCCTTGAGAATTGAGCGCACCATCGAAGTGCAGAGACCAAAAGGAATGATGAGAAATGACAGAGAGATGCTCATCAGGGAAATCGTCCTGAATAGATTCAGTGTGAGGAATGGGGAGATGGGTAAGATGCTCAGCGATGGCGTACCCTTTGACCGCCTTCTGAACGACAAATGTGATATCGAACTGGGAGAGGAAGCTCTGCCAGCGAGCTAACCTACTAGAAAGGACAGGCTTTTCTAAGAGATAGCGGATCGGGTCCATTCTAGAGATCAACCTAACTGGGTGGGCAAGGAAGTAATGTTTAAGCTTCTGAGTTACCCACACTAAGGCGGCACAACTCTTCTCCATAGCGGTGTATTTGGCCTCAGTCGGGTTAAATAACCGAGAGAGGTAATAAGCAGCCCGCTCTTTTCCTTCATCATCTACTTGCGCTAAAACCGCCCCTAGGGAGTCATCAATAACCGAGATGTATAGGATTAAGGGTTTCCCAGGGACAGGGGGTTGCAAAATCGGGGGATTGGATAGATAGACCTTTAGGTCCTCATAGGCCTTCTGACAGTCTTGATTCCATTCAAATTTGACCCCCGCCTTGAGCAATTCATAAAATGGGCGGCACCTCTGAGAATGTTGGGATATGAATCTTCTGATGAATTATAATCTTCCAATCAATCCTCGAAGTTTCGTAATATTCTTCGGCGGGGGCATGTCCATGATGGCCTGTGCTTTGTTAGGATCAATCTGGATCCCCCGTTTGCTAACTATAAAGCCGAGTAGCTTCCCTGAAGAGACTCCAAATACACACTTCTTCGGATTCATTTTCAGCTTATACTCCCGGGCTCTTTGCAGCCCCTTAGCAATAATAGAGGGGTGTTCTTCTTTGGTGCGCGACTTCACCAAGATGTCATCCACGTAAGCTTCCATATAGATATGCATCATGTCGTGGAAGATGGCCATCATCGCTCTTTGATAGGTGGCACCTGCGTTCTTCAGACCGAATGGCATAACCACGTAGCAATACGTGCCCCAGGGCGTGGTGAAGGAGGTTTTCTCTTGGTCTTCAGGAGCGAGACGCATTTGGTTATATATTGAGTAACCATCCATGAATGACAAAGATTCGTACCCGGTGGTGCTATCAACCAGGACGTCTATGTGAGGCAGCGGGAAATCATCTTTGGGACATGCTTTATTAAGATCCCTGAAATCGATGCAGATACGCACTTTTCCATCCTTCTTGATAACAGGGACTATGTTTGTCACCCACTGGGGATATAGAACAACTCTAATGAATCTGGCCCTGTATAACTTATCAACTTCTTCCTTGATCCTTAAGGCCATGTGGGGGTGAAATCTTCTTGACCGTTGTTTTATGGGTGTTGCCCCTGGTTTAAGCACGAGTCGATGTTCCACTAAAGAGGGGTCAAGACCCGGCATGTCCTCATAAGACCAAGCGAAAGAATCGCTATACTCCCTCAGAACCTTAATCAAATCTTCGTCTACTTGCGGAGGGAGATTAGCGGAAATAATGATGGGCCTTGGGTCTTCTTCAGCCCCTAAGTTTATTTCCTTCGTAGGTTCATCCACTGTCGACGATGGCTCATCAAATTTCTTTAATCCTCGTGCATATAGATCGGCAGTGTCATCTACGTTGTTGTCCTCATCATCAATCGGGTCCTTTTCATCCAGGACTTCATAGACACCGAGTCCGTCATCGCTCCACACCCCTTCTATTTCCTCTTCCTCTTCAATCATGATTGCCGTAGTAACAAATTCTGAACACTTCAAAAGAGCATGACATCGCTGAGCTAGATCCTGCAAGAACCTATCAGGGATGGATTGACGCGTGAGCAAGCACGACTCAGACTTGGAAGGATTGGACGACCTAGAACAGGACCCTACTTCTCTAGTTCTAACTGACTCTACTTCCCTAGACTCGACGGACCCTATGCTTAACCTGGGAGAAAGAAAATCTAGTGGAAAGGAAGGAGCAGGGAACGTGTGCCCCTGGGAGGAGGATGGAGACAAGGTAGCATAATCTTCCACCAAAATCTCCATTTCAAATTTGACGTTTTTTTTTGGAGAATAGTGGAGACCACACAACAGGATGGAGGAGGCGGGAGTTGCATGGGGAACAACTCGGGGAAGATGCAATCGAAGAATGGATCGGAGGATCGAAACCACATCTCGTGGAGTGGAGTGGCAGAGGAAGGAGGAGTGAATAGAGTTGACCAATCAATGGGTGGGCAGCGCCCACACGCACATGGGACAAACAAGATTTCAGGTGGCCCCTCCGTAAAGTACGGATCGACCATCATAGGGGGAGAACGGGGAATGGGTTCCAATAGTTGAAAGAGAGATGTGAGACGGGAGGAAGACCAAGAAATGATGGCGGGTGAGCTCCCCTTTTCTTGCAGATAATCAGCTGGTTTCTTCGGCCTCCACTGGATGAGCCGGGTTTCTCGATTCTTCCTCTGACCATGGCCATCTGGTTCGCTGAACATTCTAGCAAATGACGGGCTGACATCTGTCATATCATCAATGGGCCCTTTTGGTAGGAGAGGTGGCCCGGTGATGGTGCAAGCTGCATCCTTGTCTGGCTGTACTGGCTCTAAATTTAGGGTACTTGGATGAAGAGGACCTTTAACAAAGTGTTGACGATAGTCCCAGGTAAATGGCCCTGAGTCGCCCAAAATTGATAACGCAGACTCTCGGTAACCGAGACCCCGCCTGCTTATCTTTCTTCTTTTGGGCACTGGCTTAGTACGCCCCTGTAATTGCGCACTGAGGCCTCTCCTCGGTTGGTAACCCAGCTTTAATATGATGTCCCAACCCTTAGAATCTCGTATCTGGGGTTTCACCTTGACATCGACGGGGGTAGAGATGGGCTTGCGAGGTGCATATGCCCAAGGGCAATCTAGATCCAGCACAGAAATGACGGGCCGACTGCTGGGCCACAATGTGGGCAAGATCTTCTCTGAAATGGCTTTCACAGACTGGATCGTGGATAAGCTTTTGACCTTGACCACCCTCCCTTGAAAAGGGAATTTAAGACATTGATGCGCGGTGGGCGGTACAGCACTGAGAGTGTCAATCCACGGACGACCCAAGATAGCCTTGAACATCGGGTCAATGTCTAGCACATAGAATTCCATGGGCATAGTAAGAGGCCCAAGCTCAGCTTGAATGGTGACCACCCCGTGACATGCTCTCCTTGAGTTGTCATATGCAGCTATAGTCATGGGAGTCGGGCGTAGAAGTTCTTCTGGTATATTGCAGGCCCTGAGGATGCTGAGTGGAAATACATTGATAGATGCCCATGTATCAACTAGTGCCACCTCAATACTGACTTTGTTCAGAATAATAGTGATGCAAAGCGGCATTTGCCGAGCTTCTAGTGGCGCTAGCTCGGTTTCAGAGAAGGTAATAGCGGGCCCCTTGGAGATTGTTGCCAGTGCTGTAGGTAAGCTGTCGACTGCCATATCTTCGCTAACCATCACCTTTTGCAGGAAATTTCTGAGAGCATCCTGGTGAAGGGTAGATCTTTTAATGAGCTCCAGAACAGAAATTATGGCGGGCACCCTGTCCAAATGATGCAGCAGGTCATATTGGGTACCCGGTAGAGGTTCAGCTTCCTCTTGTTCGGCAGCCGGTTGGGAGGACTGAGGATTGGAAGTGGCAGGATAATTCCGATGGAACAATCGCCCGCTCCGTAGGGCGAGGTTTTGTGCCGGCACGGCATCAGGAGGCGATATGATTGGCCTGGTGGGGTGGATGAGTGGGATAAGCGGTGTAGGAGAAAGGATATGGTGGGATGTGGTGTTGGCAGAGGTAATAAGTGGTGATGGACGGATGATGGGTGAGGGATTAGTGGAAGGTGGGGTAGTGACGATGGGTGTTGGCACGGGCTGAGGAAAGGTTAGCGGAGGTGTAGTGATAGGTGAGGCGGGTGACGGAGAAATGATGGTAGCTGGGATGATTGGTGGCGGGTGTGATGGAATTGCGGGTGGTGGCGGATTTACTGGAGCGGGTGTGAATGGGAGAACAAGTGGTGAAGGTGTTGGGTGTATAGATAAAATGATGGAAGAAACAAGGGGATTGCGGTGATTATGGTGGAGGGCCATTATCTGCGGCGTGGTGCCGTCGTCATCAAAAGACCACCCGACGTTAGGAGCCGGGGGTTGGACAACATTGACCTGAGCCGGTGCCGGCGGCTGAGGCTACAGAGTGGGAGGGTGGTTTGGCATCAGGTTTTGGTGAATCCCCAAATCCTTAATCGGCTGCTGTTGCTGTTGCTGTGGCTGCTGCTGCGTCTGCGGTGCTTGTTGTTGCTGCACTTGCTGCCTTGGTGGCTGCCTTCTCTTCTCTTTGATTTCAACAATGGCCTTGTGCATCTCGGCCCAATCAATCCTCTGTCCTTCATGAAGGTCATACACTAGGTCCCTGAACTGAAAACATCCTTCAATGGTGTGGCCCGGCTGCCTGTGGAACATGTAGTACTTTTTCTGGTCAACGGCCGGGTTCCAGTTGGGCCGTTCCGGAGGAAGTTGTATAGCATTAACTAACATGAGAGCTGAGAAGATATCCGTGAGGGTTTCTGGCAAGGGTGGGTATTGTGCCCTTTTAGGAGCCGGACGCTTGTTGTTGTTGTTGTAGCCGTTGGGTGGAGGGACATTGTGATATTGCGGGGGTTGTGGTGATTACTATGGTGCGGCAAAGGTATTTTGTGGAGTGGCGAAGGCAGGCGGAGGGCTTTGTGGAATGACTTGGAAGTTTTGGGGAGCGGGGTTCTGTGGAGTGCGGGGGTTTTGGGGGAAGTGGAAGGGTGCGGCTTGGAAAGGGAAAGTAACGGCTTGAACTTGCTCGTTCGTTTGGATCCCCTCGGTAACAGGCCCTTGAGGTTTCTTATGATACTTGGGCTTTTGGTTTTCAAAGAGCTAGTGTATGGGGGAATCTTTGAACTGAGTCTGAACAAAGCGCGCTCGGCTATACAGTTGATGCATGTTGGCTATATCATTCATAGCTAGAATGTTGCGGAAGGTCAAAGTGGCATTAGAAATAAGCAGCTTGACCTTCTCTTCCTCCGGAATGTGGCCGGGCACTCTGGCGGCCATTTGCCTCCATCTATCTGCGTAAGTAGCGAACTCCTCATCTGGTTTCATTTTCTCGGCCACAAGATTTGTAAATGAATATTCCGCGCCGACTCTATCTTGGAACCGCTGGATGAACTTATCTTTTACTGTCTTGAAACTTTCAGCATCTTCTAGTGGCAGAGAATAGAACCATTCCAGTGCGACACCATCTAGTGATCGGCGGAACAGATATGCCATGAGGCGATCGTTATATTGAAACTATGTCGACTCGTATAAGAAGTCCCTCACATGAATAAAGGGATTGATGTTCCCATCATACTTTCTATAGTTGGTGAGCTCGGACTGTGGAGGGAATCAGATGTTCTGGAAGTTCGAGACTGGAACGTCTGCCAAGGTTTGAGGGCCAACCCACTTCTGAAGGAAGTCAAGTTACTGCTGCATGGTGGCCCATTTATCAAGCAACTCCTGCTCTCGGGAGGGAGCAGGGACAGTGAAAGATGAGTTTTGAGGAACGGAAGGGTAAGCAGATGGAGAAGGTGGCACATAGGAGGGATACTGGATCGAAGGATGACCCATATTGGTAGGAACCTGGGCTGCCCCTTGCTGATGGTACATGAAATCATTCGGGCTAACTAGAATCTGTGGTGGAGAGGGGGATTTCTACAGCCCATTCAAAGAGCAGCCCAACTAGGCCCGGCAGGGCCCAATGAGGCCAAGCTCACCCAAGTGACAGCCCACAGGGCCCACTTAGGGAAGAAATCCCAATAAACAGCGCTCGAGGAAACAACCCTCCTAGGCGGCCTCAAGGCTCGGAGGGCCCGAGCATCGGTCAGGTCACGAGAAAGGCCCGCGCCCGAGCCATCTCTCCGCCCGGGAGAGAAAGGCGTAGGCTAGCCTATCCGACCCATCTTTTATCAAGCTAAGCCTACCGCCCGGATAGGGGTGGCCCCTCTGAGCTCGGAACGACCGACGAATGCTTATCTTTGCAGCCGTTAAGAGTCCGCAGCAGGTAGGAATTCAGGAAGGCAAGGGACTTCTTCTTCCCCACGATGATAACGCTCCCACGATAAGGCCATAAAAGCCCACGATGAGGACGTAACCCCCACCTGAAACCCCTCGGCTGGCAGGACTCCAAGATACGGTGTACTATTTAAACCAGGGATACCCTCCGGTTAAAGGTAAGCCAAGAAAGGCAATCATACGCCCAAAACTCCTGAGCAAGAACCGCTTCACCCTTTTGGTGGAGAGGGATCTCGCGCACAAGCTCTCTCCTCCCTACTATTGCTCCCACCATAGCTCCACTGACTTAAGCATCGGAGGGTTTGCCCCAGGGATTCCCCCTGGGCCCTCTGATCTGTTTCCCTGTCTTGCAGTTCACGATCTGGTGATCCTCAGCCCGCTCAGGACCAGCGCGAGATCACGCCTCTTCATCTGGCACCGTCTGTGGGAAACGCACAAAAAGCCAGTATGGTGCGAAGGAGCTCAGGGAGGAGGTCCGCCGGAGACAGGGGTAAGGCCGTGGTAGCAGCGGGGGATGGCCCTTCTAGGGCCTCACAGAACCCTCCCTCCAACGCCAGCGTCCCCATCGACGGACCGCGACCCCCTCCTGCGGCGGTAGGGCTACCCCCCAACGGTGGCGCCGAAGCCTTCCAAGCCCTCAACGTGAAACTGGATATCCTTGTGGAACTCATGAAGAACCATGCGGCTAGGGATGGAAGGTCCCGCGCTCCGTCAGGGAGCCCTCCCCGCGAAAATACATCCCAGCACACCGCCGGAGGACGCTTCACTCTCCGCGGCTAGCAGCTCATCCGCAACAGGATTGGAGGACCCTTGCAAGCTCCACCTCCGGAGCAAGAGGCTTCCTCCACACCAAGAAGGGGAAAATTGGGGGCGCGGCGTCCAAACCCAGAAGCTGGCGTTCCCGGAGATCGCCAAGACGCTCCCCCTAGCCCCACGGCACGACAGCAACTGGAACTATCCCTCCGGCTACGAGATTTCGAGAGACGCTTCGCAGAACAAGAGCGCGCCCTCCGCGCCCTGCAGAAGACCTCTTTCCCAGAGGACGATGATAAATCCCCATTCTCCGAGTACATCGTGAAGCCAGAGGTATCTCCCAGAACCTCCATTCCGACCTTCAAGCTCTACGTCTGCCAGGGCGACCCGGCCGATCATTACGACAGCTTCGACGCTCTGATGACCCTGCACGGAGTGTCCGATGCCATCAAGTGCCGAGCCTTCGTGACCACCCTGGTCCAAGGCGCTCAAGCATGGTTCCGGGCCCTCGCCCCCGGGTCCATCCAAGACTTCAAGCAATTTGGGCGAGTCTTCAAAGAGAGTTTCACCGGAAGTGCCCCTCCAAGGTCGGTAGCGGGGCTCCTGGCCCTCAAACAGACGCAAGGGGAAAGACTCCGGGCTTATATTCACCGATTCAAATCGGAAGCCCTGAGAATCCCCCACCTGGACGTGCCCTCAGCCACAACCGCACTGACTGGGGGCACCCGGGACGAGAATCTCCGCCGCGAACTTGTCCTCCACCCTCCCTCGACCCTGGCCGAGCTAGTGACTCTGGCACTGCGCCACGTCGAGTGCGAAGAAGTGCTCAGCGCTTGCCGAGACGCAACCGGCTCGGGTTGGGAGGGGGACAAGAAGCGGGCTTCCGAGCCAAATTCAAGTTCGGGAAAGAAGCGAGACCGTGATGGGGAGCGCAAGCGGAAGTACGAGCGTTACACCCCACTAGCTACCCCGGTCTATGAGATTTATGAAGACATCAAAGACTCGGGACTCCTCCGCCAGCCCGAGCCGATGAGGTCGAAGAACCGCAATCGCGAGAGGCATTGCTTGTTCCATAGCGATCACGGGCACCACACCGGTGACTGCCGCCAGCTCCAGGACGAGATCGAGCGCCTTATCCGTTAGGGGCACCTGGCTCGATTCACAACCGAGTGTAAAGAAGATCGAGGCGCCGCAGAGGAGATCGACAATGCCCCCCGAGGGGTCCACATCAACGTCATCTCCGGAGGGACAGCATCAGGAGGTGACAGCAGCCGAGGAAGGAAGCGTCATGCCGAGCGGGCGAGCCGAGCCATAGAGCCCCCCAAGGCCCCGCCGAGTGAGCCCCAGGTCATAGTCTTCTCCGATCGAGATCTGGAAGGGCTGAGCACCCCGCATGATGACGCCCTCGTAATCTCGGCCACAATAAACCATTGTAACGTAGATAGGGTTCTAGTTGACAATGGGAGTGCCCCTGATGTGTTGTCTTATGACTGTTTCCTTAAGATGGGAGAAGATCCATCCAAGCTCCGCCCGGTCCGAACCCCCCTCTGCGGGTTTAATGGCCTGGCCACTTACCTCGAGGGAGCCCTAAGCCTGCCGGTTACCCTCGGCACCCCACCCAGAACCGTTACGGTCATGGTGGACTTCATAGTGATTAAAGGTATGATAGCGTACAACGCCATCTTCGGCCGGGGAATCCTCAGCCGAATAAAGGCCGTACCGTCTACCTATCACCAAAAAATGAAGTTCCCCACCAAAAATGGGTTGGGGGAAGTCCGAGGTACCCAGGCCGCGGCCAGAAGGTGCTACAATATCTCGGTGGAAGCCACAAGGCCGGACAGGAAAGATAAGGGTCCCCGGGGAGTCGAGGATAAAACCGCAACCACCGAGCCTGGTGGCGAATTACTGACGGTTTTCCTAAACGATGACCCGACCCTAGGAGTAAGGATCGGAGCCGACCTACCGCCCAAGGTTCAGCATCAATATAAAGAATTCCTTTCTGAGTACATCCGAGTCTTCGCTTGGTCCGATGATCAATTGCCTAGAATACCAGAGGAGACCGTGATGCACAAGCTCAACCTCGACCCCGCCGTGAAGCCCATACAGCAGCGCAGAAGGAAGCATGCACCAGAGAAATAGACGATCATCAAGGCGTAGGTCACCAAGGGACAAGAGACTGGCCTTTTTAGACCGGTCCTATACCCGACGTGGCTAGCCAACGTCGTCCTGGTACCTAAAGCTTCGGGCAAATGGCGGATGTGCGTGGACTTCACTGATCTGAATAAGGCCACTCCTAAGGACTGCTATCCATTACCGAGCATCGACCAATTGGTTGACTCAACCTCGGACAACGAGATACTTAGCTTCCTAGATGCCTATTCAGGTTATCATCAGATCAGAATGGATCCAGAAGATATCGAGAAGACCGCCTTCATCACCGACTACGGCGTATACTGCTACACCCGGATGCCTTTCGGGTTGAAGAACGCTGGAGCTACGTATCAAAGGCTGGTCAATCACATGTTCGAGGAGTAGTTAGGTCAGAACGTCGAGGCTTACATTGACGACATGCTCGTCAAGACCCCCAAG
Source organism: Amorphophallus konjac (assembly GCA_022559845.1). Taxonomy (NCBI): domain Eukaryota; kingdom Viridiplantae; phylum Streptophyta; class Magnoliopsida; order Alismatales; family Araceae; genus Amorphophallus; species Amorphophallus konjac. Next base: position 228,406,996 of record CM040121.1, on the reverse strand, counting down.
GCCCAAGATCACTTCACCGACCTCGCCGAAACCTTTGGCACCCTCCTGAAGTACAACATGAAGCTCAATCCTGCCAAGTGCGCCTTCGGAGTAAGATCTGGGAAGTTCCTGGGTTTCCTGGTCACTCAACGCGGGATCGAAGCCAACCCCGACAAGGTCCATACCATCCTGGACATGCGCCCGCCCACTTGCGTCAAGGACGTCCAGCGCCTAACCGGGCGTGTCGCCGCTCTCAGCCGCTTCCTGTCCCGTGCGGCCGAACGATGCTTGCCCTTCTTCAAACTTTTAAGGGGGCCCAAATTGGCATCTGCTACATTTGCATGGGATGAGGAATGCCAGAAAGCGATCGCCGAGCTCAAGAAGTTCTTGGCCTCGCCCCCGGTGCTCTCCAAGCCCGTTCCGGGCGAAGTCTTGCTGCTCTATCTCTCGGCGACACCATCCACAGTCAGCTTGGTCCTGGTCAGAAATGACTCAGGAATCGAGAGGCCGGTCTACTACACCAGCAAGGTGCTCAACGAGGCTGAGAGGAGGTACCCCGCAACCGAGAAACTCGTGCTAGCGTTGGTTACCTCCGCCAAGCGCCTCCGACCCTATTTCCAAGGGCACCCTATCACCGTGCTAACCGGCGAACCATTGAAGAAGATTCTAGCCCACCCCGAAGCTTCAGGGCGACTCGTCAAATGGGCAATCATGCTTGGGGCCTACGATATCTCGTACCGCCCGCGCTCGGCTATGAAAGGCCAAGCGCTCGCCGACTTCATCGCCGAGAGCACCATCCCGACTGAAGAGAGATCTCCGTCCGCGCCCGGGCCGACCTGGGAACTGTTCGTCGACGGATCTTCCAACTCGGTCGGTAGTGGTGCAGGGATCCTCCTAAGGTCCCCCGAAGGAGTAGAACTACAGTACGCCTTGAAATTCAGCTTTCAGGCGTCCAACAACGCTTCCGAGTACGAGGCCCTTATCTCGGGACCTCGCATGGCTCGACGATTGGGGGCTGAGCGAGTCAAAATCCACACTGACTCCCATCTGGTCGCTAGCCAAGTCAACGGTGAATACGAAGCTCGAGAGGCCCCAATGGTCAAATACCTCCAGCTGGTCAGAGACCTGGCCCAACCGTTCGAGGGATTCGAGGTAGTCCGAATAGCTTGGGAGGAAAACTCTTGAGCGGACGCCCTCTCTCGACTAGCCTCCTCTCTCGACCCTGAAGGTACCCGATCAGTCCTCCTTGAAGAGCTAGAGCGCCCGAGCATTGACTCGGAGCTCCTGGCCGTTGACTCGGCCCTTCCAAGCGACTGGCGCTCCCCCTACCTGTCTTGGCTCCAGGACTCCCGAGAGCCCTCCGACCCTCGGGAGGCACGCTGAATTAAGTATCAAGCCCGGTGCTTCGTCATCCTCGACGACGCTCTCTACCGGAGGTCCTTCTCTGGCCAACCGAACCATCCAAGAGACTCATGAAGGCCTGTGCGGAGCGCATTCAGGAGGAAGGTCTCTAGCCAGGATCCTGCTATGGCAGGGGTACTGGTGGCCAACCTTGCAGCGCGACTGCACGTCCCACGTATAGCAGTGCGACCGATGCCAGCGATTCGACCACTTGGTCCATCAGCCGGCTACGGAGCTCATCACCCTTACCGAGCCCTATCCCTTCGCTCGGTGGGGGATCGACATTCTCGGGCCGTTCCCTACGGCTCAGTCCCAGAAGAAGTTCATCATCGTCGCCATCGACTACTTCACCAAATAGATCGAGGCCGAAGCCACGGCGAGGATCACCGAGACAGTCGTCTGGAGTTTCGTATGGAAGTCGATCATTTGTCGCTTCGGCATCCCCCGGGTGATAGTGAGCGACAACGGTCGGTAATTCGATTCTCGTTATTTCCGAGACAGATGCGTCGACCTAAACATTTGCAACCACTTCACTTTGGTCGCCCACCCTCAGGCCAACGGGCTGGTCGAAAATGCCAATAAGACTATCTTAAAAGGCATAAAGACCAGACTCGACAAGGCCAAGGGTAGCTGGCTCGAGGAACTGCCCAGCGTACTTTGGTCACACCGAACGACTCCCAGAACGGCAACCGGTGAAAGTCCTTTCCAGTTGGTGTATGGCACTGAGGCCGTTATTCCATTAGAGGTTGCCAACCCTTCTCTCCGAGTCATCCGCTTCTCGCCCGAGGTAAACGAGCAAAAGCTACTCGAAAACCTCAACCTAATAGATGAGCTCCGAGAGATCGCCCGCACCCGAGCAACGGAATACCAACGCCGCCTCACGCGATACTACAACGCCAAAGTCCGAAACAGACACTTTCAACCGGGAGACTTCATCCTCAGGAAAGTCGAAGCCTCTCGACCACTAGAGGCGGCGGGCAAGCTATCCCCTAACTGGGAAGGCCCCTACCGAGTAGTCGAGACGCTCGGGAAAGGTGCGTACAGGCTAGCTACAGCGGAAGGGGAACCCATCCCTCGGACGTGGAACGCAGCCGCACTACGCAAATTCTACTTTTAAAGTTGTGCAAACAATTTGAGGGAAATAAAACTCTTTTCTTTTCATTCAATTGTTGGTACATCAGAAAGGCAAAAGCCAGTACATTGCATAGCAAAGAGCAAAAAAAAAATCCATCTAGCACCACTGCAAGAGGCCATCACTCGGCCGACTCGGTCTTGATCTGCCTCGCGTCCAGCCACTGGCTCTGCCTCGCGCAGAAACTGGCTCGGTCAAAAGGCGATTGACCCAGTTGGCTCGGGTGGCCTGTGACAAAGGTGATAGAGGGATTAGAAAAGAAGGAAGGCTACCCTCCAAGTTGAACTTGGAAGGGGAAGAGGGAAGGAACGCCTATGAAGGCCTCCTCCTTTCCAACCTGCCAATTCTTTGGAACGTACAGAGAGCAGGCACCCTCCGAAGAGTGAAAGAAAGGATGAGCAGAAGAGGAAAAAAGACGCTGCTAGAAAGAAAAAGAAACCAGCAGAGCTGGATGAGGAGGTAGGGGAAGGCCCGGAGGGGATGGGCATCACGGATGCCCCCATCCGTCCTCTATCTCGCCCCCCTGGAAGCGTCGCCGCAACTGATAAAGGGTAAACGACATGCCTCCGCACGTCGAACCCTCTTCAAATCCACGCGACGAGCATCGGACCCGGTTCAACCCCGCGCGACAACCATCGGACCTGCTCAACAGCCCAAGGCAGCAAGAACTCTCTGCTCCTCCATCACCGGTAGCGTCGCCTTCCGAAGGATCTTCCATGCTCCGAATGCAACGGCACAGCGCAACATGGAGAAGGGGTGAGGAAAGACTGTTAGCGAAAATCCTAAGCGGTGGAGAGGAAGGGACGCCCTTCGGTCTTTTTATAAGGCTAAGGGAGGCTACTTGCCTTAAATGACTCCCCCCTCGAAAACACGTCAAAGGATTTTTCCCCTCTGAACGGTCACCTCAAAACCCTCATTTTCCGCCTCTGCGGGATACACGAAGCGGCCTGGCATTCAAAGCGTGAGAAAACGGAAGGACACCCTGTCAGGAATCCATCCAACCAGCGTGCGAAAACCACGCAGGACGTATCGGCACTTTCCAACTACTACCGATACGCTACCCAAATTACGGCAAGGAACGCAAGAAGCAAGTAAGTCATTTATTGCCTCCCAAAAAGAAAATCTTTCTTTTTTTTCAGAAAAGGAAAAGAGACAAATGGAGAAAGAGGCAAAATAAGGCAAAATACATCAGGCCTCGGGTCCACTTTGAAGCTCGGGAACGGCAGGTGTGGGTATTTCACCCCCGGCACCATCGGTGACGGCCGACCCAGGCACTGACATCGCCTGTGCGAGAACTGCCTCGGTCGCGAGCCCTCCCAAGGCAGCCGGAGTTGGTGACCCCACCGGAGGAGAGCCCTCTAGATCTTCCCCGCCCGACGCAGAAGAGCTAGAAGCCGACTCATCCGAGTCATAGCACTGGCCCGAGGGGAAATGGATCCCAGAGTCTTGCTCATCGGCGTAATCCACTGCCCGGCGATAACCCTGCTTGAACCCCTTGCGGGCGCCTCGGCGAAGCGCTATCTCGTAGTATGGAAGGGCAGCTTCCTGAAGGTCGGCTCGGTAGGCCTCTGAGCCCCTGTACTGCTCGATCGCCTCCGCCCCGACCTGCCCCATCCTTTCAGCAAGTTCGGCCGACTTCCGCTCTGCCCCAGACGCTCGCTCCTCTGCCTCCGCCATCCGTCTCTCTGCCTCGATCGACTTCCGCTCGGCCTCGGCCGCCCGCTCCTCTAGCTCGATCGACTTCCGCTCGGCCTCGGCTGCACGCTCCTCAAGCTCGATCGACTTCTGTTTGGCCTCGACCGATCATTTCTCCGCCTCAGCTCGATCCGCCTCGGCCTCCGAACGACGGCGCTCTGCTGCCTCCGCCCGGTCCAGCAACTCAGCGCGCTCAGCCTCCCAATGGCCGTCTAGCTCGAGATGGTGAAGGCGCTCCTCCTCAAGGAGTTTGTTTTTCCTCTCGAGCGACTCCCGAGCCTTGGCCAGCTGCTCGGTCAACGCTCCGGCTTCCAGCCGGCTCGACCGCGCCAAATCCCTGATGGCGGAGAACTCCCGTTGAAGCCCCTCGTGCGCCTCATTGAGTCGGGCTATCTTCCTCTCGCACCCTCCGAGAGTCCAGGCGAGATTCGACCGCTCTGACTCGGTCCGGGCGTAGGTCTTCCCCATGGTGGCCCCCATTTGGGCCATGATCAAACCACCCTCCATGATGACGTCGAGGACCCCGGAAGGAGAATGGCGCCTATCTCCTCCTCTCATCCTCGCGGACACCTCGCGGCAGAGCTTGTACAGATTGTTCGAGATGCCGAGCCTCTCCAAGGCCTCCGGCATGGACACCCGATCCGCCCCTGGCCCCGCGCCGGAAGGCCCGGACCGAGCTACTGAAACGGCCTCCCCGTGCACTATGGTCGGTTGGGGTTGCGACGCCTCCGTAGGCGAACCCCCAACCTCGACCGACGCAGCAAGCCCGGTCACCCTGGGCGCCATCGATGTTTGGGGTTGCGACGCCTCCGTAGGCGAACCCCCAACCTCGACCAACGCAGCAAGCCCGGTCGCTCCGGGCGCCACCGATGTTTGGGGTTGCGACGCCCTCGCAGGTGAACCCCCAACCTCAACTGTCTCGGCCCGCGTTTCACTGCCCGAGACATCGCCAACCTCGACCAGCCCCCCAGTCTCGGCCTCATCTACTTCAGCTCCAGCCCCCTCTGTTCCTCCCGAGGGGAGAGCCGACCCACCGTCACCACCCTCTGAGAGGCCCCTGGTCTCCTCGGCCCCCTCTCGCCCGGTGGATGGGGGAGCCGGCCCGGTAGGGTCGGCCCCATCTTGCCCCTGAGAGGGGAGCGTCGCCGAGCTAGAGTCGCCCCTGGCAGTGGCGAGAAGGCCGGCCTTCTTGGTCCGCTTCCTGGCCTTCGCGGCTTCCCGCAACTTTCCCTCCATGGGATCCTTGCGCTTTACACAGCCCGGTCGTGAAGTTCCCTCGGATGCCGCCCCCTTGCCCTTATCCCGGGCTTGGGAGCGACCCACAAGAGCGTCAGACTCATCGGCCGCCGAGTCATCTCCAAGATCGATGACCTCAGCAGCCCCCTCCAGAGGCTCCCGCCTGATGTCTACAATAGAGAAGAAGGCATGGTCAGGAAAAGAGAGATGACTCCCACCCCTGAAGAAAAATCCGAGTGGTGGTACCTGACGGTTTCAGCCACGTAAGGAGGCACCGTTCAACATTCTCCGGCGTCACCAATTTTTCGGTCGACTGGCGATTCTTCAGCAGACGAGCGGCATTTTTCTCCACATGAGGAGGGAACTCCTCCTGTCGGGGAGGAATGTTCGGATGAAAGTTGGGCATCACCTGGCACCTCCAGCTTTCACCCACCGCCTCCGCCTTCACCCAGAAGAATTGGGTCTTCCACCCTTTGTGCGAGGAATCCTTCGCCGCCAGCGAAATACAACTCCTGTTCCTCCGCGCCTGAATGAAGTAAAAGCCCTTCCCCGCCAACGGATGCACTTTCAACTCAAAGAAATAATGAAAGAGGTCCAAGGAAGGAAAAATCTCATGCTGGCGGCAGAGGATTCGAAAAGCGGAAAGAAGAAGATATGAGTTGGCGACCAACTGAATAGGCACCAACTGGAAAAAATTAAGGATCTGAAGGACAAAAGGCTTGAAGGGGAGGCGAAACCCGCTCTTCCAAGCCAGAAGAAAAGTGCAGATATGACCCGTGCGATCGTCCAGGCTCATCTCGTACGGGACAACGGCGGCAAAGCTGTATCTGAGAGGCAAGCGAAACCGGTGCTCCAGCTTCTTCACCTCGGCTTCCCCCAGCTCGCTGCGATTCGGGACCGACACCCTTACCTCCAACTCCTCGCCCGAACACTGGCCCGCCATGGAACTTAAGGAGGAACTGAAAGCAGAGCTCTCGAGAGAACTCGAAGACTCCGGGGGAGAAGGAAGCTGTAGGACCGCCTCTGCGGTTATGCGCGCCAACTCCTCAAACGCCGCCACGAGGTTATGCTCCTCCGTCGTGACTTTACGGCGCATCAAGGAGCCCCAAAAGCAGAGGAATGAACAAAGCCAAAAACCCTAAAGAGTCTGGGATGACAAACAACGCCCAACGCCTATAAACCCTCACGGGAGGCGGCACGTCGTTCCGACCTCCGAGAAAAAGGGGGGCCCTTCATTTCAAATCCGTGAGGATCACTATAATTACGGGCCCAGGTGACCACGGCACGTGGATACTTAACACCGTCAGATCTCCACCCACCTGAGCCACGCCGGTCCGACGCCCTTATAAACTACTCAACCGAGCCTCCTTTGGCTCGGGAGTAGGAGGGGGACAAGTGGAGAGGGGGATTTCTGCAGCCCATTCAAAGAGCAGCCCAACTAGGCCCGGTAGGGCCCAATGAGGCCAAGCTCACCCAAGTGACAGCCCACAGGGCCCACTTAGGGAAGAAAGCCCAATAAACAGCGCTCGAGGAAACAACCCTCCTAGGCGGCCTCAAGGCTCGGAGGGCCCGAGCATCGGTCAGGTCACGAGAAAGGCCTGCGCCCGAGCCATCTCTCCGCCCGGGAGAGAAAGGCGTAGGCTAGCCTATCCGACCCTTCTTTTATCGAGCTAAGCCTACCGCCCGGATAGGGCTGGCCCCTCTAAGCTCGGAATGACCGACGAATGCTTATCTTTGCAGCCGTTAAGAGTCCGCAGCAGGCAGGAATTCAGGAAGGCAAGGGACTTCTTCTTCCCCACGCTGATAACGCTCCCACGATAAGGCCATAAAAGCCCACGATAAGGACGTAACCCCCACCTGAAATCCCTCGACTGGCAGGACTCCAAGAGACGGCGTACTATTTAAACCAGGGATACCCTCCGGCTAAAGGTAAGCCAAGAAAGGCAATCATACGCCCAAAACTCCTGAGCAAGAACCGCTTCACCCTTCTGGTGGAGAGGGATCTCGTGCACAAGCTCTCTCCTCCCTACTATTGCTCCCACCATAGCTCCACTGACTTAAGCATCGGAGGGTTTGCCCTAGGGATTCCCCCTGGGCCCTCTGATCCATTTCCCTGTCTTGCAGTTCACGATCTGGTGATCCTCAGCCCGCTCAGGACCAGCGCGAGATCACGCCTCTTCATGTGGCATAGCTGGGCCTGAGACATGATGATCCGACGGGAAAGAAGGAGGAACCATGGTGTTACCTTTATCAAAAGCTTGCTGGGCCGAACCCGAAGACTGGCCCATCTCGAGATTGGAGAACCTGAGGGTCCCAGGTTGGACCGGAGTGAGATCAATGGGCTGGACAGTGGGCCCATCGGCTCTATACTGAGCAACAGAAGGATTGGATTGGCCTTGCATAATTGGGGAAGGCGGGGAGTTGGACCCCTGCATAGCCTGATAGACCGCCTGAAGCTGGGCCGGGTCTAATTGAGCCATCATCTGAAGGATAGAATTGGCGGAAGAAAGAGGAGGATTTTGAGTGGATGGAGCATTCTGCATAGGGATGGAAGATGAGGGAGGAATGGGCCCCTCCCTAGGCTGGAACGAGACAACCCTAGAGGGATCCTCTAGAAGCCCTTGAGGGAGATACTCCTCTTGGGACCGAGGAAGATCAAAGGACGCCATAGTAGATTCGAAGAGTGGGTTGAAATAGGATGAGGAGAGGGACTCGCCCCCGGGTGATGACGCTTCTAACGGATGGAGGTGACTCCACATGCAACGAACAACCAATAAAGATGCAAACAACACACAACAATCACACAATAAGTGACCAAACTAAGATGACTTTCAAAGATGTGATAAAAGAATGAAAACACTCGAAGGCAACCGAGTTGTTTTAAGATGATGGAACAAGATTTTATGGTTTTCTCCTTTGGAACTTTAGTGAATTGATTAAAATGTGCTCTCAACAATGGGTTCCTAATATTTTTTTGTGAATCACCATGCTCCAAAACAAAACATTACATCATGTCACTAGTGTGGAGAGCATGGTCATTTAATGCATGACTGTAACTTGATAAAGGAAGATGATCACAATGCTCGTGGGATGCATGCCTTGAAATTCCAAACTGTTCAGAAAAAGGGAATTGAATGCTTTCATTATGGAAACATGGGTCATGTGATGAAAAACTGTTGGTTGTTAAAAGAAAAACCCAAATTTCATGTTCAAAGTCATAGACCCCCCACTTTTTTTTTTATAAAACCCAAGTCATCAAGCAGGAAGAAGGGAGAGTGCACCCCCATTCCAGAGGAAGGGAATGTTCTCACTCCACCAAATCACCACTTGATGCTTTATTTTATTGATTTTCCAAACTTGAACAAAGTCATAAGAGGCCAAGCCTCTAAAAATACAAGGAGAATTCAAGTGTAAAAAACTGAATAATCCTCTAGAGACTGGCGCACGGTGTCTGGCCATGTAGAGTCTGTACAGCCTTTTCTGTGAAGTCTAGACATTGCACTCCCGCCATTGCTGAAGTCTATACACTCAGTGACTGGGCTTTAGGAAGTCTGTACACTGCAATCCTTTTACTGCTGAAGTCTATACAGTCTAAGTATTAGTTTGTAAGTCTTGTGAGGTTTGTGAAGTCTGAAGTCTGTACATTGTGAGATTTGTGAAGTCTGTACAGCCCTTACGCAGCTGCTTCGTGGAGTCTGTACATTGCACGCCCTTTCACTGAAGTCTGTACATTGCACGCCCTTGCACTGCATCTTCGTAAAGTCTATACATTATGTAGTCTGTACACTGCCTTTCGCTGAAGCCTGTGCATTCGAAAAGTCTATACATTGCTCCCCTTGCACTGCAGCTTCGTAAAGTCTATACATTATGTAGTCTGTACACTGCCTTTCGCTGAAGCCTGTGCATTCGAAAAGTCTATACATTACTCCCCTCTAACTGAAGTCTGTACATTGCTGAGCTTTGTGAGCTCTACAACTTCGTAAAGTCTATACATTATGTAGTTTGTACACTGCCTTTCGCTGAAGCCTGTGCATTCGAAAAGTCTATACATTGCTCCCCTTTAACTGGAGTCTGTACATTCGAGGAAGTCTATACACTGCTCCCTTTTGACTGAAGTCTGTACATTGCTTACCTTTGTGAGCGCTTCAGCTATGTGGAGTCTGTACATTCTAGAGTATGTACATTGCACGCCCTATCGCTGCAGCTTGTGAGGCCTGTACATTTGCGAAGTCCATACATTGCTCCCTTTCGCTCCTAAAGTCTGTACATTGGGAAGTGTCTGTACATTCAGAGACTGCAGCTTCTGAATTCTGTATATTGGCTTCAGGGCATTCCCCAATAGAGGCTAACGGAGACGGATGGCTGGCATTCCAACTTTGTCAATTCTTAACACTCCCTTGGCCCTTCGTGGGAGGTCCCTTTCTTGAGTGAGGATTGTGTTTTCAGTAATGGTGCATGCATACGAGGCGAGGGAATCAGCAACTTGATTCCCTTCTCTGAAAACATGCCAGACCGGACACCCATTCTCCTGGAGGAGATCCAAGGTCCTTTTCCACCAGGGAAGGACCATCCAGCTTGGAGCCATTCCATTCTGAATTGCCTCTACTAGGAGGGCACAGTCCGAATACACTGCTGCCAACTTAATATGACATTGCTTTGCTATAGCTAAACCATCATGAAGAGCCCTTGTCTCTGCTAAGATACTATTGCCTCGACCATAATGAAATGCAAAACCAACTATGAGTTTACCTACATGGTCCCTAATACAACCTCCACCTCCACTTATGCCGGGGTTGCCCTTTGAGGCACCATCTACATGGAGAGAAAAATCTTGGGCGGCCAAACGACAAAAGACCAAGAGTGGCTGTTTGATTTCCACTCGGGGGTGTAAATGGAAGGAGGCTAAGCAGTGGGATTGAGCTGGAGATAAAGGCTTGTGGAATTTTATCTTGTCCAACACCAAAGCTATTGAAGAGATTATTTTCCTTTTGATAGATGCACTGCTGAGGGTCACTCCTTCAAATCTTAGAGCACATCTATGTTTCCATATTTCCCATAGCATCAAAATTACAGCATACATACCAATAAACTGTATTGCAGATGACATGTTGGTTTCAGAAATTAAATTCCAGCTTCGGGTTGTAATCTGCTCACAAAGAGCAATCTTGTTGCTAACAAGAGGGTGCACCCAGCCCCATAGGTCGGAAGCCAATTCACTGGAGTTGAAAACATGGTTCAAGTCTTCTTGGGAAGGAGATGAACAACAGTTGCACCTAGAAGCCATTTGAATTCCACATTCAACCACCCTGCTGTCGACCGGCACTGCTCGATGGAGAATTTTCCATGTAAAAAGAGCTGCTCTCGGAGCAATTGCTGAGTGCCATAACTTGGCCCAAGCTGGCCTCTGAATACCTTTAGTTCGAAGCAAGTTACATGTTGACTTTACAGAGAAATCGCCCTTTAAAGTGCCTGTCCAGATACAGATGTCAGCCTCATTGCTGAACTGGATGTGTGGAAAAAGAAAGGTGCTACTGAGGGAACCCCTGGCGATATGCTGAGAATCCTGAAGCACTTCTCGGACTGAAGCCAGAGGGAAATCTGCGCCTCTATTTCTACCATCAGCCTGGACTACATTAATGGCAGGGCCTTGCCCTGTCCAATTATCTCTCAGGAAGTCAATTTCTGCCCCATTTCCAACAAGCCATCTGCTGTTCTTTAATAGAAAATCTTGGGCTTGCCTGAAGATTGCCGAAGGCATACCTGCAGGGAAAGGCTTAGTACAGTTGGCAAAATGAAATTTAATGAACCGTTGCCTAGCATATCGAGACCAGAGGGAAGACCCATGAAAAATGTTCCATAAACTCTTAATTGCCAGTGAGATTTGAACCCATTTTAAATCTCTTATTCCCAGTCCTCCTTCTGAGCGTGGCCTTTGAACTACTGACCAAGCTATCCAGTGTCTTCGGTTATTGCCATCACTGCCTTGCCAGAAAAAATTTGCACATTGACTGTCAATGAATCTGACAACCTTCTTTGGGATAAAACAAGCAGAAGCAAGGTAGATTTGCATACTATGCAAAACAGAGTCTATTAGAACTACTCTACCGGCCTGGGATAGAAGCTTTGATTTCCAGCCTTCCAACTTGATCTGAACCCTTTCAATCAGGGATTTGAAGTCCGAGCAAAGGTACCTGCCCTTTTTTACTGGAATGCCCAAATAGTTGATTCCAGCAGACTGATTTTTAAAACCAGTAAGAACATGAATTGACTGTTTAAGGGAGGAAGGTGCTTTCTCTGAAAGAATAAAGCAGCTTTTGTTAACATTCACTTTTTGCCCCGAGCATTGCTCATATCTACAAATGAATTGTTGGAATGCCACAACATTTTGTCTGCTAGCATTAAGGAAAACCAGAGAATCATCTGCATATAGTAAGTGTGTAATCTGCATGAACTGCCTTGGTCCTTTGTAACCTAGTAAGCTTCCAGATTGAAATTGGGCAGAGAGGCCTCTACTAAGAACTTCTGAGGCAATTATGAACAGGTAAGGGGCTATGGGGTCCCCTTGCCTAATGCCCCTGCTGGACTTAAAAAAACCTGATGCCGCTCCATTAAAATTGACCGAAAACCAACAGTTATAGAGAAGCATTCCAATGTACGAGGTAAATCTAGTATTGAAACCAAACTTCCTCATGACAGTCAAGATAAAATCCCATTCCATCCTATCATAGGCCTTTGCCATGTCAAGCTTAACGATCATATTATGACCGCGTACCTTTTTGTTTATATCCATCATTAACTGCCGAGCAAGAGCCACATTGTCTAAAATGAATCTCCCCTTAACAAAAGCCCCTTGCTCCACTGATATAATACTTGGCAATAAGGGAGCCAATCTTTCAGAGATAATCCGGGAAATGATTTTATAGGAAAAGTTGCACAAGCTTATAGGCCTGAAATCACTAAAGGACCTGGGCTCTGGCACCTTTGGGATAAGAGTGATGAGAGAGGAGGATATACCTCTTGGAATAGGGAAGCCTTCAAAGAATGAACCAACAGCTTCAGTGACATCCTACCCTATTATATCCCATACTGCTGTATAGAATTCTCCAAAAAAACCATCTGGGCCAGGAGAACTAGAACCCTTTAGAGACCACACCGCTTTCCGGACTTCTGAAGAATCTGGTTTGGCACATAAAGTAGAATTTTGAGCTTCAGTAATAACCTGTGGAATACATTCCAACAAGTTGGAATTTATGGAGTGTTCCTCAGTAGAGAAAAGGTTCTTGAAGAAGGCCTCTGCATGACTTCTCAGAGTTTCCTGATTATCACACCATTCTTCAGGGTCACCTACTCTCAGTCGTCTGATGGCATTTCTCCTTCTATTGCATTGGGCAACAGCATGATAAAAAGAGGTGTTTCTGTCCCCACTTTCTATCCAATCTACTCTGGACTTTTGGTTCCAAAAAATTTCTTCTCTAAGTATAGCTTGGCGAAGAGTAGCATTTGCAGCATTAAGCCCCTCTCTATGAACTGGAGAAGGGTCTGAGTCAAAAGTGTCCTGTTTGAGTGCCACTTCAGCTTCAGCAAGACTTACATTGCAGAATACATCCCCAAAGACTTCCTTGTTCCATTTTCGCAGAGAATCTTTAACAGTCTTCAATTTAGCAAAAAGCCGAACCATGGCATTGGGGTGACTAGTGTTGGTTTGCTGCCAAGCATCAGAGACACTGTTTAAAGGATTGGTGTGTACACCACATCCTTTGAAAAATGAAGCAGCCAGGACAGTTAGACAAACTGTCAATATTAACGAGCAAGGGAGCATGGTCAGAGGGACCTCTTGATAAGTGTTTGATTGTCAAAAAAGGTTGACAGAGTGGCAAGAGCTATTCACTAATACACGATCAAGCCTTGCCCGTATGTTAGCTAAACCAGCTCGATTATTTGTCCAGGTCATAACTGGCCCTTTAAATCCAGCATCAATCAGGCCAGCAGAACTGAGGAAGTTATTAAACTCTGACATAGAAGCTAGAGCTGGGAGGCCACCTCCTATCTTCTCTGAGGGCCTTAAGACGCAGTTAAAGTCTCCTCCCACCATCCAGGGGATTGTTATAGAATCAGCAAAGAGAGCTAAATCACTAAATAGGGACTGACGAATGTGAAGAGCACAAAAAGCATATACAAATGTGTAGTATGTACTGAAAGAATTATTCACTCTCAAACGAAGAGTGATATATTGAGAAGAGGAGGCAATAACCTCCATATCATAACTGTCCTGCCAGAAAATCCAAATCTTTGAATCAAGAGAGTTGTTTCCTGCAAACCTTCCCAACTTGAGGTATCTTCCCAATTGAGGAGCTTTATTAATACTCAGCATAGGTTCACTGATGGCCACCAGATTGACCTTATGAGACTGAACTAATTGTTTTAGACCTCTACGGGAAGCAGAGTTCCCTACCCCACGAATATTCCATATAAGAATTGGTACAATCATGGAGGATTGAGGGAAATTTCCTCCATCGATCTAGCTTTAGATCTAGTAACTATCCCTCCATTATGTTTTCTTCTGACATTCTCACCACCCTTTTCCAGTAACTGAAACTGCAGAATGTCATTGTCCAGATTGGCGGTATTTGCTATTAGCGTACTAGCCTTTTGAATCTCCAATTCTGATAGTAAAGACTCCTCTTTAGAGAAAGAGATTTCAACTACCTGGTTGGCTAACTGTAGCAGCTCACCAACTTCTTCATTGTCCGATATTAAAAGGGACTGAGGAAAAGGGCCTAGAGGCGCCCCCTCTTGGTGCTCCTGGACCTGAACTGGCCCAACATTGATGCTAGAGACAGAGTTAATGTGTTCCTGTTCCAGTTGCTCCGCATCCTGTTGTAAGATCTCGAACTTGTTTTCCACAGCCACATTATGCCGAACGGCCGGAGGATCAGTCTGCCGGGGCCTGAAGACCTGTTTGGGGATTGAGGGATCAGGTGCTATTGTTGATCGGGCTTTGGCCATCTTACCCTGCTTCTTCTTGCAACCATCAACTGCATGTCCTAGTTTATGACAAAAGCAACATAGCAGCGGAGCTCGGTTGTAGTTTACTGGTTGCCAATAACCATTTCCATCCAAATCTATCCACAACAGTTCCTTGCGTAAAGCAGATAAGTCCATCTCAACACAGATCAAGGCCTCCGATGTATCGGTCATGGCCAGAGTTCTTTCATGAATGCGCAGCACATTCCCAAAATTTCCAGCTATAGATCGCAAGCAATCTGCATGATACAGGTTAGCAGGCAATGCTGGAAAGCCAATCCATACAGGCACCGTCGGTGGATCTGCATCAAAGTTGAAATCCGGTGTCCAGTGAAAGAATCGAAACAAGAAGCCCCTAATATAGAGATTCTTATGTAACATCAACTTCAAAAAGTCTGGTTCACAGGAAAATCGGAAAAGCAGGTGTCGTGGATTCAATTTACTAATGACAAAGTCTGAAGCTAAACCCAGCCGCTGCATCAAACAGCTTTTGATGTCGGAGAAGTTAGGCCGTCCATAAGAACATTTAGCAACTATGGAGAAAGAGAGGATTTGAAGGGACGCTTGGACATCTGCCTTTGTGAAGAAAACTGCAGGCTCTCCCCGATCAGTGAATGCAGGTTCCTTCACCGGAATTGGAATTGATGGCCTAGATTTGGATTCCATGAGCGCCTGCGCAAAGGTCCGAATGGGGGACAGCTTGAGAAGCAGATGGAGCAGTCTCCTGCAAAGGCACCAGAGGAAGCGGAGGACCTCCCGCCACGCCGGCCATGGCCGGCAAGGAGGGAGACACGCAGGGAAGAAACGGCGGGAAAAACCAGAGTTTCTCTCACAAGAAAACGGAAGAGAGAGAGTGTCCGAAAGAGATTAAATCAACATGTGCAAACAATGGGTTCCTAATAAGAGAGGGGTATAGGGCTTGGTTTGACTCTAAATGTTCACTCCTTCACTTATGCACTCCTAGACACGGGGTGGGAAGGGTACAACCAGCCGGGCGTCCGTGTGGGAATCCACGGCTCGCGGGGACTTATGGAGGTCCCTGGTGTGATTTCCTAGTCGGCCCCAAGGAATATGGAGACGAGAGGTCCGCACACCAAGGTAGGAAAATGCAATCTAATGTATGAAAATATGCATGAACCTATGTGCACCGGGGTGCATGCAAATTCTAACCTAGAATCTAACAAACAATTATGCACACAATGATATGAGTATGTAAACCAAACAGGGAGGAGACCAGATAACACCCAAGTACAAAGATCACAGTAGAAACTGCGGAAATAAAATGCACCTCGGGATGCGTACCTATCTGGAGTGTAACTGTCTATAACCCCTGCGTCAGAGGAAGGTGACGGTCGAAGACCAGACCGTTAGAAGTAGTGTAACGCAGGAACGTAGGACCGTCAGAGGAGCCAGAGGACCAGAAACAACAGGAAATAAAAGGGAAATCCGGGGAAAACCAAACAAGGGAATGATGGCAGTTTTAAACAGAGATCAAAACACGATTGGCACAAGCTGTCCCACTGTGATCGCCAAAAAACTGTTGGTTTCAATGTGTCCCTTCTTTTGCAAGATGGGATTATGATGCTGACTAAATAGAAATATGAGCCAAGTGATAAAGTCAATCAACCTATGAACATGTGAACCATGAACCTAGGCAATCAGAACCAGCTCTAGCATGGGCATGCTATCTCAATCATCAAAACTAAGCTAAACAAATAAAGAAAGACACACGCCGGGGCATGGAATAAAGAATAAAGAAAAACACACCGTAGAGGTGGAGCAAGCAAGAGTAAATAAGAGATATGAGAGAGGAAGCTAATGCCCAATACCAAGAAAGAACGTGATCGCCACCAAGGTAAACACAAGCCGAAGACTTGAGAAATACCTTAGAATAGGAGGATGATGCACCCGCCCACGGGAGAGAGAGACCAATAGGAAACTGCAGCTCTGTTGAATATAACGGTCTAATGCCCACGCGTCACAGAGAGTGTGACGGTCACCTGATAGACCGTTAGAGGAATCTGACGCGCCTGAGGAAGACCGTCAGAGTGTCTGCAGAACAAGCTGGTAAATCCTTCAAACTCCAAACTTTCCAGCCGGCCAGAAAGCTTGGGCCTCGCCTTATGAACCCTGTAAACATGCCAAAGAACATAGAACACAAGAAAATAACCCCAAATTAGCCCTTCAAACAAGCGTAGTATCAATAATCAAATGAACTCAATAGCATGCAAAAGGAAAGGGGAATACCGGGGATGTTTGGTTTTTTAACCCCTCTGGGCGTTTTAAAATATAGGAAGGATGTTTAAATGATTGAAACAAGTGGAAGAACGTGGGAGAAGGAGTGGGACAATGCTATGATGAAAAGGAATAGGAAGAACACAAGTATGCCAATGATGGGACTAAACACTTGGAAAACCGAATACTCCCTTGACTGAGAAGCAGATGGACGTGAGAGATAGCTCTTCTTGGTTGGATGTGACTCTCGAATGCGGCAGCACTTCGACGCAAACTCCAGATTCCTCCTTCAGGCCATGAAGTCAAGGGTTCTATTTATAGACCCTCAAACTCTCCGGTCGAGCAGAGGATAATCCAGCTAAAAAGGAGGATGATACTTAGCAAACTCTTGAAGATAATACTCCCAAGAGTCCATAGAAACAAACAGAAGGTTCTGAGGATCAGATTTGGAAGAGAAATCACAAGATCAAACTCTCAATTCCACCACGGAGTAGTAGAGAAGGAGTAGACTTGGCCAGGACTCTCTGTTTGATGTAACAGCTGCACGACAGACCGTCACAGGCATGTAACGCTCCAGGGGTAGACCGTCACACAACCTTATCCTTTAAGAAGATAAGATCAACGGGAGAAGTTCAAAAGTGTTGGACTCTTGAAGAATGTAATGGTCGAGGGATAACGCGTTAGAGGAACATAACGGCTGCACGATGGACCATTAGAGCCAACGGATAACCAAAAGGATAAGAACTGAAACAGGCCTTGAGCTCTAGGACTCTGCAAGATGTAACGGCCAAGGGCTGATGCATCAGAGGGATGTAACGCGCCTGGTATAGACCGTTAGAGACAATAAGGATCAAAAATGAAAAGAAAGCTTGCTAAGCTTCGTCCAATGCAAGAAATCAAGGAATCAGACCCAACTAAGGAGCTAAGACCCATGAAATAAACCTTCCAGCTGATCAAGAAGGCTCAATGAAAGAGTGAATAACTCGGAGCATCATATAGAGTGAACAAGGAGATGACCCAACTTATCGGTCATAAAATGGGTGTCAACAGTAAT